>JAESUZ010003705.1:682037-1364074 GCA_017311185.1 Proteles cristata cristata | reverse complement strand
GACTAAACGAACCAAAGTTTATAAAGTGACCTGGAGGCTAGAAGTTCTCAAAACCAGTTACCCACTTCTCTAGCCCATTATTCTTAAATAATTCAGTTTTTGCAGTTTCACTGAGATAGAGGTTTAAGGTGGACAGCATAACAATTTGAGTAATATATATTGTGAAATGGATATAAAAATTTAATGTTCATCTATAGATACAGAAAAAAGAATATGTCTCTTTTTATTTTTCTTTTGTGATTAGAATTTTTTAGGACAGACTTTTTGAACAAGTTTCATGTACATCATATAGCAGTGTTAGCTGTAGTCATCATGTTGGACATTACACCCTTACCACTTAATTATTTTATAACTGTAAGTTGGTATTTTTTGACCAGCTTCCTCTAAATTTTTCTCCATCACCCCTTCATTACCTGGTCCAGTAATCATATATCTTATCTATTTTTCTGTGGGCTTGGGGTTTTTTGTTATTGTTGGTGTTGGATTCCACATATAAGTGAGGTTATGTCACTCTTTGTTTTTCTCTTTCTGACTTAGATGACTTAGCATTCTGCCCTCAAAGTCTATCCATGTGGCAGCAAATGGCAGGGTTTCCTTCTTTTTTATGACTGCATAATATTCCACTGTATATGTATGCATAGATGTGTGAGCATATATATATATGTGTATATATGTACACAAATATATATCATCACTTTATCCATTAATCTGATGATAGACACTTATGTTGTTTCCATTTTGTGGCTCTTGTAAATAATGCTGCTATGAACATGGACTACAGAGATCTCTCTGACAGTGTTTTTCCTTTGGAGAGATTCCCAGAAGTGAAATTGCTGATTCATAAAGTTGTTCAATTTGTAATTTTTTCAAGGAATTTCCTTACTGTTTTGTGTAGTGGTTGTACCAATGTATAATCCCACTAAAAGTTTACCAGGCTTTCCTTTTCTCTATTTGTTCTGTCTTGTCATTGAGTTGATAACCATTGTAATAGGTGTGAAATTTGCATTTCCCTAATGATTAGGGATGTTGAGCACATTTTCCCGTACCTGGTGTCCATTCACAGGTTGTCTTTGGTAAAATGTCTATCCGTGTCTTTCGCCCATTTTTAAGCCAGGTTATTATTATTTTCAATTGTATGAGTTGTTTATTTTGGATATTAATTCTTTATCAAATATATGATTTGCAAATGTTTTCTTTCATTCCAAATGTTGCCTTTTCTTTTTTTTTTTGTTTTTTTTTTTGCAAATTTTACTTTTTTTTTTTTTATTTCTGAGAGAGAGAGAGAGAGAGACAGCATGAGCAGGGGAGGGTCAGAGAGAGAGGGAGACACAGAATCTGAAACAGGCTCCAGGCTCTGACCTGGCAATCAGCACAGAGACCGACGCAGGGCTTGAACCCACGAACCATGAGATCATGACCTTTGCTGAAGTCGGACGCTTAACTGAGTGAGCCACCCGGGAACCCCCATATGTTGCCTTTTCATTTTGTTGCTAATTTCATTTGTTGTGCAGAAGTTTTTAGTTTGATGTAGCTCCACTTATTTTTGCTTGTGATTTAGGTGTCTTACTATAAGGAAATCATTACCATACCCATGTTAAGGAGCTTTATTCCTGTGTTTTCCTCTAGCGGTTTTATGGTTTCCAGTCTTCTTAATCTTTAATATATTTTGAGTTAATTTTTCTGAATGAAATAAGTTGTACATGAGGATATATAGTTTTCCCCATGACATTTATTGAGGAGACAAAATTTTTTCCATGGAGTTTTCTCCACTTCCTTGTCATATGCTGGTGACCTTACATTTATTTCTGGGCTCTTGCAGGTTGTTCATTTTTAGTTTTTATTTTTTTAAGTTTATTTATTTTGAGAGAGAGAGATAGTGAGAATGAGAGTGGGGGGAGGGACAGAAAGAGAAAAAGAGAAAGAACTAGAATGAGAAAGAGAAATAGAATCTCTAACAGGCTCCACACTCAGCATAGAGCCTGACATGGGGATTGATCTCACGACCCTGGGATCATGACCTGGGCCAAAATAAACAGTCAAGTGCTCAACTGACTGAACCACCAGCTGTCCCTGTCAATTACTTTTTAAATAAATCATGAGCAACCTACGTTTTCTTGTATTATTTTTCTCACATAAATATTTTGAACTTACCGGTGGTCAAAAACTGTTACACTTTTCTTAAAAATTCCTGCCTATCCAGGTAAAATCTGTGTGCAATAAAATTAGGCAGTTATAATATGAATTGAAGAAACTTATTTTTCTTGACTTACGAAAATAGACCTATCCCTGCTATCAATAACTATTTGCTGAGACCCTCATATGTTGAATGACATAACTAGCCCTCCTGCTCCATCTCGTTCTGCATTATCTATTGGATTATGACTACATTTAACTTTATAATTAATAGTTCTTACACCAGCTATGAATGTCGTGAGTTTTCAGGTTAACTTCCTCCCTCCACATGGAAAACAAGACTTCTCTAGTTACCCCAGAAATTCAATGATTAAATGTCCCTGGAACCCTCTGGTGCCCTTTCAAGCCTAACTGCAATTCCGTCTCTGGTTCCATAGCTAAAAGTCATGGTTGGGTAGCTCTGCCTTAGCGAGGCTGGCAGTAGGCCATAAAAGTAAACCAGTGGGTAAGAATCAAGTGAAATGGGCCAAGGTGGTGGGGTTTACCAGCCTCTAAAGCTCTTTGGTTTTGGAATGGCAGAATACATTTTGGTTTTAATTTTCTAATTTGTGGTTCTAAATGCCTCAAGATTTAGTCGAGGATTAAGCCTGTGGTTCAACTTCCTTTTTCCTGGGGGTATGAACTGTTTGAGTTGAGCCACCAACCCGTATCCTTGCAAATGAAACATATTTGCATTTCTCATGTGTGTAAGCCTAGTAAATGTTGATTGCTTCCAGCTCACTGACAGGGCACCAGTGTGTTTTCCATTTTGTTACCAAATAATAAAACCTCAAACAGAGGCACAGTCTCTGGGTTTAACAGGAAGCATGACTCACACCTCTAAACATGAGAGAAGAGAAACAGCAGTGATGCACTTAACTGGTTTAAAATGCTTATTAGCATCAGTTTGTAACATACATTAGAAACAGTGTTCTTTGTAACACAATCTTTCCCCTTGAGCATGGTAAAGGGCTCAAGGGCAGTATTATTTCAATAGAGGAATGTGTGAAATAATACATAGCATGTTCTACTGGCCCTAGCAGAAGGATTTACTAATTATGCATTTACCTTTCTGCACCTTTTCTTAAGTGTCAGAAGTTTTTGCTGTTGTTGAAATGCAAATTTAAAAAATCAACATACATTGGCTTAAATAATAAAGGAAATACTTTGGTTTATATCCAGGCTAATGGACTTTAGGCAATGTATGATAATCAGGATTGAACTTTGTATATCTTTAATTTTCTTACTTTGGTTTTGTTTGTTTAGTCATGGTAGGAAAATGGCTGCAGTAGGGTTGGGATGCATATGTTTAACGACGGGATCTGGAATTAATAGATTTTATCTTTATAGAACCATTGAATAAAAGTACTAGGCTTTACTGATTAGACCAAAGTAGATAACACCTGTATCTCTGAACTAACCATCAATTACTGTGCTCCATGCTGGGGCTTAGGTCCTGACCCCTGGCTATTCTGAACCTGTTCAAGAGTGAAGGCACTTCACTGGCTGGACCAGGCCACTTAGCCCTCTCCCCTCATTTCCTGGGTGTCACTGCCAGTGGCAGCCAAAGTGGAGTGCCGCAGCAGGCACTGGGGTGGTGCTCAGTGGGCAAAACCCAGTGTCCACTACAATGGGAAACCAAGTCCTGGTTTGGGGTCAAGGAGATTGAGGTTGGAGATTCAGCTTTAGCCCAATTATCTTTGTGATGTTGCCAAGTCTCCTGCCCTGATCCTTGAGTTGTATGTTAATTTCTTTTACAGAGGATGTTTTCTACAAAACTACTCCTGGGCTTTTTGTTTTTGTTTTTGGAAATTCATGTCTAGTTCTTGCAACCTCATTCCTACACCAAAAATAATCCAGTCACTTTAAATGCCATATGGAATAAATAAATGTTTCAAAACAAATCAAACTTAATTCCTTGTAAAAATCATCAGCATTGGTTATTCTGATTCAACATGTAAGGCTGGCAGAGGCCAAGCCTTTTGGCAGGCCTATAAAGAAGAAATGAGAGGAATTTGAAAGCAGGAGACTAAAGTCACTTTGTGAATTAGAAAGTGATGGCAGAATTGTTATTTTTATAACTTCCCAGAATAAAAAAATGTAAGTTTACAGCTAAAAATTGGCTGGTGATCAGAGCCTGGCAGACTTAGCTAGGGCACATGTACTGTGTATTTGAGGGAGTTGATCATCCAAACTCTAACTTACACTAGCACACATTGAAAATAACCCAGACTGGAGGGAAATCTTACCACCTAGTTTAGTTCAATTCAAGGAACAAATATTGATTCAGCAAGCACTGTGTCCCAGGCTTAGCCCTGAAGAGATAACAAAAAGGAGGAAGAGAATGAATCTGTCATCAAGGAGCTTACTGTGCTAAAGAAATGAGGTAATCCTCAAAAGTTTAAAAATAATTTAAGGGGTCCCTGGGTGGCTCAGTCCAGCCAGTTGAGCTTCTGACTCTTGGTTTCAGCTCAGGTCATGATCTCATGATTCGTGAGTTCTGGCCCTGCCTTGGGCTCCATGCTGATAGTACAAAGCCTCATTGGGTTTCTCTCTCTCCCCCTTTTGATTGCTCTCTCTCTCTCAAAATAAATAAAATAAACTTAAAAAAAATAATTTAAGAAAACAAGCAATTAGAAGAGAATGACTCTATTTTGTGGATGTCTTTGGTGATATCTACTAAACATAAGGAAGTTATGTCAGTGTATCTAAAGGAACAAAAACAAAACAATGCAAGGTGTGAATTAAACCTGTAACTTTGAATTTGCTGACACAATAATGGAAAGAGACAAAGATTTACATACCTTTCTCAAAGTTCTGTTCTCATGTGGCATAGCCAAATACAACAGTTTTTCTCTGACTCTAAAGTATATCGTTTGCTCCACACCAGGTGGCCAAATCGGCAAGAGTCAATGTTAAATATCTTTAAAGATTCATTCCTTCCTTCCTTTGGTTTTTCACACAATGGTTTCTCTTTGCAGTCCTGTGATTAAAGAAGTAATCTTTCCGGACCTTTATTTTCTCTTGACTGAATTTCACCTTTACCTATGCTGATTGGATGACTCCATTGTTTTTCTCCTATTTTTCAAAATAAATTTCCAGCCCTTTGCAAGAAAAATTCTCATAATTTCCTTTGAAAGTCAATATATTTATGAGAGTGCTTTGCAATAAATCCCTTTCTTTTATATCATCTAGATTAAACCTAAATTGTGTTCTGAAGTCTAGGAAAATTATGAAAACAATTGTTTCACCCATTTCACTTTACAAAGATAAATTCTACAAAAAAGAAAAACCAGGTTATGCCGACTTTTAGGTGGAGTAAGATGCACTGATAATCTTGGGGTGACTGGGTGGCTCAGTCGGTTAAGCATCTGACTTTGGCTCAGGTCATGATCTCACGGTTCGTGGGTTTGAGCCCCGCGTCAGACTCTGTGCTGACAGCCAGCTCAGAGCCTGGAGCCTGTTTCAGATTCTGCGTCTCCCTCTCTCTCTGACCCTTCCCTGCTCATGATGTCCCTCTCTCTCAGAAATAAACAAAAACATTTAAAAAAAAAGTATGTCAAGTCCCAGTACTGGAATTAATATGGGTGACAGAGAGACCACCTAGAGAGTATTTATAGGTCAAGGAGATGAGAAATACATCTTCCGATAAGTTTGTAAACATCAAGACTACAAATAATTTGGCAGTAAGGCTCCTGGGCTGTGGTTATCTGGAAAAGGAGAAACCTGAGGGAGACTAGAGATGAGAATCCAATTATTGGGAGTCCACAGCACTAAAGAATATAAAGTTTTAAATGTAGTCACCAGCAGACAAAGCTGGAGTTAAAATTTAGTTTATCACTTTAGTTTATCACTTAGTGAGTAATAAATTACTCACTTGTAATTTATTTTGAATAATAGGTAACATTTATTGCTTATAGCTGTGCAGCTGGTAGATGGCACAGTCAAATTTAAATCTCAGCTTTCTAATCTCCAAGACTATAGAGTTGGCAAATCCACCATAATAATTGTCCACATGAGGGGTGGGAGGGGGCGGGATCGAGTATAAAATCAGAGGCTTGATCCCTGGAGGTCAAATGCTTAGATGAGCTATTGTCAAAGCATTGTCTGTGAAGTCCTTATGGTGATAAGGTGGTCTCAAAGATTCTGTCAGGGAGTTTGCAAAGTCAGAAATGTTTTAATGAGAGTAGTAGACAGTTCCTTATTTTCGCTGTGTTGACAATTACATTCTTGTTAAAAAGGCAATGGCAGATAATATTTCTACTGTTGTTGCATGCCTAAAGATCTTGGATTCAAACAGTACTAAGTCCTTGCACTCACAGAAAGGAGAAAAAGCCACGCAAAAATTAATCTTCTTAAATCTCAGTCTGTGAGTTCATGTCTCTTTAATATTCTGTGTGAAGAAATAAGTACTCATTAAGAACATCTGCCAAATATTAAGTTCTGATAGTTATTTCAAAAGTACTTGTGTTCTTGTTTCATCTGGAAGCGGATCTAGCTAGCTTTTTTAGGAGCACCAGTTTTACTTGAAAGAATGGTGGACAGGCAATAACATTGGTCATTCAGATTTGGTAGACAAATTTTCTAGGAGAGAAAGAAAACAAGCTTATCACTTCAAGGAGAACAATTGGTGATATTTGTTAGTGATAAAATTTAAGTGTTGAACAGATAATTAGGATTTTGGAAAAACTTGGATCCACCACTTTCTAATACTTAAAATATTTTTTGTAAGATTATTGATATTAATGAAGATGATTTTTAAAATATATAATAAACTGAGTCAGTATTTGGAATATCTGAATAATGTAATTAATAAATTATTATTTTCCAAACGGTCTCTGCATGATGTTACATGATAATAGAGTCATTCATAATACATGATAAACCAATGGATTTTAATGTAACGTATTACAGAAAGGTTTTGATTTCAGATACCATATTGCAACTAATTTTTTAAAAATTTCGATTTGATGGATTTTGCTATGATACCAAAGGATACTCATAATTAAATGCAAAGGCTATTTAAATACTCCTCCATTATCCAATTACATAATAGTATGAGGCAGGAGTTTTTCATTTATTTCAACCAATACAGCATATTATATATGATTGAGTATAGAAGCAGATAGGAGAATTCAGTTGTTCTTTATTGAGTGAAACACTAATGAGATTCACCAATACTTAAAACAACAGCACTGTTCTGAGTCTTTCCTTTTGGGAAATAGTTAGATTTCCTATAAATATGTTATTTACAAAAGAATTAAAAATAAAACAAGAAAGTTTGCAGCTTTCCTGCAGGAGTAATAATAGAGTAATAATAGAGATCCAGAGAGGGATTCTCTTAAGAGAAGACAGTATCTAGAGGCAGACCTAAGTATGAAAGTATGGGAAGAGGGTAGAGCAGGATTGAATGCCAGTCTTTGAAATGTGATGACTCTAAAAATTATGTTGGATTTTATTAGGATAAAGAAAATAGAAAACACAGATTTGGGAGCTGTGGGAGGGGAAATGTTGATTTTTAGTTTTGGACATTTTAATTTGACACTTAACAGAGAAGATTCCTTTAGGGATCTTGATTTGGAAGTTGGAAATAGGGGTCTCTACCTAAGGGATTTGACTGGGCGAAGCTAAAGAAGTTTAGTAGATATTAGCAATTCCATGTATAAATTAATTGGATGGGAAAAAATTAACTAGGAAAAATGTATAAAGATAAAATAAGAAAACTGAAGACCAATCTATCATTTGCTGAAAAGGGGGGAAAGTCAAGTGCAAAAAAACAAAACAAAACAAAAACACTAAGAATAAATGATCAGAAAGACAGAGAAATAAGAAAATGGTTTGGAGGGTGTGTGATGAGACTTTGAAAGTAACCATTTTGAATGTTGAAGAAACAAAGATAAAAATTGAAGGGAGTCCATTAGTTTAAGCCAGTTGTTCTTTTATGATGGTGTAAGCCTGTGGTTCTCAAACCTTAGCAGACACCAGAATGACCTAATGGGTATGTTAAAACAAAGATGATTAGGCCTCAGCCCCAGGTTTTCAGTAGATCTATGGAATGACCCCAAAATGTGTATTTCCAGCATGTTCACAGATGATACTGATTTGTTGATCTAGCTTCCACTATTTCTAGACAGAATTTAAAATTTTTATTTAAAAAATTTGTTGAAAAAAATTGAAATATAGTTGAATCACAATGCTACATTAGTTTCAGGTGTATAACAGTGATTTGACAACTCTTCATGTTACGCTTTGCTCACTACAGATGGGCTAGCTACCGTTTGTCATCATACAGTGTTGTAACATACACTACCATTAGCTATATTCTATATGCTGTGCCTTTCATCTCTGTGGTTTATTCATTTCATAATAATTGGCAGCCTGTATCTCCCACTCCCTTCACCTATTCTGTCCATTCTCCCCACTCCCCTCCCCTCTGGCAACCATCGATTTGTTCTTTGTATTTATGAGTCTGTTTGTGCTTCTTGTTTGTGTTTGTTTGTGTAGATTAGAATCTAAGTATCATACGGTATTTATCTTTCTCTGTTTGCTTATTTCATTTACTGTAAAACCCTCTAAGTCCATCCACATTGTCACAAAAGGCAAAACCTGATTCTTTTTTGTAGCTTCATATCTTAAGTTGCTTCCATATTTTAGTTACTGTAAATAATGCTGCAATAAACAGAGGTACATATACTGGGTACTCTATTTTTGAAGATCTTTGGTTAAGGCACTTTGAAGATCCCTGTTAATCATTACCACTGTAGCCTAGTGAAGATGGGAGGCTAGAATACAATGAGGTCAGACAGAAAGTAGATCCAGAAGTTTCCATTATTATTTAAGAAACTTGACTTTTAAGATAGATACTGCATTTGCTGCTAAAAGCACAGGAAATGGGAAGAACTATTTGAAAAAAGAATGAATGGATGAGTAAATGAATGGTAATGATTTAAAATCATCTATTATTGGTGTTGACATAAGCAGAAGAGTAATTGATGATGCAAGAAATTGTAGAAATGGATCCAGAGCAGAGGTTTAGGAATTAGCATTAAACAATAATTTTGGTAAGAAAGATAGCCCAGTAAGGGGTGCTCTATGTCATAGTTATTTATTTATTTATTGTAATAAATTATAATATCTAGCAGATGCCAGATATTTATTATCATAGTTAATATTTTTAATAACCTTATGAAGCACATAAGAGATCTTTGTCTAAGATTTATAGGAGGGAGAAAAGAATAGCTTATCTCTAGATAAGTTAATTGCTATAGATTTAATATAAATGATCAAAATTCAGAGAAAAGATACTTTGAAATGAGCCAGTGGAGAAGGAACTGACTATGGATTAAGGACCTATAGTAGGTGCCTCTAAGATGGCTCCCTTGATTCTCATCCCTGATATTTATTCTCTGGTTTAGTTTCCTTCTTTTGAGTGTGGGCAGGACTTAGGGATTTGCTTCTAATGAATATTACCGAGGTGATATGGTTTTACTTCCATGACTAGGTGTGTAAAAAGAGAGTGGCTTCCCTTTTGGCCCTTCTCTCTTGTTCTCTGTCAGGTTTCTTGCTCAACCAGAGGAGGAAACCACACATTTTCTACTAGCCTGTGAACAGCCCTTGACCTCACTGAGTTAAATCTCCACTAGAGTACAATGCTCTTTTCTCAATAATTAAAAAAAATAACTTTCCAGAATGGGAAATTCCATTTTGAATACACAAATCAAAGTCTTCAGATAAGATAAATGCTTTTAAATGTTTGTTTATTTTTGAGAGAGAGTGCGCGCAAGGGAGGGAGAGAGGAATGGGCAGAGAGAGAGGGAGAAAGATAATTCGAGGCAGGGTGTGAGCTACCGCCAGCCTTCAGCTTGATGTCAGGAACTGGGAGGCCAGGAGTTGGGTGGAGATCAGGAGTCTAATGCTTAACCCACTGATCCACCTAGGCTCCCGTAAGATGTATGCTTTTATATTCAGTATCTTAAGCAAGTATAATTGCTGTGCTGCTATTTACATTTGGGATTATGAGAAACTTTTGTCAAATCTACCTGCTTAAACTTTTTTATATCCCACCGATAAAGACTATTCTGAATACAGTTATGGTGAGGATATATTTAGCATGTTTCTCACTCCACAAATATAAGCTTATCCATCAGCTAAACTGATGGATTGTAGCTATGCATTTTCCCCCTTCTTAGCTGCAAACCTAGAGGAGAAAATATGTTCTCCTAAATTCAAAGAGGACTGCTTTTCAGTAGTACATAAGTAGATTTTTTCACTCTAATTTTTAACTGAGCTTTAGATACAACACAGTTTCATGTACATTTCTATCTACCCACCCATCCATTTATTCAATACATATTAATTATTAAATGTCTATTAAATTCAAGTGCACTTAAAAATGAACAGGTCTTCTTTTACCGTTATGTGTACAAGTACCATCCTAGGAGAATAAAAAATATATTTTATGGCAAAACATGTATCTTTTAATATTACATATCAAATATTTAAATTTTGTGATTATTGTAAAATTTCTCTGAAGGTAAACATTGATGAACTTTGTCTCATTCCCCTCTTCTTCCTTTTCCTCCCTCTCTCCAGCTCCTCTTTTAGCCTTTCTTTTTCCTTTATTTTGAAAACTACATGTATCCTTGAGAAACAATAGTGGGTTTAAGTTGTGTGTGCGCTTGTATTCATATACGTATATACATGTACTCCACCCCTCCACCTTTTTGGACCCACCAAATGCAAGTAAGCACTAAAAGTCCCATTATAAACATGTTTCTGAATCACGTATTCTTAGGGAAGTAAGGTAGAATGTTTTCCAGCAAGTAAGAAACAAAATTGCTCTTCTGATATTGCTAGAATTGAAAATAACATTCACATAAATTGTTGGAATTAAGTCAAAACAACCAAAGGAACTGATTTGTTAAGCTGGTTTTAACTACTTTCATTCCTTCTTACTTGAGGAATTGAAACATACCAGGAAATCAAGCCTTTTGGTAACTGCAATGATTTATTTTAATGAAGGGAGAAGTAGACATTTTTCATGTTCGAGAGCTCTAAAACACCTGCACAGTTACCTATGCAGAGTGGTTTCTCAGTAAAAGGATTTGTAAGGAGCTTCAAAGAGAATGGGAATACTGGCAATGTTTTAGAGAGTGTGTGAAATTTAGAATAAATTGGGGCGCCTGGGTGGCTTAGTCGGTTAAGCGTCCGACTTTCGCTTAGGTCATGATCTCGCGGTTGGTGGGTTCGAGCCCCGCGTCGGGCTCTGTGCTGACTGCCAGCTCGGAGCCTGGAGCTGTTTCAGTCTGTGACTCCCTCTCTCTCTGATCCTCCCCTGCTCACGCTGTCTCTCTCTCTCTCCTAGAAATAAATAAAAAATATTAAAAAAAAAAAGAATAAATGATAACTGAAAATATGGTAAAATAGTACCTAGTTTGTGCTCCTATAACATGATCAAAGCAGTTCTTCCTTAAGATCAAAACAGATGGCTCTAATGATTTGTCAAGCCATCGTTAATTCATTTGCAAACAACAGAGATCACTTGGCAAATGTGTACTGAGAATGAGATGTTACTGCTCATAAATGCCTCGAAAGTTTGTTTTGTCTTATCATTACTGGAAAATGGTGTTTACCTAAGTTAAATTATTTGTGTGAACCATCCCTGTGACAGTGCTGCAGTTGTAATAAATTACCTGTAAAGTGAAATGAACATCACCCGGTTAACAGGGTTGTGGTAGTGAAATTGACCTCATGGAATAAAAGAGCACCTCTCTGTTCTGTAAATTCAAACTTTATGAAAGAAATCTTAGGTCTTTTCCTAGTTTTCAAGAAACCATTTACTTGGATATAATTAATGTACCTACCCTAAGACATAGAAAATACTATATAAAATGTCAATAAATTCTGAATTACACAGTTTATAATATCATTAATAAGAGTTATTTGAATCACTTAAATATCACATAAGAGATTATTAAAAACTTACAGCACATGCTATTGAAGACAAATTCCAGGAAGCTAATTTATCATGGCTTTTGTACCACACCCAAACATATGTTTATGTTCATTGTGCACCTTTTTCCAGTTGTTGGTGAGATCTGGTCTTAACCAGAGAATAAGTCATAAATGAAATGGATAGTTTCACTTGTTTGGTAATGCAAGCCATTTTCTGAACCTGATATTAGGTTTTTCAAACTTTTATCTTCACATAACTTTGGGTTGTTTTTATCAATATCTTTATGGCCTCCAGTTAGAAGGTGATTGGAGATTTTAATCTTGTCCATATTATACATTACAGACAGATCTGAGGGAAAAAATATTCTTTCCTGGAACAAGCATTTATCACTTATTGATGTGAGTAATGTTTCCAATTAGACCACACAAGCCTTGTTTTCTTTCTTAACTGATCTCACTTGAGTTAAAATATGTTTCATGATTTGTGATTGATGGTTTGCCAGATAAACCATTTAAAAGGTAGCAAGGATAGACAAAGGTGTTGGGATGCCTCTGACTATAATAAATAACATGAGATACGTGTTAAGAAAACTGTGAAATTAGATATTGAAGAGCACTGATGCTTGGGGTAGTAGATGCTTTGATCCAAGCTAGAATTATAAGTAAAATAAAGTTGTATTGTGAATTGCTTAGACCAAAGAAATTTATAGGTGTGTTGGTCATGGCTTGTCATCTAATTTTTTCGTGTTTCTCTAGTCTAATTATTGTTCAACTAACTTTCACCACCCTCAGAAAGATTTACTCCATTTTAATAATCACTTGGAATTGAAACATGCTTATGATCCAAACTTCTATATAATTTAAATATGTAATAGCTAATAATATTAGCCTTGATTTTAATTCCCTACATATATTTAAGAGTATACCTTAAATACATAAAGTAAAACATGCTCCCCTAGCATGTATGCCCCGACAAGTAAACCAGAAGAACTTCCCTGAACAAATGTCCCTCATGACACTTTCACATCTGTATCTACATCCAGAAGTATGTTTTACTTTCCTTGCTGATGCCTACTTTCTTACGAAGAGACTCTTTAAGAAGATATTATTTTAGTGGTTAAGTTCACAAAAAGAACTTTTCCTAAGAATGTGAACTCCATAAAAAAATACTGACGTTTATTAATTTTTTAGTGTTTATTTTTATTTTTGTGGGAGAGAGTGTGAGCAGCAGAGGAGCAGAGAGAGAGGGAGACACAGAATCCAAAGCAGGCTCCAGGCTTTGAGTTGTCCGTACAGAGACCGACACGGGGATCAAACCCACAAACGGTGAGATAATGACCTGACCTTAAGTCTGATGTTCAACAGTCTGAGCCACCCAGGCAGCCACCCACCTGACTTTATTTTAAGATCAGTTATAGAAAAAAAGTGTTTTCACCTGTGAATTTTGAAAACTAGCATTCGTCATTAAATTTGGAAGTAATTGTTCCAAATAAGGAATCGGTTGCTACTTGACTGTTTTGCTGTTATCTCTATTTTCACTTGGAAGATTCTCTACTACCAGAAATTTGCCTACATTCTAAGTAGCTTTGCGGGACAGTATGTTTTCTCTGAGCCTGTTTTCCAACTCTTGTGGTTAATTATTTCATTCACAAATATATCAAATCCTCCTGTGTGCCAGGCATTGTTCTAGGTGCTGGGTTAAAATGTCAAACAAGATGATGTCCTGAAGAAATGTACCTTGATCCCTTTTAGTCCACAAAACTTTTATACCATCACTTAATGTGTAAAGGTATGTAGGTTTTTGCATTTTATCAACCCCCTTTATGTAGCGCGGTGGCATAGCAGATGTTGAAATGTTGCATGTAGCTGACACTGATTGTTTTAATACTAAGACTGTCAGATAGAATATGATGTATGGAAATTCTACGCCTTAAAAATGTGTTATCATACTTCACCTAAAAGGAAAACATAACCCTACAGAGAGAGAAAACTAGGAAAATGTTTAGGAGTGAAATGAATTCCATATCAATTTAATATTATGTTGTGATACTGAACCAATGTGTTTAAATCTTGACTTTAACACCTATAGTGAAAATTGTAGTTAGTACCTAGGAGGTAACAGCTAGGTAAACTGGGCTTTTGGAATTAAAGTTTCCCTCTGAGAATGAAATTAGACACAATCATCACGAAGCCACTGAAATCAGTCAGCTATAGAAATAACTGAAATGAAGTAATAGCCTATAACTGAGGAGTCTAGAATCATCTAAAACAAATTCCTATGATGAGGTTAATGAGTGTCTACCTTAGCATGACTACAGCTATCACATATTCAGTTTTGTTTGACTCTGTAAAAAGAAAGAAAGAAAGAATTCTATTATTATAAGAGAATTAAAAAAATAATGACAGCAAAATCACTGGTAGTTTTAAATGTCCTCATTTGGTCCTAATTATACCTTCCTATTTCTCCTCTTTCACTTATCAAGGAGTTCCCTGATGATTAACTTAACTTTGATTCCTACTTTCAGTCGAAGTATGACCACCTCTTGATCACGACTCTAATAGGTATATTCTAATATGTTTGAAGTCTGTATTGATAGTAAATTGTGAGTTGAGCCTGCTGTGAAACAGGAAGTTACAGCCTTTGGTTAAACTGGAGAGGCGGACCTGTCTAGACAGGCATCAAATGGGACATACCTATTATGATATACATTCAGTTTATAATCTCTGAAAGATGACCTTACACTGAAACCAGAGTTTGAGAGTTACAATGGTTGAAGGAAATTTAATAGTTCCCTCCAGTTTCTTTAAGGAAGAAGACAAATGTATCTGATAAAGTGTATATAGATGCATGTATATCTCTATACACCCAAATATGTATGTATACACACATATGTACATATATACACACGTGTATCTAAATATACATGCCTACATATATGTGTGAATATACAAGTAAATCTTCTGTGGAAAATATATATGTTTCCTTAAATAAAAACTTTTTTAAACAACCAGGATCCTAGCTTATTCTCTCAGCCGATAGATCCTACTGTCTCTTATTTTATGCCTGAGTGTTTATCACATCAGTTACTCAAGGTAGTTTCTCAAATAGGGAATTTCATGCTCATCAATTTTTTCAGGATATTTTGTACTTGAGAGAAAATAAAATATTGTAGAGTATCTCATGATTCCATTTTAAAAGTGCCCTGAATGTAGAAGAGAACCTTCGTCCCTCTGTTCTGAGAGCTCATTAATAAAGGGGGAGTATGCACACTCAGGCAAAGGAGCCCAGCCCTAGGGAACAAGACATGCCTTTAGTAATTGCTAAGAATATGGATCTTGTGATTATCCCATTTTCTCTTCCTATCATTGCCTCTCATATAAAAGCAGATTTGGGATGGGGTGATCCTACCCTGATCCTACCCTACCTACAAATGTGCCCTGTTTGACCCTAATCTCCCCACTCTTGGAAAAATAATTGTTTCAGTGAGTTCAGCCTTAAGCCTAGCTTCCCATAATATTTCTGTGTCAATTAAATTGGTTTAGGAATGGTTGACCTGGGCCAAAGAAATAAGGGTAGACATTGAGGAATGATTGAGGAAAGTTCCTCACTTTTCTTAGAGAGCTGATGGCAGCCAGCAGTTTCTTTCTGCATGTTACAGAATGTGGATATGAATCTTGGAACTGTGGCAGTGATTTAGAAAATCTTAGAATAAAGCTGATGCCTAGGAAGTCGATTCAGAAATGCAGAAAGGAAAGTGTTTTAATGATATCCTTGAGCTGCTGCATCACGCACATATAGAAACCCATAGATTTTCTTTTTTGTAAATCAGTTTTTCTGTTTCTCAAAGAGTTGTAAGAGAGGTGCAGACTGGTTTTCAGACCAGTGTCATCCTTTTCTCCCTTTTTTTATACTTGATGAATAGAGATTGCTTTGCAGACTCTGTGCCCATTTCTTTGGTTCATTGTTGGCCAAGGATGGTAATCCTTGCTTTCTGCCATTATCTTAACTTTGTTGAGCAGTAAAGTGGTCTTAACTTTGTTGACTAGTGAAGGAGATTATGTTTAAGTTGGATAAAGAAGTGAGCATTGTAATTGTTAAATAAATGTCAATAAGGCTGAAAAAAATTTTAAATATTTATTTTCAGAGAGAGGGAGAGTACAAGTGTGTGAGTGGTGGTGTGGCAGAGAAAGAGGGAGAGAGACAATCCCATGCGGGCTTTGTGATGTCAGTGCAGAGCCCTACGAGGGGCTCGATCTCCCGAACCATGACATCATGACCTGAGCCAAATCAACAGTTGACGTTTAACCAACTGAGCCACCCAGGCACCCCAAAGCTAAAGTTATTTAAAAAATATTTCCATCTGTGGGGAAAGTGTTATGAAATGCATTCCAAACAAGTAACCTCATTATACCAGTAATTTACAATGAAGACTGGTTAAACATCAATTATAAAGATACACTTTTGTAAAGAGACAGATTGCGTACAACATGACTTTTGTCACACTTTGAATATAAACTTAATTCTCATTTCTTTGTGATTCTTTGAACTATATCATTCTCATTATGGAGAATGTCATGAAGAAAAGGCAGCAAGCCTCTGCATGAAGAGCTGTGAATTCATTCGTGAGTAACAGCAATCAATTCGTCTATATAACACAGTGCCCACAAGAATGATGCAAAAGAACAAAATTTAGGAGACACTGGAAAAAAGTCCGAAAGAGGCCTGGAGGAGATGTGCCTTCCAACTTAGTCTGGTGGAAGACAGGTCAGAGTGGTGCATCTGGCATGATGACATGAGCAGTGGTTGTAGTGGGGACAATTTAGCCTGAGTCTTCATGTCTGCTGCCAGAAAAGCAGCTAGCATCATGAAGGAAATCTACTCTAAAGAAGCACAGTAGGAGATACCATGCTATTCGGCACAGAAAGGTCTTGGTTTGCAGTTTCACTATGGAATGAATGCTCTGTGGCACCAGCATGCTGTCTGGCACCCGAATGTTGGCTTCGTATTTAAAACTGCTCTTTGTGTCCCTGCAGACCGGGAATTGCAGTGAGCAAAACCAGAACAACTAGAGGAGTAGAGAAGTTTGAGAGAGACAATACAATCACACAGCCGATATTTCATTGACTAATATGGGACAAGCCTTAAAGGAGAGAAACACACTAAGCTGAAAACATACTACAGATAACACTCTGCTGTTGGGAAGACCAGAGTGGTATCTCTTATCTGCCCATACGCTATGGTGGCTCTTTGGCAACCAAGGCCTCTGGCCAGCTGGTCAGCTGACTGCTCTGTTGCATTCCTTCACCCCTTTCCCACAATGGCTACAGCTTCAGCTATGGAAGAGAACTCTGTATATATATATATATATATATGCCTAAGTCTTAAAATGGAGTTTTAAAAGCTCATTGTACAGTCTTTACAAATCTAGCATATACACTGAAACAATGAAACCAAACAAAGGCCAGGAAAGAAAATAATAGGGTTTAGAAACAAAGGTAATCACTTCATGAGAGTAGTCTACCTTTAACTAGAAAAGATGTGTCCGTTATCTTGCTAAGTAAGGTTCAGACATTTTTGCATATCACCCTTTTACTTCTTTTTAGTTTTAGTTTTAAAAAATCTATTCTCTCTTGGTGGATTCTTGTCTTTACACATTTTATGTCCTTTTCTCACTGTTGTTTTCAACAGACTTTTCTAGAAGTTGATTTTGATGATGAGTACTGTCCTTCAGGGATCTGGGAGCTACCTTCCAATTATTGAAAAGATACCAACTAAATTTTGGCGGTTTATTTATTTAAAAATAATCAGGGATACACCTGGGTGGTGCAGTTGGTTAAGCATCCTACTCTTGATCTCAGCTCCGGTCACGATCTTGTGGTTCATGCATTCAAACTGTGCTCTGGGCTTTCCCCTGGTAGTGCAGAGCCTGCTTGGGATTCTGTCTCTCCTTCTCTCTGCCCCTCCCTGCTTGTGATATCTCTTTCTCTCTCTCTTTCTCTTTCTTTCTCAAAAATGAACTTAAAAATAAATAAAATAAATAAGCAATTTTTATCAACTCAAAAAGGACATTTTTTCTAAAATATGCAGAAGGGAATGTTTTATCAGTGACCGTGTTTGGCCCTGAAAGAACTAGACTGTAGAGGAATACATATGAAAATAAAAGCACTTAAATTGATGGAAACAATCAGCTTATAGTACAAAATATTCATTTTATAACTGAAAGTTCATAGTTTCCATTTCCTAGATTTCCTATTCAGAAAAAGAACATTTAGACCTCTAATTGAGCTTCATGGTACACTTCTGAATTAGGTAATATAGATGTTATTATTTCAACTTTACAAATGGGAAAACTGAGACAGTATTTGAATAAGATTAAATCTTTGTAGCCAGAATAAAGGAAACTGCTATTTAAGTGCTCCTTTTACATGTAATGCACTATGCAGACTCACCACGTTACGATTTGATCCTTGTGGCAAACAACTTTTGAAATACAGTGGCTTAATGTGATAGAAGAGGTTTCTTGTTTGCACTGCATGTCTAACATGCACAAGTGGGGATGTTTGGCACCTATTCAGGGACCCATAGCAATGAAAGAGTGTTGACAGTCACCAAATAAGAACAGAATAGGATGGTATGATTTGATACATGGATATATTGTAAAATGTTTGTATTATAATAAAATTAGTTAACCCCTTTACCTCGTATAATTTCCATTTTTGTTGTTTTGTTATAGTGATAACATTTGAGATCTCTCATAGCAACTTTGAAATATACAATATAGTAATGTTGACATGGTCTCCAGGCTGTACATTAGATCCCTGGAAATTATTCATCTTATAACTGAAAGTGTATACCCATTGACCAAAATCTCCACATATCCCCCACCCCTCAGGTCCTGGTAACCATCACTCCATTCTGTTTCTCTGAGTTCAGCTTGTTTGGATCCCACACATAGTGAAATCATAAAATATTTGCCTTTCTCTGTCTAGCTAATTTCAGTTAGCAAAATGCTCTTAAGGCTCATCCATGTTGTTGAAAAGGAATTCCTTCCTTTTAATGGCTAAATAATATTACTTGTGTGCATATGTGTATGTTTGCCTGTATGTATATCACATCTTTATCCATTCACATCTTTATCCATTCATCCATTAGTGAACACTTAGGCTGTCTTGGCTCTTGTGAATAATGCTGCAGTGGATATGGAGGTATAGGTATATTTTTGAGACAGTGAATGTGATACAATGTATACATTTTGAGACAGTGAATGTTATACAATATATGTATACAATGTATGTAATGTATGTATACATTGTATCACATTCACTGTCTCAAAGTGATTTATGTATATATAGTGATGTGTATATACATATGCATACAGGTAGCCAGAAGTGGAATTGCAAAATTAGATGGTAGCTCTATTTTAATGTCTTGAGGAAACGTCACACTGTTTTCTATAGTGGCTGCACCAATTTATATTCCTACCAAAAGTGTACCAGATTTCCCTTTTCTCTTCATCTGTACCGGATTTTCCCTTTTCTCTTCATCCTCACCAGCATTTGTTAGATACTGTCTTTCTGATGTATTTTTATTTATTTATATTTTAGTTTTTAAAGATTATTTTAGTGTTTTTAATTTATTTTGACAGAGAGAGAGAGAAATAGAGAGACAAAGACAAAGAAAACATGAGTTGGGAAGGGGCAGAAAGAGGGACAGAGAGGAATCTCGGGCGGACTCTGCACTGTTAGCACAGAGCCTGGCATGGGGCTTGATCTCACAAACCATGAGATAATGACCTGAGCTGAAGTCAAGAGTTTGATGCTTAACCAACTAAGCCACCTAAGCACCCCCTGTCTTTTTGATGTTAATCATTCTTATAGGTGTGAGGTGAAATCCCATTTTGATTTTGATTTGCATTTCTCTGAGGAATGATGTTATTAAGTACCTTTTAATGTACCACTGGCCATATATCGTCTTTGGAAAGATGTCTGTTCAGTTCCTTTGCCCATTTTTGATGGGATTTTTTTTTTTTTTGCCTTAACATTTTATGAATTCCTATGTAATTTGAATACTAATCCTTTATCAGATATATGGGTTCCAAATATTTTTCCTACTCTGTAGATCGCCGTTTTACTTTGTTGACTGTTTCTTTTGCTGTTCTTGTACTTGTGTCACTATCTTAGAGAATGCTTGTGCTTTTAGTGTCATAAACAAAAATATTGCCAAGACTGATATCAAGGAAATTTTTTGTTAAAGTTTTGCCCTAGGAATTTTATAGTTTAAAGTCTTGCATTTAACTTTTTGATCCATTTCTACTTAATCTTTGTGAGTGGTCTAAGGTAAGGGTCCAATTTCATTCTTTTGATGTGAATATCCATGTTTCTTAGTACTTTTTTTTTATTAAAAAGAACATCCTTTCCTCATTGAGTAATTTTCACTCCTTTGTCAAATATTAGTTGATTGTATATGCATGGATTTATTTCTAGTCTCTCATCTGTTCCTTTTCTGTATGGATCTGTTTCTGTTCTAGCTTCATACTGTTTTGATTAAAATAGCTTTGTAATATAGTTTAAATCAAAAAGTTTATTGTCTTCAGCTTTGTTCTGTATCATGGCTATTTAAGTCTTTTGTGTTGCATCTGGATTTTAGGTTTGTTTTTTCTATTTCTATGAAAAATGCTGTTGGAATTTTGATGGATTGCATTAAATCTAAGGAAAGCTTTGGGTAGTATGAACATTTTAACATTAACTCTTCTGATCCATGGATGTGGGATATCTTGCCATTTATGTGTATCTTTTTCAGTTTCTTTCATCAGTGACATATTTTTTGATATATAGGTTTTTCACTTCTTTATGTTTATTCCTATTTGATTGATTTGGTGCTATTGTAACGAGAGTGTTTTATTTCTTTTGTAGACAGTTCATTGTTAGTGTATAAAATCAGACTTTTGAATGTTGATTTTGTATCTTGCACCTTTACTGAATGTATTAGGGTGTGTGTGTGTGTGTGTGTGTGTGTGTGTGTGTGTGTGGTTATGGAATTCATGCATTTCAATGTATAGTTACAGAAAAATGCATTTAAAGAATCTTTCATGAAAGAAATTTACAAAAGCAAGTAGGGTGTTGAGTCCCACCCCCAACATTCTTTCAGGCATTAACTGTGTGTAATGGTGTAATGGGTAGGAGTGGAATTCTTCAATGGTTTGATTTATTCATACAAAATACTCCTCCATCTCTCATCAAGATATTTGCATGAAGTGGGAGATTAAGGAAAGGAGGCTTACAAGAATCAGTCTCAAATTTAAGGTTACAGTAGTTCAGAGAACCCTGTATCTTTCTGCTTAAAGCATAGTCCTTGTAGTGTACAATATTTCCGAAGTAAATATTGTAAAAATTATTCCAAAGTAAATACCAAAAAAAAAAAAATCTGATGTGTGGAACTTTATGAGTTCCAGATGAAATTCCAGTGGCAGATGAAACTACCACACTAAATCTTCAGGGATTGAGCCAAACGCACATGGATAGCACACAGATTTTAAAATATCAAATATCATTCTGGCAACAAAAAAGATATTAAGATATTAACTTCACACTGTACTCCAAAAATCCACCTTGATTTTGCTTATTTAAGTCTCTGGCCCAGAAGCGAGTTGTTTGTTTTAATAGTGGAGTCTTTAGAATTTTCCATATATGAGATCGTGTCATCAGCAAATAGCAACAGTTTTACTTCTTCTTTGCTGATTTGGGTGTTATTTATTTCTTGCTTGATTGCTCTGGCTAGGACTTTGAGTACTGTGTTCAATAAGAATGGTGAGAGTGGGTAATCTTGTTCCTGATCTTAAAGTCTTTTTTAAAGTTTATTTATTTATTTATTTATTTATTTATTTATTTATTTATTTATTTATTTAGAGATAGGGTGGGGAGAGGGCAGAGAGAGGGAGAGAATCCTAAGAAGATTTCACACTGCCAGTGCTAAACCCTATACAGGGCTTGAACTCACAGTGAGTTCATGACCTCAGCCAAAATTCAAGAGTTGGACACTTAAACTGAGCCACCCAGGCACTCCATTGTTGGTGATCTTAAAGGAGTAGTTTTCAGCATTTCACCATTGACTATGGGATTGTTACATATGGCCTTTATTATGTTGAGATACATTCCTTTCACACCAAAGATTTTTGTTATTATTACTACTCTGAAAGGATATTGACTTTTGTGAAATGGCTTTTTTTGCATCTACTAGATTATCATATGATTTTTGTCTTTAATTCTATTAATTTGATGTATCATATTGATTGATTTGAGTATGTTGAACCATCCTTGCATCTCAGAGATGGATCCCATTTCATTATGGTGTATGATCCTTCTAAATGTGGTGTTAAATTTGGTTTGTTAGTATTTTGTTGAGAACTTTTACAACTATATTAATCAGGGATATAATTTGTAGTTTTCTTGTAGTTTTCTATATCAGGGCATCAGGACAATTCTCGTCTTGTAAAAAGTGGTAGCTCCTCTTTAAATTTTTGGAATATTTTGAGAAATATTGGTATTAATCCTTCTTTAAATATTTGGCAGAATTCACTTGTAAAACCATCTGATACTGGCTTTTTGTTGTTGTTTTTGAGAGGTTTTTGATTACAGATTCAGTCTCTTTATTAGTAATTGGTCTGTTCAGATTTTCTGTTTCTTCATAATTTGGTGTTGATGGTTGGTATGTTTTTAGGAATTAATCTATTCCTTTTAGATTAATCATTTGTTGGCACATAATTGTTCATAGCAGTCTCTTATGATTCTTTGTACTCCTGTGGTATCAATTGTAATGTTTCCTCTTTGATTTAAACATGTATTTATTTGAATCTACTGTTATTTTTTCTGGGTAGTCTGGCTAAAGGTTTGTCAGTTTTGTTTCTTTTCAAAAAAACAAATTTTAGTGTCTTTGAGGGTTTATTTTATTTTATTTTTTCTTGCCTGCATTTCATTTATGCCTGCTCAGATCTTTGTCACCTCCTCTCTTGTGCTAATTCTGGACTTTTTGCTGTTGAATCTCTCTTCATTTCTTCAGTTCAGTCATTGTATTCTTCAGTCCAGCATATCAGCTTATATTTTTAAATATGTTCTCTTTAAGCTTCTCATTTTATTATATTATTTTCCTAACTTCAAAAATTGTTTATGTTCTCTTGTAGCTCTTTGAGCATCTTTAGAACAATTCATTTGAATTATTTGTCAGAAAAGTCATGTTTGTATTTCTTTAGGGTCAATTTGCTGAATGTTTTCTTGTGTTTATTTGGTGGTATCATGTTTCTCTGCTTCATGATTGCCACAGCTTTGGATATATATGTGCACATTTGAAGAAGCACTTCATCTCTTCCAGACTTTATGGGTAACTTTGGCAAAGATAGAGCTTTACTTGTGGGTGGAGGCACACTGGAATATGATGGTTACCAGATCTTAGTGGCGAGGCACCAGGTAAAGGGGTATGTAGTGACTTCAGGTTGGGTGAGACCTGATATCTTGGTATCTCAGGCCACTGGGATCCAACACATTGACAACCATTTGTAGATAGCAGTCTAATTGTTGATGTTTTTGGGAGGATAGAGGCTGGGCTCTCCTAATCAGATATCTTGGTATTGTCACCCTCCACTGGCTATTCAATCATCCATTTTCACTAGTGACACCTTTCATTGGCTAAAACAAATTACGTGGTCACACCTAACTTTAAAGGAGGCAAGGAATTACAATCTCACTGAATGTTTAAAAAGAAGAATGTCACAGTATATTTGGACAAGTCCTAGTGAGCAGCATAATCTTCATTATCCAGAAAATACTGATAGAGCGATTAGATAACTCAATAAAAACCACTTATATATTCGCTGACTTTTCTCAGCTAATCATATCACTACATGGTCTCTCATCCCCTAATTATAGATTAGAAGTATGGCTTGATTCATTTTGGGCTTTAAATAAACAATACACCTAATTACCACATAGGGTTTTTTGTTTGTTTAATAAATGACTTGTAATCTAAAGCTCGAAATAAACAAAGAAACACTCAGCACACAGGAAGTTTTATAATATTATCCCTTTTGATCTTTATCCTGAATGTGCTCTATTTTCCCTAAATTCTTTCATGCAGAGATTTTAGCAATTTTAACTCTTAATTTTTTTTGTATCTCCATCACCCTTTTTTGCAAAGAATAATAGAAGCAAATTAAAAGTTCACTGATGAGCTTAAATAAATGACATCTATAACAAATTTATGAAGCCAGCTAAAGAGTTAAGAAGGTAAAGAAATTCTATTGTCACAAAAATCTCAAAATTGAGAAGAAAAGCATGCTGTTGCTCTGTATTTAAAGCACAATTCATGATCTTCTCAACAGGGTCTGGACCACTGAAGGGTTCCAACCTCTAGGAAAAGAAATTCTTCCTTATACAACATATTTTATGACAAGAGAAACAAAGGCCAAGGAAAATTTTACCAGATAACAGAACTTTGAGAAACCCAATTAATTAACTGAGCAACTAATTCACTGTCAGGACAGAGAGCCATTCTCTCTCCATCCCCACACTATGCTGTATGCTTTGGACTTAAAATTTTGATTTCCCTGAAATATTATCAAAGATATTATTTACCCTACACAATGGTATATTGATTATGTTGAGCATGGTTAAATTAATTATTTCTCATGGTCTGTTCATTAGATAACAGGATGTAATAACTGGACACTTTTTAGTTGTCTCCTGATGGGATGGACTAAGACTTTTCTGGCTATATACGTAGGCAGTTGTATCTGCCAAACAGTTTTGCATGTTTATTTTGGAAGAATAATATGCATAGATAATGAAGACCATGGAGCAGAACATAACAAAAACATTTTTATTTTGGTCTGCTGCCCAGAATCTCTGTGGGGCAACCCCCTTCCCTCTTCTTTGTCCCTGTGCTTTATGTAGACTGGCAATCCCCACCCCTACCTTCTAGTTCCAAGTATGAGCAAAAGACATTGCCTTGTCCAGAAAAAGTGCGCCATGCTCTGAATTAGCAACTGGTTCAAGGATGGCTATTAATACTGAAACAAAATGGCATGAATTTTCTCTGAAAAATCAGAGGGTATTCTTGGGAAAACACCCACATTTCTATGAAATTGCCATAAGTAAGGACTGTATAAAGCTAGGACTTCTGGTAGGCTTTACACTTTTATCCTAAATATTAACTTTTCTGGAAAAAAAGAGTAATGGTTTTTACCCTCTGAGTGTTGTGAAGACTAAATGGAATGGCTTGGTTTAATTTAGAATAGATATGCATTAAATGTTAAATAAAGCTAAAGTATAAAGGTGGAAGGAATTTAGGGGCTTAAGATATAGGAAGAATTGTATTTCTACAAAAATACTGACCATATTTTAGTATTAGATTGATCTATTATTTCCAAGTATAGCTCTATTACAATGACTCAGTTTTGACCAAATCAAAGAATTACAGGAAAAATATCCTCTTTCTGACAAATGATGCTTATCACAAATACACTAAATTTTGTACATCAGTAGCTTATCACAAATACACTAAATTTTGTACATCAGTAGCATGGTATTCTGTATGCTCATGATGACTCTGCGATCCGCAAGTTTTAGAAATTCTTCAACATAGCTCTGGTGCTAAATACATTTTATTTCATCCAGATACTTTGATGTCAGTTCATCATTAATGGAATACATGCTCTCGTAAATTTGGTATTTGCATAATGAAAAAACCCTTTCCCCTTGTATAGTGTCAGTAATTTTATACATATTAAAATTCCACTAATTAGATTCATCAGAAGACTGTCAACATGCTCTGTCCAGGGGCCCAATATTATTTCATCACCATGCTGTCTTCTTAGTCAACTTGTGCTGCTATAACAAAATATTAACAGACAGGGTAGCTTAAAGAAAATATTTCTTTGTTCTAGAGGCTGGGAAGTCCAATATTTGGGTATCAACATGGTTGTGTTGTGGTGAGAGCCCTCTTCCTGGCTTCTGTTGGATACCTTCTTGTGTCCTCAACATGGCTGAGAGAAAGGGTTCTGGTTTCCTCCTGTTTTCATAAGGGCTCCACCCTCAGGACTTCATCTAAACCTAATTGCTTCCTAATGGTCCCACCTCCAAATACCATCACATTAGGGATTAGGGCTTCAATATATAAATGTGTTGGCAGGGACATAAACCTCCAGCCCACTGCTCTACCTTAACTCTATTCCCAGCAGTCTCTTGAAATGCTATTACCCTATTTCCCATTATTTAAAGAGCCTAGACACTAGATTAGATACTGGTAATAATTATCAAATGCAAAACACCTGCTCTTAAACCAAACTGCTGTCTCAACTATGTAGGCAATATTTCTGATACATAGCTGCTTTTCTTCATTATTCTTCAAGATGGCAATAGAGTAAGTCTCCACTCAAGGAGTGACAATTTTACATGAGAGTCATAATTTAAACTGATCTGAAGGTATAAAGGCTGTCAGCACTAGGGACACAATATTAGATATCATTTATTTTTGTTTTCAGGAGGAATAGGTGAATGGTGTTGGAAAACAGAAAATTTGTTGAGTGTATATTCATTAGTATTTTTTTCTTGTCATTTATACACCATGACTAGAATCCAAAGAATAAACATGCTGCTTATGAGAGTTTCTTCTTTTTTTCTTTCATGAACCCCCTGAATTCCACATTCAAATCAAGAACATTTCATGTCTCTACATAAACTATCCTCTGTCTAGTTCAGTTCGATTGTGCCTAAGGACTAGGACTCCATTTCCTTTGGGTTATGCACTTGCAAAGTTTGAAAAGAAACCAAAAAAGAGCAAATGGGCATCCTAAATACCAACCACCCAATTCTCAAGTATCTTAAACAGAAAACTCTCTTATTTTCCAATTGTGGAAAAAGTAGGTTTCTATTAAAAAAAAAATCAGGTTGATATGAATGGTGTTCTAAGGCTTGGTTTTGAATCAGGCTGTGGAAAACGGGGTCACAGAGCCGGGAAAGAAGGAACAGGGAGAAGAGAGAGGGAAGAAAATAAAAGACAGATATTTTTAATAGATGGTCTTTTTAAGATAATTCTTTTCCTTCCTTTTAGTTTTATCATTTATGGACCCAAATAATGACAGAATCCCCTTGAGAATGGACCACTTTGAATCATCAGATCCATTGGTTTCGTGAGGTCTTACTAGATAGGGCTGAGTTTTGCCAGAGTAAGCATTTCCCAAACCCTTTGGGTTTTTTACTTAAAAAAGTTCCACAGTTGTATGTGTAATTCTACAAAGTCTGCAGGGCTCTAATTTGTATGGTGATTTTTGAATGCCATGTAATAAATATATTTAAGTAAAAAATATATTTGAATTATTATATTATCCAAAGATATAGAAAGTTTTAATAAAAACTTAAGAAAAGAGGTAATACATACAAACATAAAATTCAGCCTTTGCCATTAAAATTCAAAGTAATTTAATTTGTTTTGGGTTTGTTTTTTTAATCTTTTTTAACATTTATTTATTTTTGAGACAGAGAGAGACAGAGCATGAGCTGGGAGGGGCAGAGAGAGAGGGAGACAGAGAATCTGAAATAAGCTCCAGGCTCTGAGCTGTCAGCACAGAATCTGATGTGGGGCTCGAACCAACGGACTGCAGATCATGACCTGAGTCGAAGTTGGTTGCTTAACCGAAGGAGCCACCCAGGCGTGCCAAAATTGTTTTTAATTTTAAACCCAGTAGAGTTAACACAGAGTATTATATTAGTTTCAGGTGCACAGTATAGTTATCCAATAATTCTGTGTACATCATTGCTCATTCCTCATCATGAAAAATGTGCTCTTAATCCTCTTCACCTATTTCACCCACTTCCCCCCACCTACTTCCCCCCTGATATGCTTTATTTGAATGAAACAAGTACCCTCAGTTAAAGTTATTTATTTTTTTTCAACAAGAACATTTTTTACTTGAGGCATACTTTAGAATTCATGGTTCTAAAAGATATGTATAAAACATGCCATCCAAGAAAAATAGAATATACATTTTTTTTCAAGTACATACTGAAGAATCCCCTGGTCAAATCACATAAGAAGAGATACAACAAATATTACCAATTTAAGAAGCTTAAAATCATACCAAGCATATTATTCAACCACAATGGTATGAAACTAAAGATCAGCAATAGAGTGAAGGTGAAATATCTAAAATGTAATATTATTTAATATGTAAATATTAAACAACCTACTACTGTACAAGCAGTGGGCCAAATAAGAAATCAAACAGCAAATCAAAACTTTTTTTTTTCATAACAAAGGAAGCAGAAAACACAATATTCTAAAACCTATGGGATACAGCAAAAGCAGATCCAAGAGTAAAATTTATGCTATTAATATCTGTATCAAGAAAAACAAAAGCTCAAATAAACAACATCACACTGCAAGGAACTAGGAAAAGAAGAAATTTAGCTGAAAGTTGATTTAAAAAAAGGAAATTGCAAAGAAAAATCAGAAATAAAATAGCCAGAATGAACAATAAAATAACATTGAAACTAATGACCACTTTTTCAAAAAAACCAAAAAACAACAACAACAAAAAAACACCTGGCAATGATTTACCTACATTAACTAAGAAAAAAAAAAAGGGAGAAGTCTCAAAAACCAAAATGAGAAATGGAAGAGAAAACAATAAAACAGATCAGCACGGAAATACCTAGTGTGATGTCCAATTATTATAAACAATTTTATACTAACAAGTCACATAGCTTAGAAAGAAACCCAGATAATTCCTGAAAATGCCCAAGTTACCAGGATTGAATCATGAACTGAATCCAACAACTCACAAATTTTCTTAGAGCAATAACAAGAATGAAAGTTAAATTAGGAATCAAAAACCTCCCAGCACAGAAAAGCTCAAGACTACATGGCCTCATTGGGGAATTTCACCAAACATTAAAAAAACAAAAAATAATCACAATCTTTATCAAAATCTTACAAACAATGGAATAGAGGGAACACACTGAAAATCATTTCATGAGGCAAGTACTACCCTAATACCAAAACAGGCTAAAAACAATACAGGAAGAAATGTTAGTCGTAGCAATACAAGTGTTGCTACTCTGACTTTTTTTAACATCCATTTGTATGATAAATGTTTCTCCACTGCCTCACTTTCAATCTACAAGTGTCTTCAGATCTATAATGAGCCTCTCATAGGCTTAATTTCATTTTAAAGGCAATATTTTCTTGAAAAATAAATTTAACAATCTAATAGTGCATCATATTTGGGTCCAGGAATATCAAAATACATATTTTAAATGCATGTTATAATAGAAGAAAAAAAGGACCATTGTGACCAAATGTATAGAATTTGTGCCCTTTAAAAATAAATTAACTGTTTTTTAAAATGAGTTTTTCATGTTGTTTCTAACTGAATAGATAAGGGAGGAGACATTCAAGAGGTTATTTAAAAAGTCTGCAAATAACATTGTATGCAATTTAATTTTAAAAATTTCTCATAATTCTAAACCCTATTTAATAATCATTACATTCATTTATGCTTTTCAAATTGATTTTTTGAAGTACGAAACATACACACGAATTCTGATTTGATGAAGGGAAAATTGAACAAAATTTGCAGAATTATATCATTACGCTCCGAGTTTCCTTATTGCATTTCAACATCAGTGTTCCTTGTGCTTCCTGCCTTTAACAAATGGTCAGTGATGGATATAAATTAAACAGTATTTGAGAATTTAAAAAAAGCAGTGTGCTGTTTAAAACTAATGGACTAGCTAGGATTATCAACTGAGTCAGAAACTGAGTGACTGAGTCATGAGCCAGCTCATCTGACATCCTCCAAGCACCAAATGTGCTCGCTTGAGGGTACATGAAGAGTCTTAACCTGTTCACTTTTAAAAGAAACAGTTCTTAAATAATTATTTGACTTTTGATCCAGGTAACAGAAATCATAATAGAGATCAATATTATCTTTAATTATGGGACTTGTTAGATCTGTGAATCAACAGTTGGGAAAAGATATTCTAAGCCAAACTGTACCGTTTCCTCATGAGAAAACTGAGGCCCAAAGAATTGATGCCTTTGTCACATGTTGAAAGGTATTTAGATACTTAGCACAAAAAGAAACTCAGATACTTGTTGTATATCATTATTATTATTGGCATTGATGCCTGTTTTAAAATGTTTATTTATTATCAGAAGAGTGTGGGCAGTGGGAGAGAGAGAGGGGATTAGAGGATCCAAAGTGGGCTCTGTGCTGACAGCAGGGAGCCCAAAGTGGGGCTCTAACTCACAAGCCATGAGACCATGATATGACCTGAAGTTGGATGCTCAGCTGACTGAGTCACCCAGGTGTATCTGGCATTTATAGTTTGTAATCATTATTTATCATTATTGATATTAATATTACATTTTTGTTTTACATTATCTCCATTATTGTTATTAAATTGGGATAATAAAGAAAACTTAGCTCCTCTCCTTAGGATGATTAGTTATTAATATCAAGGTTATAGCAAATTATGAAATTAAAAGAGGAATTACTAGCATTTTCTACATATGAGGATTAATTTTTTTTTTCCTGCTTTGGCACCATGCTTGCTAGGCTTTGTGCATAGCCTTCAGCATCTACTTATTTGATTAACCTATGCCATCTCCTTAAAAATTTTTTTTAATGTTTGTTTATTTTTGAGATAGAGAAAAGGATAGAATGTGAGTGGGGGAGGAGCAGAGAGACAGGAAAACACAGAATCTGAAGTAGGCTCCAGGCTCTGAGCTGTTAGCACAGAACCCGACGTAGAGCTTTAACTCACAGACTGTAAGATCATGACCTGAGCCAAAGTCAAATGCTTAACCAACTGAGTCACCCCAGTTCCCCATATCACTTTTAAATATCTTGGAATTTCTGGCATTAATTTATCAAAAGTTATTTCAGTAATTTGGACTCAAGTGCTGATCTTAAAGTATAACAGAAAGAAATAGATGAGATATTAGTAACTTTTCTGACTACTCAATTCCTTGTGCGAGACAATCCCAGATTTGGGAAGAAAAGTTCATACTTTCCATTCCTTGTTTGGTTTGTGTTATATCATGTGTATCAGTCAAACTCGAACATTAAAGTAGAAATCACAAAGTCTGTGAAAAAGAGGGAATTAAATGCATGGAGAGGGTTTCACAGTTATTGGAAGAGCTGAGAAGCTAAGTAGAAGATGGTAAGGCAACCCAGAGATTAGGACCAGCTGGGAAGCTAATGCCATTCTTGGTATGGATGTCAGAGGACATGGAATTGGGAAACATGTAAGGCCTGTGTGGAGCTATGACATATACCCACTAATGAAGATGGTATCCAAGGCGGTGGGAGAAGGGCTTCTATCTTTGTTTTTCCCTGTGATCTCCCACTAGTACTTCACCTTGTCCCCAGCTCAGACAGAAGCACCATCCGTTTCCTCTGCCTATACCTCCTTCTGCTCTGGAAAATGTTGCTAGCGATACAAGTACAGAAATGAGAAAAGTTTGTTAGACTTTGACTTACTTTCTCTTTCTAATGAATAATGAACACAGTGTTACTTGTTTGGAATTTGCAATATACTTTCTGCAAAACTTTTTAAAAAATGTTTTAATGTTTTTCTTTTATTGATTCCTGAAAGAGAGAGAGAGAGGCAGTGTGAGCAGGGAGGGTCAGAGAGAGAGAGAGACACAGAATCTGAAACAGGCTCCAGGCTCTGAGCTGTCAGCACAGAGCTTAGTGCAGGGCTCAAATCCACAAACCGTGAGATCATGACCTGAGCTGAAGTTGGACAGTCAACCGACTGGGCCACCCAGGCGCCCCTCTGCAAAACTTTTTGACAAACATTTTGTCAAAATTGTTTTCTTGAAGATGTGCTTCCTTCAGTAGATTGTGATCTTACTGAGGAGTCATCTTTTCATTTCTGATTCCTATAATATCACCTTGTATATACCATGGATCATGCAAACACACAGAGGAATGGAAAATTACTATGCCAGTTTCCATACTTAAGTGATATCTGAATGATAAAACCTACAAGCAGAAGAGTAAATGACTGTGTTAGCAACGCCTGTGTCTCATAGCTATATTCGTTCAAATTCTGCTTCTCCTTGGAGAGTTTTTGCTAATGTCACTGCTGCCTTCATAAGTAAGGAATGCCACTGTATCCCTTAATAATCTCAAGCCTCTACATCTGAAGATTGACACTATACAGAAAAATCTTGGGCCATGATTAGGGAACATAGTTACACTATTTCTTTACACACACATACACACACACACATACACACGCACACACACATACACATACACACACATACACGTACACATACACACATACACATACAAATGAAAACTTCTTCCTTTATTGCTAATTTTGGTAGATTTGGCTTGATTTTATTATCTGAGCCAAAAGTCAGTAACTGTCTTCTCAATCAATATGGCTTAAGAAAGAAAGAACAAATATTGTCCTGCATTTCCATTTGATTTGTTAGAAACATGGCCTTTACTGGGCATCACTAGATTATAAGCCAAAGTATACTGAGCTTTCTTCCCTGCCTCAATCTTAGGAAATATTTGTAAAGCATTAAGAACAAAGGGAGCTCCAAAGCTTCCTCTGTCCTTGCTAGCTTGCCTGGATTTAACTGGTAGAATGCTGACATTGAGGCCATTATTTAAGTATGTGTTCTATTGACTCTGGCTCCTGATTTGGAAGGGCTACAATCACCTTCAAGTCCTATTTTCAACAAAAGTTTCTCAAGTAAGCTCTGTAAGTGTACATTGGACCATATAGTTTTCCTCCTATGTGTTTATTTCACAAATCTTTATTTAGTACCTGACCTTGCCCTACATTATGTGCTGAGAATATAAAAAAAGGAAAAATGCCTTGTATCTGGTCCTCAAGAAGCAGAGGGAGTGTAGAGTCTAGTGGAAAGTGAGCCCCAAGAGTGGATGAAGACAATCTACAAGCTTTTCTAACATACATGGGCTTGAAAGGTCCACTAGAGGGTACCCACCTCAAATACAGAAGGTTGTATTTGAGTCTGAGTTGGTAAGATGAGAAACATATTCTGGGCAAAGAGAATATTTTTAAGGGCCTAGGTTTACAAAGCATGAGAGAGTAGGCATTTTTCTTTAAGTGATTACTTTTATTGGATAAGGAGTATTAAAGGAAGTTGAGGAGATGAGACTGTAGGGGTAAGCTGAAGCAAGAATGTAGTTCCTTGAATGCCAGGTAAGAAGTTGACAGTTTTATCTTGTAAGTCATGAGAAGCCATTGAAAATTTTTGAGCATAGTAAAAATATTTCAGAGATCTTTCTGTTAGCAGTGCAGGAAGTGGAGTTAAGTTTAAAAATAGAAAATTTAGAAATAAATTTTAATAATCAATGAGGATTCTTGCACTTGAAACTCCATAAAAAGATATGACATTAAAAGCAAGCCAGAATGAGACTAGTCACTGGGCCTCCATGGAAGAAAAAACAAGGCCATGGGCCCTACCTTTGTGGAATCACAGTTTAGCGATGATGAAATATGATACTGGAAGGGCAGGAGTGGAGCTGGAGTGAAAGGGGTAAATACAATAGAAAACTGAATGTCGACAAAATGACTTTGAGACAACAGTATGTTAAAAGACAGAGACATGTAGGTTGTTATTATGAGCTGAATTGTGCCCTCCACCCCCACCCCTCTCTCCATTAATATGCAGAAATCCTAACTCACAGAACCTCAGAATGTGATCTTGTTTGTAAATAGAATCATTATATGTAATTAGACTGAGGTCATCCTGGAGAAGGTAGAGATCTACTCCAACATAATTGTTGTCCGCATAAAAAGAGATATCTAGACACATGTACACAGGGACAATGATGCTATGTGCACATAAAGGAGAGATGGAGGTGATGTGTGTATAAGACAATGGATACCAAAGATCGGCAGCAAAATATTGCAAGCTAGCAGGGAGCATGGAATAGATTCTCCCTAACAGCCTTCAGTAGGAAACAACCTTGCCAATACTTTGATCTTGGACTTCTAGCCTCCAGAACTGAGAGAATCAATTTCTAGGTATTTTAAACAACCTAGTTTGTGGTACTTTGTGGCAGGAGTCCCAGGAAACTCCTACAGTTGTTTATCATGTTCCCAGCTTGAGCAGTTTCATGTCACAGTAAAAAACACATGAACTTGATTTCTTCCCATTTTGTGTCCTCTTCTTTCTTGCCTTATAAATTTTCAGACTGTTGATTTTGTTAGTGAATTTTTACGCTTCTTATCAATTGTATTTGAGGTTGAAAAGAGATAATATCATGATTTCTGGTGCCAGTATTGATTCCTGTTTCAGACACTATTGGTTCACTACATCCTGGCACTAAATCACTTCCAGAACTCTGCTAAAAATTTGGAAAAAAATTTAATATAACATTGTATGTTAAGTATACTTCAATAATACATACGTAAAAACACAAAGCAGTAAAAAATTTTTTGTTCTTTTGGCCAGGCCACATAATTCTGGAATCAATAAATAAAGTGTACTCCGTGCTAATACAGTTATTGGCATATAACTTGTCAAGCAATTTGCTGTTTTATTGCTTTATAGTACTTTAAACTCCACCTTTAAAAAAATCCAAAAACAAAAAACAGAACTACCAGAGCCTGTTAACACTTTTCCTTGATCTTTGCAGAATGGTATGAAAATAATAATAAACCTCTAGCTAGAATAAATAATCTGCCTGTGACAATTGCCCAAGTGCCTTCTGGCAAGTCTAGTCGTTTCTACTCTCTTTAAAGTTGCAAAGTGCAAATTGCTTTGCAGTGGTAATATATTCTGGTTAAAGTAAGGGGTAAAGTCTGAGTTTCACTTAAAGTTGGGCCTGGTGATCAAATCATCTGAACTTCATCAGTGGCTTTGTGAAAGTGACTTTTTTCTAAGGAACAGTTTTGCCTATGAATCAGATTTTAAATGATCACTGTCTTCTGTTAGTCTTCAATTAAAAAAAAAGATAGGGAGAAAACATGGTGACTCATGATTTGTGGTCACATTTTAGAGGACACATTTGCTCAGAGTATAATGTAGCTGGATAACTTTTCCTTGAGAATGGTATATGTCCCCAAAGTAAGTAGTATGCTGTCCTTGGTCTAGTATATAAACATGAAGCATGTCCTACTAAAGTTAAAGGTAGACAGAAATTGGCCCTTTGTGAGAATGTCCCCATGAAGAAGTGCTTTCAAAGGACTCAAGAATTACAGTGTTCCACCATGTTTGTTTTCCCTTTTCCCTCCTATTATTCTTAGGTGCTATTTATATTACGTGGCAATGTCATCTGCCTCATAATGTGGTATCTCTCAAAACTCATTTTCTTGCAATCAAATGTGCATTAAGGACAAATCAGAGATTTGGAAAACATAGTACCCAGTCTCTGATAAAAATAATGAGAAATGGTATTAGATTTTCTTCTCTTTTTTTCTGTCCTTCTTTTTAACTGATACTTATCACCCAATCATTTTGCCGGGCCATAAATAATATGCCCCCATTCACCTCCTGTATCGTCCTTGGGCCACTAAAATGTAGCTCACAATTGTTTGTAACTGCTGACACATTTCCTGCTATCTATATCTCGGTCCTGTCTGCTGTGTTTACCATTGTGTATCCTTCTGTTGCCTATTCTTTTAGCTTTGTGATCAGCTATTCACCTGAGTCTTCTATCTTTCTGAATGCTTCTACTCTGCCTTCTTCATCTCTTCTTCCTCTCCCCTTCTATATCAGTTTCTCATTCTCTTTGTAATATGTCATATACCCATATAGTTTCATCTTCCAAACTGAAATCTATGATTCAAATCTCTCCCTAGACCTATGTATCTCATGGAGTACTGAGCACCACCAAATGTTGTCCCATAAGAAACTTACCTATAAAATATCAAAAACTGAATCTGTCTTTCCTACCAAATTTTTCTTGTTATCTTATGTATTCTATGTCTATTGATGGAGTTGTGGCCAGAAACTTGGATAGAAATTTGTAAGTAGTATGCTTGCCCCTTTTACCCACTATTTATATATAATTAATTGTAGAATACTGCTGATGTTTAAATCCCAATCTATCCTTTCTAATCCATCCCAATGGTCATCACCCTGGTCCACAACCTCATTATTTTTCATCCGGCTGCTTTCTCATTTATTAGTTTCTTAATTGTTCTCCTTTTTTCATTCTGGTAGCAGTCAAATCTGTGTTCAACCCAGCTGTTAGAACGATCCTTCAGAAATGCATATAAACATATAGCACTCTCTATGTAAAGTCTTTCACTTCCTTCTTATAATTTAGTACATACATCTCAACCTTCTTTTTTTGAATTATTTTTATGTTTCTTTATTTATTTTTGAGAAGAGAGAGTGCAAGCCAGTGAGGGGCAGAGAGAGAGGGAGAAAGAAATCCCAAGCAGGCTTCCCATCCTTGTCTCAGATTGCAGTGGGTGGGGAGAGGGGGGATGGAGTTTGAACTGACTCTTGGTTTCAGCTCAGGTGAGATCATGACCTGAGCTGAAACCAAGAGTCAGACACTTAACCAACTGAGCTATGCAGGTGCCCCACTTCTCAGGCTTCTTAATTCAGTGCTAAAACTCTCTCATCTAGTCCTTGCCTGTACCTCCAGTCATACCACCAGCTACCCACTGTCTTGAACTTACTGCTTCGGCAAAGCCAAACTGCTTGCATTTTTGTCAGACACTATTTACTTGCTCTGCTCTCTGTCTTTGCTCTCATTATTAAGAAGACTCTCCTTCTCCATCCTTGACCTAGCTAATTCTTAAGAACTTACTTAGGTGTCACTTTCTCCCAGAAGCCTTTCATTATAAACTGTTCCCCACAGGATAAAGCAAGTATTCAGTAAATGTTTGTTGAATGAATTACTACACTTCATTTTGTTGATCTAAGTATTGGACAATCTGAAAACCTAGCAACATAATATTAGAACTACTAATACTAATTTTTGGGTTAGTGTAAAACTCGTGTTCCTGCCCTGATTTATTCCATGGGGTACTGTAAAAGTGAGACTGAGCTCTTTTCTCCTTTTGGAATAATTGTTTTCTCAATGTTTATATAATTTGTCCCTCTTTATAGTGTCAGAAGTTAGCTTCACATGCCATTATTAGAGTAAATGGAAATGTTTACATAAAATTTCTATAAAAGGTACAAATAAAATAAATATACTTATACACATATATATACACATACACACATATTTCTGTTTAAATTTGGGGAATCAAAGATTAAATTCCTGCTGAAAGCTATAATCCAAATTGTTTTTTAGTCTTGCTAGGCAAGTTAAGTCCATCCTGAAATGAAATTATAATGTGTTATTGTGATCATGCAATAAAGTCATAGAGATACAAATAACTCTTTTGATTTATTCCCAATCACATTGATTGGTTCAGCAGTTTATTTTCCTATATAAGGCAATATTGATGGGGCATTTGAGTTATGATTTACTTTATTTCTAAGTTTGCCCTTCGAATTATACCCTTGAAATTGTTGATTCTTATGGGCTGAAAAGTTCATTGGCTCTGTTTCTTCGAAGAAGAAAACCTTTTCTCTTTATAGATACTATATCCACTTTAGTAAGAATAGAGGTGCTGAAGAAATTCTCTCAGTTTCTGCCATTTTAATTAGGTCAGTGAATTTAGAGTCACAGCATTGCCTTTCAAACTTTTTTTTTACATTTGCCTTTTCCTTGCTTTTATTGTAAAATATTTGGTACAGTGAAGAATGCATGTACTATATAAATGTAAGTCATGGAGCATAATAATAGGGAACATATTATGACAGAGTAATTCTCAATGGCAACAAAACTCCCTTAGTACCAGTCCTAATTCCATGGAGGCAGTGCAGTCAGTCAGTCATTTAGATTTTTATTGGACCTGCCGAAAAAGCTCAGAGTGAGAAACAAGGAGGTTCACCATTTCTTCATTGATCTTTGATGTTCTTGTTACCTAACATGAGTTAATGGTGAGCTGGCAGAGAGAAATACATATGCTACAATTGATTCAATTATTTAAATTTTTTTTCTTCATCCTCCTGTATAAAATGATTTCTGTAGTATGAAATTATCCTCAGTATTTTCAACTAGTCACCCATCTGTCTATCATGATCATTTTCTCTGGGAGGAAGATGTCTTTGGTGTTGAGGGGGTGATTGGCTGTTGGCACAGAAGATAGTTTTCTCATTATCCGTGCAATAGTGGAAAAGGACAGTAAGGAAACATATACCTGTGTCTCGTGGTCATCCGTTTCGCTGATACTGATGTAAAACATAAAATAAGTAAAGTGCTGACCTGCTTCGCAATGATGCATGAAGTGGCAGATGGTGGGATTGTATTGGAACCAGATTGTTCATGCCCAATCTCATGCCCTTGTGCATTTCAGCTGCTATTTTTCATTTGTTATAAAAATGCCATTATCTTGACCAGTAATGCAGTTTCTCAGATATTTTGAAATCCTTAAAGGCTTATTTTTCAGAAAGCCTGTGCTGGAACACCACCGACTGTGCTTCGTGTGCATCATATTAGGCTAATGTAGGGTGGAAATAGCAAATTGACTTCGATAACGGATTTTCAAGTGTGCTCTTTGTGGATGAAATGCTGTTTCACTTATTATGATTTTTTCAGGCAGTAATTTATTTGTAAATGTCTTGACTGCACTTTAATGCCACTCTGTCTCTGGGGGTGAGTCTGTGTTGCAACCAGTTACAGAGATAACAAGGTTAGGAATACATCCTCACGTCGTATTTGTCTAGGGCCTGAAACTTTTTTTGTTGTTGTGACAGCCTCACAGGAACAAATGATTCAACGAGATTTAGCAGGATAAGGGTAGAGAGGCTATAAGTTAGCATATAGTTGCCCAAAGATTTTGTATATATACATTCTTTGTGCAAGGAAGTCAAAAGCTGGCATTAAGGCATGTAGAAGCCATCTTGATTCTTTTCTGTTCATGCTGATTAGCACTATTAGTGGTGGTGGGTGCTGCTGGGTGGGGGAGCCAGAGATACAATATAGCTTCCCAATGACAGGGGATTTGTGTTTATGGGACCCAGTTTCTCTCTCAAAGGTGAAGAAAGTGAGTCAGATATGTAGGATACACTTATTATAGAGGTTTTCATGGGCTTCTTGGCTTGACTGAAAGTTCATGTTCATATGTAGATCATAAGAAATTATGTTCTAGAGTAGGGCTCAGCAAACTTCCTTTGTTTGGGATCAGTTAGTAAATACTTCAGGTTTTGTGGCTCATGTTCTCTGTCATAATTACTCATTTCTGCTGATGCTGTGCAAAAGCAGCCATAGACAATGAACAAATGAATAAGCATAGCTATGTTCCAACAAAACTTTATTTAAAAAAAAAAAACAGGCACTGGGCTGTATTTGGTGAACAGATGTTAATTTGCACATTGTTTTCTTGGTTAAGTGGAGAAGGGCTTGCAGATGCCTGCACCATTGCACCAGCTCTCCTTTTAAAGTAGCAGTGAGGACATGTGATCCTGTATAATTCATGTTATTCTGTCCTAAGCCCCTTCTCCATGCTTTTGAGAATGTTACAAATTTAACATACTCCTCATTATCTTCCTCTACTGTTGTTCCTTCAAGGTGATTTGAATTGAAGGCATTTCCTGGACATCAGAATAATATTTTAGTGTTGACTGCAGTCAAATAACTAACATCCTTTGGAGAGAAAGTCATTACTGTCTTGGGCTACAGGATTGGGCTGGAGGTTGTTAGCATTTTCAAATATTAGCCTTCAAAGGTTGATGGTTTTATTTTCCAAGTAGGATGACTTATTTTCCTTTTGTTTCTCTCTTTGCCTTTTCCTCCCCCTACACCCCCCCCCCACTTTAATTTCTTACTCTCCTCCTATCTCCCTTCACCACTTGACTGCATCATACTGGGTTACTGGTTGCTGAGGTGCTGCGTCACCTTCTGTAATGTTGCTTGATCTTTGATTTCCTGTGAAGCACAATGAATCTTACATTAGACCATTCTGAGTCAGGTGGTGTGCCATCTGTTCCAGGCCTGGAAAACAGGAGAAACAGAAAGCAACAGCTATCCTAGTTTTCAGAAGAGCAGAATATTCATATTTACACAGTGAGAGAGAGAGAGTGAAAATTCTGATTTTTAGACAAGGTAAAATTTTATTTTCCTCACAGTCACTTAATCAGCTTGATGTAAAACCTTTATTAAAATCACTTGACACGTTAGTATACTCCTGGAATGGGATAGGTTTGAACCTATTTGCCTTGGTTGTTCTGGGATAATGTTAGATTTAAGTGGTTGGGAATGGTTGTATAATTGTACATAATCGCCGCGTTGCTTGATGCTCCACAGAATACGTGAGAGCAGCTGGCAAACCTGGATATTGGAGCTGATAGCAGGTAGCATATAACAAATTGAAAGAAAGAGGCCAACCAGAGATCTCCAGGCTGCCAACTTTTGATAGCATTTAAAAGCCTGATCTAACCTTCTGTTAAGAAAATGAGAAACCCCATTTACCACACAGCTTTAAATCCCTCAGCTAAATAATTAACTATAGATAAAACTCTTCTAACTGTACATTGCTTTGGTAGTAATGTATTCAAATTAAAAGCAAATTGCTTTTATAATACACCCATCAGTTTAAAGGCATAGTGTATAGGAAAGTTCCTAAGACCTATGTCTGCAATGCATTAAAGGTCCACCCCTGTTAAAGCACAGTTGCCTTCAAAGTGCTATAACAACTTCCCTAAATATCATGTAGATTATAGAAGAAAAAAATACAGGACAGTTTTAGAAACTCCTTTAAAGAGTTCATTGATCTTCCTGCACTTTTTTCATTTTTACCAGGTATTTTTAAGAATTGGCATTCACTGGAAATGTAAAACATTGCCCAAAAAATCCTGCTAAAAGTGAGGAACCTATAAAAATGAAACAGAGAGCTGCTCAGGCTAACTCTCTAAAGTGTTAGCCATCTCCCTCAAATTCTTGGAGCACAGAACAGAAAGTTCTGGTGTGCTCAGTTGCTGGAGCTTCTTCCTTTCAGTATTGACCTTGGCACATCTGGTGTCATAGTTTAATACCAGACTCAACATCTTCAGCTCCCTTTGGAAAGGGAGCTGGGCAATGATAGCTTATCCAATTGTGGGAAAGTACGATCTGTTTTAAATATAGATAAATAGGCATCTGGTCATCAGAAACAGTTTTGCAGAAATTTTCTTGGCTGCAAAAGAGATATGTTGGGGCAAAAACTGGACAGTGTGGAGCAGTTTTGGGAGAAGATGTCATGTCATATTAGGGGGAAAGGGCATGGAGTAGTTAATGCAGCATTGTTACCTTAAAAAACATATTTTATTAGCACAGATCAGAGCCTTACCATATTTTTCTGTCTTTTCACAACTAGAATTAAAGCAGAGGCAGTTCCACCCACCCCCCCAAAAAAAGTCTGATAATAAGATCAGCCCTGCTCTGGAACCCCAAGTGTAATCTTGACACATTTATGATCCCCTTCAGGAAATACAGAACAGCTCACTGTTGCACAGCATATTGTTTATTTTCACAAGTAAAAGTTTAGCATGGAAGCTTTTAAAATCAATTCTGCTCACATTAAAGGTATTTTTAGATTTTCAAATTTCATGTTACAATTTTACATGATTTTTTTTTTAATCTGAGTACTTTCATGTCTACCTATTCACTAGTATGTGATCCTTCTGAACTGAAGGTCTTTCACTTCTCTCCATGCAGCCTTTATGTCAAAATCTATGTGGTTCTTGGACCAGGAAATTTTTCACAACATTAAAATAAAAATAGGCATTCCAACCTTTGATCTACACCCTGGTCTACACAGCTGCATTTTACATGGATCCAAGATCTACATGGCCAATTGGGGCGGCCTGTCAAGCAATTCCAAACCATTCCAGAGAACACACTGCAGATTTCTCTTCCTGATTTCATTCCTGTTTCCACTTACTTGGCAGCAGTGGAATTCAAGGACTCTAAAATGTATATAAAACTCACAAAGGTTGTGTGTGTACATTCAAAAATGAAGAACGAAAGCAATTATACAAGCAGATCTGTGAGATACTGTGATCTCAAAATTGAGCTTCCAAGTCCATTTTCTCAGTGATGAATTTGTTGTAAATACCATTGTGTTACATTGTGGAATTATGTGTACACTGTCTGTATGTCGACATTGGGTAACCAGAATTTTTTCTCTTGTGTAAAATCATTTTTAATGCCCTTTATGCATTCTTCTAGGCATTTATTGCTACTACATTTAATTTATTTTACTTGGGTAATTTCCCAATAAGAATAATTGGACTAACACAAATAGTAAGTAGCAAATCTCTAATACTACCTATTCATTGGCTCCAGACTATTGATGCATCTGTCTCTCCTACTTGTCACTCCATCCTTCCTTAATTACCTCTTGGTCCGGTTTGGATTCTGTGGTCCACTATTTCAAGAACTCTTTCATCAGTGATCGGAACTCTTTTGCACCTTTGCTTTTTCATTCCATCCAGCCAAATCATCAACTCTGGTTGAGCTTAACTGAACTCTTTATCTGTGCTAGTACTTGCCTAGTACAGCATAGGTAAATAAAATAATGCAATATGGCAGACTGTATGGTATTGTTAAACCTCATTATATTCTTTATGTCATATATCCACTGACATGTTCTATGACTTTAACTTGGCAATTATTTTATAAATAAATAAATCTATTTATATTTACTCATATATACTCTCATTATTCTACCAAACTAGCATAATTTCTTCCTAGATTCCTACAGTTATCACCTGAATGGTATTCCAATATCTACTCTTGACCGTCTCTGAATCTTTTTTCTGTAATAATCTTTTAAAAATGCATATCTCATTAAGTGCCTTCCCTGACTATAAGCTTTGAAAGCTGCCCATTGCTTTTAGGACAAAATCCAGTATATTTTACATGTCCTGTATGATTCTGTATAACTGATTGTCTGTTGGTCTCTCTGCTCCATACTGGCACCATCTTCTTGTGATACTGATAAACACTGACTTCGTTCATTACCTTGAATATTCTTGGTCCTTTTATTTTCCAAGGTAAGTAGCATACAACCTTCAAATCTCAACATGGGTTATTTCAGAAGAAGTGTGTACCTCCCATCACCCTCACTGTATCTGGCAGCCCTTCCCCAGTGACTGACCAGAGCTATAAAGAGCATGCCTCTTTGCTGTATTGTGAGACTGACTCAGTGGAGCAAATCCTGCTCCAGAGAGCCCTGTGGGGTCAAGTTCAAGCTCATCTTCAGCTTAGCCCACATTCTTGCTTAATTTTCTTCACTGCTTATCTTTTTACCCTTAGTCCAGTTTTTCTGAGAGAAGTGCCTTAGTACGCCACTTGAACAAGCGTCCTGACTGGGGACTCTGTCTCTGGGGAACTCACCATATGACAACACTTTGTATTTCTCCTTCATTACACTACTCAAGCCTTTATTTGTGTACTTGGGTCTTTGATTATTGTTTGTCTTTGCCACTAGATCATAAGCTCTTGAAGGCAAGGATCATATGTGTTTTGACCTCCATATACAGTATCCTGTAGAGTACTAGGCACATCATTGATATTTGTAAATTATTGTTAATTTTAAATTAATCTAAGTATCATCATTCTGCCTCAGTGATCTGTAGGCTTCTGAACCATTCCTGGCCCTGATAAATACTTTTAGGCACAGGGATGGCCACTCTAAGAAGGAAATAGGGTGGTCAGATGTTCACTCTCTGATCTTTTGACCGCTGAAACCTATCTACCTGCATGAACATACTGAATCATGGTTTTCTCCTATTTTGGCTGCCTAATTCATGTCTAACTGTATTATTCTATATGCCCAGTTCTTCTTAGTTAAAATCAAGACATTGCCCATTCTTACTGTTAATTCATAACCCAAACAGTTTCAAGATCTGGTAGTTAAAGGAAAGTGTTATATCCCTGTAATTTGGAAAATGGAAGTAATACAGATTCCTGGAAACATGTTTATCTTGCCTGGGTAATTTGTTTTCCAATGCTTCCAATCCTTTTGCTGTTACACTTTCAAATTAAAAAAGAAAATGCAAGCGTATTTTCCTTTTAATCTTTTCATAAAAATACTAAATGGTTGTGACCAAAGATTACTCTGTCTGTGATAATGTTTAGTTTCTCAAATTTGACAATCAGCATTTGAAAATAAAGTTTTGTGTTCTTAAATTGTATTTCTTGAATATAATCATATTTCATTTTCTATGTATTACTATATCTGTAGAGGTGAGAACACCAAAGTTAGCCCATTGTTAATATAAATACATTTCTGTCAATAAGGACTTTTTCCCCTAAAGTAATGAATAAAGAACTGTGAGAGGAGTATTAGGTATTTTTTTTCTTTTAGGTAAATTAGAGTTCCCATGCCACCATTTATAGTTCCCTTGGTAAAGTTTCTTTTAACAGTGTAGTTTCTCAGTAGATTGAGTTATTGGGCTTTAATTGAGGGATTGTTTGTCAGAGGTCACAATCTGGTACATATGAGGAAAAATTTCCATGAGGAAATGTTTATAACAACTACATGAAAAATATCTTCTCTTAAATATGTCTCCAAGCTTTGTTAAGGGCTTGATTATGCCATCGAAAAGAAAACTAAAGTTTTCAGAGGACCAGGGAATTTGGCAAATAAAATCAAGTATGTTTTAGATTCTGAAGCATATGCATTAAATTCAACAAATGCCTCACCTCACTTATGTCATTTTAAAGACTAATTATACATGGTTTTGGAAAGGAAGATTTCATTTTCAGTCATTGAAAAGAAAAAAGAAACGTAGTCCGACTGAATCTGTTTTTTAGAGGCTCTTAATTGCAGTTATCCTTATGCTATGGGTACCTCTGTGTGATAATTGATCTTTACTCAGCCCTTGCTCATGTTGCGATCAATTAGCAGCCAAAGGTGGAAGCTGCTGCTTAATTTCATGAAAAAAAAAAGGTCTCCTGAATTTCTGGATTTTAATTACTAGAAGGTGGTTAGGACCGGTATAAATTTCCATCATCCTGGTATCATTTAGAACTGCTTTGCAAGATTAAAAGGGAAATACAAATAGAATTGAGGTATTAAAGAAAACTAGTGATATTTATGTTAAAAAATCACTAAGTGATTCAGCTTCAACTTTGAACAATTTTTAACTAAAATGGGATTGAGTAGTCATTAAGGGAACATGGTTTTAAAAATATTCTCGGTAAATGGCTTTGATGGCTGTAATAGCTATTTGTCTCATGCAACATGAAGAACAATCAACAAAACTGATTTGTTATTGGGAGGAAAAGAGAGTTATAACGTTTTACATCTAAAAATGAGTCAAAAAATTTCAAACATAAGTTTTAATTAGCATGCTGCTAGGGAAGGAAGAGGAGCTCTATTATGGACAAAGGACAAGGCTTTTTAAAACAGATCATGCCTCATGAATTGTTATGTCTAGTACTTTATTTGGAAATTCTTACATTAATATAAAATGTTCACTTGTGTTGGTGAATATACACCTCACATCCTTACCAGGAGCTGTTAAGAACCATGGACTTGTCCTATCCATATTTTGAAATTTAATGCATTTTTTCCCCCTGCTGGGTTGTAAAGTTTTATTTGCATTCCTTTTCTACATTCCTTTCCTATTTTTTGTATGTGTCTGTTATAAAATATTTGAATTTAATTTTTAAAAATATTTTAAAATGTTTGTTTATTTTGAGAGAGAGAAAGAGAACAAGTGGGGGAGGTGCAGAGGGAGAGGGAGACACAGAATGTGAAGCAGGCTCCAGGCTCTGAGCTGTCAGAAAGCTGCAGGGCTCGAACTCACAGACTGTGAGATCATGACCTAGGTGGGGGTTGGACGGTTAACAGACTGAGCCATCCAGGCCTTCCAATTTCATTCTTTTAAGAAATCATTAGAGTAACATTTACAATTTTTGAACCATTGAAGTTTTGAGACACACTCATGAAACATAATTCTAAAGATAAGCATGGCTAAATTAGAAGAGTTATAGGAAATTGCTGAAAAATGGAAAACAATTTTTTAAATAAGAACCTGAATTAATTTTAAATTAGTGCTGTTTTTACAAATAATTTTCACTCATTGAATTTTTCCTTTTATCACTAAGAATTCAAAACAAGTTTGTTCCTAACCAAAATGTATTACTTCTCTTTCTCATCATACTATCTCATTTTATATTACAGAAGGATAATTTCTGTTGCCATAAAAAAAAGATTATTTTTACTTTAAATAATACATTTTAGAAAGTAAATTAACATTATGAACGTCTGTAAACTGATCCTACATTTCAAAGTTTTTCAGTGCTAAAAAGAAAAAAAAAATATTGTGAACAAGAAATATCTTTTCAAATACATGAGTAGATCTGGAAAGATTTTCAAAACTGTTATGTAACATATGTATGTCAGTGTGCTTTGATTTGAATTCCCAGGTTATCATATTCCTGAACACCACTGATGGCTAATTTCTCTTTGCTAGCACCCTAGAAATATGTAAAGAGTTAGAACATTTGCAATAAAGTATCTTAGTAGAAAATTCCCCTTACTCTCTTCTAGGGTATCTCTTAGATTCTTGTATTTCCCATTGGTTATTATTTTTATGACTGAAACAATTACTATTTTTTAAATGTTTTATTTCTGAGAGAGAGAGAGAGAAAGAGAGAGAGAGAAAGAGCGTGAGCAGGGGTGAGTCAGAGAGGGAGAGGGAGATACAGAATCTAAAGCAGGCTCCAGGCTCTGAGCTAGCTGTCAGCACACAGCCCGATGTGGGGCTCAGAGGCTCAAACCCACCAACTGTGAGATCATGACCCGAGCCAAAGTCGGATGCGAAACCGACTGAGCCACCCAGGCACCCTTAATTATTGACCATCTTCACATATAAAGGAAGAGTCAGCTTCTTGGGGGAAAAAAAAAAAAGCCTTAGATTTTAGACAGTTTGAATTAATATCTCCGGGGGGGAAATATGATTCCAATGTATAACATTCTTCTTTGCTGTAATACTATCAAGAAAATTGGATAAATGATGACTAGCTTATGGCTTTTTGATTTATACATAGTTTGGTGAGGACTTTTGGGGGATACGCAATGATTAGTTAAAACAAAAAAAAGATTATTTAACAATAAAATTTCTTTTTGGTTATAAATTGTTTTTACATTGATTTGACAAACTTATGGCTTACAGTTTTTAATTGATTAATAGATACTTAATTGATCATCGTGTATGTACTCTGTGATTAAAGAGACACAAAAGAGAGAAAGAAAACATTGGCTGTCTGATCACTGGTAACTCCTGATCTCCATCAGAAGACAAAACACATAGATTGGACTGTAACAGAAGGATAATTTGCAAAGGGGGAAACTATATTCAGATACTCAGAAAAGGCTTTAAACAAGGGTGAAATCTGAATGAACCTTTGTGACTAAATTGCATTTCCATAGGTGGACAGGAAATAGGGAAACATTCCTTGTTGGAGACAGTAGGAATGTGTAGTCAAAGAGAATGTGCTTAACAGTTCCTTTCTATAAGTGGAACTGAAACAACACTGAAAAGGAAAAACATCACTGATACATAATATGTTGGAGATAATTAAGTTTCCTAGAATGTCTTTTGGACAGAATGCATACTGTATGTTCTGGGAAGAATACTTTGATAAGATCTTGTCAATATGGTATAGTCATTGGATTTGGTTCTGTGTAAGATATATTTGGTAAGCATCAGGTCTTGTTTGGCCAGGTGGTATTGTAAACTTGAGACAGAGCTACGTTGTGAGGAAAATAGAGAAGAATCTTTTTCCTACCTTCTCTCAATTTGCACTCACCCTCTGTTCTAAAGGTCAAAGTTGAATATTTTAAATGATTATTTTTTTAATGTTTATTTTTGAGAGAGAGGGACAGACTATGAGAAGTGGACGGGCTGAGAGAGAGGGAGATAACAGAATCTGAAGCAGGCTCCAGACTCCAAGCTGTCAGTGCAGGGCCCAATGCTGGGCTCGAACTCACAAATGGTGAGATCATGACCTGAACAAAATCTCTTGCTTAACCAAGTGAGCCACCCAGACCCTCCAAATCTGATTATTATAAAAGATTAATAGGGGCGCCTGGGTGGCTTAGTCGGTTAAGCGTCTGACTTTGGCTTAGGTCATGATCTCGCGGTTTGTGGGTTCGAGCCCCGCGTCAGGCTCTGTGCTGACTGCCAGCTCAGAGCCTGGAGCCTATTTCAGTCTGTGTCTCCCTCTCTCTCTGACCCTCCCCTGCTCACGCTGTCTCCCTCTCTCCTAGAAATAAATAAAAATATTTTAAAAAATTAATAAATTATTACATAATTGGTTCAACCACAGTATCCCTGTCCATGATTTACTCTTAATGCTCTTCAGGTTGGAAGTGGAAGGCTATTATTGTAAAAGACCAAGCCTAGTAAGGGAGAATGACTATAGACCACAGAAGAACTTAAAACCCAGGCAAAATGGGTTGTTGGGATCTATTGTGTTAAGCAATGAGGGTAGGCACTTGAGGACAGTAGGGCAGGCGTTGGAAAAAGAACTTGGACAGAAAGAGTGCCAAGAGACAGAGTAGATACCATGAGATTGGATGTAATTTATGTTAATAATTTAGGTGTAAGGTGATGAATACTTTAATAATGATAACGACTATCAGAATGAAGTAGAAGAGATACATATAATATTTTTTTCATTTTTTAAGATTTTACTTTTATTTCAATTATCATACAGTATAATATTAGCTTCATATGTATAATATATTGATTCAATACATTCATATGTCATCCGGTGCTCTCAGGACATGTGCACTTCTTAATCCCTATCACCCATTGGACCCATCTCCCCACCCTCGTCCCCTCTGGTACACATCTGTTTGTTCTCTTTGTTTCAAGATTTTATTTAAGTTCTAGTTAGTTAGCTAAGTATAGTGTAATGTTGGTATCAAGAGCAGAATTTAGTGATTCATTACTTACATGTAACACCCAGTACCTATCACAGCAAGTGCTCTGCTTATTACCCATTACCCTTTACATCCAATTTTTTTAAGTGGAGAAGTAATGTGACTTAAAAACAACTTGCATATCAATAGTGAAAAATCAAGGATGGTTTCCCAGGTTTTTGGTTAAAAAGCACAGAAATGAAATGGTTGAAAAAAAGGAAAACCTTTGGTGAGAAGGTTAGACTTCGCATATACAAAATTTAAGATTGAAAAGGGGGGTGGTGCCTGGGTGGCTTAGTCAGTTGAGCTGCTGACTCTTCGTTTCAGCCAGGTCTTGATCCCAGGATCATGGGATCCCAGGATCATGGTGATTGAGCCCCTCATGGGGCTCTGAGATAAGTGGGGGGCCAGCCTAAGATTCACTCTGTCTCTCCCCTCTGTCCCTTCCCTGTTTTCTGGCATGTGCATCCGTGTGCATTCTCTCACTCTAAGATTAAAAAAATTAAAAATAAAAAAATGTTTAAAAAAGTTTTAAAAAGGATTGAAAAGGATTATCTGTGTGTTTTTTAACTAACGTCAGTTAATTTGTTTTAATATTTCCACAGCTGAGAAATTATAAAACTTAAGGCAAGAATTTCATTTGAAAAGGTGAAAAAAATGGTGTTAGATAATTCCCAGATAAATTAAATATTAAGGAAGAGCTTTGGACGTATACATTGTCCTTATAATATGTATCTTGATAACTAAGAAATTTCATATTGCTACAGAAAGAATTAAAATCATTCCATGTATGAACTTGTTTTAGTAATCACTACTACATTTCTGGCAAGGTTTTCTCCTTTAATACCTAGTGCTTAACACTAGGGGCTTCAAGCTACTCATTTTCTTGGATGATGTCCTTGGGATAGACACGAATCAGCATGGTCCTGTGTCAGAAAAATGGCTAGATTTGTCTAACTTATCTCTTAAATCATAGCAAAAGTCATACAAGATGATCATTTTAAAAAGAACAACCCATTTTTATCATTTTAATCTATAACAAAAGTCTTTTAGTATTTAATGGAAACAAAGCATAACATATATAGCAAATTCATTTGTCATTGAATCAGTATAAAAAATAACAACTATAAAACTTTAAAAACTCTTTGAGATAATTTGATCTATTTGTTGTTTTATACTGTTAGAGTCTTTCCTTCCAGTGACAAAAAGCACTATCTTTAACATTAGTCAAAATGAGGTCCAGAATATACGACCCCAAAATAGGGTACCTTGGTATGTTGAATACGAAACAGTTTGAGAAAATGGCAGAAACAGGAAGATGAATCTATTTTGAACTTCCCCTTATCCTCCTAACCTAGATAGGTCATAAAACCCTCCTGTGCCCTCCTTTCACCCAGAGGACTGAGGCATCCTATTTCCAAAGGCAAGGAGATGCCAAGAAGAATCTTAACAAAGAGGCCTTGGGGTGCCTGGGTGGCTTAGTCGGTTAAGCGTCTGACTTTCACTTGGGTCATGATCTCGCGGTTCGTGGGTTGGGGCCAAGCGTCGGGCTCTGTGCTGACTGCCAGCTCAGAGCCTGGAGCCTGTTTCAGTCTGTGACTCCCTCTCTCTCTGACCCTCCCCTGTTCACGCTCTCTCTCTCTCTCTCTCTCCTAGAAATAAATAAAAACATTAAAAAAAAAAAAAAAAAGGCCTTACTGTTTCTCCCATTATATATTGGGGTAAGAGTATAAACTCTTGCCGCATACTTCTTAATCTATCATATTTCTGCACAGTTGTCCACTCATCATCCAACCTACCATAAATGAATTCAGGGCTGTTCCTTTGGGTCCTCATTTTCTTATGAAGGCTCCTGTCTCACACAAAATAAATATTAAATAGATTTGCATGCTTTCTTCCATTAATCTCTCTTTGCCAGTTTAATTTTGAGACCCACCCAGGGAACCTAAAATGGTCGGGAGAAAGTTTTTCCTCCCCTTCAGAAACAAATGATATATTGGAATGAAAGAACCAAAAACTCCCCTTAACTCAGTTCTATTTGCCACACCCTGCCACACCTCACGAGTTAAGGATACTTGTATGAGTTAGTCTTAACCACATTTTGATTGATCTTATATGAACTTTTATAAACAAATATTTAAATATATTTTCTCTTCTTTTATTTTTAATGCAGTTATACTGCAACTCTTCCCCCAGCTTAAACCCAAATATATTTACTTATCACTTATGTAAATCTAAGCAATTCTTTTAAATAGCAGTGGAAACCAAAATATACCAACTCCAAATAAGCCTTTTTGACTTACAAATTTTGAATTAAAGGTATTTAGGAAACAGCAAGTACATGAAGGATACTTGATTCTCTTTTCTTCCTAAAAGCAGAAGGTAAAGCCCCCATGTGAAAGGCGCCCTGACTGTAGCAGGAGGAAGGCATTCGTATCAGTAGAGATGGAGATGGTAGGACCAGGAAATGTATACAAACAAACTTCGATAAACTAACCCTTATCTTCCTAGTTACTTCTTCATTTACTACCCCTGTCCCCAAATCCCTTTGTCTTGATTCTTCATAAACGTATTTTGTCTTTGTCTAAAATGTATAAAAGCTTTCTACTCTGGTCACTTCTTTGGATCTTAATTCTCTTGTGAAAGCTCCCAGGTACATGTCAAAAATTAATAAATGTGTGTGTTTCTTCTGTTAATGTCTTATGTCACTTTAATTCTTTGGCCCAGCCAGAGACCCAAAGACAGTAGAGGAGAGTGTTTCTCCTCCTACAATAGATTTCTTATGTTCCTTAGAATAAATGTACCAGAATGTGGCAACGGGTCATCATTTGATGACTGTCCTGTGTCTCTATTATTTTGAGATGGTAAGGAAAATGGAATAATATACCACAAATGTATAACAATTCAAAAAATAAAAATAACAATCATAAGCTGACATATGTATGTCTATGTGATAAATCCTTGAAAGGAGATGTATTTGTTAAAAGTGTGTATCTTTGGGGCACCTGGGTGGCTCAGTCAGTTAAGCGTCCGACTTCGGCTCAGGTCATGTTTTCCCAGTTTCTGGGTTGCAGCCCCGCGTTGGGCTCTGTGCTGACAGCTCAGAGCCTGGAGCCTGCTTCTGATTCTGTGTCTCCCTCTCTCTCTGCCCCTCACCTACTCATGCTCTGTTTCTCTCTTTCAATAATAAATAAACATAATTATTTTTTAAAAAAATGTGTGTATCTTTCTAGCTTCACCCACATTCACAAAGTGGAAATTCATAATCTTATTTGTAGGCTCCAAGTGCCTATTTTTACAGGTAGCCTATACAAGTGTTTTCTTTCTATCACTGTATGCAAAGTGCTATGTCATTTCCCTAACAACTAGTTACAGTAAGAATCCTTTCATGTTTATTGGTCATTTGCCATTCCTCATTTGTGAAATGACTGCTCATATCCTGTGTTTGTTTTTCTATTGGGTAATTTGTCTTTTCCTCATCTTATTATGAATATTATTTTTTTTGTTTTTGTATGTATTGCAGAATAATTTTCTTCCATTCTCTCTTTTGTCTTTTGATTTTAATAATTGCCTTTTTAGAGGTGCCTGGGTAGCTCAGCTCAAGCTGATTCTTGAATTTGGTTCAGGTCATGGTCACAGCGTCAGGCGTGTGGAACCTGCTTGGGATTTTCTCTCTCTCCCTTTGTGCCCCTTCTCCCCAGCTGTGCTTGGTCTCTTTCTCTCAAAAATAAAAATAAAAAACTTAAAAATGTCCTTTTTGGTCACAGTCTATGAGTTTGGACTTCTCTCTTGCCCAGCAAGAGAGCAGACACAGAACTGAATATGAGAGAGGCTAATGTCCGGCAGGAGACAAGAGCCCCCAACAGGTCTTTCATCTATGTATTTACTGAGCTCACAAGTTATTACCCACACCATGAATGTGAAGAAAATAAGATCCTATGCACGTGAATCTGGAACAAACAATCAGACAGTAATCATTTACTTGTGTAAGAAGCAAACAGTCTGGGTAGCTAGTGGTGTTTGTGATAAGGTACGTTGCACCAGATGGAAAGTAATTTCATGAAAGTGATGTAACAACTTACTCACGATCCCATTATATCTCACTAGCTCACCTCTAGCGCTTTCACCCGTGGTGGCTGCTTTCTGCCCTAAGCTTTTTTGTAAGCCATTTATGTAGGTAGAATCTATTTCCCCACACTTTTTAATATAATTTTTAAAAGATTCGTCAAATTTGTAATTTTTTCTCTTGGTTTTGAGTTTGAGGCCTCGTAAATGTTTACCATTATCTTTAGTTTACAGGAATATTTTCCAAATTTTTATTTATTTTTTTAATTAACTATTTTTCAGCGATTGAAACTTTATTTCATCAAGACTATGTTAGTATATATTGTGAGGAAGTGATCTGTGTGGTTAATTTTGAGTTGGATAGCTACGTGCATGAACTGGTTAGCAAGTTAAAGATCTTTTGCCTTTTCAATTAAAATATCATATTTATAATATACTAATCCCTCTAGTATATTGAAATCTATTTCTAGACTCTTGAGTTTGTTTACCATTTTAGCTATTTAGCCTTGTGTCAGTTTCATACAACTTAGAATAAAGAGTTATAATAAACTTTATCATACTGTAGAGTAAGTAATTCTTCATATATTTTTTTCAGAACTTATAAAGCAATTTTTACAAATGCACTTGATTTTAAAAAACTTAAAATCAGTTTTAAAATTCCTCCCTCCCCACCAAATCCTAAAAATTTTTATTGGAACTGCATTAAGTTTACGTAATAATTTAAAAAGAACACATTTTAATTACTTAAGCCTCACCCAAGTCTCTGTTATATCATATTTTATTACTTTCTATATGTATCATACCTAGCTTATTAAATTTAGTCTTAAAAATTTTACAATTTTGGTCTTCAGATTCAAAACCATCAATAGCCACAGATTAACAGGATTAGGAATAATAGTCTATATCAAGATGACTTTACTATTTGATTATCTGCATTAACAAAACATTAATATTCCAGGAAATTTTTGTCCCAGATAATAACATTGGATGTAATTGCAGTTTTTGTTTCAGGAATTTTTGAAAAAATTTATTTATTAAAAAAAAATAACTACTCATCTTTCTCTTATCAGGATGAGCATCCCCTTCTTAGAAAAATTACTTTGGTTATTTGAGGTTTCCTCTTTGAGATTTGATTCAAAATCTTCATTGTATTATTTTCATCAGTTCTAAACTATTATATTATAAATGTGTTCTATCTCAGTCAGGACTTCTACCCTGCATGGGAAGATCCACTTAAATCAAGATCCTCAGACTTTTTAATACCCTTTCTTTGACTTTCTCCTGCCAAGATTGTACTGTGGAGAAGTCTGTGGAGGTGGTGTTCTCTGTTTACGCCAAACAATTAATTTGGCTTTGCTTGAATAAACATTATCTTAATGGCTCTTTTAGAGATGGTAGTCAGCAGTTATTGTGACTTTCTTCCTTTTATCTATTTTTAACTGCCCAGGGAATTTATAAGCAAAAACTATAGAGTTTTGCCAGTTTATTCAACTATAGTGTAACTTTTTTAAAAGTAAAAAACTTTTCATAAGAATCTTTTGGATTTTCTTTTCTAAAACCAATTGTATAATAAAAAAATAAAAATATTGGTTTCTGTTAATTTCATATATTTATGCCACTTAATAAAAACTGTTTCCCCTAATTTTATTAAAACAAGTTGAATAAATGTGAGACTGGCCATCCTTATGTATTCCTAATTTTTTTGGACTGTCTTTGTCATTTCATAGTTTAATATTTGTTATTTTTATAAGAATTATAAATACCTTAGTGGGTTTTTCCTAATCCATTTTATCTTAGAAGTTTCGTTAGAAGGCAGCCAGGTGGCCCAGTCGGTAAGTGTACAACTTGTCTCAGGTTATGATCTCACAAGTGTTAGATCAAGCCCCATGTCAGGCTCTCCACTGGAAGTGGAGCCTGCCTGGGATTCTCTCTCTCCCTCTCCCTCTGCCTCCCCCCTGCTCATACATGCACATATTCCTTCTCTTTCTCTCTCTCTCGCAAAAAAGAAGTTTTGTTATAAATGGTTGATGAATTTTAGCAAATGTGTTTTGACATTATTAATATAATCTTGTGAGTTTTCTTATTTTTTATAACAATATTAAATATTTCCCAATGTTGAATAATTTACTAGTAGTATAATGCAGTGATGTGTGTGTGATTTATTTTTAAATATTTTTAATAGTTACCTGTTGACATATTTGTAATTACCAGTATTTGACTACTTTTGGCATAAAAATGACAGTTTTATCCCGATTAATCCAAATATCAAGCGTTCAGTAACCATTAGGTATGGTTAGTCAGTTTTCCTGCCTTTGACCTTGAATTGCCCTCTGATATTAATATAGCCACTCTACTTTCATTTGTTTGTAATTCTATGATTTGCTCATTTCTTTGTAGCTTGTCTTTTTGTTTTATATGCATCATTTGTAAATGGCATGTCTCTAGAATTCCTTATTTTATTTGATCTGATAGCATTTGCCTTTGAATAAATTCAATCCTTCATATATATTGTGATTAATGATATTTTAAAAATACTTTCACCACATTTTATGTTAACTATTGAGTACATTTTGTTTCCCTTTTCCCCAGTTCTAATTTGTTTTTTCTATTATGACTTGATTAAGTTTCTTTCTGTTTATTTTTTGTTCCCTAGTTTAAATTGGAAATACTATTGTATTTCTTATTCTATTACTGCTTACATTCCCTTTGTAACCATCTTTGTAAGCATATATCTACCCTCTGAGCAATGTTAAATAGTGACTAAACCTGCATAAAACATTTCATGTGACGAATCTCCCAAAATCTCTACTGAGAAAGATGTTTGGAATGTGTTTACTTCCCTAACCCCTGGGTTTAAGTATTTTGGAATTTTTATTTTTGAACTATAGTTACATCTATGGTTTAAGAATCATTACTTATTCTTTTATTATAATTCCTAGTCACATAAGTTTGAATATGTATGTACATACATATATTACAAAAACCATTGTTCACCACTCTTACTGAATTTTGTTTTCCCTTATTTTGTTAACTTTGTTCTCATTAAATTGTCTTTTGGTAGGAGCATGTTTAGTAATTTCCTCAATGAAGATATAGATGATTATAGAAGATATATCCATGATTTTCTGCATGTCAGAAAGTCTTTCTTTTAGTTTCATGATGTACTGGGAAAAGGAACTGCTGCACATAGGTTTGTACTGTTGTGGTGGTGAGGGGTAGGGAGAGGGAAGTGTTCTATAGCTTTATGATTAGATGCAACTCTTTTTCAAAGCCATGAGCCATGTTCCTTAGCTGTGAACTTGAGTGGTTTTCAGTTTGCTTGTTTGTTTTTGTCTCTCCTTAAGTGGGATAAAATGGCAAGAGTGGACTGGAGTTGGGTATTTCCCTTCTCCCCTTTGGAAGCCTGAAGAGGCCTGGTGTTGGATATTCCCTTCTGGGTCGGTTTGGGTCTGCCTAGTTAAGAACAGTGTGTTCTGGCTTATTTAAAGTTGGGTTCAAGGCCCCCCCCAACCCCCCCGGGAAGCTGGAAGGAAGTTTTCTCTGCAATTTAGTGTGGGAACGTATTTGAGTTTCTGGAGATAAATCTCACAATATTGGGTGTCCCCCCATGACTGGATCTTCCTAGAGTTTTTAACTCTCAGATTTGTCCATCCTGAGCATCTACCAGCACATTAATTACAGTTCAGATTTTCCTTCCCTGCCACTGGTTCCCAAGGGATGATTTCTATTCATGAGTGTCAGGCCAAGCAAGAAACTCCCTGTGCCTCCCTGTCTTTCCAAACTTGGGAGTAGTGCTTGTGATCTCCCCTCTTTTACAAATCCAAGAAAAGCTCTTGGGTTTTCTAGCCTGTCTAGCTTTTCTTGTTAGGACAGAGTAGTGTCTTCCAAGCTCCTTATTTGTGGAACAGAAAACCCAAAGTCCTCTTGCTTTCATGGGAAATTCTATCTTTGTTAAGAGTAGGATTTTGAAATCCTGGTTCTTTCCTCACAATAGATTATAGAGTTGAAGGTTAAAAAAATGTTTCTAGTCTGACTTTATGTTCTTTGTTTTACTCTATATTTTTTTCTGAAAGCTTGTAAACTTTTATCTTTACCTTTAGAATTCAGTTGTTTCATCATTTATATTAGATGATCTTTTTTTTTTACTGTAAGTGGGATCCATTGATTTTCTTCCACACTGCTATTTTAGTTGTTATTCAGCTAACCTGAGGTATCTTATATCCTCGTTGCATTAAAAACCATTTTAGGCATGTAGAAAAAATTAGTCGAATAAACATGTATGAATTCACTATTGAATTCATAATTTCGCCTTATTTTCTTTTCCTTTTTTTCCCTGTTTCATAAATATTAGATTCAATAGTGAATCACTATCTCCTGTAATATTAGGTTTTTGGATTGGGCTGTATTGATTCATGTATTTCTATTTAAATCATTGTAATTCAGTATTTACATGAAAAAATAATTTCAGAAAAGGGTTCTCATTTTTTCTTTAATTCTGAAATGCATATTTCTGTATATGTCTCCATGCATTCATGTAAAAGGCTTTTCCCTGGGTGCTCCTATATTGGTTTTTCATACTCTTTGACTTTGTTTTCAGGGTAATTTAAATTTGTTTCTGATTTGTAAATGTTCTTTATATATTTTATTTTTGTTTATTTAAGAAATTTAAGTTTATTTATCTATTTTGAGAGAAGGGGAGGAGAGAGAGTGAGCACAAATGAAGGAGAGGCAGAAAGAGAAACAGAATACCAAGCAGGCTCTGCGTTATCAGTACAGAGCCCAATGTGGGGCTTGAACCCACAAACAGTGAGATCATGACCTGAGTTGAGATCAAGAGCTGCACCCTTAACCAACTGTGCCTCTTTCTATACATTTTAGATACTAGACTTTTTTTTTTCAAATACTTTATTGTCAAATTAGTTTCCACATAACACTCAGTGCTCATCCCCACAAGTGCCCTCCTCCATACCCATCCCCCTCCCCCCCACATCCATCAGTCCTCAGTTTTTGTCAGCATTCAAGAGTCTCTCATGGTTTGCCTCTCTCCCTTTCCCCCACCATTTCCCCCCTTCTTCTCCCCCTTGTTCCTCCGTCAAGTTCCTCCTAATCCTCCTATACGTGCAAACATATGATATTTATTCTTCTCTGCCTGACTTATTTCGCTCAGTATAACACCCTCAAGGTCCATCCATGTTGCTACACATGGCCAGATTTCATTGTTTCTCATTGCCATGTAGTATTCCATGGTATAGATAAACCACATCTTCTTGATCCATTCATCTGTTGATGGACACTTAGGCTCTTTCCATGTTTTAGCTATTGTGGAGAGTGCTGCTATGAACATTGGGGTACATGTGCTCCTATGCATCAGCATTTCTGTATCCCTTGGGTAAATTCCTAGCAGTGCTATTGCTGGGTCCTAGGGGAGTTCTATTGTTAGTTTCCTGAGGAACCTCCGCACTGTTTTCCAGAGGGGCTGTACCAGTTTACATTCCCACCAACAGTGTAGGAGGGTGCCCGTTTCTCCACATCCTCGCCAGCATCTAGAGTTCTCTGATTGGCTCATTTTAGCCACTCTGACTGGCGTGAGGTGGTATCTCAGTGTGGTTTTGATTTGTATTTCCCTGATGAGGAGGGATGCTGAGCATCGTTTCATGTGTCTGTTTGCCATCTGGATGTCCTCTTTGGAGAAGTGTCTGTTCATATCTTCTGCCCATTTCTTCACTGGGTTGTCTGTGTTTCAGGCGTGTAGTTTGGTGAGTTCCTTATAGATTCTGGATATTAACCCTTTATCTGATATGTCATTTGCAACTATCTTTTCCCATTCCGTTGGTTGCCTATTAATTTTCTGGGTTGTTTCCTTTTGCTGTGCAGAAGTTTTTAATCTTGATGAGGTCCCAATCATTTATTTTTGCTCTTGATTCCCTTGCTTTTGGGGATGTGTCAAGTAAGAAGTTGCTGCGGTGGAGGTCAAGGAGGTTGTTTCCTGCTTTCTCCTCTAGGGTTTTGATAGTTTCCTGTCTCACGTTAGACTTTTTATATTCACTTCGGTTGTAAATATAGTCTTTGAGTGAATGTCTCTGCGTGACCTAATTGATGGTTTTCTTTGTCGGATTATAGGTATATATAACAAGTACAGCATAGGCAGATCTTGGAACCTCTCGTTCTGTCACAATCCTGGAGAACCATCTGCAGGTGGGTCAGGCAGGAAAAACTGTGAGTTATCTCTTGGGAAATGGGGGTGGGGGGTAGTTCTATCATTTTAGGTCTCTTTTAGACCAAGCAGAAGAAAAATTATCCCTTTTGACCAGTGGACTATAAATCATTCAATTTAAGAGTGTATCTTCTTCTAGATTACTTTTAATAGCTAAGTAGGCCAGTTCCAGAAAAAAGCTAGAAGCAGAAACCCACTTCCTAACTCCCAAAAGAGAGTCTATCAGTATCTGCCACCAAACTTACGTGTACCCATAACCCTGAGTTCTATTTGTCCATTGATTCTCTCCTGGGTGTTATCAACGATGAAATACTTAACTTGGTTTTACCATGCAGGTTAGTTATTGAAGTCTCATTAACAAGGACCTGAGAGGAGGACACGGGGCTAGGAATATAAACTCAGGCAGCCATTTTCCCAGAATCTTCTTTCCATTGCAGACATCGATTTTAACTTCTTAAGAAATAAATATGTATTAAAGATGCTTAGAAATATATTATCTCATTATCCTCAAGCTCATTATCTGCCTTCCTCTGACTTCTTAGCAATAATGAGATGGAAATTAATCCCAAACTAGCCATCTTTGTTTTTTCTTCTCCTCCACCCCCCACCATTAAAAGGTTAGAATTTTAATAAGATTGCCACACTTGACACAATAGTGCTTATGATTCACCTGTGGATTCCTGTTACCTATAGTAACACTTAATCCCTTTGCCATGCAGATTAAAAATGATGAAGTATAAAGAGATGTTCTTATAGAATGAGAGTCAGAGAAATTACACTATTTGAAGTCCTCTCCAGGTTTGGCATATATAGGAATCTGTAGAATTCTGTAAAATAGGCAAAGTTTTGGATATAGTACCAGAGATTGTGATCTTTTTTTGTAAGGGTAAGAAATTTAAAAAAATTGTAAACAAACATCCCAGGAGTTTTTATACAGGTATCTGTACACTAAAGTTTGAGAAACACTATTTTAGAGTGTAACATTTGAGCTTTATTTGAAGAGTTCAAAAGGGTTCTCTAAAAGCAAAATAAACATCCAAGTGATGAAAAAACTAGGCCATGTATTTGGCATTCACCATGTACATAGGCACTCTTAAATTTGGGTATCTATGTACATATATCTATCAAACATCTACTAGAACACAAAAAAACAAAAGTTTAAAAATTCACGTTAGTATGAAAAATAGATTTCTATTTTTCCTGTAAGATCTTCATGTCACCTTGGTTCCCTTGTATATATAGTCTGCATTGTTTGCTCTTGAACTTACTTATTGGTCATTTCAGAATTCCCTTTGAATTGCTCAGGGATCATGTCAGAATGGGAGATCATGCAGTGCTAAAAAGTGATTTCTCAGATCTGTTATTCCCTACGCAGGCTGAAAACATTGATTCTTTCTGCAAAACCCTACTTCCTTAAGACGTTGAAGGGGAAAAGGAGGATCCCTGGCCATAGAAGTTTGACAGACAATATATATGCTCTATTGTCCTGCAAATTCACAATGCCACTTAGCATATTCAAGCCTTTGATGTCTCAGAGTAGATTATGTGATGCTTGGTGTTGATGGGGAGAATGAATACCCTACTTTGTTTCTAAATGATTTAATTTAAATTTTTTCAGAAAACATTTTTATTTAACAGTTCTTAGAATTTACTAATATAAGTTTTGGTGATAGTAAGGAGTGTAAACTCTCTAAGATTTTGTCTTAATTGTCTTTATTCCTTCAGTGTTCAGCTCAGTATTTAGTGCATAGTAATCAGATAAAAACTTTTTTTTTTTTTTTTTTTTTTACCAATACAAATGAATACATCTGTGTGGTGGATGGACCATTGCATTGTGAAGGTGGTACAGTGCATTGGTGACAGAAACACAGCAGCACTTAACTCTGACATGGAATTGTCCAGTATTTGCTTGAATGCTTTTGTGGATGGAAATTTTGTTGAGTTGTAAATGTCTTTTTGACAACCTAGTGTCCAAGTCTGAAATCTTGCAAATACCAAAGAGCAGGATAATTCTGAACTATAGAATTGATGCATGAGCGTGACATCACTCCCTGGTCAGGTTCTCAATTACTATAATAAACAATCACTTCATGAATCCTTACAAAAGAATGCAGTGATCATAGAATGATTGTTTTAGGAGCTAATGCCAGCCCAGAGTCCTTTCCTTTTTAGGTAATGTTTGTTGGATTAGAAAATCTGGGGAATGCTCTGATACAGACATATTGCAGCTTGATTTTTAGAACAAAAAGGCATATGACAGTTTCTTTATGTTTAAAGTCAAGATAAAGTAGGATTATGGGAAGACTGTGACTTCTTAGCACTTTGGTAGAGATCTATAATCAAGAGAGCATGGAAATACTAAGTTTCTAAAATATTTTCCATTTCTAATGACGTCACAGCTCTTTACTATTTCTACAGTTAAACCCTAAAGAAGCTTTTCCATCTCTACCTCTCCCTTCACTCCCTTGTTCCCCTTCAAATTCTACTGACACTCGCATTTAATCCTGTTCGGAATTACTTCTCTTCAGATTTTCTCCACTGGGTCATTAGTTTAATACAGAATAGGAAGGATAGGATTCCCTCTTTGATACGTTGGAAATTAGAGCCTTTCAAAGACCTTCTCAAATAAATTCTGTAGTTTTGAAAAAGTTTAATTAATGGTTGCATTCAATTCCTGTTAAATTAGCCCCCCAAAAAATGAAACATTTTTAAGGGTTCTTCATGACAATTAACCATTAAATCATTTGAGCTAAATTACACAGATAAAATATATCAGTGTATCAATTTTCACAAATATGTTTGCACACAAAATTCTATCTCCTTGCCCTCTCTAAGTAGAGTTAACTTACACAAATGTGATTTCTAGTTGAGGAAATCCTAATTTACCAGAAAGTTGTAGATTGCTTTTGTGGGAGTTCTATTCTTTTACTCCTGATGTATCTGAATTTCTATTTTTTTCTATCTTTGTTTTTTGAGTGTAAACATTCAAAAATATTTTAATTATGTTATAAGAAGTATTTTGTACCATTGTTTTTTATTAAAGTGTAATTTGTTTTTTATTCAAGTATAATTAACATACATTACAAATGTACATGAGTGTTAAATTTATAGAGCTGGTGGTTGTCAGAGAGGAGGTGGGTTAGGGGATGGGCAAAATAAAGGGGTTTAAGAGTATACTCATCCTGAGGAGCACTGATAAATGTGTAGAGTGAAACCATTATATTTTATACCTGATACTAATTTAAGAGTCTTTTTGCCTCTTCTTTATTTGTTTTGTTTCTTAAATTCCACGTAGGAATGAAATCTCATGGTATTTGTCTTTGACTTACTCATTTTGATTAATATTACGCCTTGTAGATCTATCCATGTTGTTGCAAAGGCTGAGATTTTATACTTTTTTTTTTAATGGCTGAGTACTATTCCATTGTGTATGTGAATTTATGTGTACGTGTGTGTAGACACCACATATTTTATTTTTTTAATGTTTACTTATTTTTGAGAGAGAAAGACAGAGTAAGAGCAGGGGAAGGGGAGATAGAAGGAGACACTGAATCCAAACCAGGCTCCAGGCTCTGAGCTGTCAGCACACAGCCTGTCGCAGGGCTTAAACTCATGAACCTTGAGATCATGACCTGAGACTAAGTCAGACGCTTAACCGACTGAGCCACCCAGGTGTCTCAGCACACCACACCTTCTTGATTCATTAATCTATCGATAAATACATGGGTTGCTTTCATATCTTGGCTATTGCAAATAATGCTGTAATAGACATAAAAGTGCAAATACCTTTTTGGATTAGTGTTTTTGCTTTTTTTGTTTGTTTGTTTAATGTTTTATTTATTTCTGAAAGAGAAAGAAAAAGAGAGAGACAGCGTGAGCAGGAGAGGGTCAGAAAGAGAGGGAAATACAGAATCTGAAACAGTCTCCAAGTTCTGAGCTGGCAGTTAGCACAGAGACCGACACGGGCTCGAACGCACGAACTGCGAGATCATGACCTGAGCCAAAGTCGCACGCTTAACTGACTAAACCACCTAGGTAACCCTGTTTTCTTGGTATATATCCCCAGTAATGTGATCACTGAATTGTATGGTAATTTTTTTTCATTTTTTTGAGGAACCTCTATACTGTTCTTTATAGGGGCTGCACGAGTTTATATTTCCAACAATAGTGGAAAGAGTTCCTTTTTCTCAACATCCTCATGAACACTTGATGTTCTTGTGTTTTTTATTTTAGCCATTCTGATAGGTGTAAAGTGCTATCTCATTGTTGCTTTAATTTGAGTTTCCCTGATCATTAGTGATGTTGAGCAACTTTTCATGTGTCTCTTTGCCATCTGTTTGTTTTCTTTGGGGAAAAAAAATGGCTACTTAGGTCCTGCCCACTTTTCATTGATTGTTTATGCATTTTTTTGGTTTGGTTTGGTTTGGTTTTGAGTTAAAAAGTCCTTATCTTATCTTGGATATTAACCCCTTATTGGACATAACATTTGCAAATGTCTTCTCCCATTCAGCAGGTGGCCTTATTGTTTAGTTGATAGTTGCCTTTGCTGTGCAAAAGATTTTTATTTTGGTATAGTCTTTCTTTTAAGAAAGATACTTTATATCATTTTGAAAGGATAGCTAACAATCACTAAACATAAAATTAGAATGAATGTTGACTTCCTTGTTACCTATTTTCTCTTCTCAGTGATCATTTGACCTTAACCTCCGGGGCAGAATTAGGTAGCTTCCCTTGTAGTTTTATAGATATGTTTGTTCCCACCACACTCCTCCTATGTTTCCCTTTGGTCCCCAGTGGATTTTGCATATCTTGAGGTAATAGAACATACTGGTTAGCACTCGCTCAAGAGCAGAACAGATAGGGAGTCATGCCTCATATGTAACTTGCAATTTATTTGATTTGAGGCATGTAATTCTTCAGTACTTTTTCATCTGTAAACACCTGGCACACCACCCAGAGTCTAACTAACATTCTGCCATTACTTAAGGACTAAATTTTTCATTTCTCATCCCCAGCTGCTAGGGGTGTTGGAGCTGATGGATGACTCAGAGCTGAATGCACTTCTGGAGCTTACCCTCTGCCCTCACTAAAGGTCTCAACACTTCCAGGGACAGCTCACATACAGTGTCTGATGGGTACAAACACTTAACCCCTTTGCCACCATTCATGAACTCTACAGGGCATTCTCTGCCCCAGAGATCCCTGGTGAGAATGGTGATACATATGTTGTGGCTATACCACAGTGCAGCTCCTCCTCTGCCTAATCTCACTTCCTTCCCTTTGCTTCAGATGTCAGTCCTGAGGTGTGTTACCCAGTAAGAATCCTGTACTCTAATCTCTGTCTCAGTCTACTTCCCAGGGAAACCGAATCAGTGATAGTACCTCCCTCAGAGGCATAGTTGTGAGGTTTACATGAGGTAATTTCTTAATAAATATTAGCTATAACTATCCCTCTAAATAAGGATGTACTGAACCATAACTTACAGTTGACTGTTTTCATAGTTATAGTCCCATATCAGTCCCTGGCATGACACTGGCGGGATTTGAAGTCTGTGTCCACAATTTATTGGCCATGTGACATATTGTTTAAGTCCCCTGTGCCTTAGTTTCCTCATTTGGAAATGGTTCCACATCATAAGGTTATTTTGTGGATGGAAATGAGATAAGTATATGTACAGGACTAATAACACTGTGTGGATCATAATAAGTTCAATACATGGTGGTTTTTTTAAGCTATCTTTTTTAACATTTATTCATTTTTGAAAGACAGAGGCAGACAGAGCACTTGTGGAGAAAAGGGAAAAAGAGAAGGAAACATAGAATATGAAGCAGGGTCCAGGCTCTGAGCTGTCAGCACAGAGCCCAGTGCCGAAGTTGGGTCCTTAGCCGACTGAGCCAAGTGCCCATGTTAATGATTCTTCTAGTTATAACTCATATAATGAGTCTCTACTTAATTAACCCCAGTGACATCATGTTTCTATCATAGCACTTGTTTGAGGACACCTAGAGTTTGAGGCCAACATGGACACCAGAAACTAGTCTAGATGGATTATTCCTAATTGAAAATAAAATTCTATAAGGATAGATGTAATTAAGCAGGAAAAGTGAGAATTTGATAAAAAGAGAGTTATAGAGATATTCCTCAATCTACAATTTTCTAAGATTTTTATAACCATTCAGTTCCTAATTTTGAGTACATAATTTAGCTTTATTCTTTATTCCAGATTAATTAGACTTTAATTGAATTATGGTATGGATGACAGGTATGTTCAGTCTAAGTGGATTATGATACAGAGGACAAAACAATATACTGTGGGTGGGATGTAACTAAGGAAACAGAGCTAGAAGTTGTGGGCTCTAGAGGTGACTGTCAGGCACCCATGTGTCTTTGGTATGTGTGTGTATACACACACTCATACATCTACACATCCTTGCATTTGTCATATATACACACATATAAACATATGCCATGTTTATAATGTTTAAATGTTCACTATTGGCTGCATAGTGGAGGAAAGAGAAAAATAGAGGGCAGTCATTAGTTGTGAAATTTAAGCAAATGCTGTTGATTTGCTCTTGGTTTGTAAAATGAGTGGATCTCATTTTTAATAAACTGTACTTCAGTGTGTAGGCAACTAATAGGATGATGCCTTACATTAGGACTAAGTACTAAATACTTAATATTAAAAATTATGTATATGGTTGGGTGACTCAGTCAGTTGAGTGTCTGACTTCGGTTCAGGTCGTGATCTCACGACTCGTGAGTTTGAGCCCCACGTCAGGCTCTGTGCTGACAGCTTAGAGCCTGGAGTTAGCTTCAGACCCCATGTCTTTGCCCCTCCCCTGCTCACATTTTGTCTCGGTCTCTCTCAGAAACAGGTAAAGTACTTTAAGAAGTTTAAAAAAAACTGCATATGGAGTGTAAGACTTAAAGGACTGATTTTTCATTAAGGGAAAGGGGAATGGATTTTTGCTTATGTTAATAAACACAAGTGGCTAGTGAGACTTAGTGGTTGGAAAAATGTTACCTCAGTCCTGTTATTTTATAATTTTAGGTTGGTTCCTCTTTCAGAGGGAAATGTGCCTAGGGTAGGGCCTACGTGTAGGTGAAAGTGACTGTTGTTTAGTAAATAATTATTGATTGAATAAAAAAAACAAAACAAAACAAAAAGGAAAGCACAGACGTTAACCGTTTCTTAGCCTATCAGCCATTCTCTTCCAAATTAAAATTCTCAGGATGTCTTAGGAAGCAAAAGGAGTTTGGATTCATTCTCTCATTCTCACTTCCATGAACTTAAACAAACTACCTTCTCTGGGTCTTGGCTTAATAATTATAATGCATTTGGACAAGATTGGTAATTTTTTGATTTTTACAAAAAATATTTTCAGGTGGGCCTTTTTTTATAAAATAAAAACTGACCAATATTTAATATCTGTGTGGTCCACTAGAAGCAAAGCAAAATGTTGGCCTTTCTTTCAAGTCAGACTTTGAAGATATTCCTGTAAAGCAAGACACCCAGCAAACAGTTTTTGAACCACTGAAATTAAAAACTCCTAACAACGTGTTCAGTTCCAGAATTTGATGGTCTGTCAGCTAGGCCAGTAATTCTCTGCAATGGTTGTGCTGCCTCAGTTGAGTTACTAGTCAGATTTGGCAGCAAAAGAAAATTTAGCTGTCGAATCAGATTCATAATCTCAGCTGGATTAATGTAATATGTCTTTTCTTACTTGGTGCTTATCCAGCTATCATGAAATCTCAGTGTCTTATATTTACGCCTGTTATTTCTCATAATTCTGTGGGTCACCTAGGCAGTAACTCAGGTCTGGAGAAACATGGCTGATATCTGCAGTGAGTTGGGTGGAAAGGTCAAAAACAAGGTCATCTATAAGGAGGACAAGACTAGAGTAGAACCATTAATAACAGCATTACCTGTGCGTCCTTGGTAGACAGCTGTTAGCCCTCTGTCATAATGTAGGCATTCAGGCTTCCCTAGCATTCTGTCTCTTGTCTATACTTTTCATTTCACCTTGTGTTCTTCATACCCTCTTTGGCTTCTCCTTTCATTATATTTTAAGGAGGTTGACAAGAGAAATGGCCTAGCACTTGACTAGGAAGATATCAACTGCATTGCTTACTCATTGGGTCTCATTTTAAGAGGTATGGAATTAATTTAATAAAAAAATGACACAGTTTTTAAGTAAGTCAAACAAAGTACAAATCAAATTTGATCTCCTTGACTCTGGGACTTAATTCTGAAGGTACATAAGATTGTCATTTTCCCATAAATTCTAGAAAAGATATTATAACCTAATTTTTGAGATATAATTGACATAAAATATCATGTCACTTTAAGGCATACAATGTATTGGTTTGATATAATTATTGCAATGATTATCACTGTAGCATTAGATAACACCTCAATTATGTCACATATTCTTATTTTTCTTTTGTAGTGATTAGAATAGTTAAGATCTAATTTCTTAGCACCTTTGAAGTTTATAATAGTATTGTTGACTATAATCACCCTATACTATGCATTACATCTCTTGAGTTTATTTATTAGTTGCAAATTTGTACCCTTAAACAACATCTTTAAATTCCTACATCTCCCAGCTTCCGGTAACCACTATTCTACTCTGTTTCTATGAGTTTGACCATTTTAGTTTTCACATGATAACTTTACAGTGTTGGTCTTTCTCTGTTTATTTTTTATTTTTTAATGTTTATTTTTTAAGAGAGAGAGACAGAGACAGAGTGCAAAGAGCAGGGAGGGGTAGAGAGAGAGAGAGACAGATTCTGAAGTAGGCTCCAGGCTCTGAGCTGTCAGTATCCATGAGCTGTGAGATCATGACCTGAACTGAAGACAGACACTTAACCACTGAGCCACCCAGACTTTCTCTAACTTCTCTTACTTACTATAGTGCCCTCAAGGTCCATCCCTGTTGTTGCAAACAATGTTTGTATGTCTTCTTTGGAAAAACATGTAAATTCCAATGTGCTCACTTTTTAATTAGATTCTTAGGGCTTTTTTTCTTGTTTGAGTTGTATGAATTTCTTTATTGCAAATATTAGTCAATATTAGATATATGGTTTGCGAATACTTCACCCTGACCTGCAGCCTACAGTTTGATTTTGTTGATTATTCTTTTATTGTGCAGAAGCCTTTCAATTTGATGTAGTCTCACTTACTTATTTTGCTTTTATTGCTTGAGCTTGTGGTATCCTATGTAAAAATATCATTGCCAAGATGATTGTCAAGGAGTTTTTAGAGTATATTTTCTTTTAGGAGTTTTAGGGTTGTAGGTCTTATGTTTAAGTATTGAATCTATTTAAAGTTAATTTTTTTGTGTCATATAAGTTGGGTGTTTAGTTTTAATTTTGTGTGTGTGGTTATCCAGTTCCTAACATCATTTATGGAAGAGACTTTTATTTCCCTATTGCATTGTCTTGGCTCTCTTGTCAAATGTTAGTTGACCCTATTTGTGTGGTTTATTTCTGGACTCTATATTCTGTTCCATTAGTCTATGTGTCTATTTTAATGCTAAAACTATACTGTATTAAATACTGTAGCTTTGTAATATAGCTTGAAATCATGAAATGTGATGCCTGTGGCTTTTTCCTTCATTCCCACAATTGTTTTAGTTCTTTGGGGGTATTTTTTTGGTTCCATTAAATATTCAGGGAGTATTTTTATGTGGAAAATAACATGAGTCTTGATAGGAACTATATTGAATCTATAAATAGCTTTTGGGTTGTATGTGTATTTTAATAATAGCAGTTATTCTAGTCCATGAACATGGGACATCTTTCCATTTATATCTTTTTAAATTCATAGTTGTAGTTTACATTATATAGGTCTTTCACGTTCTTGATTAATTTTATTCCTAAGTATCTTACTTGTTCTAGATTGTGAATGGATTTTTTTTTCTTTTTCAGATAGTTTATTGCTCATGTGTAAAAGCAAAACTGATTTCTGTATATTGAATTGATACCTGAAATTTTAATGAGTTTGCTGATTAGTCCCAACAGTTTTCTGATTGGCTTGAGGGTTTTCTTTATATAAGATTATATCCTTATGAATAATTGCAATTTTACTTCTTTTACAGTCTAGATGGCTTTCATTTCTTTTATTTGTTTAATGGCTCCAGCTAGGACTTGCAGATCTGTGTTGAAAAAGAGTGGTGAGAGTAGGCAGCATTGTCTTGGTCCACATATTAGAAGAAAAGATTTCTACCTTTCTCTAGTGAATACCTAATTAGCTGTGGATCTAGTGTATATGACCTTTATTGTGTTGACACATGTTCGTTCTTTACCCAATTTGTTGAGGGTTGTTATCATGAAAGGATACTGTATTTTGTCAAATACTTTTTCTCCATCTATTGAGAGGTTCATTTGAGTTTTATTTCTCATTCTTTCAGTATGGTATATCACATGTATTAATTTGCATATGTGGAACCATCCTTGTATCCCAGAAATAAATCTGAGTTGATCAAGTTGTATAATCCTTTTAATCTGGTATTTTGTTGAGAATTTTTGCCTCTATATTCATCAGGAATCTTGGCCTGTAATTTTCTTGCTTTGGAATCAAGGTAACTCTGTCCTTGAAAAATCATTTGGGGGGGTCTTTCATCCTCTGAAATTTTTGGAAAAGTTTGAGAAATATTGATGTTAATTCTTCCTTACAAGTTTGGTGAAATTCACCAGTGGAAAGTTCATCTGGTCCTGACCCTCTCTGTGTTGGTAAGTTTTTATTATTGACTTAAACTCCTTACTCATTGGTTTGTTCAGAATTTATTTTTCTTCATGATTCACTGTTTGCAGTTTGTAAGTTTCTAGGCATGTATTTCTTCTTGGTTGCCCACTTTGTTGGCATATGATTACTCATAGTAGTATCTTATGATCATTCATATTTCTGTAGTAACATATATAATATCTCCTTTCATTTGTGATTTTGAGTTGTCTTAGTGTAGCTAAAATTTTTAACAATTTAGTTTATCTTTTAAAAAACTAGTTACAAATTTTGGTCTTTCTATTGCTTTTCTGGTATCAACTTCATTTGTTTCTATTTCACTTATTTGTTATTATCTTCCTTCTACTCACTTAGGGATGTTTCTTCTTTTTCCAGTTCTTGGAGATGCAATGTTATGTTGCTTATTTTAGAACTTATTTCTTAATGTAGATTTGTTTATAGCTATGAACTTCTCTCCTGGAACTGCTTTTGCAAGATTCCATAGGTTTTTGTGTGTTTGTGCCCATTTTTGTTTTGAGACTTTTTAAAAAAATTTTCCTTTTGATTTCTTCTTAGAGATCAAAAGGAAAAAGAATATTTAGGAATGTGTTTAATTTCTACATGCTTGTAAATTTCCAGCTTTGCTCTTGTCAAATTCTGATATCATACTATTGTGATTCAAAAAGATACTTGGTATGATTTCAGATTTCTTATATTTGCTAAGAATTGTTTTGTGGCCAGTCATATATCTTTCCTCAACTATGTTTCATGTGCATGTGAGAAGAATGTGTGCTCTGATGTTGGATTGAATGTTCATTAAATGTCTATTAAGTGCATTTGGTTTAATGTGTATTTTAAATTCAATTCTTCAGATCCAGAATTTATTTTGGTTATTTTCTTAATGACTTTTGGTTAGGATCTCTCCATTGCTAAAAGTGGGTATTGAAGTTCTCTTATTCTTGTATTGCTGTCTGTTTCTTCTTTCAGAACTATTGGTGTTAGCTTAATGTATTCAGATGGTCCAATGTTGGTGCATGTACATTTATGCATGTACTGTTAGATCTTCCTGATGAATTGACCCCTTTATCATTATAAAATTATCTTCTCTGTTTTTTTGCCAGTTTTGCCTTAAAGTTTATTTTGCCAGATATAAGAAGAGCTATCCCTGCTTTTTGGGTTTGACCTTGCATGGAGTATCTTTTTCCACCCTTTCCCTTTTGAGCTATGAGTGTTCCTCAAACTGAAATGAGTCTCTAGTAGGCAGCACATAGTTGAATCTTAGTTTTTCATCCATCCAGTCACTCTGTGCCTTCTGTCGCATGAATTCAATACATTTACATTTAGAGTAATTATCAGTAATTACTGATACATAAGGATTTACTAATGCCATCTTATCATTGCTTTCTGTCTGTTTTGTAATTTCAGTATTTGTTTTTCCTCTTTCTTCCTACCCTTGTGACTTCTTTAAATAAAATTTGTGCTCCTTTCTCCTCCTTTTCTCTTTATGGAACTCCATTTAATCTAACATCTATACCTTTGATGGTATCCCATAGCTAACACAGGCTGTATGTTCCTTTTCATTCTTTTTTTTCTTTTTATCTCTTCTCACTGCATTATTTCAGACCTACTGTCCTGATTACTGATTCTGTCTTCTGTTTGATCTCTTGTGCTATAAATGCTCTCTACTACATTTTTCATTTTGTTGATTGAATTCTTCAGATCCAGAATTTATGTTGGTTCTTTTTTTATTATTTCTCTCTATTAAATTTTTTATTTTGTTCATAAAATATTTTCCTGATTTGATTGAATTGTCTAACAAGTTGAATTTTCACAAAACAGATATTTTGGATTCTGTATCAGCAAACTCATAAAATTGCATGTTTTTTAATTTAATGATTGGAGAATTATTGTCATGTTTTGATGTTGATATGTGTCCTTGATTCTTCATATTCACCGGAACATGGCATTGTTATTCTCAAACATGAAGCGGTAGATACCACCTCAAAAACTTACTTGCCTGCTAGTGGGCAATAAACCTCTTTTGTCCTGTTTCTAACTGGAACTTTACCCAAACTTATATGGATAGAGGTCCACGCTTCTTGCTCCTTTTTATGTCAGATTTTTATTTATTTTAATTTTTTTTTTTTTTTTTTTTTTTTTACCTTTGCAGGTTTTCTAATTCTTCCAACTTAACCAGCTTGGTTTTTGGAAGCTATTTTTGTTTTCCAGAAGGTGGTGCTGTAGATAAAGGTTGTTGTTTTTCCCCTGTCAATGGTCTCCAGACTTTTTTTTTTTTTAAAGGAACTCCCTGTTAACTGAAGCGTGACCTTGCGGCTCACTAGGGATTGCACACAATGAGTCAGTTGCGAAGAGTGTGAGTTTAGTATTTAGTGCACTGGGGGGTGCCCAAGGAGTGGATGTGATCCTTGGCGAGATTCTCCCCCTGGCTCAGAATGAAATTCCCTTTGGAGTCATCAAAGCAGCCAGCAGGAACATACCTTTTTAATGCCCTTTACTATTCTTTTTTTATTTTTTTATAAGTTTTTTTATAATGTTTTATTTATTTCTAGGAGAGAGAGAGAGACAGCGTGAGCAGGGGAGGGTCAGAGAGAGAGGGATTCACAGACTGAAACAGGCTCCAGGCTCCGACCTGGCAGTCAGCACAGAGCCCGACGCGGAGCTCGAACCCACGAACCACCGCGAGATCATGACCTAAGCGAAAGTCGGACGCTTAACCGACTAAGCCACCCAGGCGCCCCTGCCCTTTACTATTCTTATCTGCCCCCTTCTCATCTCTTCCCTCTGGCCACTCCTGGAGGTCCTGCCTCAATACTCCGGTGCTGCAGTTAGAAATGATTTTGTTCAGCAGCATCTTCCACAAGTTAGGTGGCAGGGCACTCAGAGTTCTCCTTCCAGTGTAGGAATGGTCTCCACCAACTTGTTCAACTCACTGCTTTGCCACCTCCGGGGTTTGGTGGTGCTGACAAAGTTCCTCTTAATGTCTGCAATGCTTCTAGACTTTTTTTTCTTTGTTAAACAGAGTGTTGGACTCTTTCTTTGGGAAGGATAGACTTCTACATAGTGTCTCTTGTCCATGGGTATCTGTCGTTGTCCTTACTCTTCAGGTATTCCCTGTGATAGGGCTGTGATAGGTTGGTAAGCTTCTGCTGCTTCCACAGCCTGTACTGTGGTCTGTCTGCTAATTACTTGGTGCATAGTTGAACTCACCCAAATACCCTTGGTATATTGTGCTTGATCCCACACCTCCTACAGAGGTATTTTTGTTCATGAATAGATGCCAAATTAACTGTAGTAAGTGAGGACTAAAAGGAGGGATATCTTATGCCTCCATGATGTGACTTCATTCCCTAAACCTACTAACTAGGTACTATGTGTGTACATGTATGCATGTACTTCTGTATATTAAGTATAAGTGTGCTAACTTTTATTTTACAAAGTAATATTGGAAAGATTTCTAGGTCCTTCTGGTGAAACCTTAGACAAGCACACACGCATTCATTAAATATATGCATATATGCAATAAACACGTGCATATATGTGTTAAATAATAGATACTAAACTGAATATATATGCATTTCTATATCTTTCTACACACACATTTCTGGCAATTTCACTGCAAATATTAAGACATTCATTGATTATCTTGTGTAATAAAATTGACTCTACTTTGCATATGGAGAAACTTGAGCCATTATGTTCATCTTCTTTCTGAAAGAAAAGTAGCTTTGTAAGTTAAACTTTTTGTGTTAATTTTTTTGTTTATTTATTTATTTTGATAAAGAGAAAGAGAAAGAGTGAGAGAGAGCAAGAGAGAATGAGTATACAAGCAGGGAAGGGGCAGAGAGAGATTGAGAGAGAGAATTCCGTGCAAGCTTCAAGCTGTCAGCGCAGAGCCAGAAATGGGGTTGAACTCACAAACTGTGAGATCATGGCCTGAGTTGAAACCAAGTTAGATGCCTAAAGGACTGAGCCACCCAGGCACCCCTAAGTTATACATTTAACTGGCTAAGTTGCTTTCCAGTAAAGACCATAATGAACAGTATATTTTTAAGCCTCTTTTTTTTCCATAACATGTCTTGCATTTCTCATAAAATCAAACTTTTGGGATTTCACTATCATTGCTTCAGTCTTAAGAGGGAAACCATATACCTGAGTATAGCTCTTTCTGAGTTCTGAAGTAAGAAAAATAAAACGAAAGTGTATTGTTGCTATTTTGTTACGTTAGAACTGGCATGGCAAAATTACAAATTTTATGACTTCTCAAATGATAAATCCTAGTTTCAGAAAGCTAAAAGAAAAACTACTCTGAAAAGCTCCTTTCCCATTTACTGAAAGAAAATTCAAAAGCTGAGGTCAAAAATCCTAGTGATGGGCAAAAATGCACAGGCTCATTTGATAGTCTTAATTAGTGCTGTTGTAATTGGGTATCATGTCAGTTGTCATGTAGCTGGCTGTGTGCACCGAGAACACATCTAAACCCCTATTCTTTCTCTCCCTCTAAAACATTGTCATTCATTTGGGTGACAACTCATGCATAATATAATAGCCCTGGGGTGCAATTAATTTTAGCAGTTGCACAACTTAGTAAGAAAAAAAAAACATCACTGGTATCATGTGTGCCATGAAGGTCAGATGATGCCACAATTTGCACCTTTGTTGCGAGACATGAAAATTAGCAATTAACATAAATATATTGATTAACATATGGATAGTTTAGCCTGATATACTAATGAAGCTAATCATATTTTACCAGCTGTTAGCATTCTATCTTCTACAATGAGACATAGTATAATTATTTAAAAATAAAAGAGTTGAGATACATTTTGGGTTAAAGATAATTGTTTAAACATATACTAGAGAAATAAGGGTCCCTGTTACAGATAGTCAAACTATGTCAGGTTTTTTTTTTTTTCTTTTTCTTTTTTTGGTACTATTCATGTCATGTCAGTGATAAGGTTGTATAGTTTCTCTTTCTTATATCTTCTGTCTCTCCCATGTTTCATATATTAACTTTCTCTGCACTTAGGTCTTAAATGTCTTCTTTCTACCATTGGCAAAATTTCTTATTAGGACCAGTTTCAGTTTTTCCTTCAAATATTCAAATATTGCCAGAGGGATCTACCTGAGTTATACAGTGGACTTCTGAACCTGTGTTGGAAGTTGATACAGGCATAGGATTTGGCACTTGGTTAAGGTTGTATTAATAATTAAGTTGTTGATCTACACCAGTGGTTTAATAAATTACTCTTCTCTTATGATTATTGGCTAGGGATGTCGTTGAGGTGAGTAGTTTACCTGAGTTTTTAAAGTGGTATCATTAAGATTATTACTAACCAACATATATTGAGCACTAACTGTATCCCAGTCATTGTTAGAAGAGCATTATATGTATTATTTCATCCTCAGCAGTTCCCTCAGGAGATTCCATAGTGATCATTTCCATTTTGCAGATAAAGAATCTGACATAGAGAGACAATTTTGTCAGACTAAGAAATTATTGAATAGTGAACTAATTTATACTTATATATGTAAAATCAAAAAACTGTTACTTTTCCCAGTAAGTGTGAGAGGAGAAAAACAAATCATAGAAAAATCTAGAAGCCATCATTTTGTGCCTTGTTCTCCATAAACATATGTAATGCTGGGCATTTGTGAACTAACCCTTGCTTTGGTGTTAGTCTAATTTGGCAGATTAGGATTTTCCTTATTGAATCAGAGTGTATTTATTTTTCAGTGTTATTTGAAAACTGAAGGGCATATCTAAACCAACACAAATAAGTACATGTTACTTTGCAGTCAAAGTGAATAACAAACATAATTTATGGGCAAACATCAGTCACTGTTGTATACCATGTAACAGGGATGTTTATATGTACCATTTAACTTCTCTAAGTGAATAGATAGTGTAGGGTTTTTTTTCTTTATCAAGGTTATCTGTAAGAATATTGTCTCTGACAGTGAAATCTGAAGCTAAAGTGAATAGATGAGGAAATATTCTTTTTAAAAACAAGATTTTCAGGACACCAGGATGGCTCAGTTGGTTAGGCAGCTGACTCTTGATTTTGGCTCTCAATTAGTGAGTTGGAGCCCCATAGGGATCTGTGCTGACAATACAGAGCCTGCTTGGGATTCTCTTTCTCTTCTCTCTCTGCTCCTCCCCCTGCACACTCTTGCTCCCTCTCTCTCTCAAAATAAGTAAAAGCATTAAAAAAAAAAAAAACCCAGTATCGTCAAGTAGTATTCAGTAGTTACTTGTTATAAGTTAGTATTAGTTTCCAATTGTTAACTGTCCGATGGAAAGTCATGTGATGTCCCCTATGCCATGAGTTTGAGTTCCATTTATTGTTTTCAGTTAATGTGTCCAGTGGTGATGTCATGTAAAACGTCTGGCTATTTGGAGAACTGATAGGAAGAGATTAAAATGGCACTACTTGTGTTGATTAGGCACAACTGCCAGGGTTGGAAGGCGAAGGGGAACAGAAGAGTTAGGCAGAAGAGTAGAAAAAGAGAATAATAAAAGTGGAATAGACCTGTTGATAATGAGGAGAATGTGAAGTCATGGGGTTTGTGGTGGTCCCTCTTATTGAGCACTGTTCTAAGTGCTATTGGTCCTCAGGTCACTTAGCTAAAGAAGAATGGAGCAAGAATTTGGACCAAACAGTGAAAACCAATGCTTGAAGTTTTCACTGTCATCTCTCCTTTCTAATTTCCAAGATAGCTGCTAGTGTTTAACATGTATGATGTCATTTAATTCTTATAACTGCATTTCAGTTTTATTATCATTTATATAGATTATAGATGATAAAACTAAAAATAATAAAAAGACTCTGAGGGTTTAATAAATTTGGTAACTTGCCTCATTTATTATAACTGTGTATTTGCAAAACCAAAAATACCATTTCAAAAGTTTATCAAAGCTATGTCCTTACACTATAACTAGCAAGAGAGTTCTATAGACTTCAATTATAGATCGTCTGTTTGGTGCAAGTTCTGATATCAAAGTCCTGGTATAGGAATCAACCCAAATCCTGTGTTAATTAGTTCACCTCTGGTAACTGTTTTTGATTATTGAATCTTTTACCATTGCCTATGGCCTGTGTCTAGATTACTAGGGAATTTACAAGCAAAACGAAACAAAGGCCAAGAGCACATGTCCTTAGGTAAGCCTGAACTATCTAGAAATTTTGATTTAGTCATTGAGTAGCCAACACAAATATTGAGGAGTTAAAAACAGGTTTTCTCTGTGTGTTATTTCAATAATGGTGGATTATTTTATTACCTGATTGCAAACGTTTGGAATCTCTTATATTTGCATTGCTTGGTTGATTCTCTTAGAAAAAACAACAGATTATATTCTGTCAGTCCTTTAACCATATTGTAAATAGTAAACTGATTTTACTTTTTTAGCCCTACAGTATCTATCAACAATACAAAAGACCACACATAGAACTGCAGTTACCTGAACAAAATGAATGTCAATAAATCCCGGATATGTTTCACATCAGCATATATGGCTTGAGATACTTTTGAAGCAATATACATACTGGAAGCTACTTTAATTTACATACAATATATATTTTTTCTAACTAGCTCCCAAAGTGCTTAGGCAATAAATGTGCCCCTATCAAGAACACTAAAGGTTAAATATTAACAGGGAAGATAGTAATTATGGGATGAAACACTTAAGTAAACACTAAGAACATTATGTACTCATTCAAGCATCTGGATAACACCTTTCACAGTGTACCTCTGGTAGCTGCTTTATGGGGATGCTACATTAGCACAAATAGTTGGGTAGTTGGGAAAATATAACTTTGACTTTGAATCAAAACTAGTTTCAATGTTCCCTGTTAATTTTTAAAGCTTTTGTTATTTTTTATTCTCTAAATATTTGCATGATATTTTTGTTATGTTTTGTATATTACATCAGTGACTAATACATGGGTCAAGGAACTTCTTTGTATTATACATTGAGTAAATATGATAATGATGTGTTTAAGTGAGTTCTGGAGTCAAAATGTCTACAATGAATCCTGTCACCACAAAGTGACTCTTAAGTGACTGAGCCAGCCAGGCTCCCTGAGCTGTACTTTTCTGAACAGTGAGGAACAAAGAATAAGTGGGCCAAATTTGAACATTAGGCACTATAAGAATATTTTCAACTTCTTCATCACACTTCTAATAAATACATCAAACATGACATGATATCATATGAAATTAATGTAATAATGAGGGGGAGGGGAAAGAGAAAGGAGAGGAACAGTAACAGAGTGCCTTGATAGTTGGGTGTTGTATTAAAGTTTCTCTCATTTTTTGGATCATGAGATAGTACTGTCAATTCGTGAATTGTCCTGGGTTAGAGGAAGCTATGCTAATCCTGGGGGAGTGATGGGAGCATGCTTGTAACTACCTGCCTTGTGGATCCAGACTAGTGTCTAGCACTGTATTAGACACTGAAAGATTAAATGGGAATCTTTTAAAACCTGCCCCAAAGTTGGGAATGACTAATTAGATTATGACCAAATGGGTCAAGTTTAAAACCTGGATATCTTGAGGATTTTCAAAATGGCTTAGAAGGCACATTAAAAACAAAAGGAAAGATTTGCAGAACACTTGAAATAAGAGCTGTTAGGGTCAGTTAAATTAATGTCTATAATTTTTACATTGTTTGGGCACCAATGAAAATATGTTTTACCTTTTATTAAGGAAAACAGGGAAAATCAATGGAAGATTTATATGAAACAGAAGGAGAAGCCATGTAACTTTAAACCTAATGCTGTGTGTTATGAACATAGTTTCCTGTTTTCCTGTTAGTTTTGGTGTTATTGTAAAAAGAGGATATAAATTGGTATACCATTGACTCTCCAATATAAACTTTACTACTTATTGCTAAGCTTACTACTAAAGCATCTACTTCGTTTCAGCTAATTAACTTCCTAATCTTCAGTATCTCTTCCAATCTTTCCCCCACCACCCAGTTTATCCTTCCCAGTGAGTAGCGGGCAGTCACAGACTTGGGCTCCACCTAACCAGCATTTGAATATAGACTCGTCTATTTCCTACTTTAATAACTTTGAATGTTAGGTGGCTTTTGGTGACTGTTTCTTCAGTCACCAGTGGAGCTAATAGTAGATCTTCAGAAGGTCATTAGGATTAACTGAATAAATTCATGTACAGCATATCAAAAGCATACCTATAACAGAGTAAAGTGTTCAATAGATGTTATTTATTTTCTTTGTCAAACGTATCTTTCTGAGGGTGACCAACATTACTAGTTTCATTCTGATTCAAAAGTTTATATTGAGACCCACAGCTATTGAATTGGGAAGTCTGAATTGGCTATTTTGGGGGAGCTCTATACTTCTGCTTGTTTGGTGATTGAATGACTTGCCCATCAGTCATTGGCATACACTAAGCCCTCAGTAGCACTGACAATCATTATAAATTATAGTCCTAAATACAAACAGTGATGGTAAAAATCTTTTTTTCCCATAAGATACTTTGTCTACATCTTTCTTAGTCTGTTTTTGTTTTTGTTTTACCTTTTTAGTAGCTCCTGATTATGTATCAGGAAGATTTCTGTGATCATTTCTGTGATCTCCATTGCCCCAGTGTTTACAGTCACTTTGTGAATTGACTATTTTCATGACTTCTGGATTTATAAGACTCCAAAGGGGGAGAGTCGAGTATTTTAGGTACATTTATTTTCCCTTTGCAGCACTTGAAAGAGAGCAAATAGCTGTAGTTCAACAAAGATGGACTATCTGTACAAAGGTAGAGCAAAATACACATACTTTGTTCAAATATATTCTCCCCGGTAACATTTTGGATATTTAAATTTATACAGGAACTTACCTGTTTATATTTCTAATATTTAATTAGTACCATCAGTTTCCTTTCACTATTATAGAGAAGAAAGAGTTGCCCTTAAAAATTAAAGACGATAACAGATTTCATGGTATATAACAAAACCAGTACAGTATACCCATAAGCCTTTTTTTTTTAATCTTTCAATATCCTTACATAAACTTGGCCTAGTTTTTCTTTTATTAAAATTTTTTTAATGTTTGTTTATTTTGGAGCAAGAGGGGAGAGAGACAGACAGAGTATGAGCAGGGGAGGGGCAGAGAAAGAGGGAGACACAGAATCCTAAGCAGGCTCCAGGCTCTGAACTCTGAGCACAGAGCCCGACACAAGGCTTAAACCCATGAACCATGAGATCATGACCTCAGCCAAAGTCAGATACTTAACTGACTGAGCCGACCAGGTGCCCCAGTAGCCTAGTTTTTCTTATGTATCAATGTGTAGTATCATTTAAAAATTTAATGAGAGATACTGAAAAAAAAATCATGATAAAGTCTAGAGTTAATAGTAATGTCCCAGTGTTGTTTTCTTAGTTTTGATGAATGAACCATGCCAATGTAATACGACAAGTTTAAAAGAAACTAAAGGCTGTGATAAAGGGTATATGGGACATTTATATAATATTTTGTAACTTTTCTATAAATGTAAAATTATTCCCAAAGTGTATCTAAAAATGAGTGGGGAGGAAATTATTTACAAATGTGTTATTCCTGAAGGTGAACAACTAGAAACAAGCTAACTGTTTAAAAATAGGAAAAACTGATTTAATTTCCAGGGGCATGTTCATTTAATGGCATACAATGAAGATATTAAAAACTTTCTTGGTACAAAGAGCTAAATGCAAAATATTTTTGATACTCTATTAAGTAGTAAAAAAGATGTCAACAACAAAGTGTGTGCAGTGTGCTTACAATCATAAAAATACGTGTTAATGACAGCAAGTACATAGAAGTAGCCATGCTGGGACAATGGGATGTGGACTCCTTCTTTTTGTCATAGTTTAAAGATTTCTATAGCTTTTATTCTGAATAACCCTGGGAGGTGAAAGAGAAACTTTAAATAATTTTTATTCACCAGGTATGAGAATTAATCCATGTTAAAGGAAACAATATATTTGACCATAACTTCTCAAATTTTAATTAAACCAGTTTTTACCAACCAGTTTTTGATAAATTTGATAATTTTGGGGATGGGGAGTGTAAAATGGCTGAAGGTGGTCCCAAAACACCAACTTCCAGATATAAAATAAATAAGTCTTGGGCTTTAATGTACAGAAGGGTGATAAGAGATGATAAAATTGTATTGTATATTTGAAAGTTGTTAAGAGAGTAGATCTTAAAGGGTCTCATCAAAAGAAAAAATTTTAATTGTGTGCTAATGGGTGCTAACCAGACTTATGGTGGTGATGGCTTCACAATATATACTAATATCGAATTGCCATTTTTTTTACATCTGAAGTGAGTAAAATTTTGATATTTATTTGTATCCCAAATAACTTTAACAGGTGTTTTAGCTTAAGAATCTACTTTATTCCATCAATATCTTATTCTTTAGGTTGGAGACTGGATTTTTTTTTCTTTGCATTCCCAAATATACTTAGCTTCCAAAGTCTCCTCATATAAAATTGCCTAAGTTTAACTAAGCTGAATACTCTGAAAGCCTGTTGAAAACTTACTACCTGAACGCATTTACATAAGAGGTAGGGCCAGAGTATTGGTATTGCCAAGTAATTTGTGCAAATTTGAAGTACCTCGTTGATGGTTGAAGAAAGCAAATGCCAGATTGCTGCCAACAAAGGGCCATCACATCAGAGAGACAGAGTGGTTTTGGAAATGGCCTTGAGAGAACATTGATGACTTTACTTTGTCCTTGAGCTTTTTTATTCTGGCCTCATTTTAACAGCACTTTTGGGTCCAGCGGAAGTCTGACTTGTATCTTTACACTCTGAGAACACATGCAGATCTCCTTGTATCTTGAAATACTATCCTAAATTTAACTTCTTACTCTGGGCTTATATTATTTGATTAATTTCATTTAGAATACAAAGAAATAAGTAAAAACATAGAAAAATAAAGTATAAAGTTTATAAAAGAATATTGATAATGTTTTATATGTGAATAGACTACATAATTTTCCTTGTTGTGTATTTAAAAGGCTTTAGCCTACCTGAAACTTAAATCTACATCAAAATAAAAACAATGTGATTGGGAATTACTTTTCAGTGTCAAACTTATTCACAGCTTTAAGAATCTTAGTTGAGATTATTTCTATAGTAAAAATAGGATACATTTATAATGTATGTGTAAGCATGAGGAGATTCTTGACTGAAAGAGGCCTTGTAATACTTTCATTCCTTGGGGTCTAAGGGAGATACATATTTAGAAGGAAATACAGAATCCACTGGACAATTTCTACCACCAAACCATAGGCATGATATGTCCTTGGGAATCATGGTGATGATTCTTTATTGGAAGTATTCCATCCTTAAAAATGGAATGACGTATATTGAACCCTCTTGCAGTGCTTAGATAGAAGTTGAATGGGATTCAGGAAATGGAAATCATTCCAGAAGCTCCTCTCAACCCTTTCAATGGAAACAATCTTTGATCGAAACTCACCACTTAAAAAGGGTGTGTGTGAAGGGATCCTTGGAAGATTTTCAACTTTTGATGAGATAGCTCCTTGGATGGTTTTCAAGACCTGGAGGGGTCCATAATGAAGAATCATGCTGCTTCCATTAGTGTATTTTTCCTCTGCATGTTTGCAGACATAGCTGAGAATCTGTCCAATTTCTTCTTTGGCTAAGGTAGTCTTTATTTTAATAGAAAGGCTAGTCGACTTGGCACATTTGCAAATGAGAAGAGCAAATGAAAGCAAGTAACATTTAGATAATTCTCATAGCCAATGGGAGGTAATGTTGTGTTTGCAACAGCTGCACTTTTTTTTTTCACAGTAATTTACCAAAAGGAGTAATATACTTGGAAAAAGATGAAAAAATTATGTCTTGTTTTATAGCTATTAACGACCACGTACTTTTATGTTTTGTGTTGTGAAAGAAATGAAGTTGGGATATTTGTGTTCATAAAGAAGAAATATGCCTTTGTACGGCTCATACAACTTAGCTAATATGTTACTTTTCTAAGTTCTGCAGTATATGTAACTACTGATTGGTTTATGTTTGAGGTATTTTAGAAGTTTTATCAAGAATCATTGATTGACTCTGAATTTAAAAATCAGAGGTCTCCATGTATCTTAATATTGGATTTCATTTTCCTTTGAATTTAGAAAGATAGTATTAATATGTGTACCAAGTATATCTAGTTATAAATGTTTCCATAGTTGGAATGCTATTTTACTTACTGTAACATGATAAGTTTATTCTACCTGAACTTTGTTGCTATGTTATAATAAGGATCCTTTATTTCTCAGTAACCAAAATAACAATAAAAAGTGTTAAGTTAAAAAAATACACAAATGACAGAGATTACATTTAATGCTTTATGATCTGTGATGATATAAAATAACAGTGCTCCTTTATATTTTAAAAGGCTTTAATTTACTTTCTACTATAAATGCCTAAACAAAAAAATTTTTAAGTATCTCATTACAATGATTAGGAAATGTTAATGACCTCTTAAAATAATTCAGTGAAAATAATTCTTTATCATACTTTATGAAATGAATTATACTTTTAGCTGCATGATTTCACTCATATTGAAAGCAAATACAAATATGAGATATTTAAATTTTAATATGAAATCATTTTCAGGTCTAATTTAAACAGTTATCTCTACAATTGGCATTACCCTCCAAGCTCCAGAATTAAAACCTATAACCCATGTGTGATTTACTGTGATATCAGTGGAAGACTGCTTTGGTGGGTGTTATGAAATCATAAATTCAAGGGAGACAGGAACCTAACATACAAAGTCTTCTAAATTCCATTTTTTAGGGAATATCTGTCTTCTAGTCAAAGCCAGAGAATACATGAATTTCCTCTTTAATACTGCAGTTGGTAAACATTCTTGAACCAGTGGATAAATTCTGTGTAGCATATTCAAGTATGGCTGTTGATAAAATTCTGTGTATTAAGGAGGACAGTTCTAGCAGAACTGTTCATTCTGCACTTAAGATGAGCCTCTGTAGGTTCCAAGATGGAGGGGGAAAAAAACCTTTCAAAATAATTATATAGAACTCAAGAGATCCTTTCTGCCTTAACAAAAATTGTATACTAGCTTCCATATATTATTCCAAAAATTAGATACTAGTGTTCCTATTTAGGAGGGCCTTTCAGTTGAAAAATGAAATTGACCATAATAGAATTTTTGCTGCTTAAAATTTCATTGTAATGGCCCTTGTCCTAGTATTCCAGGGGACTGTGAATTCTTAAACCCAAAAGCCCAGAGCCAAAACCAAAACCAAAAAAAAAAAAAAAAAACCCAAAAAACAAAAACAAAAAATGCCACCAAAATAAAACACAGCCCCAAAATCCAACAGTAAAATTGTTTTTGTGGCTTTAGAACTTAATGTTTTAAGTAACCTGGCTCTTAGGTGGAGTTGAAATAGAATATTCCTTTAGCCAGTGGCACAGACGGACATTTCTGGATGAGATTCTGCCCCCTTGTAGTGGAACGTGATGTACATTTTGATTCCCTGGCATGCCTACACTAACACCCATCTGTTAAGATGGCATCATTCCTATTTTTTTAAAAAAAAGCATTTTCCCAGGTTCCAGAAGTCCTAGGTGTCTGGCATATGTATACATTTCTAAAGGTATTTTCCAGAATTTAAAAAAAAAAATTGAGTTTAGCTTAGAGTGTGTTCCCCTAGAGAATAATCCCATTGGTGGTCCATTCCAGGCAATCCTACCACTAACAGGTAATTTTAGTTAAATATATCCTTATGTTTGACATGAACAAATTTGCATGTAGAAAAAAATTCATTGAAAATTAGTAAACATTAACTTCTTTCCATGTAAAGAATCTTCATTCATTGCAGTTGCTCACTTTCACAGATCCCTATATTTGCTATTCATGTTATTTTTATCACTTTTGTCAAATATTCCATAAGATGAGATGTTCGACAGTAGAATATCCAAGAAGACTGTGGTGACCAGTTTTGAGATGGATATCTCTGCCCCATAAACTTGACAGAAAAGCGTTGAGTGCCTGAGGTGAAAAAGACCAGAAATGGCTCAAGTTAAAGTCAAATGATGGAAATTGTATAGAGCCCTGGCGCCCACAGGGGATGTCTGGATAATTTGGTTACTGAAGAGAAGACATTCCCTTGTTGCTTAGCGACAGGATTCTGGGTGGCAGCTCTTTTCCCTCGCATTTCCTGGTGTTTTGTTTTTGTAAATGTAGTTTCTTGCAAATCAGAGTGTCTGCATGCAGATGTCCACATTGCAATTGTTTTGATTTGCGAAATGAAGCAGTATTAGATGAAGGAAAAAGCTGGGAGATGGAAAATTTGGAGAGGAAGCTCCTTCTTGTGCTTCGTTGCTTAAAGAGATAAAATCAAGTAATATAAAACATAGTAGACCCCTTGAGTTTTGGTATACTTTTTGCAAGATGCAGCATTTTAATTCATAATGCTAGAGTCATTTATTTAATCTCTTTAAGATGGATGACTATATATTGAAAACACAAACACCTGTTGCATATACATATATTGAAAATCATTGGCATCCAATCTACTTGATGAGGGGTATTTAAAAAACTTCAAATACTCTATATTTTCACATTTATGTATGTATATTTCATCTTTGACACATCTTTAACACCACTTTTTATCTTGGTGTGCTAGTTCCTATACTAAGTAATTTAGAATTGAGGTATAATAGAGGTTCCAAATAATAGCCTGTAATTATTATACTGTATTAAAAATCATCATAATTACATTACAGCATATTTACTTTATAGTGCAAAAAGGTTGTTGAATTATTAGTATTAAAATAACAAGGGGTTCTTAATACATATCCTTGGAAAAGATGGGTAGTTATGCTTTGAAATTAGTTGCTAAGAAAGTTGTGAAGTTAGTTGAAAAATTTGTAAAAAACTTCAAATTCCATAAGCTTAGTAAGTAAGCATCAAAAGAGTAATTGGGCTCTGCTGTACCATTTAAATTTTCCTTATTTGGTGACAAACTAAAAACCTAATGTCTTTGGAAGTGTTCTTTTACTACTGTTAATTACATATGGCCCTGGAAAAAGAACGTTCAAATAAGAGTGAAAGAAAACTACTGTGAGTCTAGAAAGACATGTAGGCTTTGTGTGATAGATCTAAATGCTGAAATAAACATGTAGTTTTCCCTTATAAAACCATGTAAGGTAACTTTCACAATTGATTTGGCTGTGGGAAAATAAAAGGAGAAGAAGAAAAAGAAGAACCTCACAAACTTAGCTTACAAGCAGAAATTAGCCAGTCCTTCTCTGGGCAAATAGACATTAGTTTTGTGATCAGAAAGAAAGAAATGAATTGGGGACCGAGAGGAGAAATTTGAAATTGTCACACTGGATATCACCAGTGTGCCTGCTTAATGGAACATGCTAGGTGGCCAGAAAAGTATCCTAGCTGGCTATGATATATTGAAAGGAAGTTTTTTGCTTTTTTTAATTTTTTTTTTTATTTTTTAGGGTGTAAGGCTTGCCAGCACAAGATTTTGGGCTTAGACAGAATGCTAAGATTTGTGAAGGTGGGCCCTTCAGTAAAAAGAAAAAAAAAGTAGAAATAACAAGAATTATTGAATAAATGCTATAGGATTTAAGTTTTCTTTTGAATCACTAAAATATGCATCAGTTTCATGAAGGGATAAAGTTACTGAACATAGTAAAGATAAGTTACTAATCAAGAAACTAATTAAACAGGTTCTTTTTGAGTCAGTGCGTCAGGCAGATATCATGAAAGTAAATAGTTGTGATTCATGTTTTATCAGAATCATAGGATTTTTTTCTCTAATTTTTTTTTTAAATTTTTAATGTTTTATTTATTTCTAGGAGAGAGAGAGAGACAGTGTGAGCAGGGGAGGGTCAGAGTGAGAGGGAGACACAGACTGAAACAGGCTCCAGGCTCTGAGCTGGCAGTCAGCACAGGGCCCGACGCGGGGCTCGAACCCACGAACCGCGAGATCATGACCTAAGCGAAAGTCAGACGCTTAACTGACTAAGCCACCCAGGCGCCCCACTCTAAATTTTTTAAAATGAAGATTAATATACACTAAAATCATAGTAACTTATTTATTGATGGAGATTCTATGGAACATTTTTTCCTCTGTAGGATGTTTTTATATTCTTCTCGTTGGTTATATTTTCTACATGCCCAACAATATGCAAGAATTACTTTTATAGGAGAAAAAAAAATCTACTTTAAAATTTTAAAAGGTGGGTTTGGGGTTTTTTCCAATAGTGCAATATTCTTACCCTATATTATTGCCTTTAAAATAAAAGAAAGAAATCTCTTTAATTAGAAAAAGAAAATTAGAAAAGTCATTTTTATCATAATGAAATTTATAATAAGAGTTATGAACAAAAGAAAGCACAATAATGTAGGGCATGTGTTTGTGTGTCAGGCTTATCTTGGTAGAAACTAAAGAGTCAGTGTTACAGAAGTTCAAGGAAAATATGAGGACAAATTTGCCAGCGTTTTTTGTCTGAAATTAATTGTGGAAAGAAAAGACAATAGCGGGAAGGATGATCTGACATTGCTTGGCTATACCAATATGTACGGCATGGTAAAGGCCCTTTTTTTTAAAAGAAAAAGTAAATATTTTGATTACAAAAGTTGTATGTATATATTTATATACACATGTATATATGAATATGGGTGTGTGTGTGTAGTTGGGATTGGGAAGAATAATAAAAATGTATAAAATTTTGCCATAGATTATCTAGCCATAAAAGACTGCCTTTAAGATTTTAGTCTATATTCGTCTAGTCCTTACTTTCTTTTTAGCGTACTTCTTTTAAAAAAACAAGTATGAATTAGTGTTTTACTTACTAACTTTACCTGTTTCCCTTGTCATCAGTCTACTGGTATGAGTAGTCTACATACCCCCCATATCTTGTTCTGCTTTTACGTTTTGCCCTTAATATTGTGATGTTTGTCTGGGTTCTATGAAGACAATGTCACCGGCATCTATATTTTGTATAGAATAGCTGTATTGCAATTTGCTACTTGTGATTAAGAAGTATGGAAGTCTAAAGAGGACTGTATCAAAGCTCTGGGTCCTATAATAAACATTCTTACTTGATGCAAGCTTTTTAAATTTTTTGTCATTTAGTTTGGTAAATTTGCATAACTAATGAAAGACATACCGCATACAACACAACTCCCTATACTCTAGGTATTTCTACAAATATCTTTGGGGCTGTTTATGTTGAATATAAATTACAAATGCTTTTTTCTCTCTTTCTTCCTCTCTCTAGCCAACACTTACACTGCAGGCACTGTTCAAATAGCCTGCATACTCAGTAAAAAACTTATTAGAAAAGAACTGAGCCTGGTGGGGACATGACAGATGTGTTATTCTAGTTGCTTCCTTCAAACAGGAATATTAGATACAAAGTTCCTTTTAGGGTGTCTCTCTGGACAAGCAGAGTTTTTTTATTTTATCTTTTGAGTTACTTCAGTACCACCAAAAACTATGGCAGAAACAAAAATTTACAGTGTAAAATGATATCAATTTTACACTGTAAATTTGATATCATTTTTATCAATAGGCTAAAAAATCCTTCTACTTTCTAAGTTTTGAAATTTATAAAGCAAGTACTTGAAGTTGCATGTATTATAAAAAATAATTACATAAAATTTCCGTGTTGAGAGGTTATTGCTTTTTCTTTTTTTAAATATTTTTTTAATGTATTTCTAGGAGAGAGAGAGACAGCGTGAGCAGGGGAGGGTCAGAGAGAGAGGGAGATACAGACTCTGAAATAGGCTGCAGGTCTGAGCTGGCATTCAGCACAGAGCCCGACGCGAGACTCGAACCCACCAACCGTGAGATCATGACCTAAGCGAAAGTCGGACGCTTAACTGACTAAGACACCCAAGTGCCCCGAGAGGTCATTGCTTTCAATTTATAATCACAAAAGACTTGGGGCGCCTGGGTGGCTTAGTCGGTTAAGCGTCCGACTTTCACTTAGGTCATGATCTCGCGGTTCGTGGGTTCGAGCCCTGCGTCGGGCTCTGTGCTGACTGCCAGCTCAGAGCCTGGAGCCTGTTTCAGTCTGTGACTCCCTCTCTCTCTGACCCTCCCCTGCTCACGCTGTCTCTCTCTCTCTCCTAAAAATAAATAAAACATTAAAAATAATTTTTTTATAATCACAAAAGACTTTACTTAGGAATCATTTATTACATGTAACATTATAAAAAAGAAACGTCAACTTTATGGTACTACATATATGGAAGAAAATCTCTTACGTTAATTTTTCTGTTTCTGGGCTATAATTAATATGAACAAACCAGTAAATCTATGTTTAAAAAAAGGCATTAAGATTTAATGAATGAGGGCAAATTAGCCTTTGTATTGAAAAGAGAATGCTTTTTAAATATACTGATTTTTAAATATACTGATTCCCAACATAAAAGCCTTTAAAACACAGACGGATAATGAATAAACAGTATCTCTCTCCCTCTTTCTTTCACGGCATTTTTTGTTGTTGTTTTTGGAAGGTATACATATTATAGTCCCTGGAACTTGTCCATCATTTGGAAATAACAAATATGTTTTCATTAACATATTGGATCTTTTTAAAGCAAAAAATGTTCATCATTACAAAAAATCTTTTTTTCTCAAAAATCTTTATTCCAAAAAGTAACAGACATTGAGGTGGTTATGGCTATTCAGGTCGGAGCAGACAGTGAAGCAGGCAAGGCCACTTGGCCCGACATATTTATGCCCTGTTCTCTGACAGGAACACAAAACAAATTAAGGGGTTTTGATCAACGTGGAAAAGTTTTTTTCCAAATCTCAACAGCTGGTCTGAATTAATATATTTGCTTTTTTTTTTTTTTTAAATAATCTTTTATTTTTTCTTGTGTATTGTTTCCACTCTAAAAAGTGCAATGCCCCATCTCCAGGGTGGGAAACATGAACCTTAATTCCCTAGGAGATACAAGTGTGACATGAAATGAACATGCATTTGTATGTAACAAATAAGAGGGCATTAAGGGTTATTAAGTTTAAGATTAAAATTTAGTGTCTGAGGAGAGTCTCAGCACTACCATGCTGCTCAGGCTACACATGCATGGGTGTGTGCACACGTGCACCACACACACACACACACACACACACACACACACAGAGTAAAGGGACTAACTGCTTTTTTGTTTGTATTTCAGCTCAAAGCTGTGTATTTTTACTTAGATAGTTTAGTAATTTAGGTGATGAACAAAAAGTGGAAGACCCAGTGATAGGAAGATATGCTTCATTCTAACTTTGTCCAGAAAAAACAATTAAAGCTATTTCCATGACAGGTTAGGAAGGACCTCAGATACTATGTTGAAAATACATCTGTTGACTTTAAGTACCTGTTAGAATAGAGTAATAGCCTAGTGTTAAGATAGACTATCTCTTCAAGTGAATCATTCTGCCTCCCTCACTATTATTTCAAGTGGATAATTCATTCTTCACTTTCCATCTGAAAACATTGATGAAGAGTTGGACAGGCAAAGAATAGCAATGAGGCTAGTTTTTAATGAATTCAGGGCTCTTTCAGTAAGTACACTGTGGGACAAAATGCAGTAAGATATTTTTTTTTTCTTTTAAGACTGATAAACTACCTTGGTGTCACTTGCCTTTCTAGAGCACTAGCAAAACTAAATATTGAGACTTCGTTGATGGTGATTGTGTAGGCTGTCACTAATGTGAATGCAGATCTTCTGACATACATGTTTTTTCTACTCTCCTTCCACCCCTGTCCAAGTGTGTAATGTCCTGGTTGAATGTGTCAGGGTCCACAGCCTAATCAAGAAGTAATGCAGGATGGTAATGGGAAAGAGCACAGAATTTAACTCAGGCCATTTTGTTTTGAATCTGGGATCCAAAACTTATTTGCTGTGGGATCTTGGGCAAGTTAGTTACCTTCTCTAAGCCTCAATTTCCTTTTCAACAAAACAGGCTAATAACAGTGTCCAGAACAGAACCCATTGAAATAAGTATGTACTGCTTGATTTTGTACCTGTTATAGAATAAGCACTTAATCTTATTTTACCAAGGTATTTTCTGGACAAATCAAATTAAGGTCCTATATGGACTTTCATCTAGAACTCCACAAGTAGTTATTCCTCAGTTTAACATTCAAACGTAGCCTGTTCTAGAGTACACACACATGCACGTGTGCATACACATGCGCACACACACACACAATTTCTCTTTTTGTCTGTCCCTTGCTGTGTATTTGTATAAATACGTATACCATACCTGCATACACATAAATGAAGTCTATGTATGTTTGTGTGCTCACTAGTAATTTTTTGACTGGTAGAGGAAATTGCATGACTTTGTTAAACTTGGATATATGAAATTGTTATAGGAACCACGGGAAGGATATTGAGGTAAGGAGGGAGAGGGAAAATAGGAGGTTGGTGGAAAGGTGACATACCATATAATCACAACAGTGGGAGTGCAGTGATGAAATTTTTATTTGCAACTCATTGTTCCACCTGGAAAGTTTGACTTTTTCTGCAAGAACTTAATAAAATCACCTAGGAAAATCTTCTTTCTCAGTCTCCCTTGTTAACATATTCCCTAGTTGCACATATAGAGATACAATAGTTTAATAAAACAAAGAGCGACTTGATGTTGCCAGCGCTCAGTTGTTTGTGCTCACCTGTGACATTTACAAGTGAAGACATACAGAACCTTCTTTTGTTTCCTGGATAATCGTTCAGGTGTTAAAGAAGAAGTTGATTCAGTTTTAAATGGCATGAATTTCTCAAGCCTTGGGAAAGTTACTGATGGATTTTTTTCTTCTTTTTCCATAGTTCAAATATACACAGTGCAAAGCCATGTCTAACTGTTTAATTTTACAAGACTGAAAATATTGGATTTAAGGCTTAGGTTTTAGTTGAGGTTTATTCTTGGTGTCCAACCCTGTCTAAACTTTCACAGGCAAATCGGAAATGAAACACAATTGAAACTAAACCGAGCATTTTCTGCCTGCAAAGGGGCCTTAACATTTCACTTTGTGTTTTCAGACTGAATCTAATGAAAACGTGATTTTATACAGATTCCTTGTGTCAATTACTCCCTGCATCCCTTCTACACTGATCTGTGCATTCAACGTGAAGCTTCATTAAGGATCAAGCCAAGTAGTCTTTAAAAAGTACAGGGTTTTGGTGATAGACAGATGGTGGCTTTCATGATGTCAGGAAGTGTCAGATATTATGGTTGGCTGCGGAATGGTGGCTACTATCCAAACAGATTGGGAAACAGACAGAAAGAGCAAGAACACCATTTGTTTTATTTAGATACATTGTGAACAGAAGGAAGCAAGACAGAGCATACTTTTACACATCTTTTTTCCACTCCTTGCAAAAACAGTTTAGGATTTGTTATGTTATATTAGCCCTTTCATTATGCAAAAACATGGGAAAGCCAGAGATGCTGGTGAAAGAATTGGTCTCATTGTGATTTTCTATGAAGTTTGTTTATTTTTATTCTTACGGAATGTGGGTTTTAAAAACATGTCTTTTTCTTGAAGTATCAAATGCTTAAAACCAAAAGGAGGGAGATGAGGCCCTTTGGCAGTGCCATACTGTGAAGAGCATAGGAAGACAGTATTGACTTCACGACCCAGATGAGTGACTCTCAGTGAAATAGTATCAAAAATTTCAATTCCTAAGCTGAAGGTGCTTCTTCTTGAAGCACTGTAGATCTTTATTTTCTCTAATGATTTTATTCACATTGGCAGCCAGAGGGCAGTGTCAGCCCCGGACAGATCTGCAGGGTGCAGTTACAGGATTCACGTTTTCATCCAGCCCTTGACCTAGGTATCAGGACAACATGATATATTGGTGGGGGTCGTCTTAATCTTAATAAAAAAGAAAAATTTGCCAGCCTATTTTTTTCAAGAGAAAAAGTCCTTTGAACTTTTTTCCCCTGCTATTTACATATATTCATCTCTCATCTTAATCTTTCATCATCTTTTACTCCATTCCTTGAGAGGTAACAGAGTTTTGGTGGTTTTGGTGGATTAGAGATCCAGGACCAAAATCTGCCTACAGTTGTGTCCCCAAATCATGGTGAATGTGTCAGAAATATGGTTTCTAATGTAACCCCTGATATATTAATATTAAACTTGAGGAATAACTTGAGGAATAACTTGAGGAAGGATTTAACGTTACCCAAAGAAACTGCTAGTCTTGGGTTATACAGAATCCAAGGGATTGGGAACTGGAAAGACCTTGACCGACCATTTTTTTTTTTAATATTTTTTATTTATTTCTAGGAGAGAGAGAGAGAGAGACAGCTTGAGCAGGGGAGGGTCAGAGAGAGAGGGAGATACAGACTCTGAAATTGGCTCCAGGCTCTGAGCTGGCAGTCAGCACAGAGCCCGACGCGGTGCTTGAACCCACGAACCGCGAGATCATGACCTAAGCAAAAGTCGGATGCTTAACCGACTAAGCCACCCAGGTGCCCCACGATCATTCTAAACCAGTGGTTTTCACACTGTACTTCCTAAAGCCTAGAATTTTCAAGAGGTGCTTTAGCGGCTACAGTGAAGGGTAAGTGAGAAGTCAGGACTCCAGCCTGCTATCTCTACTTAATATAAACAGCTAAAGAGCCTTTCCAGCCAAGGGCCAAACAGAGGCTGGAATTTTGGCTTGAGAGATGAACATTTCTTTAAGGGAAAAGTGTAATGCATTTGGCTAGGGCTGAGAGTTGGGCATGACTGCTTTTTAATTATTAAAAATTAAATTAAATTTTAATTTTTTAACTAAATTAAAACAGGAGGCAGATCCCAGAGAAAGGTGTGAGATAACTATAATAATGTAAAAGGACCTCACTTTCTCCCTACATCTCTCCCACTTCCCTTCTCCACCATGATTTGAGTACCGATGTGACCAAAACACCCAGTCATCAAAAAGGTAGGATATCCTGAAAATAAAGTATCTCTGCTACCTTCCCACGATCCCCCTTTCTACTGCCCCTCCCCAGGCAAAGAAACGCCCCAAACCAAGGAACACTTGAGCCAACAAAACAGTATCTAAAACAGTAGAGAGGCCTCTTGGAAATGAGTTAATCTATGGCAGCGAGAGACATACTGTGAATTCTTTATTGGGGAGTTTTGAAGTCACAATACACATGCTGAAAATAGTCAATCATTGTTAGTCACTTGTTAATTAAAAAACAAAAGAAAGCTCTCCAATACTTTATTTTGTTTGCTGAGACAAGCACATACATCAACAAAAGAAAATACTGAGATACCTACCTTACAGAAAGTCCAACTCTGGATTGTTGGTAGGGACCAGAGAAGACAAAAAGGAAGGTAGTACAGACTTTTTATGCTAAGGATTTATGCTAAGGGCTGATCAGAGTTAAAGAATAAATCTCATAATTTCAACAAAATTTTGGTATATGCAGTAAATTTTATTGCCTTAAATAAAATTAATTCTTATTCTACCTTGGAAAGGATCTGAACCACTTGACAGGTTAAAATTATGTTTCTCTAGAGCATGATTTTAATATCAGGCTTGGTTAGGATGAAAGAATTGTTGTAAGGAAAAATATAACATTAGAATATTTGCTGAAGCCATTAATTTATATCATGGAATTAAATATCTGGGAGTCATCTTAAATCTTAATTGAACATTCAAAGGAATCTATATTAAGATGTGGGCTATCAGAAGAGAAAGAATTTGATGTATTATTTATTGCTGACATGTTATTTCATTAAATTCCATACAACTACATGGAGAGTTATATGTTAACTAAGATGCCACTGCTTAGCAGTTCAACTTGCTGGGAAAAGAACGCAAGGCTTTGTTTCAATGTAATTTTCTATAAATTTTTTAAATAAAATGTGATTTGTAAAAAAAAAATCCTTTTCATCAGAAATATTGAATGTTTTAAACAGTGAACTCATTCTGCAAAAAGTAAGTCCCCCTTTTGACAGCAAAACAAAAAAAACAAACCTCCTTACTTGACAATAGTGGACAAAATTTCTTGCCCAAGTTGGTTGGTGTTAGATTGATGGGTTCAACTCAAAGCTATAAACTCCTGCAAAGATTTGTTAAGATTACATGACTAAGTCTGTATATTACCATCCAAACTTCAATAAATTTATACACAGTCACTGGTTTAAATCAACGTTTTAAAATACACAGTCTAGAATCAAACTTAACTCTTGATGGATTTCCAAATCCCACATGCCTACCTGGTAGTGGTGTGAAACTGATGAGCTGTAGTTTTTATACATATAAAGTATACTTGTTATAGTTTTATGACACCAATCTCTTCTTGAAGTCCTTAAGATTTCAACCATGGAATTTTTGCCTCTTTGGAGAGAAAAGGAGAATGACAGATGCTGATTATCTCACCTCTGGATCCCTGCAATCTCTGTGAGGGAATGCTTAGCCATGGTAAATTGGAAAGAAAATAAAAATATCTCAAAATCTGAAATTCCTTGATATTTAGGTAATATGCAGAGATGACAGGTTAACTCTCACAGGGAAATGAAGAAAATTCATCTACAGTCTTGCCATTAAAAATAGCCTAAATTGACATTTCACATTAGAAATAGAAATAGTCTATTTCTGTTTTAGGCATAAGAATTAAATTTAGTTATATACATTTTAAATCAGGACCTTAACAGTTAATATCTTTGAATAGTAGGATTAGTGCTGAATTTAATGTTCTGCATTGTAATTTCTCCAATATTGAATTTCCCCATGATTTCATATTTCTTTTACAGTCAGGAGACTTAACATGAAAATAAGTCAACTTGTAGCAGTTTTCTAGATAGATTTAAGTGTCTGAAAGTGAGGAAACATGGGACTATTTCAGACAGACTCTTGGTAAGAAGATGGGGAGAATGTTGAGAGTGCTGCTATGAACATTGGGGTACATGTGCCCCTATGCATCAGCACTCCTATATCCCTTGGGTAAATTCCTAGCAGTGCTATTGCTGGGTCATAGGGGAGTTCTATTGTTAGTTTTTTGAGGAACCTCCACACTGTTTTCCAGAGGGGCTGCACCAGTTTACATTCCCACCAACAGTGTAGGAGGGTGCCCATTTCTCCACATCCTCGCCAGCATCTAAAGTTCTCTGATATGCTCATTTTAGCCACTCTGACTGGTGTGAGGTAGTATCTCTGTGTGGTTTTGATTTGTATTTCCCTGATGAGGAGGGATGCTGAGCATCGTTTCATGTGTCTGTTTGCCATCTGGATGTCCTCTTTGGAGAAGTGTCTGTCCCTATCAGCACTCTCAACAATAGCCAAAACATGGAAAGAGCCTAAGTGTCCATCAACTGACAAATGACTTGATCCATTTGTGGATGTGGTTTATCTATATGATGGAATACTACATGGCAATGAGAAAGAATGAAATCTGGCCATGTGTAGCAACATGGATGGACCTTGAGGGTGTTATGCTGAGTGAAATAAGTCAGGCAGAGAAGAACAGATACCATATGTTTGCACGTATAGGAGGATTAGGAGGAACTTAACAGAGGACCATGGGGAAGAAGAAGAGAGGAAATAGTTGGGGAGAGGGAGGGAGGCAAACCATGAGAGACTCTTGAATGCTGAGAACAAACTGAGGGCTGATGGGTGTGGGGGGCGGGAGGAGATGGGCATGGATGGAGGAGGGCACCTGTGGGGATGAGCACTAGGTGTTATATGGAAACCAACTTGACAATATACTATTTGTAAAAAAAAAAATAAATTTGTAAAAAAAATTTTAATGATAAAGATTGACAAAGGTTACAAAAAATAAGATGTGGAGGATGAACTGCAAACTGTAATCGGCTTCTGTGTAAGAGCTCGAGGGATGTCTGTGGGATCCCTATTCCTTGCCTACCTTTGAGTCGGTTTCCTTCTCAGACTCTATGGAGGAAGATAATATGCTTTAACCTTACAGAATCATCAGACCTATGTAAGAGAAGAATCTGTTTCCTAAGTAACTCCAAATCCTATGGTTAAATTGTACTGATATTGACTGAACTGACTTCCGGCGTGTCCACCCTTGAATCCATCACTTTAGGCAGAAAGTGTAAAGACTGACAAGTTTTGCTTTTTTCGTGATTATTTCAACTCCTGGATCTTAGCGATGAAGTCTGAAGAACATAGCTGAGAGTGGAATGAAGAGTTTACCCAAGTCAGAATTAAGACAGCTTTACAGTAAGAGGGTGGCGTGGATGCTAGGAATCAAACAAATTCCACTGGAGTTTATATGACAATACGTGCTTCTTCATGTTTTCCTACCTCATCTACTTACCCCTTTGTATGTTTCTTTATGTATTTTCTATCACTTACCGTCATCTAAGTGGCTTTGAATATTAAGCTGACTCCTCAGCTCATCTCTCTGGTCTATTCTCACTGTATCCCTAAGGCAGTTTGATCCACTTTGAATATTTTAATCAATAGAACTATATTCTGTTTTTATTTCTGTCCTAGCTTTTTCTCCACAGGACAAGGCCTTCCTGTTTATATATCTAACAGACATGTCTACTTGGATGTGTTATCCCCAAATTCTGCAACTTTCATAGAGTTTCATAGAGAAAGTCATTTGTACCCTTGTGAATCAGTTTGCTCTTTTAACCTTAGAGAATGCCACCTCCTTTCCTACTGGTTAATATTCAGTAAATTTTAAGCCTGACTTTTTCATTATTCTTGAGTAAAATCATTGTGCTCCTATTTTTCCTGCCACTGTCATCTCCTGCCTGCATTACAGGAATGGTTTTTCCATTTAACTCTGCTGAGGTTAAACTCCACCCTGCTCCTCCCTTTGCCCTGTTAAAGTTAACTTTCTGAAATATGATTGTGTCAGTTCTTCACTCAAAACCCACAAATGATTTTTCCATTGCATTTAGGATAAGATCTCTTAATGTCATTTACTAGGGATCCTTGGCAGGGATGCGGCCTGGCTTGAAACTGCTCCGCTGCTCTCCCAGCTCCATTCCCGGCTGGGAAATGGCCAGCCTGCGGAATTATGTTTCAGGCAGTATCGATAAAGCACACGGACTAAGACCTGGTGACAAGGCGGGGCTTGGGACATAGAACACGGCCCACCTTGGCTACGCCCAGGGCACGGGAAGATCAGACCCAAAAGAGTGAGTTGGGTTCAAGAAGGGACTGGAGCCCCACCATTTTTCTCCCCACAACCACCAAGATGGGGCCTCAGGGAGCGGCCTGAGGGACTCAGTGGAAACTAAGACCTGCCTACACCAGACCACACCCATCCCTGCTAGAGAGCTGCTTATTTATTTATTTATTTATTTCTACCAGAGCCCAGGACAAGACCAACATGGATGCACTGCCATGATTAATTCTAGATCAATTATTTCTATTCAGATATATTTTCCCTTGTCTCATTTGTATCCCTCCCCTCTGCTGGACTGGGCACTCTGGTTATCAGTTTGCTTAAACAGTCACATTTAATCCATTTTCTAGATGTATATTCTACACTTCCACGGCTACCTTTCTGTCTCCCGCTGGAGTAATCAGACTATTTCGTTTCTCTGAGTAACATTATTTTTGTTTCTTTCTCCTCGCCTACTACCATACTCTCCTCTTTCTCTCTCTGAATTAAGCCTCTTAGTCTCTCTGGTCATTGTCCAATTTCACTTCCTCCCCGCCCCTGTCATTTCTCTCTTGGTATATGCTCTTCCATCAGCAGTGCATACACCCTGCTCTGTATTTGTATCTGGGAATTCTGGTTTTATGCTTTTAGACTGTCCTTTGACTTTTGGGGGTTTTTTTCTTTTACTTTTTTTTCTTTTTCCCTTTCGGTTTGCTTGTTTGTTGGATTTGTCTGTGCATTTGTGTGCCTTTGTTCCCTGTGTGTTTGTCTGTTTTCTTTTCCAGAGCTACCTCAAAAAACAAGCCAAAGTACACATGGTGAAGAGTCCCAATACCACTACAAGTAGGGAAATAAAATAACCAAATTCTCAACAAGAGAGACCAAGAGACACCATAAAAGAACACTTCCTGAATGGGCAGGCCCTGGAGAGTCAGAGCCTTCTTTAATACAGCAGTACTCACAGGTGCAGAGTGCATATCAAGCTTTTAAAACTAACAAAAAACAGAAAGCTAGCCAAAATGACAAAATGAAAGAACTACCCATTAAAGAAATTCCATGAAGAAATGGCAGCTAAAGAACTGCTCAAAACAAAATAAGCAACATAACTGAACAAGAATTTAGAACAATAGTCATAAAATTAATCACTGGGTTTGAAAAAGGCATGGAAGACATCAGAAACTATTACTACAAAGACTATGGAGCTTAAGAATGGTTGTGATGAATTTCAAAAATGCTATAAATGAGATGCATAATAAAATGGAGGCATCCAATGCATGGATTGAAGAGGCAGAGAGGAGAATAGGTGAGTTAGAAGACACAATTATAGAAAAAGAGATAGCCTAGAAAGAGAGAGAGAAACTGATCCAGGAACATGAAAGGAGAGTTCGAGAGCTGAGCAATACAATCAAACGGAACAATATCTGTATCATAAGAATTCCAGAAGAGGAAGAAAGAGAGAAAGACACTGAAGGTGTTCTTGAGCAAATTATAGCAGAGAACTTCCCCAAACTGGGGAAGGAAACAGACATTGAAATCCAAGAGTCACAGAGAACTCCCTCAGATGTAACTTGAATTGATCTTCTGCATGACATATCATAGTGAAACTGGCAAAATATAAGGACAAAGAAAATCCTGAAAGCAGCTGGGGATAAAAGGGCCCTAACATACAAAGGGAAACTTATCAGAGTGGTTACAGACCTATCTACTGAAACTTGGCAGGCCAGAAAGGAATGGCAGGAGATCTTCAGTGTGATGAACAGAAAAAATAGGCAGCCAAGAATCCTCTATCCAGCAAGCCTGTCATTCAGAATAGAAGGAGAGATAAAAATCTTCCCAAAGAAACAAAAATTGAAAGAATTCATCACTGCTAAACCAGCCCTACAAGAAACCCTGAGGGGGGACACTATGAGGGAAATGTTGCAAGGAACACAAGGTACCAGAGACACTAACCACAGCATGAATCCTACAAAGAGCACAATAACTCTAAACCCATATTTTTCAATAATAAGACTGAATGTAAATGGACTAAATGCTCCAATCAAAAGACATAGGGTAGCAGAATAGATACAAAAAAACCTCAAAATACATCTATTTGCTGTCTACAAGTGACTCATTTTACACCTGAGGACACCTTCAGAATGTTGTTTACTAGGGACCTGTATGTCCGGGTCTCCCTTGACTTGTCTAGCCTTATCTCTCATGACCCAGGCCATGAATTATTGGATCATACAGAACAACCTGCACTGGCTTGAATGGGTTGTTTTTTTCCTGAATTATCTCTAGGTATTTGGAAGTACTATTACCCCTGTTTGGGAGATCTACATCTTAACTAATTATTTTCTAGTTCAAGTTCCTTTCCAATGGACAAATTTTTCTAATCACCTTTCATGCCAATTCTAAAAACTGAGATATATGCCTCTCTTACCCATTGTATAGTTTTGTATTATAGTTTGAAATTCCTTTCTTACCTGACTCTCTTGTTCAGTGGACAAAAAAATTCTTTGACATTAGGGACTATGTCTTTGTCACAGTTGTATTTCTAGCCCCTAAGACATTGACTAGTGCTTAATTGTCTCCCAAAATAATGTTTATTGACTAGGTGAAAGCAATTGTTACATCATATTACAAAGAACCCTCACAGTCACAGGGAAATTGTGTCTTCTTAAGGTTACACAATCACTGACTTAATGTGAATGTGGCTCTAGGCTAGTGTCTTATCTTAATAGTCAGGCTGTTAAATTTCTTTGCAGATTTTTGGACAAAGTCGATCAAAGTGGTCTTGCTGAAGAGGATCATGTTCCTTTATCTTCAGGAGTTTATTGGCATGAAATGAGATAGTTCTTTTTTTTTTTTTTTCTTGAAGTACCTGTATAACATCTCAATGACAGATTGATTAGGTTTCATCTCTAAAGGGAGTTGATGGCCTAACATGAGGGCAGGAATCATTACCTTCAGTTGGTCATTAATCCCCATGAAATATCCTTCCCCCCTCAGCAGTAATTGCTCTTATAAATTGAAAAGTGGAAATATATTTATGCAAGCCTGAAAATTTCTGTTTTCTGCCATTTCAGTTGTATGTACAGGGTATTTCTAGAGATGTAATGTTCTGTACTTAAGCTTCTCAGATTGCCTAATACAGGTTTCCACACTCAGCTTATATAGTGGATAAGATTTCCTCCATCACTTCTAACCCAATGATCAAAGCAACAATCAAAACCCATTTCATGTGAATGCTATTTTGAAGAACATTTGTACACTTTCCAATAGCAAATCTGCCTCATTACAACATAACTTAGTTTATATTTCTAGCTGCCTGTTATATATCATGAGGTTTTTTTATAAGAGGATTTTTTATTCTTATGGAGGCAAAGCTATACAGTGAGAGGGAAAAAAAAAAGCTCGTTTGAAACTAAGCATCTACTTACTAGTTGGAAGGGTGTTTTTGTTTTAAAACTATTGTTTTTGTTATGAAGGCTAATGGTGATTTATTTATATGAGCATGTATAAATTGACAGATAGATGTCTAAGGTAATTGGTAAGTTATTAGGGATTCTATAGATGTGTTACCAGCAGCTTTTCTTTTGTGTAATGGCAAATACCTAAAGGCTGTATATTTTAACGTCTATTTGTGGCCAATTAGACTCTCATATCTGATCTCGCTTTTGGTTGGTAGCAAACATTTGGGACGCAGCTGGCCACATTTTGTGCTGTGTAAGAGAAAACAGTCTCTGGCTGAGTGATTGTATAATTCGTCACATTTTCAGTAAGTTCTGAGCAACTGTACCAGCATTCTTAGATTATATAATTTCAGTAACGTTATATAAATGTGATGAGCTGTGGACAAGACCTTGTCTTTCTTTGGTAGTAGCCTCCATTTTACAGGGAAGTACATTCCTTACAGGTTCCTTTTCTCCCTTCATACTTGAGTAGAAGAGTGAATAGATTTGATGAATTAAGCACAAATACAAATATTGTCATCTAAGAAAGGAAGGTAAATGTGGTTAGTCCATTTCTGTTTCACATTTGATAGGTATTATACTTTGAGGAATACTCAGATTGCTAGATTTTTTCTGCTTTGAAAATTATTAAAATAAGTTTAAATTTAATTGTACAGAATACTTTTGCCCATTGCCATGGTCCTCAAGACAATTCACTTGACTTGGGAACAAGATGAACTATTGCTTCCTTCCTGTCAAGCCAGCCATGATGACTCATGACAAGCCAGGCATGACTCAGTCACTCATCATTTCTTATTTTGCACTAAACACCACTCTGTTTGTTACCTTTATGTTGTGTTTTCATAGGGTTTCTGATTGGTTTCATGAATCCACAGAATATATTTTAGATTGCAGCCTTTGAGGGCAATTATTTTAGATTTTGATAATCTTAAAAGAGCTGCTGCAGAAATCATACACATTTTTAGAAAAGGTTAGTGATGATGATAAGAAGAACACTTAAGCTGGTACTAGGTGTGGAGTCCATCAGGTTGGGTTTTAATTTTGGCTCTCTTGTACTTGAGCCACTTATTTTAATACAGATCACTTGATTATTAGAGGACTCAGCTTCTCAGAAATAATAGGAACAGCCTCAGAAGTCTACAATAAGTAATAAGTCTGTGTGAAGGTCCTTATCATTCTGTCTGGCTCCTGGTAAGTAGGCAAGAAATCAATGTTTTTAAGTTAATAATACCTAAATAATAACAGTAAAGTAGGTGTTATTTTAACAGACCCAAAACAAAAAGAAACCTGTATTGAGAATTGAACTACAGTTGAGGTTAGTGTAAATTAATCTGAAATAGTGAAGTTCTAGAGAGTCTAATTTCAAAATAAGAACAAGCTATACTGAATTCAAGAGGTTTTATCCCACTCCTCCTCCTGGGTTAATGTTGGCTTTCATAAGTTGTATCACATCAAGGGAATGATCAGAATTTTAAATACCCTTGATGAGTTGGAAAAATAAACTGCCAGAAATGGTAAGATGAATTTTTTTCAACAGCAAACTTCTTTGTACAGCATATTTACTCTAGAGAGATCTAAGTTATAATAAGTTAAAAAAGACTAGAGATTATAGTACTCTTTTTGTAAATTAACAATGTAATTATAATGGCTCAAAAATGTTATAGGTGTATTGCAGAAAGACATAAACTATACAGATATGAAGTAAAAGATGAATTTATGAGAATTTATAATTAGCAATAACCACTTCAAGCATCATGTTTAGGCATTAATTTATTTAATAACACTGGCAACCCACAATGTGTCAGATATTCAGTAAGGTTCTATGAATACAAAAGTCTAGAAACCAGCTCCTTGCCCTTACAAGGCTATGATCCACTGAAAGATAAGGCTATTAAAATTTTTTTACATATGTATAAAATTGTATGAAAGGCAAATAGAAAGAATTAACAGTATAAGGCCAAGGGCTCAGGAGAAGTTTCCCTGTAGTTTGACCCCTAATGAAAGAGTAGGGGTTGGCAATATTACGTGTGCATGTGTATATGCACATATGTGTGCACATGTATCTATACATATATCATCTATATCTACATCTGTATTTATATCTATATCTATGAGGACAGAGAAAGAAGATTACATACAGAGAGTAAACTTGCACTCAGAGAACTGGAAATGGGAGTGAATGCCTGTGGTCTATAGTGAAGAGAGAGAGAATGAGGGCTGGAGAAGAGATCAGGCTAAAAGACTAGTCTAGAGGCAGAGCTTAGAGTGTCTTTTAAAACTTCAAAAGCATTATTTGTTAAGGAGAAGCCACTAACACATTTTAAGGAGGGAAATGATGTCAGAAGTTGCTGTTGTTAAAGTCAGTTTTTATACCTTTATGGTTTATTAAAGTAATACTTTACTTTGTGTGACCACACAGATAACAAATAGAATGCAGCACCAAGAGAAGATAGTGTATTGCCAAATATTTAACAAGTTAAAATCATGTTTTCTTTCCTCCCTCCCTCCCTCCCTCCCTCCCTCCCTCCCTTCCTTCTTTCCTTCCTTCCAGAAACCATGTAGTAGGGGAGAGTGCTTCTCAAACTATATTTGTTGGAGGACTAGTTTCTTTTTCTTTTTGTTATCTGTCACAGACTGACACTTTTATGAAATGCAGTAAGGATTAATTATTTAGAAAATAAACTTTAAAAAACATACATACATAATATAAGCCTTCATGTTTTATAATTATATTCAAGAGGCATAAAATTTAATATCCATAAATATAACCAGAGTAAACATAGGAAGAGAGGAAAGAGTTACTGAAATCATATACGTTGCTCATTGAAAGTGAGGTGCATGTCTGTACTTACCTCATCACTGACCGTTAGAAAAATAGGCCACAGCCGCATTTTGAGAGTTTTACATTAGTATTTACATTAGTTTTTACATCGGTATTCATATACTGATGATAAGAATTTGTTCCCTGGAATTTTTAAGGGTACTAAAAATGAACAAAATTTAATTCAGCAAGAGGCATTTGGATACCATGGTAGGGAGGCTTGAAACTTAAAAAAAAAAAGTCAAACATTTTTCTATATAGCTTCATTATTATCAGGGAATGTTAAATTCTTTTTACTCTGGGTTAAAATATGGCTCTGGGTGTCATTTTGCCTGTCACACCATCCACCCAACCCAAAAGCATTACATTGACCTATTCTGGCATGCAAGAGTTTGACCCAAATTATTTTATAGAACATTGTTATAGTGGCCATGTTGAAAACCTAATACCACTCCATTTATACACGGTTTCTAAGAAATACAGAATGAAAAAAAGGAAGACTGAACTGTTCAATTAATACTTGCTTTTACTATGTTACATAGTAGAAAGCAGGAGGGAAGGCTACAGATGAACAGCTAAATGGATATGCAGATGCCAGTGGAAGTTTAGCAAATTAACTTCCATTGGCATTCATGTGTCTGTTTAAAACACTAATTTTGACAAAATTAATTTGAAAATGTTCTCTTTTTCCTTAGGCACTTATTAATTCCCTTGCTAATTTAAGCCATCTTTATAGAGCAACTCTTACAATCCTATACCTGTGTTGGGAGCTAGGATTGTAGATAATGTGACTCCCTGTGTGAACATTGCTCCTAACCTAGGGAAAAATGGACAAAAGCATAAGTGACTAGAGTCTGATGGTTTAGTCACTGAAGAAATAGTATCTATAACAGAAGTTTAGTTTAGGAAAGACTCAAACTCCTCTACTCCCAGAGGCAGACAGATACCATTGTGGTAAGTCTGAGGCTCTGCAGTACAAAATGATCAGCATATGTATTTTAGGGCTTAATAGAATTCCTCAAGTTCTATCATTTTCCATGACCAGTGTTCTTAAACTGCCCTTCCCAATTTTTCTTTACTCTTTTTCCCTACTGGGACTATCTTCTGTATTAGAATCTAATAACAATCAAGTGGGTATAATTAACTAGTAATAAATAAAAATAAATTAATAAATACAATATAATACGTTTATTGATTGTCTGTTATGAGCAAGTCACTTTACAATTTTTATTTTAATCCTTTCAACAACTGAGAGATATGCCAATTTTATAGATGATAAAATTAAGGTAATTTGCCTAAGATTATACAGCACTTACATGGCTACATGAGAATCCAGGTATAGACAGCACTGCTATGGCATTTTCCAGCATTAGTCCATCACCATATTTTAGACTTGCTCCTTGATGCCCAAATCCTTTGTTTTGATACCTACCTGCACTCCAACTCTTTACCTCTGAAAGACAATCTAAATCTATGACTTCTCCTTCAAATCTTTATTTCTTTTTTTAAATATAATTTATTGTCATATTGCCTAACATACAACACCCAGTGCTCATTTCAACAAGTGCCGTCCTCAATGCCCATCACCCACTTTCCTCTCTCCTCCAGCCCGTATCAACCCTCAGTTTGTTCTCTGTATTTGACAGTCTCTTACCGTTTGCCTCCTTCCCTCTCTATTTGTAATTATTTTCCCCCTACCCCCGTAACACGCCTGATCTCATCAAGTCTTCATTTATCTGTGTTGTATGCTTCTCACACAGAATGTGTCTATTGACTTAGGTTATAGAGCTGATGAACTAAGCTTCTCTCAACCCAAAAGTGTGTTTTTTAAGATTGTAATCTATTTCAAATCTATTTTCGAAAGAAATTAAGATCTAAATCTTGAGTATATCAGTTTTATTTAACCACTGAAAGCATAATAAAATTGGTCTGGTTCTATAGCAGAGTATTAGAGAAAAAGACTTAAAAACCGTTAGTTAAGCCCTATTTTGCTTACTATCATAAATTAGCATGAAGACTTAGATTCTCTACCTTGTGTTTGGCAAGCGTTGGGCATTTTAAATTAATGAATTTCTCAACCACTTAGGGAGGAGATTTAAAACAAAGTTTACTCTCAAGATGTAACTTGAGACTGAGTTATACCACTGTTTTATTATTCCTAATGGCACTGAGTCAATCCACAGATATTTCATCCTGCAATTTTCTGCTGTTATGAAAATGCATAATGTTAATCATTGTAATACTTTATAATCTGACCATAAACCAATGTTTATAGTCAGTTAATCATTGTATTACTTTGCTTTAGGTAATTTAGTACATTACCATAATGTAGCAATCTACTTAATATAAATTTTAAAGTGAACACAATAAAAGTTGTATAGTGTTAATATATTATGTATGCTAACCTGAAATTTTAAAATACAACCTAAGTTTGGACAGAGTTCAGATGTTCTAGGACTTTGGTTTCCTCAGTGTTTGCTAGGAAAAGAAGGAAGACTTAATGAAAGGCATAGAAGTACACTGTTACTCTACCTGCAATCATTTATGAGTCTGTCACAATCTGCCTCAGGTAAGAATAGGTTTGGATAGCCTCAGGCCACCAGTTATCAAACTAAAACTATTCCTTTTTGAAAGACTTAACTTTGGTTAAGGGCAACAGACCCCAAATGCAGCAAATTAAAATCAGGAAGTTTGAAAATAGTTGGCACTAAGTTCAATAGCGTGAAATAGTGCTTCTCTTACAACAAACTTCAAGGGTTTTTTTAATGAACATTTTTAAATTAACACTATAATTTCAAGACAGTAGGATTGGATATTTGTTTTGAAAACATATTTACTGAGTGGTTCTTATATCAAAGCACACCATTAAGTGCTTTCTTTTTGCATTATCACCTTGAGTTCTTATCATAAGCCTGAAGTAGAGATTGCAATCTTGGTACCTAACACTTGAAAATACAGTAATGCCAAGCTGTAGAAGTTAGCTGGGATTTTTAGAAAGCAGCAAAGAAATCTGTACAAATGGGGCTTTCCCTGTATTTTTTATATGATAATGAAAAAAGATGGATGCTATGGATATGTGAATGGTTCAAGTCTCAGCATAAGCATTTGGTGTGCCCACATACTTAGGACTAGGTGGATTCACGGAAGAGACAGAATATTGTTATGAATCAGCAGAAGGCTGTAAAAGGCTGTGTATATGTAACTCCAACATGAGTGAAAATCACTCAAGCAGTTTCTGGCTAGCAGTCTCAATTTTTAACAAAACTTCAATAACATTTGCCATGAAAACTGTGGTGTATATATAAAAAAATCATCTTGGAATTCCTTTAGGATGACTACAGTTAGGTGGTTCACTTGCATTTTAAAAATACTTGCAGTGGGGTCTCTGGGTGGCTCAGTTGGTTAAGTTTCAACTCTTGATTTCGGCTCAGCTCATGATCTCTGGGGTCACAAGGTGGAGCCCCACATGGTGGTGGGTGGGAATCCCTACTTGGGATTTTGTCTGTCTCTGTCTCTCTCTCTCTCTCTCACACACACACACACACACACACACACACACACACACACACACTCCCCCTCAAAATAAACTTTAAAACTTAAAAAAATATATTTGTATTATCTTCAAGTGATTAAGTCATTTTGGGACTATTATTCCTGAAGAGACCTTCAGGATTGCATCATTTTTATGTGTTTTTTTTTCTATCATGTATACTATATTAAAAACATTTTAAGACCTGATATGTCTTATACTTTTTTCCTTCTTCTTTAGTCCCTACCAGAGTGTGGCGAATTAGGAAACATGTTCATTTGATTAAATGGTTAAAAGAGGGTTTTTTTGTTTTGTTTTCATTATCTTGTACAAAATAAAATTTTCTCTACTGGATGCATTGGGCTTAGAGAAAAGGAAATGAAACAGCTAGAAACTGCTTAAGCAGTGCTAAGAGGCACAGTAGGAAAGCTAGTTCAGTGGTACTGCCCACTAGAATCACCAGGTGGTCTTTAAAAATTTTCAAAGCCAAGGCTACACCTCAGACGATTGAATGATAATCTAGCAGGTGGATGGGTAGAGAGCCATATGTACCAGTGCCTTTTCAAGATTTCTCCCAATTGTAATAACCCCCCAAAAGTTTGGGAACTGCTGGCCTATTTTCTCTTATATAACGGGAATCACTTTCAAACTTGGCTTTATTCTGTTTAAAATAAATCCATCTCAGATTAAATACATTTATTTAGTAGTTTTGTCCAATATATACATAAGATTGAGTAGAAATTATGTAATATACTGTGCATTTTATGAATGGATGTCATGAGGCTAGACTATGAGACTGTAAAATTCTTCTCTCTCTCTCTCTCTCTCTCTATATATATATATATATATATATATATATATGTTTAATATGTTGGGAAGAAGGATTATACTTTAAACTTCAGAATTGTATTTTCTAACTATTTAGATTGTTAGTACCTTTATTTATTTTTTTTTTATGTTTTTTTTTTTTTTTTATTTCTAGGAGAGAGAGAGAGACAGCGTGAGCAGGGGAGGGTCAGAGAGAGAGGGAGTCACAGACCGAAAGAGGCTCCAGGCTCTGAGCTGGCAGTCAGCACAGAGCCCGACGCGGGGCTCGAACCCACAACCGCGAGATCATGACCTAAGCGAAAGTCAGAAGCTTAACCAACTAAGCCACCCAGGCGCCCCAAGATTGTTAGTGCCTTTAGAAGAAGAGTATTATGAGTATTAGAAAAAGCAAAATTAGTAAATAAGAAACCTTTTTCTCTTTGCCATGTGTTTCCACTGCTTTAGTAAATAGAAATATATGCAGACTTAATACTGATATGAAAAAATGTCTATACCACAGCAACACCTGACATTTTCTGGTCTTCTCTTTTAGCTTCTTTTCATAGATTATCTCCATTCTTGAAGTTCACTTTGGTCTTCCTCTCTTGTATTGAAAAGGAAGTGGACATTCAGAGAGACTAATCAACTTCCATAATCGAGGAAGTGGCAAAGCTGGGTCATTAATAAGCTAGAGTGGTCCAACTTGAAAGTTTTGTGGTTAATTTCATCTTATGTCTCGAATAACAAGTGTTAAATTTGTTCTGACTTCATTGAAATGTACACTATTCCTTCCACTATGTCTGCCACTTTCTGAAGATAAAGTTCAAAGAATTCCTTCCTGGCCTGAACATAGTCAAAATCAGGAAGGGGTATGTGTATATTTCCTTAAGTGTGTAAATTTTGAATCTGGTTTTACACATATAAGGGTGAGATAAAAACAAAAATTACATGCTGGTGGGGATTAAAACTGTTGAGCTTTTGGAAATTGGCTCATTCCTGTGTTTGCCGCAACCAGTCTGGTGCTTTGTGTCACACTTCCCTGCCATATGCAGGCACATTGGCTCTTTTCCTAGGGAAATTGTTTATTTTAAAACGCACTCAGAAGACACTATTGGCTAAACAGTGGTTATCCCTGTTTTCTGCCATACGGAACCTAATATTTTGTAATTCTACCTCTAATGTCTTCTTGTGTTCAAGTGACAGAAATCCAACTCACACTAGCTCAAGCCAAAAAACAACAACAACAAAAACAAAACTCAACAGTGACCACAGGTTTAGTGGAAAGATTCTGGGCGTAGCTCAACCTCTGAAGGTAGGTACGTTAAGAATGTCACTGCTTTGGGACTTTTAGGCACAGACAGGCAGGCTATATCTTCCTTAGGTTTTCTACTTTAATTCTTGTATTTCTGTGTGTGTTTACCTCATTCTCTTCTACCATAGACTTAAGAGTGTGTAAGGGAGGGGCACAGGGTGGCTCAGTTGGTTGAGTATCTGACTTAGGCTCAGATCATGATCTCACAGTTGGTGAGTTCAGGCCCTGCCTTGGGCTCTCTAGTCTCAGCACAGAGCCCACTTTGGATCCTCTGTCCCCTCACTCTTTGTCCATCCCTTGCTCACATGATCCCTCTCAAAAATAAAAGTAAATCTTAAAAATTAAAAAAAAAGGAGGTGTATGGGAGAGGGCAAAATGTCGAGGGCTGAGTGCAGCTTCACGCTTATATCACCTAAATTTAGGGATCTGACAGGCAAGAGCCCACATCATCCTTATTCTCAGATCAAAGGCAAAAAAACAAAAACAAAGAAACCAAAAACAAAACCAAATAAGAATGCTTCTGCCTGTCCTGGTTTGGGTCCCCTGCTCTCCCCTGGACATGTCACTGTGTCCAGGCCTGGATTATATGGCCAATCCTCAAGGTACCAGGGTTAGCATCCTCCCCCAGATTTCAGAGATGGAGCAGGGAGAGAATGAAGCCTAAATGGAAGGGAAGGAGTTTATTCCAGAAGAGATGAATAAAGAGTGCACGATGGGCTAAAATCGTAGGTGACAATCATCCAGACATTCGTTTGATTTCTTCCTGTTAATTTGTTTTTCACATCACTTTGTAGGTAGGTACCAGATTTGGCTTACAAGTTTGGTGCTTTACCTGTTACCAAAGCTAACTGAAGACACAGTTACGTTTTTGAAAACAGTGAAACTATAAGAAATTAGGGTGTCTAGCTGTCATTTTGGTTTTGAATAAGAGATAAAAAGAGTAGAATTGAGGTTAAACCAAGGCCAATAGACTTGTACTGCCATTTCATTCTTTATCTGAGCCTCGTATGCCTCCTTAGTTTAATGGGAATATAATAGTGCCTATATGCCACTATAATAGTGTTTATATGAATTCAGGGGGGTGATTTTAAAAAGTTTTAGTGTCAGGGTCTGAGTGGCTCAGTTAAGTGTCTGACTCTTGATTTTGGCTCAGGTCATGACCTCAAGGTCAGTGACGTTGAGCCCTGAATCTGCCTCCAGGCTCCGTGGGAGCCTGTCTAAGATTCTCCTTCTCCCTCTGCCACACGTATGTGGGCTTTTTCTCTCCATTTCTCTCTCTCTCTCTCTCAAAACAAAACAAAACAAAAAAACAAAAAAACCAGCTTTTTGTCAAGTACTTGCCATATAGTAAACGCTCAATGCATGTTAACTAATAGTAAAAACAATTAGCCAGGTTGGCTAAAACAAAAACTTAATAGTTCAGTCATGAGGTAGAAATCAGAGTGAAATTGTCACATACTCATTTTAGAGTATATGGATATATGTATTTATATAACAAATATATGTGCTTATATAGTCAATATATTAGTTTATAAGGTGAGCGGCTTCTGGAGATATCAATGACCCAGGCATGTAGAATTTCAATCACTAATGTCAGCTTTGTTTTGATGTTTTCCTCATCATTGGCCAAAATTTGAACCTCTATAATTTTTAGATTTGACTCTTTCCTTTATAAAGTGTGTTCCACATCTGTATGTCTTCATAGAGTCCTAAACCTAGTTCCCAAAGTTTTATCTTTATGAAGGCTATTCTATAAAAATCAATTTGTTTTGATTTAAAAAGTATTAAAACCCACATGTTATAAAGCTTCTAACAACATATGTGTATGTTTCACAATGCCTTACATTATTTTAGGTACTTCTCTGTAAATATGTGGAATATATAGAAGAGTCCATTTGATACTTATAACAAATGATGGCATGTCCAGTGAAAATAGAGTATTTGAAAAGTCAATGTCATATTCAGAATCCACTTACTAGGCACATGGGAATGGAGAATTAGTACCTTTGTTAAAGTGCTTCTATTGAAAAATTACCAAATTTAAAAATAGAACACTTTATTTTGCAAGACACACAAAATTGTTTTTAAGAAAAATATAATTGTTGACCACCAGATGGCTCTCATATTTTTAAAAATTCAGCAGAGTGGAAATTGAATTCAAAATAAACATAGATTTGAAAAGAATGAAGTTAAATAAAGTCACATAACCTTAAGCACATGAAAATAATTGTCCTATAATTTTAGGAAATTTTTTTATTAAACAACTTATGAAGCATATATGAACAGCATGATACAATGAACCTTTTAAGTGTTTACTCCAGTCTTTGAAAATATCATGCTATTTGTCTTTCAAGATGGAAGAATACATAAGGGCAGGAAAAAAAATTCATCCAAAATGTCATAGGATAGAATGGTTTTAGTATTTTTTATGCTTTAAAAGACAAAAGCCATGTCTCATAATTAATATAAGGACAAATCCATATTATTTTGTGCTTATAGATTTTGCCCTGGTATTATATATTATTGATTGGACATCTTCTTTGACATGGCCTCTTTATATAAGTATCATTCCACAGGGCTTTGAACAATAATGCCAGATTAGAGATCAAGGTTCTCCACAAAAGCAAACTAATTTTGACCCGTGGCAATGGTGGAGCCAATTCGAAATGTGGGATGCATTATGCATCCCAGCTTAAGTATGGACATTGCTGGTATCATGATGTTTTGAAGGCTGTTTTATACTACTTTTAATATGTAAGCTATTAAGATAAAAGACCCTGGACTTGCTGCCCTGACAGCTTTTCTAAAGGCTAAGCTGCCCAATTTGTCTTTCATTAAAGGCTCTAGTGAAGTTTTATGATTTGTAGTCACTGAGCTGTTGAGCTTTCAGAGTATACACTTCTATTTTGAGAATTTTTCCTTGTCAATAAAAAAAAAAGCATATGCCTCAATGAGTCATCTTCACAGAGCACACCCTGAGGAAGGAGCTGACCCGCACTTCCGCCCTGCTACTGAGTTCTCCCTACCGTTTCCTGTCAGCACGGAGCTTGCCCCCGTGCCTCCTACCACAGAGGAACCAGAAATGTGGAGACAAGGTCTCCTTAGCCCATATGGTTTTATTTGTGTTCCGCTGGCACAGTTATAGTCATACAGTAACCAACATAAATTTTTAGTTTTATTATCACCTCTAAAAAGAGACAGAAATGTGAAAATTGAAGCCAGAAGGTTTGTATCACAGGATTAATTAGGCAGGGCCAACTGGAGTCTCACTCCTCCTGGCAGCCAGTGCCTCAAGAAGGTGCCTGCCTTCAATTACGGAGCGCACAAAGCAATTAAAAACCCTGTTTCTTTTTCCTGAGGTGTTACTTCTTACTTGATAAATCTCTTTTTTAAAATTCTCCGGGGATCTGAACTGGCTTGAGGTGCAATCTTCTGGGGTAGATATTCATGAAAAATTGATTTAGCTCTAGCCTAAGTGCAATAGGTTTAAAATAAACCTGAAAGGAATGAACAGTGTGTTTCTTGGCTGACATTTTATTGGCCATTTTTTTAATGCACAAAAGACTAGATAATTAAGAATTGAGACATTATGGATCTCCACCAGGAGATATGAATCGAATTGGTCAGCCATCCAAGGCATTTTATCCTAAGTCATGCTACACATTTGATTAACCTTTTTCACAGGGTGATTTGTACAGTTCTATGGACAACAGTGCGGTGTGCGTAAGTCAGAATTAAGTGCATGCCTCCCAGAACCCACATCCCCTTACTAATAGAGAATTGGCTCTATATGAAATGATATCTTTCTACTTGATTTATGTCCTCATCCACTGGGATTTGAAACTTAGATCTGTTGTTCTTTCTTTCAAAAAGGAAGTTTTGTTGCATTTCACTGGTGTTTCTGAGAATTACATTAGAATCCTGATTCTGATCCCATCTAAATATTCAGAAGTAATCTTCAGTTGTGTTCTTTACAGGTAGTTTTGTGGATGTGGATTTTACCACTACTACGTAAATCACCTAGCTAACCCTTTCCTTTGAAATATAAATAATTTAAAGTATGCAATAAGTACTGAGTATAAACTGGTCCAAAGAATAGTGCTCTATCAAGACATATGGGCTTAAGCTTTATCAGTGATCTCATACTTCCTGTTGAAAAGAGAAGCAAAATATCTTTTAAATCAATACGCTAAAAACCATCATTGTAAGTACAAGAATGAGACTCTACTTTCACTTAAAAAGCATATTATGTACAATTTAATGAAACAACAAAGGCAGTAATGGACTTCCGTCCATGTTGTTTTCTACGGTTGTGTTTCTGAATTAAAAACATTTACTTAAAGTTAATTATAAAATATTTCACCTTACCCCTCCTTTTTCTATTGTTTTATTTCTTCCTCTTAAGTTTGAATGTAATGTAAAGGTTAGGCATATTATTTTAAAATAATTATTTAATGAATGCCAAGATATTAAAAATACTCTAAAAAGTGCTTATGATCGGGAAACTTTGTAACCCTTAGGTGAATATAAATTTTGACAAAACAGGACTCTTGAAATCTGGAGTCTAGTCATTAGAAATTAATTCTGACATTCTATTGAGATTTGTGCTTATTTTGGATTATTTATCTATGTATATTTCTCATTTCTTAACGAAAGCTGATAACTTGTTTTGTTATTGGCCAGGACTGACACAATATGTTTTTCCTCTTTTGTGTTATGATTTAATGGCTCTAAATGTTTATGGGAAGAAAATGCGAGAATGACATTATCTTAGGAAATATGAAATGGTGGCAGAAAATATTTTCTCGAATTTTTTATTTCTTTGTATGTTCTCCTTAGGCCTGACTTAAATGTTTCAGCATTAAGTCCCTAAACAGAAATAGACTATTTTGGTCTTAGTAATAGTAACTCTTTAGTCTTTTTTATTTTTTATTTTTTTTGAGAGAGAGCAGCTGAGGGCAGGGGAGAGGGACACAGGGAGGGAGGGAAGGAGGGAGAGAGAGAGAGAGAGAGAGAGAGAGAGAGAATCTTAAGAAGGCTCCATGCTGAGCAAGGAGTGTGACATGGTGCTCATTCCCATGACCCTCAGATGATGACCTGAGCCAATATGAAGAGTCACATGCTCAACTGAGATCCCCCACCCCCATCTACTTTGCCTTAAAATTTTTTTTAATGTTTTATTTATTTCTGAGACAGAGAGAGAGGCAGCATGGGGGGGGGGGGTCAGAGAAAGAGGGAGACAAAGAATCTGAAGCAGTCTCCAGGCTCTGAGCTAGCTGTCAGCACAGAGCCCAACGCAGGGCTCAAACCCACTAACCGTGAGATCATGACCTGATCATGATACATGAGCTGACCTGAAGTGGGATGCTTAACCAACTGAGCCACTCTAGCTATTAGGTCCACTCTAGCTATTAGGTTATGTGTTAAGGGAAAGCTGAAGGGATTTTGCAGGTGGGATTGAAAAGCTTTGACATAGGTAGCCAAATTTAATCTGCAGTAACCTTTGGATGATAGATGTCTTGCTTAGAAAAAAGCAAAAAGGAACACAAAATTAGAATTATGTATTTCACTGGGTGCATTTTTCAGAGAATATAATAGAGCATTCTATTTAGAGGCTTTACACAAAAGGTACCTTCCCCCAGCCTCCCAGTGTCCAGTAACAAATCAATGGGTGAAGTTTAGAGTATCTTATAATTTACTGAAGTATGAGGCAGCTTTTTGAAATTGAGGTTTTTAATATATGGAAAACTTGCTCATTTGCTGTCCTTGGGCTAGAAATCAGTGGATGGGCCTTTGATTGCTTGGAAGAATTACTTTGTCCATGTTCCCTTGGTTTACCAGAAAGTAAACCAAGTGGAGTAGGTAGAGTTGAGCATAAGTGTTGCTTATGCAGTACCAAAAATTCTGCTGTGGTTTGTGCTGTTGCCTCATAAAATTATTTTGGAAACCAATTATCTTCTATGTTCTTGTTAACTAGTCTTTAACCTCATTCTTCTTGGTTTTCTTAATATTGAAAGTTGCAAGTTCTGGAAGAATGAGGAGAATCGGATGAAAATCCTGTGTTTTGCTACTTTCCTGCAAGACTAACATAGGAGAAAGTGGATTAGCAAAGAAAATTCTGCCCAAGGGAAATGAAAATTAGAACAGGTGAGGAATACAGGGCGTAAAAAGTTTGGGCCAGTGGCCTGACTCACTGAAGTTCAAGCACAGTGATTTTCTCAGACTGTAAGGAATGTCATGGAGCAGGCCAGGATGAATCCTCTCTTCTCGATGAGGATTTCTCTAGGAAAGCTACCTTCATCCTGAAGACTGATTTACTGATCCTTACTATATTTTTCCCTTGATACCCTTGCAGCACTTTCCCCAAGGTGCCTCCCTAAAATCCTGCATATCTAAATCAGAAGGGTTTCTTGAGTCAAGTGGTATATTCAGGAAGTTCTAACAACCCTACCTGGTGCCGATCACATCACTAGTCCAGATTCTTCCCTTTCTTGTATAGTCTAGAATCTTAACTTATTTCACTACATTTTTTTTTTGCTACTTCTTGATTTTATCTGAGTGCAGCAACTCATTCTTTTAATTTAAAACACCCAGAGAAAGAAAAAGGGTACAATCCGTTCTTTTACCAGGGGACTCTCCTGCATGTATGTCCATTCGTGGATGAATAGACCCACAATGGGAAGGGCAACATCTAACTTCACCCACAATCTTACATCCCAATGATCTTCCCCAGAAGCTTGTCCAGCAAAAATTTTGTATACTGTTTCACCTCAGTAAGTAGTTATTTTTCACACATGTGAATACACTCTGTTCTTCTCAAAATAGGTGCAGTCTACTCAAAATATAAATTTCACTGCTCACTTTATAAGGAAGAATTTGTGTAAAATAAGAAAAAATAGTTTTTTGAGCTATAAAGTCTTAAGATTAAATTTCCACTATAGATTTCATTACATGCATTTTAGCAAGGTCATTTTGATATATCAGTAAATAATTTACTCTGGATCATGATTCAGCTAAGTTATTACAAAGTCTGCCTTGTAGCAAATGTTCTCTTGAGGTTATTGTGTGTTTGGACAGTGGACACAGATAGTGCCTAAATGGATGTTCTGTGGTTTGAGGATATCTTCTGGAAAGAGTAAAATATAACTCACGTATTTTTCTCTTACTCTCAGTTTTATACTTTTTTACCCATCTCCCTAGTATTTAAAGATAATTTAAATGCATCCAGATTTCTCTCTCTTCTCCTTCCCTCTTTATCTCTATGTCTCTCTCGTTCTCATACACACACAGCTGCTTCTTGTCATCCTTCCTAGCCCTTCAACAGAGTCTCTACTCTCTGTTTATCTCTACTCATTTACCTCTCATTCTTCTACTACATCAACCTTTAATAATCTGACTTATTCTGTGTCAGTTTGCCTATCTGGTTTTTGCTAAAGCCACCTTTCACTTCCATGTTATTAAATGTAATAGGCAACTATCAGCTCTATCTCATTTGATCTCTCAGCATTCACCTCTGTGGCCCCTCCAACTTCCATTGGCTTACAGGTCATTGACAATCTCCTAAATTTCCTTCTACCGATATTAACACATTTCAGAGTTTGTTTTTGGCATTTGTTCCTCTGCCTAGCATTTTTGTAGTTCTCAGGATTATGTTCTAAGCCATTTTTCTTTCATGTTACATATGTGCCTTTCAGATTTCGTCAATTATCATGATTTCATTACCCCCTATACATGGAACACTTCTATTTCAGTACCTATAGTTGCATAACAAACCACTACAAAATGTAGTGACTTAAAACAGCAATTACTTTATTATTTCCCACTAGTCTTGTTGACCGAGCTAAGGACTATTGCTTTCTTACTTCATGTGATACTGGCTTTGGCTATATCATCTGTGGCCTCAGTTGTCTAGGACAACCACTATGGCCTGTTCACATGGCTGGTGTTTAATGCAGGACAGTGTCTGTGAGTACTAAAGCTGTTAAATGGAACATCAATATGTGTCTCATACATTTGGCTTGGGCTTTGCATAATATGATGGCTGAATTCCAAGAAATGTTCCAAGAGTGAAAAATCCTTGAATGAGGAAAGAGATGCTTTAAGCGATCTTCAAATGTATCTCTGTGAGGGGCATCTGGGTGACTCAGTCCACTGAGCTTTTGACTCTTGATTTTCGCTTAGATCGTGATTCCAGGGTTGTGGTATAGAGCATTGTGTTGGGCTCTATGCTGAGTGTGTAGCCTGCTTAAGATTCTCTTCCCACACCCCTGCTGTTCCTTCCTATCTCAGACTCTACCTAAAAATAAATCTTAAAAAAAAAGTACCTCTGTGATTTGACATGGTCACTTCCACTGCATTCTAATTTTTAAACTATCACAGGATAGTTAAACCCAGATTTAAGGTGATGGAGAGGCTATGGGGAGGAATAAACTCCATAGGTTGATGGGAAGAGTAACAAAGTGTTTGGTTATCTATAAAATACATTTAAAAAATGATCCTAAATGCAAAATACCCTCACTGTCCCCAAGACCATCAAGATTTCATCCCATTATTGCATCATCCCATTATTGCATTGCCAGCTGAGTAGCTTTCTTAGGCTGTGTTTTGCTTCTTAAAAGTTGAGGGTCTCAAAGGGTTGGATTATCACTCTTCCTTCTAGTACAAATTAATATAAGCCCTTAGAAACTTGGTAATTATGAGACTATACTCCACTCTGTTAGACAAAAAAGACACAAAATTTTTTTTTAAAAGGGCCTCTCTGAACCTTGAGCTGAAAGTTAGAAGACTTGTTGACAAAGAAGTCATACTCTTAAGTCTTTCTTAGTTCTTAACAAAGTTTTTACAACCACACATTTGAGATCTTGATTCTGAGACTTTCGTTTTGTTTTAACTGACTACCTTGAAGTGTCCTGTGGAATAAATAAATTTAGAAGACCATTTTAGTAATAACTGCTGTGTGTTTACTTTTTATTTTGAGGTAAACATGAAAAGCTTTGACATAGGTAGCCAAATTTAATCTGCAGTAACCTTTGGATGACAGATATCTTGCTTAGAAAAAAGCAAAAAGGAACACAAAATTGGAATTATGTATTTCACTGGGTGGATTTTTCAGAGAATATAGTAGAGCATTCTATTTAGAGGCTTTACACAAAAGGTACCTTCCGCCAGCCTCCCAGTGTCTAGTAACAAATCAATGGGTGAAGTTTAGAGTATTTTATAATTTCCTGAAGTATGAGGCAGCTTTTTGAAATTTCTTTACATCAGCTCTTCTGAAAGGATTTAAATAAAATGATTTGCTATTTCTCCTGTTGCTAGATTATTAAAGTAGAATTATATTTTGACAATTACCATAGACTTAAAATTTTAAATAATGTTTCATCATAATCCAATGTGGAAAATGTTGACAAAATAACCTTAAGATATGTGACAATCCTAATCATATTTCATAGCATTGCGATTCTAAATGCTTTTAATGAACTAAGCAACATCATCAAATAATTAAGCAAGTTAAATGAAAATTAGAATATTTAATGTAAAGAACTTTCAAAGTTAGATATAAGATGAACCTACAATAAAGTAAAGGGGGAATAAATATAGTGAAAACTATTGTGATACTTGGCTTTAGAGAATATAACTTGTCTTCGGGATTAATATATTTTCATTAGGACTTGAATTCTATGAAAAGTATGAAATAATTGATCTGACACCTAAAATTCTTCCTATATGTAATAGTTGGTTTCAAACTTTTCTTATTTAAAGGCTTTTAAGTTTTTAAAGTTTGGTTTTATGATAGGCCAATAGTTTGGGGCGTAGCAGGAAGTGCTAGAGTTGGTTCCTTGGATCGATTACCAGCATCCCTTTGCAGCATTTAGTACAATGAGAGTATTTACACCATGGAAATATGCAAGCACTACAAATAAGGGTTCCTTGACTCCATGGAGAGAGCTGATTATAATATATTTACCAGAATTTTAATTAGTTAGTAGTTTCAGTGAATACATAATCCATCATTGAAAGTAAACACAGTAACTTTATTATACTTAGAATCTTCCTGTGAAAGTAAATTAAACTTGAATCAAATTTATTGAGTTATAGGAGTATGGGAAAGGTGAATCTAGTAGACTAAAGCTCTTATCAAAGCTTTAAACCAAACTATGGGCTTGTACCTTGATTTAACATTATCCTTGATCTTTCCTGAATAGTGAATAATTCCTGTATTTGTACAGTAGCTCTTTGAAATGTTGCTGTGAACTGAATATTGTAATCAATAAAGTATCTTAAGCAGAAAAAAATTATAACAAGAAGGTGGTAAAGGTCTTCATTCAGTAGTGGCTAAAACAAACCAAACCATAAAAAAAAGTCATTATCTAAATGATAGATAAACTCATTCTCTAAGCTTTAAAAAATACATTCTCAAAATGTTTACTTTGGCAGCTTTCTAGTTCTTCCCCTGAAAATGCAAATAATTCTGTGTTTCAAAGTTTATAGATGAGAAATTATATGTTCATTAACTTTTCATACTGTAGAATTGAGATAAGGCTAACTTAAAATGTTACACAGCTTAGTATGCATGTAGTTTGCAGTTAAAACTTTGCATATGTAAGGGAAATAAAGATTTAACATGGGAGATCTACAATAACTTTCCAGTATTCAAACTATGCTTTGTTCAGGAAAATACTTGAAATTTTTCTTAAATATGTTTTTTAATATTAATAGAAATTATATTTACTTAGTTCTGTGACTACATGTACACTTTAGTCTTTGTATGTTGTATTCAGATGATTATGTGAACTCGCGTTATGTGTGATTGTCTTTGCATGTGCATTTGATTCAGTTCATAGGTTTTTCTCAGGGTCCCTGGTGACTGAGTCAGCCAAGTGACTTTGGTTCAGGTCATGATCTCAAGATTTGTGAGTTTGAGTCCTGTGTCAAGCTGTGTGCTGACAGCTCAGAACCTGGAGGCTGCTTTGGATTTTGTTTCCCTTTTCTCTCTGCCCCTCCCCTGCTCATGCTCTGTCTCACTCTCAAAAATAAATAAACATTTTTTTTAAATCTCAAGATTTTTCTCTATGGGTAGATTTCTATAGTGTATTGATTACACAAGCAAATATTCTGTGCTCATACTTAATTGGAAATCATATAATGTATCCATGCCAAATGACTAGAGGTAAATTTCTTACAGAAAGTGGCATAGTCCTGTGTGCTGATTAATTTTCTTTGATTTAGGATTATAAAACTATGGTTTTTGAAAAGTATACTATAAAGTTTTAAGAGTAGTTTTGTCTATTAAAACTAATACAAATTTTAAAATACTACTTTAAGATTTTTGTGAGATACAGTTGACATTATATAAGTTTAAGGTGTACAACATATCTATCTTGTAATATGATTACCACCATAATCTTAGCTAACACCTCTAACATATCACATAGTTATTTTTTTTCTTTTTTTTTTTTGTGGTGGGAACATTTAAGATCCATTTGAGCAACACTGAGATTTACAGTACATTACTGTTGTTTATAATCATTATGTTGTGCATTAGATCTCCAAAACTTATTTATCTACTGGCTCCAAATTAGTACCCTTAAACATCTCCCCAATTTCCCCACCCTCCACTCCCTAGTAACCATCATTCTTCTCTCTAAGGTATTTTAGATTTTCTGGATTCCACGTATACAGATGTACAATATTTGTGTCCCTATTTCTAACTTACCTCACTTTGCATAATGCATTTAAGGTTCATCCATAGTTTCACAAACAAAGGATTTACTTATTTTCTCATTGCCAAATAATATTCAATGTATATGTATGCATGTCATTTTTTCATTTTTTAAAAAATTACTTGTAGTATGGTTGACATACATTACATTAGTCTTAGGTTACAACATAGTGATTTGACAATTATATACTGTATAATATGTTCACCATAAGTATAGTTACCATCAGTCATCATACAAAGTTACAATATTATTGAGTATATTTCCCATATTGTACTTTTCGTTACTGTGACATTTATTTTCTAACTGACATTTGTACCTTTTAATTCCTTTACCTATTTTGCTCATCTCTCTATACCCTCCCCTCTAGCAACCAATACTTTGTTGTCTGTATTTGTGATTTTCTATTTGTTTGTATTTTAGATTCCATATATAAGTGAAGTCATATGAGATTTCTCTTTCTTGGTCTCATTTTTTTGACTTAGCATCCTACCTTCTAGGTCCTTCTATGTTGTCTTTAATGGCATGATTTCCTTTACTTTACGACTGAATAATATTCCATTGTGTATGTGTACACATTTATGCATTAATTTATTTGATGGAGTTTTAGATTGTTTCCAAATCTTAGGTGTTGTAAATAATGCTGCTATAAACATAGGGCTGGATATTGTTTTTTCAAATTCGTGTTTCTGTTTTCTTTGGGTAAATACCCAGTACTGGGATTACTGGATAATATTTTATTACTATTTTTAATTTTTGAGGAACCTCCACATTATTTTTCAGAGTGGGTACACCAATTTACATTCCCTTCAACAGTGCACTAGAGTTCCCTTTTGTCTACATCCTCAGCAACACTTGTTATTTCTTTAAGGGTATTTTTTTTATGTTTATTTATTTATGAGAGAGAAGTGTGTGTGAGCAGGGAATGAGAAGACAGAGAAGATGACAGGACCCAAAGAGGGTTCTGGGCTGACAGAAGAGAGCCCAATGTGGGTCTTGAAACTCACAAACCATGAGATAATGACTTGAGCCAATGTTGGACTCTTAACCAACTGAGCCCCCCGGGCACTCCAACACTTGTTATTTTTTGTCTTGTCTTTTTTATACTATGTATACTGTGTAAGGTGATATTTCCTCCTAGTTTTACATTTTTATTAATGAAGAGTGATGTTGAGAATCGTTTTATGTGTCTATTGGCCATCTGTATGTATTCTTTAGAAAAATGTACATGCAAGTCTTCTGTCCATTTTAAATTTTTTTTAAATTTTAGAGACAGAGTGGGCAAATGAGGGAGAGGGCATGGTGGGGGGGGAGGGATGAAGAGGAGAGGAGAGAGGAAAGGAGAGGAGAGAAAGAGTAGAGGAAGAGGAAGAGAAAGAATCTCATATTTCAACCAGGCTCCTCACTGAGTGTGGAGCCCAAAGACACTGGGCTTGATCCTATGACCTCGGGATCATGACATGAGCCAAAATCAAGACTCAGATGCTCAACATATTGGGCCATTCAGGCACCCCTCCTCTGCTCATTTTTAAATTGGATTGTCAGTCATTTTTACATTGAATTATATGGATACTTTGTATATTTTGATAATAACCCCATATTAGATACATTTTTTTTGCAGATACCGTCTCCCATTCAATACGTTGCCTTTTCATTTTGATAGTTTCTTTGCTGTGTGGACAATTTTTACTTTGGTGTAGTCCCGGTAGTTTATTTTTGTTTCTGTTTTCCTTGGTTGAGGAGACATATCTAGAAAAATGTTACTAAGGCCCCTTTCATAAAAACAAAACTACAAAGCAAAACAAAACACTGCCTATGTTTTCTTATAGGACATTAATGGTTTTATGTTTCACATTTATAGCTCTAATCTCTGTTCAACTTATCTTTGTGTATGGTAGAAGAAAGAGGTCCATTCTTGTTCTTTTCCATGTAGCTGCTCAGTGTTCCCAACATGATTTATTGAAGAAACCACCTTTTCTCATAGTATTTTCTTGCCTCTTTTGTTGTAGATTAATTGACCATAGAAGCATGGGTTTATTTCTTGGCTCTTTATTCTGTTCTATTGATCTATGTGCTTATTTCTGTGCTAGTATCATACTGTTTTGATTACTATAGCTTTGTAATACAATTTAAAATATGGAAATGTGATACCTTCAGTTGTGTTAATATTTCTTGATATTGCTTTGACATTTAAGGTCTTTAGTGACTCAATATAAATTTTAGGACTTTTTCTAATTCTTTGAAAAATACTGTTGGTATTTTGATAGGGATTGCACTGAATTTGATAGGGATTGCTTTGGGTAGTACAGACATCTTAATAATACTGATTCTTCTCATCTATAAACACAGTATATCTCCAGATTTATTTGTGTTGTCTCCAATTGGTTTCATCAATGTCTTATAAATTTCAGAATAGAGGCTTTTCAGTGCGTTAATTAAATGTATTCCTTGATACTTTATCCTTTTTGATACAATGGCAAAATGATTTGTTTTCCTAATTTCTCTTTATGCTAGTTCATTGTTATTATATAGAAGCATAGATTTCTGTAAATTAATTTTTTATCCTGGGACTTTATTGAATTTATTTATTCTAAAAGTTTTTTTGTGGACTTCTTAGGGTTTTCTATAGATAGTGTCATAGCATCTACAAATAGTGAGTTCTACTTCTTTCTTTACCAATTTGCATGTCTTTTTATTTTTTATTTTATTTTTTTAAATATTTTTATTTATTTCTAAGAGAGAGAGATAGCGTGAGCAGGGGAGGGTCAGAGAGAGAGAGGGAGACACAGACTCTGAGACAGGCTCCAGGCTCTGAGCTGGCGGTCAGCACAGAGCACTACGCCGGGCTCGAACCCACGAACCACGAGATCATGACCTAAGCGAAAGTCGGACGCCCAACCGACTAAGCCACGCAGGTGCCCCAGCATGTCTTTTTATTTTTATTTTTGATTGATATGGCTAGGACTTCCCATACTATGGTGAATATAAGTTGTAAGAATGGACATCCTTGTCTGGTTCCTGATCTTAGATGAAAGTTTTCAACTTCGCCAAGTATGTTTTCCATGCATGGCTTTATTATGTTGAGGTCTGTTTCCTCTAAACACACGTTGTGGATAGTTTTATCATGAATGAATCCTAAATTTGTCAAATGCTTTTTGGTATGTATTGATATAATTATATAATTTTTTATTTTGTTAATGTGGTATATCACACTGATTGATTTGTGAATATTCAACCATTCTTGCATCCCTGGAATAAGTCCCACTTGATTGTGGTCAATGATCCTTTTAAGTATTGTTGAATTTTGTTTGCTAATATTTTGTTGAGGATTTTTTCATTTATGTTCATCGGGGATATTGCCCTGTGATATTATTTTGTGCATATAATGTCTTTGGTTTTGGTATTATAGTAATGTTGGCCCGCCAGAATGAATTTGGAAGCTTCTTGCCTCTTCTGTTTATTGGAGTAGATTGTGAAAAAGGTAATAAATATTCTTTAAATGTTTGGTGGAATTAAATTATGAAGCCATCTGATTTTGGACTTTTGTTTGTTAAGATTTTTTTGAGTACCGATTCAAGTTCATTACCAGTAGTCAATCTATTTAGGTTTCTCTTCTTAATTCAGTCTTGGAAGATAATGTTTATAAGAATTTATCCTTTATTCCTACTCTGCTTTGTTGGCATATCTTTTAATCCTTTGCATATTGGTGGTGGCAATTATAACTTCTTTCTCATTTCTGAATTTATTTATGTGTCTTCTTTCTTCCTTAATGAGTCTGGCTAAGGATTTATCAATTTTATTTATCATCATGGTGTCATTGATCTTTTCCATTTTTGACTCTGTTTCATTTATTTCTGCTCTGATATTATTTTTTTCCTTCTACTAACTTAAGTTTTATTGTTTGGTCTTTTTATGGTTCCTTCAGGTGAATGGTTAGATTGTTTCTTGAGGTTGAGCTGTACTGCAATGCAAGTGCAGTTTAAGAACATTTTCCCCTTAGAACAGCCTTTGCTGCATCTCAAAGATGTTTAATCATGGTGTTTCTATTTTTATTTGTCTTCAGTTATTTTTTGGTTTTCTCTTTGAGTTCTTCATTGACTTATAGATTACTTAGTAGCATGTTTAGTCTTCATGTGTTTTTTTTTTTCATTTTTTCTTGTAATTTTTTTTAAATGTTTTTTATTTATTTCTAGGAGAGAGAGAGAGAGAGAGAGAGAGAGACAGCGTGAGCAGGGGAGGGTCAGAGAGAGAGGGAGTCATAGACTGAAACAGGCTCCAGGCTCTGAGCTGGCAGTCAGCACAGAGCCAACGCGGGGCTCGAACCCACGAACCGTGAGATCATGACCTAAGCGAAAGTCGGACGCTTAACCGACTAAGCCACCCAGGTGCCGCATGTAATTTCTTTGTTTTAATTTTTTAATGTTCATTTATTTTTGAGAGAGAGACAGAGACAGAGAGTGCTCAGGAGAGGAGCAGGGAGAGAAGGAGATGCAGAATCTGAAGCAGGCTCCAGGCTCTGAACTATCAGCACAGAGCCTAGTGCCAGGCTTGAACTCACAAACTGTGAGATTATGACCTGAGCTGAAGTCATGTGCTCACCTGACTGAGCCACCCAGGTGCCCCTATAATTTCTTAATTTTATTACATTGTATCAGAAAAGATGCCTGATATGATTTCAGATTTCTTAGTCTTACTGACTTGTTTGGTAGCCTACCATGTAATCTATTTTGGACAGGGTTCCATATGAACTTTAAAGAATGTGTATTTTATATATTTTAATGGAATGTTCTGTATTTATCTGTTAAGTCAATCTGATCTAAGGTGTTGTTCAAAGCCACTTCTTCCTTGTTGATTTTCTGTCTCCTGGGTGTATCCATTGATATAAGTGTTACATTAAAGCTCCCTACCATTATTGCATTATTGCATGTTTCTTCATTTGTGGCTGTTGATACATACTTTATATATTTATATGCTCCTGTAATGGGTGCACAGATATTTATAATTATTACATCCTTTGGTTGGAATGATTATTTTATCATTATGTAATGCCATCATTCGTCTCTGATTATAGTCTTTGTTTGATAGTCTATTTAGCTTGATATAATTTTTTTTTGCTTCCATTTGCATGGAATATCATTTTCCATCCTTTCACTTTCAATCTGTATGTGTCTTAATTGAGTCTCTTGTAGGCAAAATATAGACGTGTTTTTCTTTTGTTTTTAATCCATTCAATTGCCCTATGGCTTCTGATGGGAGCATTTAAACCATTTTCATTTGAAGTAATTACTGATAGGTATGTACTTAGCCATCATGTTAAGGGTTTTATGGATGTTTTGTGGTTCTTCACTGTTCATCTCTTCTTCTCTTGCTCTCTCTTGTGATTTGATTTTTTTAGTGTTATTCTTGGATTCCTTGTTTGTTTTTTGTTTCTCTGTTAAAGGTTTTTGCTATGTGATCACCATGAGACACATATATAACACCCTGTGTATACAGCAATCTATATTAAGTTGATGGACACGAGTTCAAACACATTTGAAAAGCATTACCTTTGTACTTCGCCACTGCATGTATTATGTATATAATGTCATATTTTCAACTTTTTGTGTCGCTTAACTTATTTCTGTAGATATAATTTATTTTTATACTTTACTTAACTTTCAAACTATCTTTAAAGGTACTTGTTCTACTATCTTTAACGTATGTTTACTTTTACTAGTGAAACCTTTTATTTTCATCATTTCCTTCCTTTTACTTATGGCTTTTCTGCTTAAAAAACTTCTTTTAACATTCCTTTTAAGGCTATATTAGTGGTGATAGACTCTGTAAGTTTTGTTGGGGGAACTTCATCTCTTCTTTAATTCCAAATGATTAACTTGCTGGGTAGAATATTCTTGAGAGTTTTTTCCTTTCAGCACATTGAGTATATCATACCACTTAGTCTAGCCTTCAAAATTTCTCCTGAAAAATTAGCTGACAGCTTTATGGGGCTTCCCCTGTACATAACTATTTGCTTTTCTCTTACTGCTAAGATTGTCTATGTTTAATTTTTGACATTTTAATCATTGTAGTTTTTTTTTTAAATGTTTACTCATTTTCGTGAGACAGAACATGGGGGGTGGGGTAGAGATAGGGAGGGAGACACAGAATCTGAAACAGGCTCCAGGCTTTAAGCTGTTAGCACAGAGCCTGACTCAGGGTGGAACTTAGGAACAGTGAAATCATGATCTGAGCCCATGTCGGATGCTTAGCCGACTGAGCTACCCAGGCAACCCTCATTGTAGATCTTGATGTGGACCTCCTTGCATTCATATTTTTGAGAGATGTCTGTGCTTACAAAACTTGGAGTCTGTTTCCTTCCAAAGATTCGGGAATTTTTCAGCTATTAGTTTGTCAAATAGTCTTTGATTTGGTGTCCCATTAGTCCCTTGATGGGACTTGATGTCCTTTAACCATTTCTCATTTTTAAAAATTCTTTTTTCTGGAGCACCTGTAAGTTGATTAAGTGTCCAACTCTTGATTTCAGCTCAGGTCATGATCTTATAGTCCGTGAGATTGAGCCCTGAAATGGGCTCTGTATTGACAGTGCAAAGCCTTGTTAGGATTCTTTCTCTTTGTATGCCCCTTCCCTGCTTGTGCTCTCTCATGCTCTCTCTCAAAATAAATAATCTGAAAAAATTTAAAAAATTATTTCTTTTTGATGTTCATCTTGGTGCTTTACATTACCTACCTGTCTTCCGTATTACTTATCCATTTTTCATCTTCTCATCTGTTATTATCCTCTACTGTATTTTTCATTCCAGTTATTCTTCAGCTGATTTGTTCTTTTTAAAAATTTGTATATCTTTGTTCAAGTTTTGATTTTATCCTATCTTTTCTCAAATCCAGTGCTTGTCTCATCCTTATGACCATTATTTCGAAGTATTGAAGAGAAAATTGTCTCCATTTTCTTTAACTTTTTTTGAAATTTTAACTTATTATTTCACTTGGAATATATTCCTCTATCTCTTCATTTTGTTTCTCAGTTTGTTTCTATGTATTATGTAGGTCAGATGTGTCTCCTTGTCTTGAAACAGGACTATGTGGAAAGTATCATTTAGGGCCCAGTACTGTAATGCACAGTCACCAGATGTTTGCCTTGTGTGGGTTATATACATTCTCCTTTTGTGACTGGGCTGCAATTGTTGCAGGCATGCTGGTAGGTGGTTGTCACTTTTGGGAGATGCTATTTCCAGCCAAAGCTGCCTAATGGGTGTGGTGAGGTTGGAGCCACTTAGAAGGGGTGTCTATTGCGGCAAGAAGGTTGGTTTTGGTGGGTCTGCAGATAAAAGCTGGGGCAGGGAAGTGATGTTAGGAAGGTAGATGGAGAGCATTAGAACTGGCTTCTTTAAGCATCAAGCTGCTAGGCTGAAGGGGAGTAGAAAATATAATGGTGTTTGCCAGTACTTCTGTTCTGGAGAAAGCTCCTCCATGTTTCTATGCATTTGGCATTTGCCCTAAAATTAATTAGATCTCCTTCACATATAGCCCAGGTGCTTTTCAAATGGCTCTCTGTGTGTGCTTTGGTTTTCTACAACTCTCTCATTCTCCTGGAGTTATGCTCTACTGATTTTCAAAGCCTGACATGGGTGGTTTGTCTTCCTTGTCCAGGTCCCCAGACCCAGAGGTGCTTGATATAGGGCTTGATTTCTTCAGGCCTTGGGGAAGATGTTTATGCCTATGATATCCCTCCTGTGTGTAGACCATTGTGCCAAGAATTTGGTTGCTGATTACATTTCTGCACTTATTACTGTTGTTGATGTGGCTTCACCTTTATCTCTTTAATGGTGAAAGATTCATTCTGCACATATTCAGGTCATTTTCAAAATGAGTTGTGCTGTATATAGTTGTTGCCTTCTTCCGCCTGTGGGACGAAGCTCAGGATCCTCTTACTCCTTCTTCTTCATAGAACTCTTATGATGTCTTCTTTATCCATTCATATGTTGATGAACACATGTTGTTTTCATATCTTGGCTTTTGTGAATAACATGTGAGTGCATCTCTCCCTTAGATATCCTGTTTTCATATCTTTGGGATATTTACACAAGTGTGGAAATACTGGGACATATGGTAGTTCTATTTTTAATCTCTTAGAAACGTCTGTAATGTTTTCCACAGTGGCTCAACCAATTTACAGTTCCACCAACAGAACACAGGGTTTCCTTTTCTCCACATCCTCACCTACATTTATATCCTATTTAATTGGTGGTAGCCACTTTAGCAGTCATGAGGTGGCGTCCCATGGTTTTGATTTGAATTTCCCTGATGATTAGTGATATTGAGCACTTTTTCATGTACCTCTTGGTATTTTGGATGGCTTCTTTGGAAAATAATTATTTAGTTCCTCTGCCCATGCTTTTACTGGAGTTATTACGTTGTATGAATTCATTATATATTACATATTAAATGCTTATCTGATAGATAACAATATTTTGAAAATATTGAATATTGAAAATATTTTGTTCCATCCTGTAGGTTGCCCTTTCATTTTCCTGAAAATTTCTTTTGCTGTGCAGAAGCTTTTCAGTTTGGTATAGTTCCATTTGTTGATTTTTGCCTTTGTTTCTTGTGCTTTTGGTGTCATATTTGAAAAATCCTTTGCAAAACCATTGTCAAAGTGCTTCTTTACTATGTTTTCTTCTAGAAGATTTAGTGTGGGAGGTCTTATGGTGAAGTATTTAATCCACTTTGACTTAATTTTTTGTGAGTGGTATGTGATAGGGATGCAATTTCATTTTTGTTCATATTGTTATCCAGATTTTCCAACACCATTTCCTGAATAGATTATTCTTTCCACATTCAGTGCTCTTGGCTTCCTTGTCAAATATTAGTTAGCTGTATATATTAGAGTTTATTTCTGTGATCTCTATTCTGTTCCATTGCGGAGTCTAATTTTATGCCAGTCTATCATGCTATTTTAGTTACTATAGCTTTGCAGTGGAATTGGAATTCAAGAATGTGCTGGCTTTAGCTATGTTCTTTCTCAGGATTACTTTGCCAATTTGTTTTTGTCTGTTTTGTAGTTCTGTAAAAATAAGGTTTTCTGATATCTATGATAAATGCCAATGGAATTTCGCTAGAGATGTGTTGAATCTACAGATGACTTTGTTAGAAAAGCTATTTTCATGATATTAATCCTTGTGATCCATAAACATGGTATATCTTTCCATGTGTTTTTGTCTTCTTCAGTTCCTTTCATAAAGGTCTTGTAGTATTCCTATATAGGCCTTTGACTTTCTTTATTAAATATATTCCCTATGTATTATTTTCATGCTATTGTGAATGAGATAGTTGATTTCTTTAGATGTTTTATTGTTAGTGCATACAAATGCAACTGATTTTTGTATGTTGATTTTATATCCTGCAACGCCACTGAGTTTGAATAATAGCAACAGTTTTTTGGTTGAGTCAATTAAGTTTTCTACATATAGAAGCATATCACGTACAAATACTCAACTATTTCATTTCTCTTTTCAGTTTCGATGCCTTTTATGTCTTTGGTTTGCCTAATTTCTGTAGCTAGGATTTTAAGTACTATGCTGAATAAAAGCAGTGAGATTGAGAATCCTTGACTTGTTTCTGCTCTGAGAGGAAAAGATTTCAGTTTTTACTGTTGAGTATAATGTTAACTGTCAGTCTGTCCTTTATTATGTTCAGATATATTCTTTCTACATCTATTGTGTTCAGAGTTTCTATTGTAAAAATTGTATTTTGTCAAATACTTTTTCTATATCTGTTAAATCTTAGGATTCTTTCTGATTCTGTGATATAATTGACATAAAACACTATATATACTTAGGGTATACAGCATAATGTTGAATTTACCTATATCATGGAGTGATTATCATGAAAGTGTGTGTGTATAATATTATTATCAATTATAATGAGAACATGTAGAATTTATACCACTAACAGTATACATATATATCATAGAGCAGTGTTAACTATAGTCATCAGGTTTTATATTACATCCTTAGTACATATTTATTTTATAACTGGAATTTTGTGCCTTTTGAACAAATTCATCCAATTCTCCCTCCTCCTGACCCCCACAATTGGCAGTCACAAATCTTTTTCTCTTTTTCTCTGAATTTTGTTTTGTTGTTGTTTTAGATTCCACATATAAGTAAGATTACACAGTATTTGTTTTTTTTTCTGCCTTATTTCACTTAGCATATGCCATCAGAGTACATTCATGTTGTTGCAAGTGGCCTAATTTTGTTTTTGTATTGTTTTGTTTTATGCCTGGAAAATATTTTTTCTTTCATAAATTTCTTACAGTTTTCAAGGGAAAGATCTTCCTTCTTGGTTAAATTTATTCCTAAGAATTTAATTATTTTGGATACTATCATAAATGGAATAATTTCTTCATTTTAGTGACAATTCATTGTTAGTGAAGTTGCAGGATAATACAAAATTAACATACAGAAATATTAGTCTTACTATACACTGTTTTTTAGTAAAGTAATTAGTATTTTCTATGTAGAAAACCATTTTAGCTACAAATGGGAATAATTATAATTCTTCCTTTCTAGTTGTGATGCCTTTTGTTTTTTTCTTGCTTGATGTCTGTGGCGGGAACTACCTAATTTATTTTATTATTTATTTTTAAGTCATTATTATTGCTCCTATTTAATATTTTTTATTTTTGAAAAAGAGAGAGACTGACCAAGTATGAGTGGGAGAGAGGCAGAGAGAGGGAGGGAGACACAGAATCCAAAGCACATTCCAGGCTCTGAGCTGTCAGCACAAAGCCTGATGTGCGTCTGGAACTCATGAACCAAGAGATCATAACCTGAGCTGAAGTTGGACCAACTGAGGCACCTGGGCACACTCTACTTTTATCACTAAGTATAATGTTAGCTATGAGCTTGCCAGGGGTGGTCTTTATTTTGCTGAAATATAGTCCTATTTATTTGTTTTCTGAAGTATAGTTCCCACATAATCAGGTGTAGAATATAGTGGTTCAACTAGTCTAAATATTATATGCTCACTACAAGTGTAGTGACACCCCATCACCATACAATACTTTTACAATACTGTCGACAGTACTACTTATGCTGTAGGTTTCACCCCTGTGACTTGTTCATCCCATAACTGGAACCCTTTATCTCCCACTCACTTTCATACATTTTGTCCATTCCCTCCCCACTCCTTCCCCTTTGGCAACAATTAGTTTGTTTCCTCATTTATGGGTCTCTTTCTGTTTTCTGTTGGTTTATTAATTTGCTTTTTAATTTGATTTTGTTTTTATTTTTTAGAGAAAGAGTGCAGGTGGGTGAGGGGGCAGAGGTAGAGAGGGAGAAAATCTTAATTAGGCTCCACTCTCAGTTTAGAGCCTGACATGAGGCTCTATTCCATGACCCTGGGATCATGACCTAAGCCGAAGTCAAAAGTTGGACACTCAACCAAGACACCAAGGTGCACTGCTTTGTGTTTTAGAGTCCACATATAAGTGAAATCATAAGGGATTTTTTTTGACATTTCACTTAGAATACTACTTTATATGTCTATTCATATTGTAATAAAGATCTCATTCATTTTTTTATGACTCTGTAAACTTCCATTATATATACACATCTTTATTCATTTATGGGTGGACACTTGGGTGGTTTTCATATTTTGGATATTGTAAATTATGCTGTAGTTAATATAGAGGTATATATATATATACCTTTCTCAATCATTGTTTTCTTTTATTGCGGTAAATACCTAGTGCTGGAACTAGCCTATCATATGTTATTTCTATTTTTAACTTCTTGAGAAACCACGCTACTGCTTTCCAGAGTTGATGTACCAATTTACAATATCACCAACAATGAAGGAATGTGCTGTTTTCTCCACATCCTTGCCAGAACTTGTTCTTTTTGATATTAGCCATTCTGACAGATGTTAAGTGATACCTCATTGTGGTTTTGATTTGCATTTCCCTGATGATTAGTGATGTTCAGCATCTTTACATGTGTCTGTAGTTCATCTGTGTGCCTTCTTTGGAAAAAAAAATATTCAGGTCCTATGGCCATTTTTAAATCCGGGGTGTGTTGGTGTGTGTGTTGAGTTCTATAAGCTCTTTACATATCTTTAATTATTAACCCCTTGCCAAGTATATTATTTTAATATATATTTCCCCATTCACTAGGTTGCTGTTTCATTTTCTTGATGGAATTTCTGTGCAAAACCTTTTTTAGTTTGTTGTAGTCCCAATAGTTTATTTTTGCTGTTGTTGTGTTTTTCTGAGAAGACTTATGTAGAAAAATTTTGCTAAGACCTATAATAACTGCCTATGTTTTTTTTCTAGAAGATTTGTGGTTTCAGGTCTCATGTTAGGCCTGGAATCCATTTTGACTTTATTTTTGTGTATTATGTAAAAAAATAGTCCAGTTTTATACTTGTACGTGTAGCTGTCCAGTGTTCCCAATATGATTTATTGAAGAGTCTGTTCCCCCATTGCACATTCCTTTACCTTTGTCAAAGATTAATTTAGCATGTAAGTGTGAGTATATTTCTCATCCCTCTATTCTGTTGAATGGATACTTTGTGATTATATTTGTATCACGACCATATTGCCTTGATTACTACAGCTTTGTAATATAATATAAGCTTAAAATGTGGGATGTCATACTTCCAGCTTTTTTGTTCTTTTTCAAGATTGCTTTGGTTATTCTAGGTCTTTTGTGGTTCCCTACAGATTTTACGTTTGTTGGTTCTGGATGCAGGAAAAATGCTACTGGTATTTTGCTAAGGATGGGATTGAATAGTATGAACCTTTAATGATATTAATTTTTCCAATCCATCAGCATGGAGTATCTTCCCATTTGATTGTGTCACATTCAATTGCTTTTATCAGTGTTTTACAGTTTTCAGAGAACAGTCCTTGAACCTCCTTGGCCAAGTTTATTTCTAGGTATCTTTTATTTTTCCTTTTTGGTGCCATTGTAAATGGAATTATTTTCCTAATTTCTCTGACTGGTATTTTGCTGCTAGTGAAACACAACTAGTTTCTGTGTATTACTTGGTTACCCTGCAGTTTTACTGAATTCATTTATTCTAATAGCTTTTTGGTAGAATCTTGAGGATTTCTATGTATAGTTTCATTTCATCTGCAAATAATGACAGTTTTATTTTCTCCTTAACAATTTAAATGGTTTTTATTTCTTGCCTGATTGATGCCTAGGACTTTGAGTATTATGTCAAATATCAGTAATGAGAGTAGACATCTTTTCCTTATTCCTAATCTAAAAGAAAAAGCTCTTGTTTTTTGTTTTTCGCCACTGTGTGATGTTAGCTGTAGATTTTTTCTTACCTCACCTTTGTTATGTTGAGGTAGGTTTCCTTTAGACCCACTTCACTGAGAGTGAAAAGATGTTCATTTATCATGAAAAGATGTTGTATTTTGTTGAATGGTTTTCCTGTATGTTTTAAGGTAATCATATGATTTGTGAATACTAAACCATTCTTTCATTCTTGGAGTAAATCCTACTTGATTATGATGTATGATTCTTTCAGTGTATTATGGAATGTTGTTTGCTAATATCTTATTGAGAATTTTTCTATATATATTGATCAGGAATGTTAGCCTGTAGTTTTCCTTCTTGGTAATATCTTTCTCATTTTTAAAGAAGTAATTGTTTTTTTAATTTAAATCAAGTTAGTTAGCATATAGTACAACAATAATTTTTGGAGTAGATTCCAGTGATTCATCCCCTATGTATAACACCCAGTTGTTATCCCAGTAAATGTCTTCTTTAATGCCCCTTACCCATTTAACCCACCCTCCCTCTCACAACTCCTCCAGCAACCCTCTTTTTATTCTCTATATTTGAGTCTCTTACGTCTTTCCCCCTCCCTGCTTTTATATTATTTTTTATTCCCTTCCCTTATGTTCATCTGCTTTTCTTAATTTCTCATATGAGTGAAGTCATATTATATTTGTCTTGCTCTGGCTAATTTGGATTAGCACAATGCCCTCCAGCTCCATCCACTTCATTGCAAATGGCAATATTTAATTCATTTTGATTTGTGAGTAATACTCCATTGTGTGTGTGTGTGTGTATACCACATCTTCATTCATTATCTATTCATTTGTCGATGGACATTTGGACTCTTTCCATACTTTGGCTATTGTCAACAGCTCTGCTGTAAACACTGGGATGCATATGCTCCTTCAAAACTGCACACCAGTATCTCTTCGATAGGTACCTAGTAGTGCAATTGCTGGGTCATAGGGTAGTTCTACTTTTAATTTTTGGAAGAACCTCCATACTGTTTTCCAGAGTGGCTACACCAGTTTGCATTCCCAGCAGCAGTGCAAAAGAAATCCTCTTTCTCTGTATCTTTGCCAACATCTGTTGTTGTCTGAGTCATTCATTTTAGCCATTCTGACTGGTGTGAGGTGGTGTCTCATTGTGGTTTCAATTTATATTTCCCTGATGATAAATGATGTTGAGGATTCTTTTCATGTGTCTGTTAGCCATCTGTATGTCTTCTTTGGAGAATTGTTGACTCATGTTTTTTGGTCTCTATATTGCTGATTCGTTGCTCTGCTTCATGCATCCTTGCCGCCATGGCATGCTTTCAAATTTCCAGCTCAGTTATAGCATTTTTAATTTCATACTGACAGAAAGGGATTCTGTGCTACTTTCAACCGCAGCTAGTATTATTATCATGATTTTAAATTCTGGTTCAGACATCTGGCCTGTAACTGTGATGATTAATCCCCTGGCTGATATTTCTTCCTCTTCTTTCTTTTGGAGAGAATTTCTTCATTTTGTCATTTTGGAGGAAGAAAAGGACTTAATTTTTTTTTAAAAATTAAAGAAAAACAACACACAAATCAAATAAAGGATGTTAGATCCTAGTCGTGTTTTGGTCTGGTTGTTGACAGAGCTGATAAATTGGAGAAAAGGGGAAAGAAAAAAGGAAAATGTTTAACATTCTGAAAAAATGAATACAAAATAGAATAAAATGAAATGATGAAAGTAAAATAGAATTTAAAAAATTAAAAAGTAAAAAAATATGGTAAAAAATGGAGTAGAGCTTTCTAAATCTTACTATGTTTTTACCTTTAGGAGTGTAATGAATACTTTCCCATGTTTTCATGTCACGGATTAGTTTCTTTTCAGCTAGAAGAACTCCTTTGAGCCTTTCTTGTAAGGTACATGTAGTGATGAACTCTTTCAAACTTTGTTTCTCTGGAAAAGTCTATTCATATCTGGAGCACAACTTTTCTGCATGGAGTGTTCTTGGCTGGTAAATTATTTTTCTTATAATATATCTTTCCTTTTTCTCCTAGCCTATAGAGTTTCCATTGATATATCTGCTGACAGCCCAATGGAAGCTCCTCTAGAAAATGTGGTCTTTTGCCTAGCTGCTTTTAGAATTCTTTCTCTATCCTTGATAATGACAGTGTCATTAGAATGTGCCTTTGAAAAAGGCTTTTTGTATTGAAGTAACAGGGTGATCTATTAGCTTTCTGAACTCAGATGTTTAAATCTCTCCTCAGGTTTTGGATGTTCTCAGCTACTATCTCTTTCAACCCTTCCACCCTCCTTTCTTTCTGGAACTTCTATTCTAATAAATGTACATTTGATTGTGTTCTATAGTTCATATAGGTGTTCTTCACTCTTCTACTCTGGGCTTTTTCAAAATTCATATTCGGATTACTAATTCTGTCTTCTGTTCTACTCTATGTTCTGTCTTGCATATTTCATCATGTTTATTAAATTCTTTAGATTTTGTTCGTTTTTCTGTTAGGTGTTAGTTAAGTTTCTACTTTTGTTCATGAATTCTTTTTTTGGTTTTGTTGATATCTTTTTGTGCTTTCTTGTAGCTCATTGAGGTTCCTTAAAACAGCTATTTTGAATTCCTTATTAGCTAAATCACAAAATCGATTGCTTTTGAATTGGATTATTTAAGAATTAGTATCTGTTGTTGAGGACATGTTTCTTTGATTTTTTTCATGTTCCTTGGACATTAAATTGGTGTTTCTGCATTTCAAGCAATAGACTCCTCTGTCTATACTTGCCATCTTCTGATGGGAGATCCTTTGTATTTGTTTTGCTTATGTCTGGTACTTGTCCAATCTTGGTATGGACACATATCCTCCATAGATGTCAAGGCAGGATGATTAAACTTTTATGTCTTCCCTGGTTCTTACAATTCACCAGTCTGGTTATTGTGAACTTGTCTTTCTTTTTTTCCCAAGAAGGTGGCATTTTAGTTCAAGTCTTTGGTTTCTCACTTGCCCACAGGAACTGGTCTCTTTTCTGAGCTGCCTCCCTGTCTACTAGAGATTGCTGTCACAGCAGCATTTGCAAGTGTAGACAAGGAGGGTGCAGTAGAGTGAGGACAGATGTGGGTTTACATTGTTGGGCATTCATGGATCCAGTAGGGAAATTCCTGGATGTGGTACTTCTAGATGTTAATGTATGGGCTTCCTGTTTAGTGAAGGCAGCAGCAACTGTATCCTTTATTGCCCTTTGATACTTTTATCTGCCCCATTCCAGGTATCCTTCTCCCTCAAAGTCACTGAAATATTGTGGGAACACTTACTACTTCTAGAAATAATAGAATAAGTAAGTACTCCATTTTGTGTAGGAGTAGTTGGGTACTTACTCACTGCTCTTATTTTTCTCTTTGGTAGAGATAGCTGTTACTGATGGTTTGGCCCCGTGCAGTTTTACTTTGTAGGGTAGCTCAGGCAAAGGGTTTTGTTTTGTTTTGTTTTTTTACCATAGTATATCTCTATTTTGTCCAAATTTGTATGTGCATGTATTTCTCTCTAGTGGTTTATTTAAACGCATTCTTGGGAAAGCTGGCCTTCCGTTTCTTTCCTGTCTGTGGCTTTCTTCCCAGGTCAGCACTCTCCAGATTTCTCTGCCTATTACCAGATGAATAAGAAATCAAGACTCTTTCGGGTTTTTTGGTGTGTAGTGTTAGATCCCACACCTCACACAAAGTTGTGTGTGTGTGTGTATGGATGTCTAATTCTTTGTTGAAAAAGGGGAATACAAAGAGGTACTATTTTAATTTAAGCTATGTGATACTGACCCTGTGTTCAAACTACTTCTAAACTTGACGAATAGGCACAGATTGTCAGGGTATGACTATGCATAAAACTTTTGATGGAGGCACAAGGTGTTGGGCAATTACATATAAATAACTCAAAATAAATGGACACTGTAGACATTCATTCTAAATAACTATTGAAATAATTTGTACATAATATATTTCCAAACTTCCTTTAATTAGTCCTTTATGGTTTTAGAGGCAAGATACATCTCCAACAGTCAAAATTGCTGAGCATCGTTTCATGTGTCTGTTGGCCGTCCGGATGTCCTCTTTGGAGAAGGGCTTGTTCATATCTTCTGCCCATTTCTTCACTGGGTTGTTTGTTTTTCGGGCGTGGAGTTTGGTGAGTTCCTTGTAGATTCTGGATATCAACCCTTTATCTGATATGTCATTTGCAACTATCTTTTCCCATTCCGTTGGTTGCCTATTAATTTTCTGGGTTGTTTCCTTGGCTGTGCAGAAGCTTTTAATCTTGAGGAGGTCCCAACAGTTTATTTTTGCTCTTGATTCCCTTGCTTTTGGGGATGTGTCAAGTAAGAAGTTGCTGCGGTGGAGGTCAAGGAGGTTGTTTCCTGCTTTCTCCTCTAGGGTGTTGATAGTTTCCTGTCTCACGTTCAGGTCCTTTATCCATTTTGAGTTTATTTTTGTGCATGGTGTGAGAAAATGATCTAGTTTCATTCTTCTGCATGTTGCTGTCCAGTTCTCCCAACACCATCTGTTAAAAAGGCTGTCTTTTTTTCCATTGGATATTCTTTCCTGCTTTGTCAAAGATTAGTTGGCTGTACACTTTTGGGTCCACTTCTGAGTTCTCAATTCTGTTCCATTGGTCTATGTGTCTGTTTTTGTGCCAATACCATACCGTCTTGATGATGACAGCTTTGTAGTAGAGGCTAAAGTCTGGGATGGTGATCCCTCCCGTTTTGGTTTTATTTTTCAGGATTACTTTGGCTATTCGGGGTCTTTTGTGGTTCCATACAAATTTTTGGATAGTTTGTTCTAGTTTTGAGAAGTATGCTGGTGCAATTTTGATTGGAATTGCACTGAATGTGTAGAGTGCTTTAGGTAGTAATGACATCTTAACTATATTTATTCTTCCTATCCATGAGCATGGAATGTTTTTCCATTTCTTTGTGTCTTCTTCAATTTCCTTCATAAGTTTTCTATAGTTTTCATCATACAGATCTCTTGTATCCTTGGTTAGGTTTATTCCGAGGTATTTTATGGTTTTTTGTGCAATTGTGAATGGGATCCGTTTCTTGATTTCTCTTTCTGTTGCTTCATTGTTGGTGTATAAAAATGCAACCGATTTCTGTACGTTGATTTTGTACCGTGCAACTTGGCTGAATTCTTGGATCAGTTCTAGTAGGCTTCTGGTAGAGTCTGTCGGATTTTCTATGTAGAGTATCATGTCATCTCCGAAGAGTGAAAGTTTGACTTCCTCTTGGCCAATTCTGATGCCTTTGATTTCCTTTTGTTGTCTGATGGCTGATGCTAGGACTTCCAGCAATATGTTGAACAGCAGTGATGAGAGTGGGCATCCCTGTCGTGTTCCTGATCTCAGGGGGAAAGCTCTGAGTTTTTCCCCGTTGAGGATGATGTTAGCTGAAGGCTTCTCATAGATGGCTTTGATGATGTTTAAGTAGGTTCCTTCTATCCCAACTTTCTCGAGAGTCTTTATTAAGAAGGGATGCTGTATTTTGTCAAATGCTTTTTCTGCATCTATTGACAGGATCATATGGTTTTTATCTTTTCTTTTATTGATATGATGTATCACATTGATTGATTTGCGAATGTTGAACCAGCCCTGTAACCCAGGAATGAATCCCAATTGATCTTGGTGGATGATTCTTTTTATATGCTGCTGGATTCTATTTGCAAGGATCTTGTTGAGAATTTTTGCATCCGTATTCATCAAGGATATTGGCCTGTAGTTCTCTTTTTTTGCTGGATCTCTGTCTGGCTTGGGAATCAGAGTGATGCTGGCTTCATAAAATGAGTCCGGGAGTTTTCCTTCGCTTTCTATTTTTTGGAATAGCTTGAGAAGAATTGGGATTAATTCTGTTTTAAATGTTTGGTAGAATTCCCCAGGGAAGCCATCAGGTCCAGGGCTCTTATTTGTTGGGAGATTTTTGATCACTGATTCAATTTCTTCACTCGTTATGGGTCTGTTCAGGTTTTCTATTTCTTCCCGTGTGAATTTTGGTAGTGAGTGTGTGTTTAGGAATGTGTCCATTTCTTCTAAGTTGTCCAATTTGTTGGCATATAATTTTTCATAGTATTCCCTGATAATTGCTTGTATTTCTGAGGGGTTGGTTGTAATAAGTCCATTTTCATTCATAATTTTGTCTATTTGGGTGCTCTCTCTTTTCTTTTGGATAAGTCTGGCTAGAGGTTTGTCAATTTTGTTTACTTTTTCAAAAAACCAACTCTTGGTTTCATTGATCTGTTCAATTGTTTCTTTGGTCTCTATGTTGTTTATTTCTGCACTAATTTTTACTATTTCTCTTCTTCTACTGGGTTTAGGGCGTTCTTGTTGCTCTGCCTCTAGTTCCTTTAGGTGAGCTGTTAGATTTTGGACTTGCGCTTTTTCTAATCTCTTGAAATAGGCCTGGAGAGCAATGTACTTTCCTCTTAGCACTGCCTTTGCCGCATCCCATAGATTTTGAATTGTTGTGTTTTCATTTTCATTTGTTTCCATATATTTTTAATTTCATCTCTAATTGCCTGATTGGCCCATTCATTCTTTAGAAGGGTGTTCTTTAACCTCCATGTTTTTGGAAGTTTTCCAGACTTCTTCCTGTAATTGATTTCAAGTTTCAAAGCATTGTGATCTGACAGTGTGCATGGTATGATCTCTATTCTTTTATATTCATTGAGGGCTGCTTTATGTCCCAGTATGTGATCTATCTTGGAGAATGTGCCATGCGCACTTGAGAAGAAAATAAATTCCCTGGCCTCAGGATGCAAAGTTCTAAATATATCCGTCAGGTCCATCTGGTCCAATGTGTCTTTCAAGTCCATTATTTCTTTAGTGATTTTCTGTCTGGTTGACCTATCCATTGCTGTAAGCGGAGTATTAAAGTCCCCTGCTATTAGCACATTCTTATCTATAAGCTTGTTTCTGTTTGTGATTAATTGTTTTAGATATTTAGGTGCTCCCATATTCGGTGCGTAGACATTTATGATTGTTAGTTCTTCCTGATGGATGGACCCTGTAATTATTATGTAGTGCCCTTCTTCATCTCTTGTGATTGTCTTTAATTTAAAGTCCAGTTTGTCTGATATAAGTATCGCTACTCCGGCTTTCTTTTGATTTCCTGTAGCATGATATATATTTCTCCATCCCCTTACTTTTAATCTGAAGGTATCTTCCCGTCTAAAATGAGTTTCTTGTAGACAGCATATAGATGGATTTTGTTTTTTTAATCCATTCTGCTACCCTATGTCTTTTGATTGGAGCATTCAGCCCATTTACATTCAGTGTTATTATTGAAATATGTGGGTTTAGAGTCTTTGTATCTTTTGTAGGGTTCATGTTTGTGGTAGTATCTCTGGAATCTTTGTTTCTTGCAACCGTTCCTTCAGAGCATCCCCCTCAGGATTTCTTGTAGGGCTGGCCTCGTAATGACAAATTCTTTCAATTTCTGTTTGTTTGGAAAGGTTTTTATCTCTCCTTCTATTTTAAATGACAGGCTTGGTGGATAGAGGATTCTTGGCTGCATATTTTTACTGTTCATCACATTGAAGATCTCTTGCCATTTCTTTCTGGCCTGCGACGTTTCAGTAGATAGGTCTGTCACCACTCTGATGGGTTTCCCTTTGTATGTGAGGGCCCTTTTCTCCCTAGCTGCTTTCAAAATTCTCTCTTAGTCCTTGTATTTTGCCTTTTTTTTTTAAATATTTTTTAAACGTTTTTTTTTATTTATTTATTTCTAGGAGAGAGGGAGAGACAGCATGATCAGGGGAGGGTCAGAGAGAGAGGGAGTCACAGATTGAAACAGGCTCCAGGCTCTGAGCCGACAGTCAGCACAGAGCCCGACGCGGGGCTCGAACCCACGAACTGCGAGATCGTGACCCAAGCGAAAGTCGGACGCTTAACCGACTAAGCCACCCAGGCGCTCCTGTATTTTGCCATTTTTATGATGATATGTCGTGCAGAAGATCGATTCCAGTTACGTCTGAGGGGAGTCCTCTGAGCCTCTTGTGTTTCCACATTTACTTCCTTCCCCAGGTCGGGGAAGTTCTCTGCTATAATTTGTTCCAGGACTCCTTCAGCACCTTTCCCTCTCTCTTCCTCTTCTGGGATTCCTATGATATGGATATTGTTGCGTTTGACCGTATCGCTGAGCTCTCGAATTCTTCTTTCCTGTTCCTGGATCAGTTTGTCTCTTTTTTTGTCAGCTTCTTGTTTTTCTATAATGGTGTCTTCTAAATCACTTATTCTCCTTTCTGCCTCTTCAATCCGTGCATTGGAGGCCTCTAATTTATTATGGATCTCATTTATCGCATTTTTTAATTCTTCATGCCTATTTTTATTTTCCATTCTGTCTGTAGCCATAGTTTCTTTGATGTCCCCTATGTTTTTTTCAAGCCCTGCTATTAATTTTACCATTATTATTCTAAAATCTTGTTCAGTTATGCTGCTGATATCTGTTTTGAGCAGTTCATTAGCTGTCATTTCTTCTTGGAGTTTCTTTGGAGGAGAGCTCTTTCGTTTCGTCATTTTAGTTAGCTTTCCAGCTCTTGTTGGTTTTAAAGACCTGCTATGCTCTCTGTTTCTATGAGCACTGCTATATCCAAGAAGACTCTTTGACTTTTCAGGGCCTATCCTTTCAGAGATTGTTTTTTGAATGGTATCCCTCGGTCACTCTTGTTGGGACCTTAGTTATTTTATTTTCCTATTCGTAGTGATATTTGGGACTCTTCATCTTGTGTACTCTAGCTTGTTTCTTGAGGTAGCCCTGGAAAAAAAAACAGACAGACAAACACACAGGGAGCAGGAGCACACAAATGCACAGTCTAATTCAACTAACATGCAAAGCGAGAGGGAAAACGGAAAAGTTAATAGAAAAGACGGAGGAGGGAGGGCGAATAATAGGGAGCATAAAGTACATAAAAGGGTCAAAAAGGGGAAAAGAAAAGGAAAAAAGGAGAAAACCGATGGACAAAGAACGGTTTAAAGCATATACCTGGATTTCCCAGCTACAGTTAAATAGCCGTGTGTATGCAGTGCTGGTTGAAGAGCATAGAGAAAAAGAGAGAACGCAGGGTGAGACGAGGCAGATTTGAAAATAGAATGAACAGGCAGAAGGGATAAGAAGCTTTTTTCAAAGAGGTAAAGGGTAGAATATGGTTGGATAGATGAGAGAAGGATGCTGGAATTATCCAGAGAAACTATATAGTCTAATTACTCCTGAGAGAAATAGCTGAAAAGGTTGGTAGGTGTAGAGTTTACATTTACAGAATGGACTTGTTGTGATTGTTTAAGCAAGCTGGTGACCAGAGTTAACCAGGTCAGTGCTTTGGGGAAAAAAGCGAGAAAAGAGAAAGAGGAAGAAAAAAAGAGAAAAGAAAGGGAAAAAAAAGAAAGAAGAAAAAAAAGGAAAAAAACAAAAAAAGGAAAAAAAAGGGAAAAAAGAGAAAAAAAAAGGGAGGAGGGCACCTCTCAGGCAGGGATGGGCGTGGCGTGATCCGATGTCTCAGGCGGGGGTTCTGCTTTGGCGATTGTGGGGAGGAGAGTGACGGTGCTCCAGTCCCTTCTTGAACCCCGCGGTGCAGCTCGCTTTTTTTTTTTTTGGCGTGTCAACTCCCCGTTCCAGGGACACAGCCAAAGTTGGTTGCACTCTTCAACCCAGGCCAGTTCCAATCTCCAAATCCCAGTCCGCGCCCCGCTGAAGTTGCCTTAGACACAGCTTCCCAGACAACCCCCTCAGGCTATTCCAGGCTCCCTGCTGAGCTCTGGGGGCGGAGTCAGGATCGCTGCTTCCTTCTCTGGGTCGGGCTGGTGCGCATGCGCGGGGGCTTGCCTGCCGGGTCCGCGTAGCCTGAGCCCGCTGGAGTGAGGAAAACCGGGTCTCTCTATGGCTCGTCACCCGAAACACGAACTCACAGGCAAATTTCCCAGTTTTTAGCTCTTTGCCTTCCCTCTCGAGTTCCAGCCAGCCAGGAGCGCGGACGCCCAGTGTCTGCGCGCTCTTTCAGGGGTCCCAGCCGCCCTGGAGCTACAATGGCGGCAGGCGCGCCCGCGCCGCTTTAAAACCCAACCTCCAGGAGCGGCACAAAGAAGCAGTTTGTGTGCTCAGCCTCCCCCAGGACCAGTTGTCGCGAGGGGACCTGGTGTGCAGGTATTTGGCAAGTACGGTCTTTCTATGCACCGAGCGGAGGTTTTTCCCCCCCGAGCGGAGGTTTTTCTGTCTCGGACTCTCTCCTTTTCCCTCTCACTCCCCGTAGAGGGTAGAGGGGGATCGCCTCCCACCCTGGAGTCTCCGATCCCGGCCCGATTTTACCTTCCCCAGTTCGCACTCACGTTAGAAGGCTTTCTCAGTGGATTCTGCGTCCTTTTTCTCCCAGTCTCTCAGGTTTTGTAAGGTTTCCAATGGCTTCAGATCTTTTCTGTGTGATGTATGGGCGTGAGAGCAAGTATGGAGCTCCTTACTTCTCCACCATCTTGCCCCTCATTCACACACACACACAAACTGTTTATTAATAATTATATATTCTTTGGACACTTCATTCCATTCAATCTAAGTTATTAATTTGGGACACTTCAATGATTAATGACAAGTTTAAAAGAAGGTATATATCTTCCACTTCACTAACACTTGGGACCTATATCTGCCAGTTGTGGTTTTAATATGTTAACTAATATTTTTTTAAAGTGATGAACTTTTAAAAAAATGTTATGTAAGTCAGGCATAGAAGGACAAATATCATATGTTTGCATGTATAGGAGGATTAGGAGGAACTTAACTGAGGAACAAGGGGGAAATGGTGGGGGAAAGGGAGAGGGGCAAACCATGAGAGACTCTTGAATGCTGACAAAAACTGAGGACTGATGGATGTGGGGGTGAGGGGGGATGGTCATGGAGGAGGACACTTGTGGGGATGAGCATTGGGTGTTATGTGGAAACTAATTTGACAATAAATTATTTGTAAAAAAAAATGTTATGTATTTAAATTAACCTATTTTGTTATAAAATACTTTCTGCATAAGACATTTAGAGAAGAAAAAATTTTTTGGAAAGATGTTAAATGGTCTTGAAATAATTGTATTGATAAATAATTTTAAAACCTATATATATTATCTATGTATTAGATAATAGATATTTTATGTATGTTATATATAGTAGATAAATTATAATTATAGTATATTTTCACCATTTGAAAATATATTTTTTTTAATGTTTTATTTATTTCTAGGAGAGAGAGAGAGAGACAGGGTGAGCAGGGGAGGGTCAGAGAGAGAGGGAGATACAGACTCTGAAATAGGCTCCAGGTTCTGAGCTGGCCGTCAGCACAGAGCCCGACGCGGGGCTCGAACCCACGAACTGTGAGATCATGACCCAAGCGAAAGTCGGATGCTTAACCGACTAAGCCACCCAGGCGCCCCGAAAATATCTTTCAAGAGTTTTGCTATTTAAAATTTTCCACTTCTTTTTAACTTTTAGACCTATTTTCACATGTTTTAAATTTCTGTACTTTCTTAAAAAAGGCTTTCAGTTTTTAAAAAAATTTAATGTTTATTTATTTTGAGAGAAGGACAAAGTGTTTAGGAGCAGGGGAGGGACATAGAATCTTAAGCAGGCTCAGCCCTCTTAGCTCTCCACACAGGTCTTGACCCCAAAAGAGTGAGATCATGACCTAAGCTGAAGTGGGATGTTCAACCAAATGAACTGCCAGGCACCCTGAATTTCTGTACTTTCTTTTTTCCTTAGATAATTATTATTATTTAAAATTGAAGTATAACTATCATACATGTGTTAAATATTTAAAGCTATCTTTTGAAAACTGGTAGAAATAGAGAATTCATGGATGCATCACCTGTAAAATGAGATTGATTCAGTATCTGTGTTAAGCACTTACTGACTGGTGTTATAAATCAGGATAACATAATTGCTTAAATAAAGTCTCTATAGATGCAGGCTAAATAAATAAAATTGAATTATAATTAACATACAATGTTATATAAGCTTCAGATCTACAACACTGATTCAGAGATTCTAAACATTACTCATTGCTCCCCACCATGAGTGCAGAAACCACCTTCCCCCTTAAAACATTAGTACAATCTTATATATTATTGAAAATGTATATCTCTTAATCATTTATTATGCCCATCCACCTGCCCAACTTTCCTCTTGCAACTACCAGTTTATTCTCTGAGGTTGAGTCTGGTTTTTTTTTAAGTTCAACATACAACTGAAATCATATGGAATTTGTCTTTTTCTGACTTATTTCACTTAGTATTATGCCCTTTAGGTTCATCCATGATGTCACAAATGGCATCATGTGTGTGTGACCATTGTGTGTATATATACACCACATCTTCTTTATTCATGTATCAATGTACATTTAGGTGGCTTCCATATTTTGGCTAGTCTAAAAAATGCTACAGTAAACAAAGAGTTTCATTCTTTTTGAATTAGTGTTTCTATATTCTTTGGGTAAGTATCCAATAGTGGACTTACTGGATCATAGGGTATTTCTAGCTTTAATTTTTGAGAAACCTTCATACTGTTTTTTATGGTGGTTGCACCAATTTACATTCCCACCAACAGTGCATGAGGATTTCCTTTTGTCCACAACCTTGCCATCACTTGTCATTTATTGCATTTTTGATACTAGTGATTCTTGCTGGTGTAAAGTTGTGTGTCTTTGTTGTTTTGATTTGCATTTTTCTGATGATCCGTGATGTACCTATCTGTTCATGTACTCTTGGGCCATCTGTATGTCTTCTTTAGAAAAAGGTTTGTTTAGGTCCTCCACCTATTTTTTAATAATATTATTGTTGTTGAACTATACAAATTCTTTATATACTTTGGATATTTGATTTGCAAGTATCTTCTCCCACTTGCTAGGTTGCCTTTTTGTTTTGCTTGCTGTGGAAACTGAGGAGACCTATCCATAAATATGATACTAAATGTGATATCCAAGGGATTACTGTCTATGCTTTCTTTTAGCAGTTCTAGGTCTCACATTTAGGTCTTTATCCCATTTATTTTGTGTATGGTTTTATAGAGTGATCTAGTTTCACTCTTTTGCATGTAGCTGTCCAGTTTTCACAGCACTTTTGCCTCACTGTATATTCTTCATTTGTTGTAGATATACAGGTGGGGGGAATCTATTTCTGGGTTTTCTATCCAGTTCCATTCATCTATATGTCTATTTTAGTTTTGTGCCAGTACCATACTGTTTGAATTACTACAGCTTTGTGTAGTATAGCTTGAAATCTGGGATTGTTGTATCTCCATCTTTGTTCTTTCTCAAGATTGCTTTGGCTTTCGTACAAATTTTGTTCTAGTTCTGTGAAAAAATGCTACTTTTAAAAAATGTTTTTATTTATTTCTGAGAGAGAGTGTGAGCAGGATCAGAGAGAGAGGGAGATACAGAATCTGAAGCAGGGTCCAGGCTCTGAGCGAGCTGTCAGCACAGAGCCTGACACGGGCCTTGAACCCGCGAACTGTGAGATCAGGACCTGAGCCAAAGTCGGACACTTGACAGACTGAGCCACCCTGGTGCCCCGAAAACTGCTACTTTTATTTTGATAGTAATTACTCTGAATATGTAGATTAGTATAGACAAAAAAGAGTATTTCTTGGGTGGGAGTATCTGTCATATCTATTAGAGCCCAGTCTTGTATATAATATTGTGAAGTCGTTTGTGGGGTAGTAGGAAGTATGCATATGTTATGAAAAATGGAAACCTTACTTGGATGGTTTATCTATGATAATATTAAAAACCATCGACAGCTATAACAGCACTTATAATCCTCAATACTTTTGCGTTCAGATGACAAAATAAATGTGCTTCTTCACATAGTCTAAAATGCTAGTTAATATGAAAATTTTAAGCCATGTTAAAAATCAAAGTCTTCAATGTACTGAATTTTTTTAGATATTCCCATGAATTGAAAAAGTTTGTTCTAATTTGCACCAACTTCACTATTTTGGGGGCACACATTAACTCCTATAAACAGTTTACAATCTAATCCCCCCAAAATTACTTATATTTATAGTCCTCTAATGCCATGACTCCTCTTTATTTTCTTAACAAGAAATTCTACATCTGTAAATAAATTAGAGCACATTTATGTAATATATTTTCCTGTTTTCTTAATTATTCATTTATCACAATTTAATCAATAAAATTTTCTCAGGAAATTGCTAAATATACGAATGTAGGAGAAAGAAAAATAGATATTCTAGACCATTTCCCCAAATAAGCATGCGTTTCAGTAGTGAAGATACGATGAGTAGCCAATACACATATTTTATTAATAAATGTAAGGAGAAAGAACATATCTATAATAATAATCTGGTTTCTACTATTTGGGATTTGAGTTGAAAACAAATCCTCGTATAGAAGATGCATAGATATAACAATTATAGCTAAATTAAATTCAATAATCTCAAGAATAAACATTCTGCAGTACAAATTTTATATTAGGTTAAAAGCTTGGTGGCTGGCAACGTTAAAACTGTAGAATAATGATTTGAACACAGATTTGCCTGTGGTCACAGGAAATCTGGTCATTAAACCATCCATTTGAGATATATACATACTAACATGAGTGAATCGACCCCAAAATACACAGACTGAAGGACACACATAGTCATAGAATTAGTCAATGTATTTGCCACTCATATAGGAAAATTCTGTATAAGAAAATGTTTCTCCTTAACACAATTTTAACATTGATATTTTAAGAAATATCCCATGCTTTATTCTCAATCCTATTATTTATTTAGTGGAACATTATTTAATGATATTGCTTGATGAAGAGGCTTCAAAGTAAAATGTTTTACATCAGTAAGATGTCAAAAGTGAAAGATATCTAAAACTTTGTGTTAAACTAAGTCAGTACTTAAAGATTTCAGACTAACTTTTACCCGATGAACACATTCTAAATCAATCACTCAGAAATGCATCAGAAATAGTATGGGAATATTTCAAGTTCAGTAAACTTGGCCTCTGAACACTGTCATTGTCCTTGGAATAACTAGGAGTGAGGAAATGGACTATATCTATCTTATTAATTCAGTTTTCCCAGCACAGTGCCTAGTGTGTGGTACCACTTGAATATTTGTTGAAAGGATGCATTAGGAAGCATACAGTTTCTTGCCTTAATTTCCTTTTCTATGGAGGTTATTTAAATATAGAAAGAATATCAGGTTTTTCTAGACCTCAAAGTTTATTATGAGCAAATTTGTTAATGGCTTTTCAAAGATTTTTTTGGAAATATAGGGTGATAGTTCAGGGAATATTAATGTTTAAGCTCTTTGGAAATAAGAATTATAGACATGAATAGTAAAAAAAAAAAAGTCAAAAGTGTTTGACTTTTTTGAGGTTTGGCTGATAAAGTAACATTATTCTATTTCTTACCAACTGCTTCAGCCCTCTCTGTTCTTTCAGGTTGCTGGAGCAAATGCATCCTTGACCTAAAATGAAATGTTTCATCTACTAGTTTAAAGGCTGTTTAAAAAATAACGACTTTGCTTTTAGCAGTCAGTGCTCTCCTCTGAAATACTCTGCTGATTCACAAAGCTGTCTGAGAAATTCATGATGTCGCTGCAATATCAGCCTGAATGAGGATAAAGTACCCATTTGGAGATCAGAAAAATTTACTTTATTGGCTAAAGGGCTACTCCCCTTTGATATGAAGAAAGGCATTAGAAAATCTATTAAGACTGAGTTATATTCTGCAGCCACCATCTTTTCCTGTTCCAATTAGTATTTCATTTTAATTGTGCTGCTAATTTCTGATGAAAAGATACTTAGTATGAACTTTGAACAAGATTATTTTTTACTACAATAGACCATTTGTTCATTGGATATTTCCCTAATATTCTCTCGAGTATAAAAGGAAGTACAGAAATTTTACATGGTCAAGAAAGGGCATATTTTAAGTGTGTTCCTCTTATATCTACATCTTTTGTTAGCCTTGTTGCTATAAAGGGAAAAGGGATATATGCACCTTTTCAGTCAAACTGTATTTTGTAATGCCTAGTTAATTAGAGTCTCGTTGTCTCTTATTTATGGGGCCATTCTGTATTAGAAGGTATAGGGAAAATGGTCCTAGTTTCCTTCTTTATATAAAATGAATACAGTTTCTCTTCTTGGAGCAAACCACTCATTTACTTATTCATGGTTTTCTTAAATGTTCTTTACCTATTAGACATTTCTAGCAGCTATTCTACATAGCCAATTTCTTCGTGATTTCTTGTGTGCAGAATTATTTAGCACTTACTATATAATAGGTGTGTGTGTGTGTGTGTAAGCTGTGCTCATTAAAATATGAATAAAACATTCTCTTCCCTAACAATCTCAGAGTATTTTGGGAAAGATAGACATGTAAGTAATTTATGCTCAAGGAATTTTGGGAGTGATCTCTTCTCACTAAGATTAAGACAGGCTTTATTGAAGTTTTAAGATTTAGAAGTGACTATTGAGGCATTCCAGGCTGAGGACACAGTGTTAGTAGAGGCATAATGCCATGAAATAAGCACAAAAAGTCAGGTAGAAATGAGTAGTCCTCTGTTTCTGAAGGTTAGAGTGATTGATGAGACTGAGAATAGTTGTTGGAACCAGGATATTGAGAGCTGAATGAAGAGTTGAAATGTTAGATTTTTTCATTATACACTGGGGAGTCACTGAAGATTTTTGAAGAGTAATAAAGGTCTGACCTCAAATTTGGGAAAGTAACTCTTGGCTGTATTGAGGACAGGTTGGAAAATCAAAGACCGAAAATATAGGAGAAATGTTAGATATTTCTGTATTAAGAAAATGCTTCAAATTGCTTCCTTCAGAGAAATACTTTTATTACTTGGAAATCTCCTGGTCTTGTGGTAGACTGAATTGTGTCTCCCCAAATACGTTGAAGCCCTAACAACTCCCAAAGTTACTGTTTTTGGAAATAGCTTTTTTTAGGGATGTAATTAAGACTAAATAAGGTGATAAGGGTGGGGCCCTAATCCAATTGGACTGTTGTCCACATAAGAGGTAAAGACACTAGAGATCTTTATCTATCTGAATTCACGATAACACAGCAAAAGACAGTTGACTACAACCAAGGAAGAGAGTTGGTTTCTTACCAGAAACCAACCCTGATGATAATTTGATCTTGGGTGTGTAGCCTCCAGAAGTGGGAGAAAATAAATTTCTGCTACTTAAGATAGTCTGTGGTGTTTATTATGGCAGCTAAAGAAGACTATTGCAGTTCTGGAGTAAAATTTATAAGTTCCATTTTGCTTCTTTCTCTGTTGCTAGGGAGATGGTTCTCTAGGTTGATTATTCTGCCAGAAACAAACCCCTGCATATAAACACCTATAAGTCTGTCAGTGAGGTATGCGGTTTTTCCACCATGGACCTGACCTCAGTTAGGTTTGGTATTTCTCGCTTCCATGATAGCCCTGCCTATTTCTCCTTTATGTTGTAGATGCTTCCTCACTTTTCAACCAGTTTCTTTTTCTTTCTTTCTTCTTGTAACCGTTCACATTATTCTAATATGCTGTCTTGGGCTTCTCTTTACCTCCTACTTTTGGGCTAAGAAATATCCATTGCTACTAAGATTTTCGGCAAAATTCTTTCATTTTATAACTCAAATTTAGAAGCCTATGGTCTTCTACCTTCAAGCACAATATACATGCATACCCTCTGGATAGTCCCAGTTAAATATCTTAATAGCAGTGTTTGTGTAGTTGACAAACCACCTTTATCTACACAACATATGTACCTGTTTTTTCTCTTATAAAATAGATTTAGTACCATATGCCTTACAGTATTTATATTTCAGATGCTGGCTTTCAAAGAATTTTTAGTTTTCCAAATAATGAAATAAGTCACATAATCAAAGCATATTCAAAGGTCAAGGACAGAGATTTTTCAGCAAGTACAAAACTGGAAACAATACTTCCTAAATGGAATTTCTAATGTTACCCTCATTTCCAAATGGGTCTTCCTTTCTCAAATGTGTTAGTTAACAGCACTGTCATTTCTTTAATCAGCTTGTCCTCAGGTCTAATATCTGGAACTCAATCAGAGTGGAGACCAATGTGGGGCTTGCTCCATTAACCCCTGGATCATGACCTAATCTGGAATCAAGTCAGATGCTCAACTGATTGAGCCATCCACACCTCCCAAACAAATGGTTCTTTAAGTTTATTATCACTTTAATGCCTGTATGAAGTCTCTTAAGGTTGTTAACCATTCCCCATTTCAGATATTGAAAAGAACCTACCAGAGAATGAGCATGAGGAAACATGGACTTTCGGAACCATATTTAGTAAGAAATACCTTAGTTTTCTTAAAACCAGTAGGAAGTTGTCACACGTTATGTAAAGGTAAGTTTATCTTCATAGTAGCTTGTAAAAATAATTCCTTGATTTTTAGTTTTATACTCTTTCCTATTACAAACTATGTAATTACTACCCAGAATAGGAATAATTCTGGTAATGTGGTCTCTCATATTATTATTATTGGTCTTTCAACCAATTAAACTTTGATTCAGAAAACAATGGCAGAAAATATTATATTGCCTCATGGAGTCTTAAAATTTAGGAAGTAATATTGGTGACTAGTGACAGTAACAGAAGGAAGACTGAATATTTTTTAATCAAAATAAATGTTTATTCTGGTCTGGAGACTATTTGATCATCCTTGGAGAATATGAAATGTCAGAGCCATTATTTTTTATTAACTGGATCTGGCATAGGCATAAATAGTAAATTGGACTATTCTTTCTTTCCTTTTTCTTTTTGGTGATGGTGGGCATTAAGGAAAATTGGGCTGAAAAAATATTCAGACTTAACCATACATCTCAGGTACTTAAAGCTGGATGAAGGCAAATTTTAGTGAAACTTTCATAAATAAATCTCTCAGATAATTTTGGTAAAATATAAATAACCTGGCTTGTCATACAAGCAATAGTTTGTATGTCTGGCTCATCACAATTTTAATTGTAAATCTCAGGAAATGCAGAATATGACAATTAAGTTAGGAAGTGCTCAATGGATTGCAGAGTAGTAAATTTTATTAAATTTCTTCATAAAATAACATTGACAAATAATCTAATACAGAGCTGCTTGTGTATTACTAGGTATTGCTGAAAGAACAAATAGGCAGCTCTAAATTCACTCCGACGGTGAGTTCTATGAGTTTGTTCTCACTAATTTACATGTTGTTTTGTGATAAAATTTTAGGTTATTTGCTTCTCTCTACCAGGAAGCAAGACTTTAAAGGAAGCAACATATTTAATAATAGAACACTATTATTGTAGTACATTGTAGAAAATCAAATATAAATCCATGCATAAAGGCTAATATCTAAAAAATAAATTTGAATGGAGGAATATTGATAGGAAACATGGGAATAATTGATATACAATGGAAGATTTGGGGGAAAATAGACGTAAATTTTAAAAATTTCTTTACTTTTTCTTTAGGTATCTTGATGCTGTCAAAAGCTCGGGTATCAACTGTTCTGTATGATGTGCTAGAAGATAACTATGGTGCACATGTACTTGTCTTTTCATAGTAGGGTCAGACATTGCTGACTTCTTTCACTAATAACAGGTATAATGTTGTATGTTAGATTTAGTAATTCAGGTCAGATAATAGATGTAATCATGTTAAGGCATTTCTAAAAGTTGAACCAAAAATAGCTATGCGCTCTCTTTAAAATCTCCTCATTATATATCCCTGAACTAGGAAAAATCACTTTGACATGGTTACTGTAGTACTAAGACAGCAATAATTCACGGAGTGTTTCCGAGACTCACCTGTGTAACACTGAGGTGTTCACCAGTTTTTGGAATGCTGGGGGACTTACTTGCTAGATGAACCTAGAGACTAGAAAGAATAAATATATATCTAAAATAGAGCTGCTTATCTGCCATTCACATCAGATTCATTGTTAATATGAATTGGGGATAGATATGATTATATATATTTTATCAGAGTAAGCTTATAAGCTATGATTCTGAAATTTTGATCACTACCCCAAATTAAACCGTATTCAAATCTTTAAGGGTCATGAGAATGGCTCTATTGATACATTTTTATGTGCTTTGAGCAAAATTTAGTTCTCTTATTCCTATAGATAGTGCTAGTTTTAACATTATTTATTCTATTTTCATCAACTTAAAAAAATCATTGTATTTACTTTTCTTATGCGGATAGAGGGATGGTCATCTAGATTTCAGTATCATCTCCAGGACTGAAGTTTAATTTAGTTAGTACGAAAGTGGGAATAAAAGTCTTAAATTCAAACCCTGGAATTTATCAGATCATTTTCTTGATGGCCAACTCTTAGCCATGCTCAACTCAGCTTTTCTAATTCTAAAAGGGTATTTACCATCCCCTTAGGCAGGATATAAGACTAATTTGTTAAGATTGCAAAGTGCTTTAAGCATGAAATGCTGTATGAGATAATAGGATAAATATTAATAAATCCTGTTAGAAGTACACAGCCAGCCATAGTAAGGTAACTAAGAAAAATAAATTGCAGTACTTGGAATGAAATTGCAAATCACTAATGGAATGAAAGTTTGTTCATACTGGGAGCAGTGTTGGATCATGTATAATGTAATAGCAGGTCATTTTCAATTGTTTTAATTGCCATGAGCAACAACTGATCTTTACAGCTGTTCCTGACAAGCTCTTGCATAGCCCTAATGATCGTAAAATGGTGCCAAAGACCAGCATTATCTCCTATTGAACATTAAATGGTATCGACCCCTTCACTAAGTCCATCACTCAACAGACTCCTTAAAGTAATTCATGACACAATTAACATTAATTAACTTTACAAAAACCCTGTCAAACTCTGCTTTTTTTAAGACTTGAGACTTTGAAGAAAGTAAAGAGCAACTAACAAAAAAGTTATGACTCTTCCTGTGAAAGCCATCAATTAGGGTAAGTAAAAGATTCCTAAATTTTTATAACCCTCATTTATCACTTGCCACTCTTGATAATTTTATCCTGTGTAAAGATATCTAAAGCCATTCAGTACCAAAAGTACCATTCATCTCTGTACTTCACATCCACTCTACCACTGAGAGTGGCAGCTTCCAAATTCATGTCAGACTAAACCTGAGTCACAAGTCATTACTGGGCCCTGAAGAAATATGAGCACAATACCTCTTAGTTATGTAGGAAAATAACCTGGCCTTGTCCTTTTCATTTCCATTCCAGGGAACTCTTCTACAGGAATTGAATATCTGCTTCAACTTCCAAGTGATTGACACAAACCTACTCAAGAATATCAACAATAATAATCTACTGTTCATAATATGCAAGAATTTTCACATATATTAACCACTTAACCATCATAGTAAGTCTATGAAATAAATACACCAATAATTTTAAACTTGCTAACAATATGTTTGCTTGTATTTCAACCACCTAAAAATAATTGCTCAATAGTGATGTAAGTGGTGCTCAAATCCTTCAAAACCTGAACCTATACAGTTCTCAGTATACACGTTGCAAAGTTTATATCCATAGTATGCTGATGGGAGGTTGGCTGAAGTGTATCACAGAGCAACAACTCATAAAAAGAAAACATTTCTGGATGATACTTGTTCAGCAAGAGCCTGAGAGGATAGCAGACAGAGAGAACTGACATGTGCATTTAATGAGTACAGGTTAACTGCCAGGCAGCAAGTAACTCAAAACTGTCCCTCTAAGAAAGAGGGACAGGGATCAGAGAAAATCTTCAGAAACAACCGCAAAGCAATAAAATGGCAATAAGTACATTACTTTCAATTCAAATGAACTGAATGCTCTAATAAAAAGACATTAGACTCATCTATATGCCGCCTATAAGAGACCCATTTTAGACTTTAAAATGAAAGGAGGGAGAAACACGAATCATGAAAATCGATGTCACAAGAAAGCTGGCATAACAATACTTTCATTAGACAAAATAAACTTTATTTTTTTAATGTTTTATTTATTTCTAGGAGAGAGACAGACAGCGTGAGCTGGGGAGGGTCAGAGAGAGAGGGAGTCACAACTCTGAAACAGGCTCTGAGCTGGCGGTCAGCACAGAGCCCGATGCGGGGCTCGAACCCACGAACTGCGAGATCATGACCTAAGCGAAAGTCGGACGCCTAACCGACTAAGCCACCCAGACGCCCCAAGACAAAATAAACTTTAAAACAAAGATTGTAATGAGATAAAGAAGAGCACTATGTAATACTAAAGGAGACATCCCAACCAGAAGATAAAACAATTGTAATGTTTGTGCACCCAATATAGGAGCATTCACATCCATAGAACAGTTAATAAACATAAGGGAACTAATCAATAATAATAAAGGAAGACTCTAACACCTCACTTAGACCAATGGGCAGATCATCTAAAGAACATCACTAAACAATGACTTTGAAGGACACATTGGAGCAGGTGTATTTAATAGGTATATTCAGGACATCTCATTCTAAAACTATACATATTTTTTCAAGTGCACAGAGAACATTCTCCAGATCAGATCACATATTAGCCAACAAAATAAATATCAAAAAATTCAAGATTGAAATCAAACAATGTGTATTTTCTGACCACAACACTAGATATCAAACCCAAGAAAAAAATCTGGAAAGCCCACAAATAAATGAAGGTTAAATAACATACCAGTAAACAATGAATGGGTCTATCAGGAAATCAAAGGGAAAATTTAAAAGTATATAGAAACACATGAACATACAATGGTCTAAAATCTCTGGGACACTGCAAAAGTGGTTGTAAGAGGGGAGTTTTCAGCAATACAGACCTACCTCAAGAAATAAGAAAAATCAAGCAACCAAACCTTCCAACTAAAGGAGCTAGAAAAAAGAACAAACCAAACCTAAGACCAACAGAAGGTAGGAAATAATAAAGCATAGGGCAGAAGTAAGTGATATAAAAACTAAAACCAAACCAACAATGAAACGAGGAGTTGGTTTTTTGAAAAAAACATTACTAAAATTGATAAACCTGTAGGCAGACTTAACAAAAGAAAAAAAGGCTCAAGTAAATAATATCAAAATGAAAGAAGACAAATAAGACCATGGAAATGCAAACAATTACTATAGCCTAACAAATTGGACAACCTAGAAGAAATTGATAAATTCCTGAAAGCATAGATACTACCAAAACTAAAACAGAAAATTTGAACAGACCAGTAACTAGCACAAATATTGAATCAGTAAACAACAACAACAAAACTCCCAAAACCAAAAGTCCAGGACCAAATGGGTTCACAGGGGAATTCCACCAAACATTTAAAGAAGAGTTAATACCTATTCTCAAACTACTCTAGAAAGGGAAGTAAAACTTCCAAAGTTATTCTATGAGGCCAGCATTATCCTGATACCAAAACTAGATAGATACCACTAAGAAAAGAGAACTACCAGCCCATATTCCTGATTAAAAATGATGTGAAAGTTGTTAATAAAATACTAGCAAACAGTATTCAACAATGTATTAAAAGAATCACTCACCATGATCAAGTGGGATCTATTAGTGGGTTGCATGCATGGTTCAACAATAACAAATCAATGTGATACATCACATCAGTAAGAGAAGGGATAAAAACTATATGTACATTTCAATAGACAGAGAAAGAGCATTTGACAAAGTTCAACATCCACTCATGAAATGGAGAGAACATAGCTCAACCTAATAAAAGTTCTTTCTCAAAAACCTCTAGCTAGTATCATCCATAATGGGGGACAACTGAGAACTTTTCCCCTAAGGTCAGGAAATCTAAAAGAAGGCTGCCCATTTTTACCACTTTGATTTAACGTAATAAAAGTCCTTGCCACCAAAATCAGACAACAAAAGAAATAAAAGGAATCTAAATTCAGCAAGGAAGAAGTAAATTTTTCACTATTTGCAGATGACATGATGCTATATAGAGAAAACCATCAAGACACCATTAGGAAACTGGTGAAATAAATTCAATAATGAAGCGGCAGAAAGAAAAAATAAGAAAACAGTCCCATTTTAATTGTAACCAAAATAAGAAATCTAGGAATAAACCTAACCAAAGAGGTGATAGATCTCTACTCTGAAAACTCTAAAACAGTGAAGAAAGAAATCCAAGACAGCACAAAGAAATGGAAAGACTTGCATGCTTATGCACTTGAAAAACAGATATTACTAAAATATCTATATTACCCAAAGCAATCTACAGATTTAATGCAATTACTATCAAAATACTAACAGCATTTTTCACACAACTAGCACAAAGAAGCCTAACATTTGTATGAAACCACAAAAGACCCTGAACAGCCAAAGCAACCATAAAAAAAAGAAAACCTGCAGGCATCACAATTCTGGACTTCAAGTTACGTTATAAAGTTGTAGTAATCAAAATATTATGATACTGGTCCCAAAACAGACACAGATCAATAGAATAGAAAACCCAGAAGTAAATCCACAGCTATATGGTCAATTATCTTCAACAAAGCAGGAAAGAAAATCCAATGGGGGAAAAAAACACTCTCTTCAAAAGGTGCTGGGAAAACTGGATAGCATCATGCAAAAGAATGAAACTGGATTACTTTTTTACATCATGGGCAAAATAAATTCAAAATGGATCAAACTAAACACGGGGCCTGAAACCATGAAAAGCATAGAAGAGAACACAGGCAGTAACCTTTGCTGCCATAGCAACAGTTTTCTACATAGGTCTCCTGAGGCAAAGGAAAGAAAGAAACTACTAAAAATAAGCTGCTGCACAGTGTAGGAAACAATCAACAAAACTAAAAGGCAACATTTGGAATGGAAGAAAATATCTGCAAATGACCTATCTGATAAAGGACTAGTATCCAAAATATATAAAGAACTTATTCAGCTCAACAGTCAAAAAATAATCCAATTAAAAAATGGGCAGAATACATGAACAGACATTTCTCCAAAGAAGATATCCAGATAGCCAAAAGACACATAATAAATGATGTCAAGCATCTTATCAGGGAAATGCAAATCAAAACCAGAACGAGATATCCCCTCACACCTGTCAGAATGGCTCAAATCAACAACACAAGAAACAACAGGTATTAGTGGAGAGGAAGAGAAAGGGGAACCCTCCTACACTGCTGGCGGGAATGCAAACTGGGGCAGCCACTGTGGTAGAGAGTATGGAGGTTCCTCAAAAAGTTAAAAGTAGACCAAGCATTATAAAAACATCATAACTACCTTATGACCCAGCAATCACATTACTGTGTACTTACCCAAAAAAATACAAGAAAACTCATTCAAAGGGAAACATGCACCCTGATATTTGTAGCAACATTATTCACAACAGCCAAGATATGAAACCAGCCCACATGTGCATACACACACAAGGATACACAAGGATATTATTCAGCTAGCTCAGAGCCTGTGTCTCCCTCTCTCTGACCTGCCCCTGCTCACGCTTTCTCTCTCAGAAATAAATAAATAAAGCATTAAAAAAAAAGATGTAGCTTTAAAAATATTTAAAATAAAAATATTAAATATTAAATATTAAAAATATTTCTGTGTTGGAGACTTTGTGTTAGCTTTTGAGGAGAGTGTAGCTTATACAGTGTTTGTTTCCCCCCATGCATTGTTATTTTTAATATTTTCTGTGCTAACCTTATTTAAGCAGAAAAAAAATAGGATCATATAGGGTGAAGGTAGAAATTTTAATTATCACCTCTAGGAATTCTCATTTTTTAATGTTTGTTTTTTATCTTAGATTTTCATGAAGATTAATTAGATGGGTAGATTTTATAATGCTTGGTCTATGATCTTAAATTTTACAGTATTAACTGATGTTTTAATCTAACACATATTAATGATTGCTAATATTTTGTCTGGAGCTATGTCAGGAAGTAGTAAGAAATGATGACTAAGACTCAGCTTCTTTGGAGAAATTGACAACAATGAAATACAGTAATTCAATGTGAATGCCATATCATGATTATATAGGGACATGTAATCATTTAACTCAGCCGAGGCTGTGCAAACAAAGCTCTCCCTTGGGGTTGTGCTACAATTTGGAAGTCAAATGGTTAAGGACAAACAGCCTGTTAAAATCTTTCTTGCTCCCAGAATAAGGGGACTTTGAGAATACTTGAGAACTGATATTCTTCAAAGTAATTTCTTGTTCAAATAGTATTAATAATCTTGTCTAACTTTAATAATTCATTAGAAAATCTGCTTCCAAAGAATATTTGCTTCCCTGTAAACCAAAAATGTCTGGATATCATAGTCTGATGTCAACCATTGTCCTTCTTATTGGCATAACTTGTGTGTTTATTACTTGACAAGTAATCTGTATTACATAAAACCTCTCCTAGGCAAGGAGTGGGCCTCAGGTAGCCTCTGTTATCTTACTTCATAGATGGGGATAGACTTTTTAAGAGATTACAGAGAATATTCCAACTGAGCATTTCAAAGTGAAGGATGGGAAGATAATTTTAAGTATACAAAATATTGAAAAAGCCAAAACTTGGATTCTAACGTACATAGAAAGCAGGATTATGGTAGGGTATGAGGCTGTAAGATCTTCTGTGACTAAGCTTTAAAGGCTCTTTTATGTCATCATAAAGATTAGTCATTACCTTGAGGGCGTAAAGAGACTTTAAAGAGGAAGTGTTATTATAAGTGTTCAAAAAATTTCATGGAAAGAGTACAGAGGTGAGAGGGCAGGTCATTGTAAACTCTGTTGCACTGGAGTTTTGCAAATTGTAAAATTCTAATTGTGCATTAGGACTTTCAGTTCCATATATAAGAAGGGAAGTTAATACTCCATCTTACATAAAAAGGACAATGAAAATCAAGAACTCTTCTTGGATCTATAAAAGAGAGGAGGAAATAGGGCAAATCACTGCTACCAAGACTGGAGAGGCAGACAAGTGAATATTGGTGGTGGCAGCTTTCAGAACACAGATTAGTAATGAAAACCTCCCTGGGAACCAGTGCCATTGTAGGAAAACTTGACTGGTAACTGATGAATTGATGGATGCTCAGTGCAGACAAGTCTGAGTTAAATACTCCAGGGTAACCTACCTCCAAGAGCACAACCTCAGTCTCATAGAGAATATCTGAAATAAATTCCTTCAAGCTTCCAACTGTGAAAGGGGAAAAGGAAACATTTTTATTTTTATTTTTTTAAATATTTTTATTTATTTCTAGGAGAGAGAGAGAGTATGAGCAGTGGAGGGTTAGAGAGAGAGGGAGATACAGACTCTGAAACAGGTTCCAGGCTCCGAGCTGGCAGTCAGCACAGAGCCCGACGCGGGGCTCGAACCCACGAACTGCGAGATCATGACCTAAGCGAAAGTCGGACGCTTAACCGACTAAGCCACCTAGGCGCCCCAAAAACATTTTTAAATATATTGGAAATATCTCTTCTCCTTAGACCTTGAAAAGGAGAAACTGGTTAACTAAAGCCTAACCTACTGGGGTACTTCAGACCATAACTGGCTGGGAAAAGTAAAATATCCAACTCCAGTCAGTTCTAGGCTTCCAAGTGGGAGAAGAGAGACATCCAATTCCAGGCTACTCCAGAGACATAGATTCAGTAAAAGACTAATCATAGGACTATAAATACTTGATCTTCCCTCACAGCCTACCACCTTTCTTAAGGCTTACTTATAGCAGTTCTTTTTACTCAGTACATCATGTTTGGCTATTGAGGCATACAAATTATGAGGTAGACCAAAAGGAAAAAAATATGTATTTGACAACCAGTATCAGAACCATACATAATGTTACAGTTAAGAGTCAGGGACTTTATTTCCACCTCTCCTGCACAGGTGCATGCATTGATCCACTCCAGTAAGCTAAGCAGTGCCACCTAGTGGAGAACGGAGCTATTACACCAAGCCCCGCCCAACTGTGCCCTCCAAGCACATCCCCAAGAAGACCAGCACAAGCCCCTCCACCTGCTTAGTGTACGGACTAGAGTGCTTCATATGTTCCAGTCTAAGGGAAACTGGATTTACCTTTATTTGGCTTTCATTCTGTGTGCTGGTTTATTTGTTTGTTTTTATTTTGTTTAAATTGTTTTTGTTTTCTTATCCTTTCTTTTTTTGGATACAGAAAGATAAAATTTAATTTTTATTTTCTCTAAAATTTTAATTTTTTTATTCTAAATGTGTTACTTTTTATAATTTTTAATTCTATTTCATTTTATTTATTTTATTCTATATATGTTTTATTCTCTAATATTTTACTTGTTTTCATTACTTTTCTTTCCCCCGTGTCTCTATTCTATCAAGCTTCCTTCAACAAGCAGACAAAAATACACCTAGGACCAAGGATCTAGCTTCCTTTATTTGATTTTTTGTTTTGTCCTTATTTCTTTAAAATTTTTAATTAATTTTTTCCCTCCAAAATGGCAAAATGAAGGAATTCATCCCCAGAGAAATAACAGGAAGAAATAAAAGCCAAGGGTTTAATTACCACAGATAGAAGCAAGATGTTTGAACTAGAATTTAGAACCACAATAATAAGAATACTAGCAGGGGTTGAAATAAGCACAGATCCCTTTCTGAGGAGATAAAGGAAGTAAAATATAGTCAGGGGGAAATTAAAAATAATATAACTGAGTTGCAATTTGAAATGGATGCCAGATGGCAAGGATAGATGAAGCAGAGCAGCAAATCAGTGATACAAATGATAAAATTATGGAGTAATGAAGCAGAAGAAAGAGAAACAAAGGTAAAAGAGCATGGTATAAGACTTAGAGAACTTAGTGACTTATTAGAAAGGAATAATATCCAAATCATAGGAATCTTCCCAGAAGATGAAGAGAGAGATAAAAGGGCAGAAGGTTTATGTGAGCAAATTATAGCAGACAACATTTCTAATCTGGGGACGAACACAGACATCAAAATCCAAGAAGCACAGAGAACTCTCATTACATTCAACAAATCCCACCACCATCAAGGCCTATCATAGTCAAGTTCAGAAAATACACAGACAAGGGAAGAATTATGAAAGCAGCAAGGGAAAAAAGCTCTTAATCTATAAGAGAAGATAAATCAGTTCACAGCAGACCTGTCCAGAGAAATTTGGCAGGCCAGAAAGGAGTGGAAGGATATAGTCATCAACCTGAATTGGAAAAAATATGCAGCCCCAAATTCTTTATTAGCAAGGCTGTCATTCAAAATAAAAGGAGAGATAAAAAGCTTCTCAGACCAACAAAAACTAAAGGAGTTCATGACACTAAACCAGCCCTGCAAGACATTTTAAGGCAGACTTTTTAGTAACAAGATGAAACAAAACAAAAAAGACCAAAAGCAAGAAAGACTAGAAAAGAGCCATAGAACACCGCTAGAAACATCAATTCTACAGGAAACACAACGGGACTGAATTCATATCTTTCATTACTCACTCCATATGTCAGTGGGTCAATCAAATGCTCCAATCAAATGACAGAGTATCAGAATGGATGAGAAAACAAGACCCATATATATGCTGCATACAAGAGACTCATTTTAGACCTAAAGACACCCTCAGATTGAAAGTAAGGGGGATGGAGAAAAATCAAAAGAAAACTGGAGTATACATACTTATATTGGACAAACTAGATTTTAAAATAAAGACTATAACAAGAGATTAAGAAGGGCATTATACCATAATTAAGGGGTCTATCTACCAAGAACTAACAATTGTAAATGTTTTTTCCCTCAAAGTGAAAGAGCCCAAATATATAAATCAATTAAACACAAATTGAAAGAACTCATTGTTAATAATACCATAATATTAGGGGACTTAAACATCCCACTTACAACAATGGACAGATCACCTAGGCAGAAAATCAACATGGAAACAATGGCTTTGAATGACATACTGGATCAGATGGATTTAACAGATACATTCAGAACATTTTATCCTAAAGCAGCAGAACACACATTCTTCTCCAGTGCACATGAAACATTCTCCAGAATAGATCATAAACTAGGACTCAAATCTGCCTTCAACAAGTACAAAAGATTGAGACCATACCTTGCATATTTTCAGGCCAGAATGCTATGAAACTTGAAATCAACCAAAAAAATAATTTGGAAAGTACATGAATATTTGGAGATTAAAGAACACCCTACTAAAGAACGAAAAGGTTAACCAAGAAATTAAAAAGGAAATTAAGAGGGACTTGGAATCCAATGGAAATGAAAACACAGGAGCCCACAACCTCTAGGATGCAGCAAAAGCAGTAATAAGAGGGAAGTATATAGCAATACAGGTCTTTCTAAAGAAGGAAGAAAGGTCTAACACATACAACCTAACCTTATAACTAAAAGAGCTATAAATAAAGCCCAAAACCAGAAGAAGGGAAATAATAAGATTAGAGCAAAATCATGACATCAAAATAAAATAATTAAAACACAAAAACAGTACATCAATGAAACCAGAAGCTGGGTCTTTGAATGAATTAACAAAAATGTTAAACCTCTTGCTGATTGATCAAAAAGAAAAAGGATAAAACTCAAATAAATAAAATCATGAATCAAAGAGTAGAGATCACAACCAACAATGCAGAAACACCAAAAAAAATTGATAAGAGAATATTATGAACAATGATATGCTGACAATTCCCAGAAACATATAAACTACCAACACAAACAGGAATAAACAGAAAATTTGAACAGACCTATGACCAGTAATGAAATGGAATCCGTAATCAAAAATATCCTGACAAACAAGAGTCCAGGGCTAGATGCCTTTCTAGGGGAATTCTACCAAACATTTAAAGAAGAGCTAACAACTATTCTTTTGAAGCTTTCCCTAAAAACAGAATTGGAAGGAAATTTTCCAGAAGCATTCTTTGAAGTCAGCATTACCTTGATTCCAAAACCAAAGACTCCACTAAAAGGAGAACTACAGACCAATTTCCCTGATGAACATAGATGTAAAAATCCTCAACAAGTTACTAGCAAACCAGATACAACAATACATTAAAAAAACAATACATGATCAAGTGGGACTTATTCCTGGGATCCAGGGCTGATTCAATATCTACAAACCAATTAAAGTGATACATCACATTTATAAGAAAGGATAAGAACCGCATGACCCTCTCAAAAGATGCAGAGAAAGCATTTGACAAAATACGGCATCCTATCTTGATAAAAACTCTCAGTAAAGTAGGGATAGAAGGAATATATCTTAGGATCAAAAAGGCTGTATATGAAAGACCCACAGCTAGTATCATCCTCAATAGGAAAAACATAGAGCTTTCCCCCTAAGTTCAGGAACAGAGCAAGGATGTCCACTCTCACCACTGTTACTCAAGATAGTTTTGGAAGTCCTAGACTCAGCAATCAGACATCACAAAGAATAAAAGACATCCAAATTGGAAATGAAAAAGTTACTTTCGTTCTTCACATGAGACATGATACTGTACATGGGAAATCAAAAAGACTCTACACAAAAAACTGCTAGAACTGATTCGTAAATTCAGCAAAATCATAGAATATAAAATCAATATACAGAAATCATTTGCATTTCAATACACCAATACTTAAGCACCAAAAGGAGAAATCAAGAAATGGATCCCATTTGTAATTTAATCAAAATCCATAAAATACACAGGAATAAACCTACCCAAAGAGGTAAAAGATCTATACACTGAAAACTATAGAAAGCTTATCAATAAGACACAAAAAAATGGAAAAACATTCCATGCTCATGCATTATAAGAACAGATATTGTTAAAATGTTGGTACTACCCTTAAACAATTTACATATTCAATGCAATCCGTATCAAAAGAACACAGGCACTCTTCACAGAGCTAGAATAAATAATCGTAAAATTGGCATACAACAACAAAAGACCCCGAATAGCCAAAGTAATGTTGAAAAAGAAAACTAAAACTGTAGGTATCTCAATTCCGGACCTCAAATCATTTTACAAACCTGTAATCATCAAGGCAGTACAGTACTGACACAAAAACAAACACATAGATTAATAGAACAGAATAGAGAACCCAGAAATGGACCCACCTGGGACACCTGGGTGACTCACTCAGTTAAGCACCCAACTTCAGCTCAAGTCATGTTCTCACAGCTTGGAGCTCAAGCCCCACGTTGGGCTCTGTGCTAATTACTCAGAGCCTGGAGCCTGCTTCAAATTCTGTCTCCATCTCTCTGCCCCTCCCCCCTCACTAATAAATAAACATTATAATGAAAAAAAAAGAAATGAACTTAGCAATGTATGACCAGGGGAGGGGCAAGATGGCGGAGAGGTAAGGAGCTCCGTACTTGTACTCGCGCCAATACCTCACATGGAAAAGATCTGAAGCCATTGGAAACCTTACAAAACCTGAGAGAATGGGAGAAAAAGGACCCAAAATCCACTGAGAAAACCTTCTAACAGCTACCTCAAGAAAAAAGCCAGAGTACACTAGGTGGAGATTCGCAATATCACTACGAATAGGAAAATAAAATAACCAAGGATGGGTTGGGACAACCTTGAACCAAGGTTGTTGGGACAAGAGACATCAAGAGATACCATCCAAAAAACACTCTCTGAAAGAATAGGTCCTGTACAGTCAGAGAGTCTTCTTGGATTACAACAGCGCTCATAGGTGCAGAGAGCATAACAGGTCATTAAAACCAACAAGAGCCGGAGAGCTAACTAAAATGACGAAACGAAAGAGCTCTCCCCCAACGAAACTCCAAGAAGAAATGACAGCTAATGAACTGCTCAAAACAGATATAAGCAGCATAACTGAACAAAATTTTAGAATAATAATGGTAAAATTAGTACTGGGCTTGAAAAAAACATAGGGGACATCAAAGAAACTATGGCTACAGACAGAATGGAAAATAAAAATAGGCATGAAGAATTTAAAAATGTGATAAATGAGATACATAATAAATTAGAGGCCTCCAATGCACGGATTGAAGAGGCAGAAAGGAGAATACGTGATTTAAAAGACACCATTATAGAAAAACAAGAAGCTGACAAAAAAAGACAAACTGATCCAGGAACAGGAAAGAAGAGTTCGAGAGCTCAGCGATACGGTCAAACGCAACAATATCCATATCATAGGAATCCCAGAAGAGGAAGAGAGAGGGAAAGGTGCTGAAGGAGTCCTGGAACAAGTTATAGTAGAGGACTTCCCCGAGCTGGGGAAGGAAGTAAATGTGGAAATACAAGAGGCTCAGAGGACTCCCCTCAGACGTAACTTGAATCGATCTTCTGCATGACATATCATAGTAACAATGGCAAAATACAAAGAGAGAATTTTGTAAGCAGCTAGGGAGAAAAGGGCCCTCATATACAAAGGGAAACCTATCAGAGTGGTGACAGACCTATCTACTGAAACGTGGCAGGCCAGAAAGGAATGGCAGGAGATCTTCAAGGTGATGAACAGTAAAAATATGCAGCCAAGAATCCTCTATCCAGCAGCAAGCCTGTCATTCAAAATAGGAGAGAAAAAAACCTTTCCAAATAAACAGAAATTGAAAGAATTTGTCACCACGAAGCCAGCCCTACAAGAAATCCTGAGGAAGACACTCTGAAGGAAAGGTTGCAAGGAACAAAGATTCCAGAGACACCACCACAAACATGAACCCTACAAAAGATACAAAGACTCTAAACCCACATATTTCAATAATAACACTGAATGTAAATGGGCTGAATGCTCCAATCAAAAAACATAGGGTAGCAGAATGGATTAAAAAACAAAATCCATCTATATGCTGTCTACAAGAAACTCATTTTAAACTGGAAGATACCTTCAGATTAAAAGTAAGAGGATGGAGAAACATATATCATGCTACAGGAAATCAAAAGAAAGCCAGAGTAGCGATACTTCTATCAGACAAACTGGACTTTAAATTAAAGACAATCACAAGAGATGAAGAAGGGCACTACATAAAAATTACAGGGTCCATCCATTAGGAAGAACTAACAATCATAAATGTCTACGCACCGAATATGGGAGCACCTAAATATCTAAAACAATTAATCACAAACAGAAACAAGCTTATAGATAAGAATGTGCTAATAGCAGGGGACTTTAATAATCCACTTACAGCAATGGATAGGTCAACCAGACAGAAAATCACTAAAGAAATAACGGACTTGAAAGACACATTGGACCAGATGGACCTGACGGATATATTTAGAACTTTACATCCTGAGGCCAGGGAATTTACTTTCTTCTCAAGTGCATATGGCACATTCTCCAAGATAGATCACATACTGGGACATAAAGCAGCCCTCAAGAAATATAAAAGAATAGAGATCATACCATGCACACAGTCAGATCAAATGCTTTGAAACTTGAAATCAATTACAGGAAGAAGGCTGGCAAACCTCCAAAAACATGGAGGTTAAAGAACACCATTCTAAAGAATGAATGGGCCAATCAGGCAATTAGAGATGAAATTTAAAAATATATGGAAACAAATGAAAATGAAAACACAACAATTCAAAATCTATGGGATGCGGCAAAGGCAGTGCTAAGAGGAAAGTACATTGCTCTCCAGGCCTATTTCAAGAGATTAGAAAAAGCCCAAGTGCAAAATCTAACAGCTCACCTAAAGGAACTAGAGGCAGAGCAACAAGAACGCCCTAAACCCAGCAGAAGAAGAGAAATAGTAAAAATTAGAGCAGAAATAAATAACACAGAAACCAAAGAAACAACTGAGCAGATCAATGAAACCAAGAGTTGGTTTTTTGAAAAAGTAAACAAAATTGACAAACCTCTAGCCAGACTTATCCAAAAGAAAAGAGAGAGAGCACCCAGATAGACAAAATTATGAATGAAAATGGACTTATTACAACCAACCCCTCAGAAATACAAGCAATTATCAGGGAATACTATGAAAAATTATATGCCAACAAATTGGACAACTTAGAAGAAATGGACAAATTCCTAAACACACACTCACTACCAGAATTCACACGGGAAGAAATAGAAAACCTGAACAGACCCATAACGAGTGAAGAAATTGAATCAGTGATCAAAAATCTCCCAACAAGGGGCGCCTGGGTGGCTTAGTCGGTTAAGCGTCCGACTTTCGCTTAGGTCATGATCTCGCGGTTCGTGGGTTCGAGCCCCGCGTCGGGCTCTGTGCTGACTGCCAGCTCAGAGCCTGCAGCCTGTTTCAGCCTGTGACTCCCTCTCTCTCTGACCCTCCCCTGCTCACGCTGTCTCTCTCTCTCTCTCTCCTAGAAATAAATAAAAAATATTAAAAAAAAAATCTCCCAACAAATAAGAGCCCTGGACCTGATGGCTTCCCTGGGGAATTCTACCAGACATTTAAAACAGAATTAATCCCAATTCTTCTCAAGCTATTCCAAAAAATAGAAATCAAAGGAAAACTCCCGACTCATTTTATGAAGCCAGCATCACTCTGATTCCCAAGCCAGACAGAGATCCAGCAAAAAAAGAGAAGTACAGGCCAATATCCTTGATGAATACGGATGCAAAAATCCTCAACAAGATCCTTGCAAATCGAATCCAGCAGCACATAAAAAGAATCATCCACCAAGATCAAGTGGGATTCATTCTTGGGTTACAGGGCTGATTCAACATTTGCAAATCAATCAATGTGATACATCACATCAACAAAAGAAAAGATAAAAACCATATGATCCTGTCGATAGATGCAGAAAAAGAATTTGACAAAATACAGCATCCCTTCTTAATAAAGACTCTAGAGAAAGTCGGGATAGAAGGAACCTACTTAAACATCATCAAAGCCATCTATGAGAAGCCTTCAGCTAACATCATCCTCAACGGGGAAAAACTCAGAGCTTTCCCCCTGAGATCAGGAACACAACACGGATGCCCACTCTCACCAGCACTGTTGTTTAACATAGTGCTGGAAGTCCTAGCATCAGCCATCAGACAACAAAAGGAAATCAAAGGCATCAAAATTGGCCAAGAGGAAGTCAAACTTTCACTCTTCGGAGATGACATGATACTCTACTTCGAAAACCCGACAGACTCCACCAGAAGCCTACTAGAACTGATCCAAGAATTCAGCCAAGTTGCAGAGTACAAAATCAAAGTACAGAAATCGGTTGCATTTTTATACACCAACAATGAAGCAACAGAAAGAGAAATCAAGAAACTGATCCCATTCACAATTGCACAAAAAACCATAAAATACCTCGGAATAAACCTAACCAAGGATACAAGAGATCTGTATGATGAAAACTATAGAAAACTTATGAAGGAAATTGAAGAAGACACAAAGAAATGGAAAAACATTCCATGCTCATGGATAGGAAGAATAAATATAGTTAAGATGTCATTACTACCTAAGGCACTCTACACATTCAATGCAATTCCAATCAAAATTGCACCAGCATACTTCTCAAAACTAGAACAAACTATCCAAAAATTTGTATGGAACCACAAAAGACCCCGAATAGCCAAAGTAATCCTGAAAAATAAAACCAAAACGGGAGGGATCACCATCCCAGACTTTAGCCTCTACTACAAAGCTGTCATCATCAAGACGGTATGGTATTGGCACAAAAACAGACACATAGACCAATGGAACAGAATTGAGAACTCAGAAGTGGACCCAAAAGTATACAGCCAACTAATCTTTGACAAAGCAGGAAAGAATATCCAATTGAAAAAAGACAGCCTCTATAACAGATGGTGTTGGGAGAATTGGATAGCAACATGCAGAAGAATGAAACTAGATCATTTTCTCACACCATGCAAAAAATAAACTCAAAATGGATAAAGGACCTGAACGGGAGACAGGAAAGTATCAACACCCTAGAGAAGAAACAGGAAACAATCTCCTTGACCTCCACCGAAGCAACCTCTTACTTGACACCTCCCCCAAAGCAAAGGAATCAAGAGCAAAAATAAACGATTGGGACCTCATCAAGATTAAAAGCTTCTGCACAGCAAAGGAAACAACCCACAATACTAATAGGCAACCAACGGAATGGGAAAAGATAGTTGCAAATGACATATCAGATAAAGGGTTAATATCCAGAATCTATAAGGAACTCACCAAACTCCACCCCCTAAAAACAAACAACCCAGTGAAGAAATGGGCAGAAGATATGAACAAGCCCTTCTCCAAAGAGGACATCCGGACGGCCAACAGACACATGAAACGATGCTCAGTATCCCTCCACCTCAGGGAAATACAAATCAACACCACACTGAGATGCCACCCCACGCCATTCAGAGTAGCTAAAATGAGCCAATCAGAGAACTCTAGATGCTGGCGAGGATGTGGAGAAATGGGCAACCTCCTACACTGTTGGTGGGACTGTAAACTGGTGCTGCCCCTCTGGAAAACAGTGTGGAGGTTTCTCAGGAAACTAACAATAAAACTCTCCTAGGGCTCATCAATAGCACTGCTAGGAATTTACCCAAGGGATACAGAAATACTGATGCTTAGGAGCACATGTACCCCAATGTTCACAGCAACACTCTCAACCATAGCTAAAACATGGCAAGAGCCTAAGTGTCCATCAAGGGACAAATGGATTAAGAAGATGTGGTTTATCTATACCATGGAATACTACATGGCAATGAGAAACAGTGAAATCTGGCCATGTGCAGCAACATGGATGGACCTTAAGGGTATTATGCTTAGTGAAATAAGTCAGGCAGACAAGGACAAGTATCACATGTTTGCACGTATAGGAGGATTAGGAGGAACTTAACTGAGGACCATGCGGGAGAAGAAGGGGGGAAACGGTGGGGGAAGGGAGAGAGGCAAACCATGAGAGACTCTTGAATGCTGAGAACAAACTGAGGACTGATGGGTGTGGGAGGGGAGGGGCGAGATGTGCATGGAGGAGGGCACTTGTGGGGATGAGCACTGGGTGTTATATGGAAACCAATTTGACAATAAACTATTTTTTAAAAATGTATGACCAACTTATCTTTGAAAAAAGAAAAAATATCCAATGGAAAAAAGGCTTTCTCTTCACCAAATAGTATTGGGTAAACAGGACAGCAATATGCAGAGGAATGAATCTGGGCCACTTTCTTAGGTCATACACAAAAATAAACTCAAAATGGATGAAAGACCTGAATGTAAGACAGGAAGCCATTAAAATCATAAAGAAGCAAACTGGCAACACCCTCTTTGATCTTGGCTGCAATAACTTCTTATTTGACATGTCTCCAGAAGCAAGAGAAACAAAAGTAAAAGCAAACTATTGGGACGTCATCAAGATAAAAATCTTCTGTACAGTGATAGAAACAATTAGCAAAATTAAAAGGCAACCAATAAAATAGGTGAAGATATTTGCAAGTGACATACTGTAAAAAGGGTTAGTATCCAAAATCTATGAAGAACTTTTCAAACTCAACACCAAAAAACAAATAATCCATTGAGGAAATGGGCAAAAGATAGGAATAAACACTTTTCCAAAGAAAATATCCAGATGGCTAAAAGACACATGAAAAGATGCTCAACATCACTCTTCATCATGGAAATGCAAATCAAAACCACTATGAGATACCACCTTACACCTGTCAGAATGGGTAAAATTAACAACTCAGGAACCAACATATGTTGGTGAGGATGTTGGGAAAGGGGAACCTTTTTGCACCTTTGGTGGGAATGTAAATTGGGTGCAGCTGCTCTGGAAAACAGTATGAAGTTCCTCAAACAATTAAAAATAAAGTTACCCGATGACCCATTGATTGCACTACTAGGTATTATTCTACAAGATGCAAAAATGCTGATTTGAAGGGGCACATGCACCCCAATGTTTATAGCAGCAACTATCAACAAAAGCCAAATTGTGGAAAGAGCACAAATCTGATGAATGGATAAAGATATGATGTGTATAGATAATGGAATATTACTTGGAGATAAAAAAGAATGAAATCTTTCCATTTGCAACCACGTGGATGGAACTAGAGTATAATCGTTGTATAGAGTATAAGAAGTGAAATAAGTCAGAAAAAGACAAATGTCACATGATTTCACTCATATGTGGAATTTAAGAAACCAAACACATGAACAGAGAAGGGATGCAAAAATAAGATAGAAGGGAAGGGAAGCAAAAATAAAACAGAAACAGGGAGACAAACTGAAAGACACTCTTAAATACAGAGAACAAAATGAGGGTTGGTGGCAGATTATTAGGTGGACGGATGTGATAAATGGATGAGGGACATTAAGCTGGGCACTTGTGGCGGTGAGCGCTGGGTGTTACAGGTAAGTGATAACCACTAAATTCTATTCCTGAAATCATTATTATGCTATATGTTAACTAACATTTATTTAAATAAAAAAAGAGGATGATGAAGTAAGAGGAATGTAACCAAAAATTAATCATCTTACATGTGGCCCACTGATGTTTAACTGAGATATACCGAACATGACATTCCTTAAAGACTTACACTATCTCTAACCCCCACTAACTAAAAAGTATATAATCAGTTTCTCCTTAAAATCCCAATGCAGCTCTCTCTTCCCATGGATCCTATACCCATGCTATAATAAAAGCACCTTTTTCACTGGAAAAAAAAGAAGAAATCACTCAAGGATGTGGTTTCAGTAAAAGTCTAGCCTCAGCCTGATCTCACAGGCTGCTCTGGAGCATAAGCAATACCAGCAGGGTTGTTCCACCATCCCATAGGAAGAGTGTAATGTCCCAGAAATTCCCTGGGGTGGATATTGTTAGCTGAAAGCCATTTTCAGTGGAAAGGTGCAGCTTGGAGCTGTTAGCAGCCAACAGTCACAGAAGCTGAGAAGTGGTATGTCACTTTGGTGATGGAGATCTGAGTGGAGCACCAGCAGAATCTAGTACAATAGGAGAGAAAGAGAAGGTTCCCCAAAGCAGAGAGCACTGGGCCAGGATCATCAAAGGTGGAGTTTTCCAAGAGTGGGGACCTCAAAATATTAATTCAGTGTCTACTGTGAGATAAGCACTGTCCTCATATCTGAGTTCATTTTGTCCCCTGGACAGACTTGTCATACTGTATGTTAATGGTCAGGCTCTCACTGCCTCTACTGTGGCCCCTTGAGGTCAAGTTTGGATCCATTTCACTTTAAGCCACTTCTCTTTTCTTCGGCTCTTGTATGCCAACCTTGCAGATTCCAGAATCCCTCAGACAAGATCCCTACCCCCAGATACTAGAGGACCAGTGAGGGACACAGGTATAAAATAGGTCACCACAAGACAAGACTGGCAGAGAAATGCCCCAAGAGTGGCCTGCACTTGCCTCGTGCTCATACAGAATGAATGCTAGGTCTTCGCTAAATGAAGGAGAAGAGGTCCCCAAAGCCTAGCCTTGGTCCTTGGCACAGAGTAAGGTGCTCAAGAGAAATCTGTGAAGTGGATGTCCCTGAAGCTGGATTTGGGCTCAGGAATTATTGTGCTTTCTGGTCATTTATCCATGCTGGCTAAACTGGATGCTGAGCTGGAGAATGTGTCTATACAGACCCCAAAGCTACCATTCTCTCTATGGGCTCACTTTAGTGGACAGGCCTAATGCCAGAACCCAGCTTCTTTTCACCACCTTCCCACCATCTTCCTCATGTCTTTGAAGGAACAAGATATTAAGAGCCTTGAGTACTGGAATAAAAAATGTTACTTTCATCCAGGAAGGGAGGAAGGGAGGAAAGGAGGAAGGAAAGGGAGGGAGGAAAGGAGGGAGGGAGGGGAAAAAAGAAAATCCAAAGGACCGTATCACTGAGAGACAAGGCAAATGCGAAATGAAAATAAGCAATTCACAGAAATGTGCATCAGCACTTTTACATATATGGATAGAAAATATTAATTGTGCAAAAATTCTATTTTGTGTTAATTTTTTTCTGAGCAATGGTGTCTTACAGGATGTTAATTTTATTAATATCACTAACCCATATGAATTTTGTTCACACCAATTTTACTTTCATCCTGGGATCGAATCCAGTTTCTATATGAAGTTAAAATATCACTAGAATCTCAAATCTCTCTGGTGTTCATTCACAGAGCATAACAAAATGTAAATGGGTTTAGATCTTTAGTAGTCCAGATTCTTCCTGAATTTTAAATTCTGCTTCTTCAAAAGCCGATACAAATTCTGAAGTCATTGTTTTCTCCTGCTGTGTCCTTCAGTTTCCTATTTGATTTTACCTGTCTTTTCCAAAAATATCTTAGCTTCATGAAAATAAGACTTTAGTCACTCACAGTTATCATGTATTCTGTGCCACCTAAAAAGAAGTCATTTAATAAATATTTTCTACAACTAAAAAAATGAAGTAGAAGAGCATCCTGACACTAATCTAAAGAAATCAGAAATATCTGTATTAGTTGCAGACACTGGTGACTTCAGCAAGGAAAGTTATTAGGAATAAATAGTGCATTCCATAATGATTAAAAGGTCCATTCTCCAAGAAGACATAGTAATTCTTAACATGTATGCACCTAACAAAAGAACATCAAAATATATGAGGCAGAACCTGATAGAATTGCAAGAAAAAAAAAGAGATTTTTCCACTGTCATAGTTGGGAGCTTCAATACCCCTTTGTCCTAAATAGGCAGTTCCAGCTGGCACAAAATCAGTAAAAACAAAGTTAAATTCAACACCATCATCAACTGTATGAAAATAATTGGTATCTATACACTAATATATCTGACAACAGCAGAGTACACCTTGTTCTTAAGGTCACAATGAATATTCTCCAAGACAGACCACATTCTGGTTCATAAACACACCTTAACAATTAAAAACAATAGAAATCATGCAATATCTGTTCTCAGACCAGAGTGAAATTAAACTAGAAGTCAGTAACAGAAATATAACTGGGAAATCCTAAAATATGTGGAGATTAACCAAAACACTTCTAAATAACTAATGGGTCAAAAATCTCAAGAAAAACTTAAAATTATTTTTAAATGAATGGAAATATAAGAATGAGATAATGTGAAATTAGTGCTTAGAAGGGAATTTACGGCAATGAATTTATTTAAAACTAATCTAAATTTCCAACTCTGGCAATCAGAAAAAACAAAGAAATCTAAGGTAAGAAGAAGGAGGTGATAATTAAACATAGAGCAGACACCAATGAAATTAAAATGAGGAAATCAATGGAAAATGTTAATAACATCAAAAGTTAGTTCTTTGAAAAGGTCAATAAACTTTATGAGCCTCTTGTCATTTTAAATATGAAAAGAAAAAAAAAGAAAACACAAATTGGTAACATCAAAAATGAAAGAGAAGATAGCATGACATATCTCAAGGACGCTAAAAAGTTAATAAAGGTATACTGTATTATAAACTCTATGCCAACAAATTTGACAGAAATGGACCAGTTATTTGAATGACACAATTTTCTAAAACACACAAGAGTAGACTATCTGAATAACCTCTCTTTATTAAAAATATTGAGTCAATAATAACTTTCCAAAACAGCAAGTACCAGGTCCTGATAGGGGAAATGATGGAAAAATTCTTAACTGAGTAGTAGCTAATCAAATCCAACAATGTAGAAAAAGAATTATATACTATGAGAAAGAAGAACTTATCCCAGGCATGCAAGGTTGGTTCAACATTTAAAAATCAACTAATGTAATCTACCACGTTAAGAGACAGGAAAAATTGCATGGCCATATCTCCAGAGGCATAATGGATTCAATATCCTTATGATAAAATAAAAACTCTTAGTAAGGTGGGAATAGAGAGAACTTCTTCAATTTGATAACATATCTACAAAACACCATACAGCTAACATAGTATATAATGGTGAGAAAGATCACATCTCCATCACTAAGATCAAGTAAATAAAAAGAACGTCCACTGTCAGTCCTTTGCAAGATCATATTGGAAGTCCTACCTAATAACAGAAAACAAGAAAAGGAAAAAAAAGATACACACATTGAGAAGAAAGAAACAAAGCTTTTTTTTTTTTTTTGCAAATGATAATTTACATAGAATATTTGAAAGAATCAACAAGAAAAAAGCCATGACACTAATAATTAGTAGCAAGATTGTATGTATTATGTATTATAGCAAGATTGTATGATAGAAGGTTAATATGCAAAACTCTATCACTTTCATTTATACAAGTAATGGTCAAGTAGAATTTCAAATTAAAAACACAGTATCATTTTAATTAGCACCTCCATAATGAAATACATAGTATAAATAAAACAAAGTATGTACAAATGTATATGAAGAAAACTTGAAGATTCTGATCAACAAAATCAAAACAAAACTATGTAAATAGTAAGATATTCTATATTTATGAGGAGCAAGCCTCAGTATGTTCAAGATTTCAGTACTTCTCAATTTGATATATAAAATTGATGCAATCCAAATCAAAATCCCAATAAGTTATTTTGTGGGTATTGATTCTCTGATTCTACAGTTTATGTGGAAACACAAGGAACTCAGAATAGGCATCCCAAATTGAAGGAGAAAAACAAAGTTGGATGACTGACACTACTCAACTTCAAGTCTTCCTATATAACAACAGTAATCAAGATAGTATGGTATTGTTAAAAGATTGGGCAAACAGAGCAAAGGAACAATAGAGATCCCAGATATATACCCATATAAATATAGCAATCAGATCTTTGATAAAGGAACAAAAATAATAAAATGGAGCAAAAACAGTCTTTCCAACAAATGGTGCTTGAACAACCAGACATCCACATTCAAAAGAAATATTCTAGATATAAAGTTCACACTATTCCCCAAATTAACTCAAAATGAATCATAGAACTATATGTAGGATATGAAAATATAAAACCCTTGGAAGTTAACATAGAAGAAAGTCAGTTAACTTTGGGTTTGTTTGGTGGTATTTTGGGGGGAGGGGTGTTGGTTTTTTGTTTTGTTTTTTTTTTTTAGATATAATACTAAGGGCATGATCCATGAAATAAAAACTTGGAAAGCTGAAGTTACTTAAAATTAAATTTCTTTTTCTCTACAAAGGGCATCGTCAGACAAACAAGAATACAAGTGACAGACTGGGAGGAAATATTTCCAAGAGATATATCTGATAAAGGAATGTTCTCTAAAATACCTAAATGACTCTTAAAATTAAATGATAACAAAACAAGCCAAGTTAAATATAAGCAAAGACCTTAACAGACACCTCACCAAAGATAGAGAGATGACAAGAATATAAAAAGATACTCCATATTCTATATCGCTAGGCAAATGCAAATTCTAACAGCAATGAGATATGTCCAAACACCTATTACAATGGCCAAATTCCAGAATACTGACAACAGTAAATGATGACAGGAATGTGGAGCAACAGGAAATCTCATTCATTGCTAGTGGAAATACAAAGTATATAGGCACTTAGGAAGAAAGTTTGTTGGTTTCTTACAAAACTAAGCATACTATTACAACATCATCTAACAATTATACTTCTTGGTGTAGATAGTAAAGAATCAAAAATATGTCCACACCAACACTGCACACAGATGTTTATAGAAGCTCTATTTTTAATGACCACAACCTGGAAGCAACCAAGATGTCCTTTGCTAAGTAAATGGATATATAAACTGTAGTACATTTAGACAATTTAATGTTACTCATTGCCAAAAAGAGATTATCCAAAAGGCATAAAAAGACATGGAGGATCGTTAAGTGCATATTACTAAATGAAAAAAAAAATGCAATCTGAAAAGGCTACCTATTGTATCATTCCAAATATGGGACATTCTGGAGAAAGTTAAACTCTGGAGGGAAGAAAAAGATCAGTAGTTGCCTGGGACTGAATAGGTAGAGCACAGAGGAATTTTAAGGCAGTGAAAATCTTTTGTATGGTAATATAATGGTAAAAAGATGTCATTATTCGTTTGTCCAAAACCACAGAATGCATAACACCAAGAGTGAATCTTAAGTTAAATTACGGACTTCTGTGCTTATATACAATATACAAGTGGGAAATTTACTCTCCTTAAGTAGAAACCAATTAAAAATATAATTAAAATTGTACAGGAAAGGAAGTCATTAACAAAATGAAAAGGCATCCTAATGAATGGGAGAAGATATTTGCAAATGACATATCCAATAAGAGGTTAATATCCAAAGTATATAAAGAATTTGTACAGGCCAACACCAAAAAACCCACAAATAATCTGATTAAAAGTGGCCAGAGGACCTGAATTGACATGTTTCTAAAACAGACATACAGACAGCTAACAGACACATGAAAAAATGCTCAGCATCACTAGATGTCAAGGAAATGCAAATCAAAACCACAGATGGATATCATCTTATACCAGTCAAAATAGCTAGCATCAAAAAGACAAGAAACAACAAATATTGGTGATGCTGTGGTGAAAAAGGAACTCTCTTGCACTATTAGGAAGAATATAAATTGTTAGTCACTGTAGAATAGAAAACAATAAAGAAGTTCCTCAAAAAACTAAAATAGGATACTATACAATCCAATAATTCTACTATATCAGTTTGACACATAAACAAGAGATAAGATAAAATTTAAAAAATCATTTTAACAGATGCAAAAAAAAAAAACATCTGACAAAATACAACATCCACTCATGATCAAAACACTAAACCAAGTAGGTTTAGGGGGAATATACATCAACAAAATAAAGACCTTATATGAAAAACCCACAGTTAACATCATACCCAATGGGGAAAAATTAAGAGCTTTTCCCCTAAGGTCAGGAACAAGACAAGGATGTCTACTTTTACCACTTTTATTCAAAATAACACTTAAAGTCCTAGCCACAGCAATCAGAAAACAAGAAGAACTAAAATGGATCCAAATTGGTAAGGAGGAAGTAAAACTTGCAGTATTTGCAAATGTCATGATACTGTACATGGAAAATCCAAAGCACTCCTCCAAAAAGGCACTGGAATTGATAAATGAATTTAGTAAGGTCATAGGATACAAAATCAACATGTATAAATCCATTGCATTTCTATATACTAATAGTGAAGTAGGAGGGAGACAAATAAAGAAAACAACCCTATTTCAAATTGCACCAAAAATTTAAAAAACCTAGGAATAAACTTAAGCAAAGAGGTGAAACACCTGTACTTTGAAAACTATAAAACACTGATAAAAGAGACTGAAGATGACACAAATGGAAAGCTATTATATACTCCTGGCTAGAAGAACAAATATTAAAATGTCCATACCACCCAAAGCAATCCACAGATTTTGTAATCCCTATCAAAACATCAACAGTATTTTTCATGGAAGTAGAACAAATGATCCTCAGATTTCTGTGAAATTACAATGTATGTTGAATAACCAAAACAATCTTGAAAAAGAAGAACAAAACTGGAGGCATCACAATCCCAGATAAGATATACTAGCAAGCTTTGGTCATCAAAATAGTATGATACTTACACAAAAATAGACACACAGATGAATGAAAAATAATAACACGGAAATAAAACCCATAACTGTATGGTCAAGCAATCTTTCACAAAGAGGTAAGACTATGCAATAGGGAAAAGATGGTATCTTCCTCAAATGATGTTTTGAAAACTGGACAGCTAGATGCAAAGGAAAGAGAAACTTGATCACTTTCTATCATGATGCAATAATCCAGTTAAAAAAACAGGCAGCATACAGGAACAGGCTTTCTCCAAAGAAGACATCCAGATGGTCAACAGATACATGACAAGATAGTCCACATCACTCTTCATCAGGGAAATACAAATCAAAACTACAATGAGGTGTCATCTCACATTTGATCAGAATGGCTAAAATCCTAAATACAAGTAGGGTAAAAGGAAACTTTGTGTACTGTTGGAGAATGCAAACTGATGTAACCACTGTGGAAAACAGTATGGAGATTCTTCAAAAAAATTAAAAATAGAATTGCCATACTATCCAGTAATTCCAGTACAGATATTTACTCCCCAAACTAGAAAACTGATTCAAAAAATATATACATCTCTGTTTATTGCAGCATTATTTCTAATTGGCAAAATAAAGAACTATTCCAAGTGTCCACTGATCGATGACTGGATAAAGAAGCTTTGGAGGATATGTCTAAACAGGCATGTGGGTGGCTCAGTTGGTCAAGCATCTGAATTTAGCTCAGGTGATGATTCTGTTGTTAGTGAGTTCAAGCCCCATGTGGGGCTTTCTGGTATCAGCAAGGAGTCCACTTCATACCCCTCTTTCTCCCTTCCTTTCTAATCTATCCCCACCTCATGCTCGCTCTCACTCTCGCGCTCTCTCTCTCCTCTCTCTCTCTCTCTCTCTCTCTCTCTCTCGCACACACACACATACACACACACACACACACACACACACTGGAATATTACTCAGCCACAAAAAGGAATAAAATCTTGCTATTCCAAACAACATGGGTGGACCTAGAGGGTATAACGCTAATTGAAATAAGGAAGTCAGTCAGAGAAAGACAAATACCATATAATCTTACACATGCGTGGAATTTAAGAAACAAATTGGGGCTCCTGGATGGCCCAATCAGTTAACCGTCAGACTTTGGCTCCCATCATGATCTCTTACCTCATGAGTCTGAGCCTCACATCAGGCTCTATGCTGACAACTCAGAGCCTGGAGCCTGCTTCACATTCTGTGTTACCCTCTCTCTCTGCCCTCCCCTCCTCCCTTATGCTGGCTCTCTCGAAAATAAATATTTTTAAAAAGAAACAAATGAACAACAACAAAAATAAACACACACAAAAAACAGTCTTAATTAAACAGAACAAAGTGACAATTACTAGAGGGGTGATGGCAATGGGGGGGTGGTTGAAATACATAGAGTGGATTAAAAATACACTTCTCATGATTAGCACCATAATGAAAACTGAATAATGTATAGAATTGTTGAATATTGTACACTTGAAATGAATATGACATTATTTGTTAACTATATTGAAAAATAACTAATACATGTATGTGCACATAAATAGATAAATGGACAAGAGAAAAATGCCCTGTAATTTATATGAAACTGCAAAAGACCCTACATAATCAAAGCAATCCTGAGGGGGAAAAAAGGTGGAGGAATCACACTTCCTGATTTGAAGCTCTATTATAAAGCTATAGCAATCAAATAGTATGAAACAGACATAAAAAGAGAAACATAGTCTAATGGAACAGAATTGAGCCCAGAAATCAACCCATGAATATACTTCAGCTAATATTTGAAAAGAAGTCCGAAAAACTCAATGGAAAAAAAGCATGTCTTTTCAGTAAATGGTGCTATGAAAATTGGATATTCATATACGAAAGAATAAAAGTTTATCTCAAAACTAATTCAAAATGGAATGAAGACTTAAATGCAATACTGAAAACCACACAACGCTTAGAATAAAACATAGAAAAAAATCTCTGTGACATAGACTTTGGCAATTTAATTTTTGGATATAACACCTGCACAAGCAACAAAATGCAAAATAAGTAAATGGGACTCTATGCAACAGAAAATCTTCTGCACAGCAAAAGAAACCAATAAAATCAAGGGACAATCTACAGAAGAAGAAAAATATTTCTAAATAATATATCTGTTAAGGGGTTAATATCAAAAATATATAGAGAACGGCTACAACTCAATGGCAAATAATAATAATAATTATAATAATAACCAAAAGAAAAAAATCAAAAGAAAAAAGAAAAAAGTAACCAAACCACCAAAGAACAATCCAATTGAAAAATTGGCAAAACACTCAATAGACATTTTTTGTAAAGAATATATCCAAATGGCCTACAGATACATGAAAATATGCTCGACCTTGCTAATTATTAGAGAAATGCAAATCAAAACAAGGAGATATCACCTTTGCCTCCCAGAATGGCTATCATCAGAAAAGCAAGTGATAACAAATGCTTAAGAGAATGTTGAGAAAAGGGAATCTTCTTGCATTGTTGGTGGGATTGTAAATTTGCCCAACTGCTATAAAAAACAAACAAAAAATATATGGTGTTTCCCCAAAAAACTAAAAATAAAATTGCCTTATGATCCACTGATTTCACTTCTGGGTGTTATGTTCAAAGAAAAAAAAACACACTACATCAAAAAAAAAAAAAAAACAAAAACTGCACTTCCATGCTTACTGTAGCATTATTTACGATAGCAAAGAGATGGAAAAAATTTAAGTGTCCATCAATAGACACGTGGATAAAAAGTTGTAGAACATATATACAATGAAATATCATTCCGCCATAAAGGAAACGTAATATTTGCAACAAAAGAGACCTTAAGGACATTACGCTGACCAATATAAATTGGAGAGAGAAAGATACTGTATGATCTCACTTTTATGTGGACTCTAAAATTTTTCAAAAGTAAAATAAGCCAAACTCACAAAAAGAGATCACATTTGTGGTTAACAGAGGCAGGAGTGGGGGAATTGGAGGAGGTGTTCAAAAGGTATAAACTTTCAGTAATTATTTATTTAGAATTAGAGATGTAAGGCACACAACTACTGTAACACAGTGATATATGCTATATTTGAAAGTTGCTAAGACAAGATATTCAAGGTTCTCTTTTTACATGAAAAAATTTTTTTCTTCTTTTTTAAGTAAATAAGGTGATGGCTATTAACTAAACTTTTGTGGTAGTCATTTCAAAATATATTCAATTCATTATGCTGTTACCTTATATTTATATTGTCACCTATGCTAATTATATATCAGTAAAACTATGAGAGAAAAAGCAATTAGAGACAAGGACATCTCCAACTTTGTAACTACATTTTAAGAATGTAAAAAATTTCATGCAAATTATTATAGAAATATGACCAGTAAACCATAAATAAATAGGGCAAAGTCTAGTTGCTGGTTTCTTTGTTTGTACCATACCCACTCCTTGCCTTTCTTCTGCAAATTATGCTTCCCATGTTCCCTTATGTCAAGCTACGGGTACAATGGCTAAACAAGAAACTGAGGATGCACAGAAGGAAGGATTCAAGGTATCTTTCCTTTCTCCTCTGTTTCTTGCAGTGTTCTTCATGAGTAGGTATGTCTCCACTCTTCACTCCAGGTAGTTTCCACCATGATTCAAACTCCTGCAGTATAGCCATGGCTTCTATGTATTGCTAATACATGTACTCATGGCCTACCAACATAGGTAGATCTATTCAACCTCAGTAACAATCAGGGAAATGTAAATAAAATGTTTAAATCAGTAGTTCCACATTTATGTTATCAAATGTTATTTAATGTGATTGACTTTGATTTGCTTCATTTTCAGTGCAGGGCACTGTGTTCATCTAGGATTTCTAAAAGCAGATGTCATAATGAAATTAATCACATTAGGATGTTATTAGAGGAAATACCATGTGAAAGATAATGGCGCAGGGGGGGAGTAAGGCTGAGAATGTTGTCAAACCACTATATACATTGGACTCTGAATCACTTAGGAAAGAAAGGAAGGTTAGGTGCTATACTAGAGTCCTAGAGCTACATTAATAAATTATCACAAACTGGGTGTGAGAACACACTTAAAATGGAATGTATTCCCTCACAGTTCTGGAGGCTTGAAGTCTGAAAAGAAGGTTTTGGCAGGGACATGGTTTCTCTGAAGGCTCTAGGGAGTAGAGTTCTTTGCCTCTTCCTTGCTTCTGGTGGTTGCTGGCAATCCTTGGCATTCTTTGGTTGGTAGCTGCACCACTTTGATTTGTGTCTCTGTCTTCACTTGTTAATCTTCCCTTTGTGTCTAAAAATGCCTCTCTTCTTAAAGGACACCAATCATTACATTAGGGCTCACTCTAATCCAGTTATGACTTCATTTTAAATTGAGTACATCTAGGGGGCGCCTGGGTGGCTCAGTTGGTTGAGCATCCAACTCTGACTCAGGTCATGATCTCACAGTTTGAGAGTTTGCGTGTCATGTCGGGTTCTGTGCTGACAGTTCAGAGCCTGGAGCCTGTGTGGAGCCTTCAGATTCTGTGTCTTCCTCTCTCTCTGGTCCTACCCCGCTCATGCGCTCTCTCTCTCAAGAATAAATAAATGTTAAAAAAAAATAGAGTACAGCTGCAAGGATCTATTTCTAAGAAAATCATATTCACAGACATTAGGGGTCAGGACTTCAACATGTTTTCGGGGGACATGTTTCTACCAATACATGTGGTAGGGCCTTTGCATAGATAGTCCATGAATCAAAGCCAGCAGCTGAAGTCTTGGGTCTCCCAAGCACAGATCTGTAGTATCCCTACTACATTCAGTCACTGACAGTGAGAAGTCTACATAAAGGATGACCTCTGTGCCAACCTGTTGATGAATTTCACATCATGGCAGCTGGACCCTTTGTCAGTTATCCTCCCTGGAGTTGGTAACATTCTCATGGCCACATGTATCTCTGTGTAGAATTATGTACTTTCAAACATCTACAAAAGATTATTTTCAAGAAGTTTCTGTTAAGGTATCTGCAAACTTAATTGTTGCATCAATTGGCAGGTGCAAGTTAATTATAAGGGTACTTAATTGCTAATTTCCTATGCAAATCAATATTTGAACTTTTAATTCTCAATTGAGCATAAATCAAAATGGGGTTTTAACTGCTCAAAGAAACTGCAAAAATTTTAAGTGTATTTTTGTGCCTCTCTATAAGGTTGCTCTGATACTGTCAGCATGGTCTCTAGTTGGAAAGTATAATTTTGGTAACATCATTTGATAGGTACATCTATTAAAAAGTGTTTCTTATTTCTGGAAACTTAAACCTCTATATAGGCTTCAAAAATATGTTCACTTTATAATAATTATAATGTCCATTATATAAAAATTCCCAAACTCATAATTAGAAGGTGACCATTAAAATCACACCTAAAATGATTTTACATGAATAAGCTGTTAATAGTGTTTAAATCTCTCTTTATAGAAAGTATGCACATATGTGAACATTTGTAAGTATTCCTTCACTTATACATCAATGGGGGTAACAATACATTCTAGTTTGGATTTATAGTAGGCTGATTCTAAGACAGCCTTCAAGATTTCTGTCACTGGTACACATACCTCTCAGTTAGTCAATCAAAGGCTAATCTACATAGTATGGTGAAGGAATTTTGCAGAAGTAATTAGGGTCACAAATCAGCTGATCTTTGAGCCCTTTAAATCAGAATCTAGAAGTCAGAAATTGGAGTAGTTAAAAATTCAAAGCCTAAGAAGGATGTGATATATTATTACTGGCTCCAGGTTGGAAGAGATGCTTTCTGACAGTTGAGAGCATTTCCCACTCTCGTTGAGAGACAATAGGAAACAGGGGACTCAGTGCCACTGTTTCAGAGAACTGAATTCCGCTATCCACAAAAAAAAAGCACGAAAGTGGACCCCTAGATCCTCCAGCAAATACTTTAGATAGCCAACTTGGGAGCAGAGAATCAAGTCGTGCCATACCAAACTCTTGATATAAAGAAATGTGAGGTAATAAACAGATGTTTTTTTAAGGTGTTAAATTTGAGGTATTTCTTACATAGCAATAGAAAACTAAAATAATACCTTATTTTAATGCAGTAATACAGTTTTTGTATATTTTAAGAAGTTTATTATTTTGAGAGAGAAAGAGAGAGTGGTGGAGGGGCAAAGAGAGAGGGAGAAAGAGAGAATCCCAATGAGGCTCTACGCTGTCAACACAGAGCCCAGCATAGGGCTAGAACTCACCAAGCGTTAGATCATCACCTGAGCCAACAAACAGAGTCAAACGTTTTACTGAGCCACTCAGGTTTCCCTGTATTTTTTCATTTTACTATTCTTTTCTTTTTTTTTTTTTTAAATACTTGCCATGGCTACTTATTTTTTAAAAGTATAATTGAGGGGCGCCTGGGTGGCTTAGTCGGTTGAGCGTCCGACTTTCGCTTAGGTCATGATCTCGCGGTTCGTGGGTTCGAGCCCCACGTCGGGCTCTGTGCTGACTGCCCGCTCAGAGCCTGGAGCCTGTTTCAGAGTCTGTGATTCCCTCTCTCTCTGACCCTCCCCTGCTCACGCTGTCTCTCTCTTTCTCTCCTAGAAATAAATAAAACATTAAAAATAATAATAATAAAAGTATAATTGACACACAATGTCACATTACTTTCAGGTATAAAATATAGTGATTCCACAACCCTATTCCTTATGCCATACTCACCATAAGTATAGCTACTGTCTGTTACCACGCAATGCTATTATCATAGTGTTGACTATATTCCCTATGGTCTGCCTTCTATTCCCATTACTTAGTCATTCCATAACTGAGAACTATATCTCTTATAGCTCTTATCCATCTCTTATAGCTCCCACCTACTCTGGCAACCAACAGTTTGTTCTCTGTATTTACATAGTCTAATTCTGTTTTTTGTTTGTTTAGTCATTTAAATTCCATATATAAATGAAATTATATGCTTCTGCTGTGTTATTGTTAATGGTTTCATACCAGTCTTTGTAAGTTTCAATGAGGATTTTTGTTTGATAATTTTTTAAGTGAAATTAGTGGGTCGAGGTAAATGCATGAAAATTTTAAGGTTTTTCATTCCAATGTCAACAACTGGACAGAATATGTTCTTTAAGTTTATATCCCTATCAGGAAAATTTGAAGTATTTGAACATGTTCATTTCTGTTATCTACTATCAATAGTGTGACACATAATTTTTTTTTCTGATAGCCCAAAATGGTGTTTCTTTTCCTTAGCGTATATTTCTTTGATTGCTAGAAATATATTTCATACACTTATAACCTATTTAATTTCTTATCTCTTACTGGTTTAATTCAGCTATTCATTTTTCTACTCATATGATTTATAAAATATATTTGTAAAGCTGTTTTTCCCTTAGGAGTAATATTTAACTTTATTATATCACAAATGCTAAATATTCCAGTATGTAATTTGCCTTTGACATTTATTCTGGTTTGTTTTGTTTTTAAATCACAAGAATGTTTTACACAGTTTCAAGTGAAAATCTGTATACCAATCTTTCATATAAGATTTTTTGTTCTTGGAGCTCTTTCTATTTATAATTTAGCTTTAAAAAATTTGTTACCAAAAAAATCTTGGTAAAATTTTATATTATGCTTAAATGTTTTAATATATTTAGATTTGATTTACCAACTAGAGGTGAAAGTAAATGTGTATTCAAGAATTAAAATAACAATGATAATCTTTGTAACATATCTGTATCTGTACTTATATATTTTAACCGATAAGAGTTATCCTTTTATAATCTTGTCATGTTTGCAAGAGTAACTTTGGAGTTATATCCTTTGTGTTTTTTAAGACAGCATGTTATCACAGAAATGGAGTAGTTGATGAAGCTTCTTCCAGGACCAAGTTTTTAAAATATACATTTACTGTTGAAGCCGTTTGCTATAAACAATGCAGTGCTTGCCAATTTCTTTCATGATACCCTCCTGTGAAATAACTGTTTGAATCCAGGAATACATGAAAAGGCTAATACATCCCAAAAAATTAGATCTATTTCAGGAATATAAGGTTGGTTTAACATCTGAAAATAATGTACTTCAATATACTTACAGAACAAAGGAGAAACATTTTATGGTAAATATGAAGAGAAAATCATTTGACAAAGTTCAACTCCAATTTATGGTAAAAATTCTTAACAAGCTCAAGTAAAAAGGGAACACTTTTAAACTGATAAAATTTTTGCAAAAATCCAATAGAAAACGCTGTACATAGGGACACCTGGGTGATTCAGTTACTTGGGTGTCTGACTCTTGATTTCTGCTCAGGTCATGATTTCATGATTTGTGAGATTCAGCTCTGCATCAGACTCTGTATTTACAGTACAGAGCCTCTTGGGATTCTCTCTCCCTTTCCCTCACTTGCATACTCTTTCTAGAAGACAAGACAAGACAAGACATAATAATGAACTTTGAAAAATATTATCCCTCAGGACTGGAACAACACCAGAATGTCTTCTCCTGCTAGAACTATTCAGCAATGTAATGGTGGCCATGGTTAGTACTAAGCAAGCAAAACAAAGTATAACAGAGGGGGAAAAATAGTCATCACTACTCACCAGTCAGTGTGACTGGAAAAGTAAAAATTAAACAAAGAGAGAGAAAATGTAAAAAATGAGCCAATCAGAGTTGAGGAATACAATAACTAAAATGCAAAATACACCAGAGGGAACCAACAGTAGATTAGCAGATGTAGAAAAAATCTGTGATCTGTGAGTGAGGGTAATGGAAAGCACCCAAGCTGAACAATGGGAAAAAAATTTAAAAATGAGGATAGGTTAAAGGATCTCTTGAACAACCTCAAGTAAACAAATAGAATCCTATATACTTAGGATGCTATATATGAACTTCATGGTAAACACCAACTAGAAGCCTATAACAGAAACACAAAAAACAAAGTGGAGGAAAATTAAGCACACCACTACAGAAACACATCAATCACAAGGAAAGAGAGCAAGAAAAAAGAACCAGGAAAGAACCACCACAACAACCAAAAGATAACTGACAAAGTGGCAATAGTACACACCTATCAATAATGACCTTAAATATAAATGGTCTAAAAATATAAACCATGCAAATGGAAGCAAAAATAAAGTTGGGGTAGCAATACTTTTATGAGACTTGAAAATAAATACTGTAGCAAGAGATTTAAAAAGGGAAGTAAATAATGATAAAGGGAAATTACAATAAGAAGATACATTTATTAACAAACATAAAGGAAGAAATTGACAGTAACACATTAATTAGTAAGACACTTTCATACCTCATTTACATTAATGGACAGGTCAAGTGGACTGGAAGTGAAGAAACAATGACTTTAATGACACATTAGATTACTTGTACCTAACAAATATATACCAAACATTTCATTCAAACACATCAGCATACACATTCTTTTCAAGTGCACATGAAATATTCTCCAGAGTAGATTATAGGCTAGGCCACAAGACAGGTTTCAATAAACTAAACATTTCTGAAATCATGTCAAATCATCTTTTCCAACCACAAGAGTATAAAATTAGAAATCAATTACCAAAAATATTCTGGAAAGAACATAAATATATGGAGGTTAAGCAGCTTGCTACTAAATAGAGCATGTATCAATGAAGAAATAAAGGAGAAAAATTAAAAATATATACACGTAGTCAAATGAAAATGAAAACAAAATAGTCCTAAATCTTAGATGCAGCAAAAGTAGGTCTAAGAGGGAAGTTTATAGTAATATGGATCCACACACACACACACAAAAATAATAATTCTCAAACAACCTCAACTTACACCTAAAAGAGCTACAAAAAATAGGACAAAGCCCAAAGATAGTAATGAAATAATAAAAATTAGTGTAGAAATACATAAAATGGAGATTAAAAAATAGAGAAGATTAATGGTATCAGGAGCTGGTTTTTTGAAAAGATGAAGCAAACTCGTAAGTATTTAGGCAGATTCATGGAGAAAACAAAGAGGACTTAAATATATAAAATCAGATATTACAGAGAATAACAATCATCACATAAATACAAGGAATTATAAGAGAATATTATAAAAATTATATGCCAACAAAATGGACAAACTAGAAGAAATGGATCAATTCCTAGAAACATAATTTTTCAAAACTGAATGAAAAAGAAACAGAAAATTTGAACAAAGTGATTACTAATCATTAAATGAATAGTAGTTTAAAAAATCCTCACAAATAAAAGTCTAGAGCGAGGTGTCTTTCCAGACGAATTCTTCTTAACCTTTAAAGAGTTGGCATCTATTCTTCTCAAACTTTCCAAAAAAGGAGGAGGAAAGAACATTTCCAAATTTATTCTATGAGACTAGCATTACCCTCCTATCAAAATCAGAGACAATGAAAAATAGAAAGAGAGAGAGCTACAGGTAACTCTAATGAACATAAATGCAAAAATCCTCAACAAAATATTAGCCAAACAAATCTAACAATATAATAAAAAATATTATTGACCAAGATCAAGTGAGATTTATTCCTGGGATAAAGGTGATTCAGTATTTAAAATCCATCAATGTGACACATATTAACAAGAGGAAGGATAAAAACCATATTATCATTTCAATAGATTCATAAAAAGCCTCTCACAAAGTATAACATCCATGCATGATAAAATTTCTCAACAAAATAAGTTTAGAAGGAACATACCTCCTTGTAATGAAAGTGATATAAGATGTACTCACAGCAAACATCATATTCAATGGTAACAACCTGAGAACTATACCTCTAAGATCAGGAACAAGACTAGGATGTCCACTCTTACTACTGTTATTCAACAAAGTACTGGAAGTTCTAGACATAATAATCAGACGAGGGGTAAAAAAAAAAAAAATCAAAATTGTTTAGTAAAAAAAAATAAAACTCACTATTTGCAGATGACATCATATTACACAAGACTCCACCAAAAATATTATAACTGACAAATTCAGTGAGGGGTAGAATACAATTAATATACAGAAATTTGGTGCAAATCTATACATAACTAACAATGTAGCAAAAAGAAAATACAATAAAATAAGTGCCTTTATAATTGTACCAAAATGAATAAATACCTAGGAATAAGCTAAACTAAGGTTAAAGACCTGTACCCTGAGAACTATAAAACATGCATGAAAGAGATTGAAGATGACAAACATATATCCCATGCTCATGGATTAGAACAAATATTTATTACATATGCGTACTACCCAAAGCAGTCTACACATTCAATACAATACATACCAACAGGATTTTTCCCTGAACTAGAGCATAACAAGTATATGTTTGCACATATAGGAGGATTGGGAGGAACTTAATGGAGAACCATGGGGGACAAGAAGGGGAGAAATGGTGGGGGAGAGGGAGAGAGGCAAACCATGAGAGACTCTTGAATGATGAGAACAAACTGAAGACTGATGGGTGTGGGGTGGGAGGGGGTGATGGGCATGGAGGAGGGCACTTGTGGGGATGAGCACTGGGTGTTATATGGAAGCCAACTTGACAATAAACTATTTGTAATAAATAAATAAATAAATAATCCAGATGTAAAAAAATAAACATTAAAAATACTTATTTTAATAAATGAAATAAAATAAAATAAAAAAAGAAAAGAACCTCCAGCCAAGAATACCTCTATCCAATAAGCTATCATTCATAATAGAAAAAAATAGAGACATACAAAATTTAAAGGAATTCATAACTACTAAACCAGCCCTACAGGAAATGTTAAAGGGGATTCTTGAATGAAAAGAAAAGTCCATAAACACAGATAAGAAAGGTAGGAAGCACAAGTGCAGTAAAATAACTGTATCTATAAAAGTCAGTCAAGGGTTTCACAAAATAAAAGAACATAAAGCATGACACCGTATACCTAAATTGTGGGTTGGGGTGAAGAGTCAAGAATGGGTTCAAATTTCAACACTTAATATAGAGTGCTGTATGCATAATATGTTATAGACAAATCTAATGATAATCACAAATCAAAAACTAGTAATAGATACACAAGTACATGGAAGTTAAATAACATGCCAGAAACAATGAATAGGTGAATCAAGAAATCAAAGAGGAAATCAAACAATACATCTCCATGAAAATCGAAATGAAAACAGAATGGTACAAAATTTTTGACATGCAATAAGGGCTGTTCTAAGAACAAAGTTTTTAGAAATACAGGTCCACAAAAGGAAACAAGAAAAACCTTAAACATCCTAACCTTACGCCAAAAAGAGCTAGACAAAGAAGAACAAAGCCCCAAACCAGTAGAAGGAAGAAAATGATAAAGATTAGAGCAGAAAGAAACATACTAAAACTTCTAATAATAAAAACAATACAACATACCAATGAAACCAGGAGGTGCTTCCTTGAAAAGATCAACAAAATTGTTAAGTTTTTAGCCAGACTCATAAAAATAAAAGGACTCAAATAAACAATATCAGAAATTAGAGAGGAGAAATACCACCACCACCACAGAAATGCAAACAATTATAAGAGGATGTTGGGCAAGCAATAGGGCAACCTAGAAGAAATAGATGAATTCCTAGCAACATATACCCTTCCAAAACTGAATCAGAAAGGAATAGAAAAGATTTTACATTGAATACTAGCAATGAAATTGAATCTTTAATTTAAAAAAAAAAGTCTCCCAACAAACGAAGGGCTTCACAGGTAAATTCTTAACATTTAAAGAAAAGTTATTACCTATTCTCCTCACAGTATTCCAAAAAAAATAAGAGAAAAGAAAGCTTCAAAATTAATTCTATAAGGCCAACATTACCTCATATCAAAACCAGACAATGACACTATAAAAAAAGAGCAACAAGCTAGTATCTCTAATGAATATAAATGCAAAGATCCTCAACAAAATATTAGCAAACTGAATGCAAAAATACATTTCAAAATTAATTTACCACAATCAAATGGAACTTATTCCTGGGATAGAAGGGTGGTTCACTATTCACAAATCCACCAATGTGATACATCACATCAACAAGAGAAAGGATAAAAACCATATGATTATTTCAATAATTGCAAAAAAAAAAAAAGCATTTGAAAAAGTACAACATCCATTATGCTAAAAACTCCACATGGATTTAGAGGGAACATCCCTCTATATAATGAAGTCTGTATATGAAAACCAACATCAAACATGAAACTCAGTGGTGAAAAACTGAAAGCAATTTTCCTAAGTTCAGGAAAAGAAAAGGACGTCCAATCTTACCACTTTTATTCAACACAGTACTAGAGGACCTAGTTACAGCAATTGGACAAGAAAAAGAAATAAGGGGGATTCAAATCAGTAAGGAAGAAGGAAAACTTGTACTATTTGCTAATGACACGATATTATAATTTAAAAACCCTAAACACTCCACCCAAAAATACTGCTAGAACTGGTAAATAAATTCAGTAAGATCACAGGAAACGGAAACAATCCCATTTATAGTTGCACCAAAAATAATAAAATCTCTAGGAAGAAACTTAATCAAGGAAGTGCAAGATCTGTACTCTGAAAACTATGAAAGACTGATAAAAGAAATTAAAGATAACACTATGGAAAGATATTCTATGTTCCTGAATAAGAAGAACAAATGTCCATACTATCTAAAGCAATCTACAGATTTAATGCAATCCTATCAAAATACCACTTTTTCACAGAAGTAGAACAGATAATGCTAATGTTTGTATGGAACTATATAAGAACCTGAAGAGTCAAATCAATCTCAGAAAAGGACAAAACTGGAGGTATCAGAATCCAAGATAAAGAGATACACTACAAAACTGTAGTAATCAAAATGGTATGGTACTGGCACAAAATTAGACACATAGATCAATGGAACAGAACAGAGAGCCCAGAAATATACCCACAATTATGTGGTAAATCAATCTTTGACAAAGGAAACAAGAATTTGCTGCATGAAAACAACAGTTTCCTCAACAAGTGGTGTTGGGAAACCCGGACAGCTAGGTGCATAAGACTAAAACTCGACCACTTTATTGCAACACACACACACACACACACACACACACACACCTCAAAATAGATTAAGGACCTAAATGTGAGACCTGAAACCATTAAAATCCTAGAAGAGAGCACAGACAGTAGTTTCTTTGTCATTGGCCATCACAATTTTTTTTTAGATATGCTCCAGAGGCCTGGGAAACTGAAGCAAAGTAAACTATTGAGACTACACTAAACTAAAGACATTCTGCACAGCAAAGGAAATAATCAACAAACCTAAAAGACAATATAAGAATGGGAAAAGATATGTGCAAATGAAATAGTATCCAAAATAAAGAATTGATACAACTCAGTATTAAAGACCCAAGTAATAAAATTAAAAAATGAGCTGAAGACATGAACAAACAACTACTTCTAAAAAGAAGACATACCAATGGGCAACAGACACATGAAATGATGCTCAACATCATTCATCACCAGGGAACAGTAAATCAAAACCACAATATGATATCACCTCACACCTGTCAGAATGGCTAAAATCCAAAACGCAAGAAGCAACAAGGGTTGGTAAGGATGTGTAGAAAAAGAAGTCCCGGGGCACTATTGGTGGGAATGCAAACTGGTGCAGCAACTGTGGAAAATAGTAGAGTTTCCTTCAAATTTAGAAATACAACTATCATATGATCCAGTAATTTCAATACGGGGTATTTACCTAAAGAATACAAAAATACTAATTTGAAAAGATATACACACCCCTCTGTTTATTGCAGTGTTATTTACAATAGCTAAAATATGGAAGCTGACCAAGTACCCACCAATAGATAAAGAAGATGTGGTGGATGGATGGATGGATGGATGGACGGACGGACTTATAGACACACGATGGGATATTACTCAGCCATAAAAAAGAATGAAGTCTTGCCATTTGTAACAACATGGATTGGTTTAGAGAGTATACTGTTAAGTGAAATAAATAAGAGAAAGACAAAAACCCTATGATTTTACTAATATGTGAATTTTAAGAAACAATCCACAAACAAACAAACAAACAAACAAACAAGATTGAAAAGAGACAAACCAAAAAACAAACTTTTAACTATAGAGAACAAATGAATGGTTACCAGTGGGGAGGTGAGAAAGGGGATGTATTGAATAGATAAAAGGGATTTAGAGTACACTTAACGTGATGAGCACCAAGAAATGTATAGAACTATTGAATCATTATATTGTACACATGAAACTAATATAACACTGTATGCTACCTGTACTGGAATTAAAAAGAGAAATACACACTCAATTAAATATCATGACAAACTTGTCAGTGCACAGTTAGAATGTAAATTGGTGCAGACACTGTGGAAAGCAGTACTAAATTTCCTTAGAACCAAAAATAGAAATACCATATAATCCAGTAATTTCAGTACTAGGTATTTTCCCAAGGAAAACCAAAATACTAATTCAAAAAGATACATGCACCTGTATGTTTATTTGTAACATTATTGACAATAGCCAAGATATGGAAGCAACCCAAGTGTCCATCCATAGAAGAAGAGATGAAGAAGATGTGGTAGATATTTACAATGGAATATTACTCAGCCATCAAAATAATGAGACCTTGCCAATTGTGACAACACGGATGGACCTAGAGAGTATTATGCTAAGCGAAATAAGTTAGGCAGAGAAAGACAAAAGCCACATTTTTCTTTATATGTGAAATCTGAAGAAACAAAAGAAAACAATCAACAAGCCCCCAACCTAATAAACAAACAAAAAAGTAGAAATAGTCATAAATACAGAGAACAAACTTATGGTTGCCAGAGGGGAGGGTGGTAGAGAGATGGGCCAAAAGGGGAAAGGAGAGTAAAGATAAAGTCATGGAAAGAATAAGTCATAGGGATGAAAGTTGCAGCATAGAAAATATTGCCCATGATATTTAATAGCATTATATGGTGATAAATGGTAGCTACATGTGTGATAAGCATAGAAGACCAAATAGACTTGTTGAATTGCTTCACTGTCCACCTGATACTAATGTAACATTGTGCATCTGCTATACTTCAATTAAAAAATATTTTTATAGGAAAAAAAAGAAGTAAAACAAAGTTGGAGGGTATGTACTATTAGCTATCAAAGCTTATCATGAAGCTACAGTGATGAAGAAAATTCAGTATGGCATAAAGTTAGGCAAATAAAATGAAACATAAATGGACCCATACTTCAATTATCTGTTTGGGAACAGAGAGAAAAGCTGGTCTGTTCAACGAATGCGGCTCTATGTATTGGAAAGTCATACGACAAAAAAGAAATCCCAATTCGTATCTCACACTATAGACCCAAACTAATTTTAGATGGAAATGTAAAGTTGAAAGGCAAAACAACAAAGACTTTAGAAGACAACATTAGGTATGTGACCTTCGAATATAGATATTTTTTTGAAATCAGAAACACACAGCATGTACCATAAAGGAAAAAAACCCCAATAAATTGACTATATTAAAACTGAACTTCTGTTTATTAAGACACTACTAAAGGAGTAAAACAGCACACTGCTGAGTTTGGGAAAATATTTTCAATACATATTGTTTACAAATCATACAAAGGAAATATAAAAAAACTCCTATAAATCACTAAAGTAAGATAGAAAATTGACTAGGTTTGTCTGCTTAAATTCAAAAGACTTGTGCTGGTATTCCATAGAAAACAATATACAGAAGACCAAAACACATGAAAAAATGCTCAACTTTATTTGTCATTAGGGCGATGCACATTAAAATCACAATTGAAGTATATTTATTTGAAAAATAAAAGAAAATTTTGGGATTTATTTTTTTAAATTAATGTTTTATTTATTTTTGAGAGAGAGATAGAGACAGCATGAGCAGGGGAGGGTCAGAGAGAGAGAGAGGGAGAAACAGAATCTGAAGTAGGCTTCAAGCTCTGAGCTAGCTGTCAGCACAGAGCCCAACACGGGGCTTGAACCCATGAACTGTGAGATCATGACCTGAGCTGAAGTCGGAGGCTTAACTGACTGAGCCACCTAGGCATCCTGAGTTTTATTTTTAAACTTCCCTATCACTACCTTCAGAACTGTCACCTGCAGAATTAACTGCAATACTTTACAAGGAAATTTTATAAATCTTGAAGGTTGATTTACATATTATATTTATGCAAATTTATAGTACTAACTGTGTTTTAAGGTTTGTAAGAAAATCTCTTTGGCAGTATGGGTTATAAATGTCAGGAATAATTTGGTTTATCACCTACTGTCCCTGTTTGAATGATAAGTTATATAGTCCTCCTATTTAGAACAGCTTTTTCAGGATTATTGTGCAATTTCAGAGTCTTGATTTTCATAGGACATGCAAATGTTTGCCTTGATGTATTATTTTCTATTGTCTATATTCTATTGTCTATTTCTATTTTCTGTATTCTATTCATTTTGAATGAACATTGTGTTCCATAAAAACAAAAGCCTTCATAATTACATATAGCTATAAATGTACCCAAATGGATAAAATTTAAAATCCAATACCAAAAATTCATGAGAATGTATAGTAGTCAAGACACTCATACTGTTAAATAAAGTGTAAATTGGTGCATACACTTGGAAAACTAATAATGTTTATAAAACCTAACATACATAAAACTTACGATCCAGTAATTTTGATCCTAGGCATATGATCAATTGAACAGATTTATTACTGTCAAAAACTGGAAAAAATCACATTTATCAATAGTAGTACGAATACATTATGGTAGGTACACACGACAGAATACTATACAGCCAATAAATGTCACAAAGGTAATGCTTAGTGAAAGAAGCAACAAACAAAAGTGTGCCCTAGGATATAAATGTATTATATAAGTTTTTTAAAAAATCGAGTTAATAGTTTTAAGTCAAGATTCTGATGACCACCTCTGGGGATGGTAACAACTGAGAGGGGGTAGGAGGAATCTTCTTGGATGCTGATAATATTATTATTATTATTATTATTTTTAGGTAGGTTTGGATTTTCAGATGTGTTCACTTGGTTAAAATTCACTGAGATAAACAATTCTCATTTATATATCTTTCTGCATGTCTGTTATTTTTCAATAAAAATGTTTTAAAACATTCAGTTCTCAAGTAAATTTGTACAAGAAATAAACTATCATGTTACATGTTTCAGCTGTGAATAATATTGACAGCCATAATAAAAGGAATTTTCTATACTGATTCAAGTAAAAATTCTAGGTCTAATGAGAGAACAGCAAGGTGGGGAAGAATGTGGTGTTTCTGTGTTTCTCTGTGTGTGTGTGTGTGTTATGATTCTCATAACATAATTCAGTGGTCTTCACACACTGGGCTACTTATATGTTGTGGGTAAGTGAGCACTCCATGACCTTTACGTGACACCCCAGGGACTCCTCATAATAATTGAGTGAGATTTTAAAGTAAGTGAAATTCTGAGGTGATGTACTTGGCAGCATGATCTATTTAAGGTACCTGGTCTGAAAAAGCCTAGAAATACTCTGAGCTATATTTGATTACATATCAAATAGATACTTTTGTTTTTAAACTACTATCCAAATTTTTAAAACTTGAACACACTTTATAGGTCTTATACTTAAAGTGACAGAATGTAAGAAGAGAAGGAAATATGCCTTATTGGAAATAGCATTTGATTATGAGATTTTTCTTCTGGCTAAAATTAGAAGTTAGTAGAGCTTATGTACATGTCAAATGACTAATTTCTAATTAGATAATCTGTGGGTCCATTCCAGGGCTAATGTTCTGTGGCTGAGATATACAAGGAACCATTCTTTCACAAGAGTGGTATGTTTTAATAGAGGTTTATCTTTAAGTATTCATTGCATCAGATAATGCCAAAAATAATTAATACTCATTTAACTGATTATAATGTGATAATTATATAGGGGAAAAACTCTTTAGCTGACATATTACTTTAAATAAATAAATTGACTCATAATTCCAACATGATTGATAGTTTTAAAGTTAAACTAAAGATAATATAATAGAGCTCTTCTCTATATTTAGACACAATCTGTTCCTGGTTATATTGCCTTAAAATTCCAAATGTGCAGACATACTTATAAATGTTCAGAAGGGGCAAAACCTTAAAAGGAGCAGGGAATCATGTCATAAAGTAAATTATTACCCATACTAGTTGTTTATTTTTGCTTTGTTCTGAAATTGGTTTAATGTCTTTATTCAGAAAAGGTAGATTATTCAATGGACTAAATGTGAACTGCAGAAAAGTTCATCTCATGTATCATTTATATTTATTTTCATTAAGATGTTAACATCCATTTTAAATTAAATTAAGAGTTCTTTTTATAAACACTAGGTTAAAAAATTATCAGAAGGCTTTAGAACTTAATGGTAATAAATATAAGCTAGTATATTTGGGAGTACATATGTATACTTGAAATGAAAACAACATTCTACCAAAATTTATATTATTTTTATAGTCAAGCAAAACACTGGGATAAATACAATTTCATTTTTATGTTATTATTTTTTCATTATAATTGATAGGTTTATGTTCTTCTACAATTTCTTTGACATTTTGATAATACATGCCTAATGCTTTTATAGACACATATGTCAGATGACACTATGGATTAAAAGCCAGATTTTCAGGGTAGGAGAGATGGCGCTGATTGAGGCCTCCCTATTTCCATACCCTTCTCCATAGTATTTTCATTCAATTTCTGAAATAGTTTATGGTTTGTTTTAACTAGGAAAGTCTTTCCTATACCCTTATGTTTTTAATCATGATTTTCTTTAAAACATTTTCATTTACAAGTCTCTAATGCATTTATGATGCTGCTGCCCTTTCTATGGCTTGTGGGGCATATGTGGCCAAAGACTGTCAGATGACACATTATTGGAACAATACTGTTCTGGCACCAAGAAATTGAATGAAGCCCATATCATACCTAACCCATACAAAACCCTGATGGCTTTTGACCATCACTAAAGAAGCACTTTTCATAGTGGAATTGTTCTTGGGAAGTTGTGAGGGGATGTTGTAGTTCCTTACCATGAGAAACAGAGAAAAGGAAGAATCAAAGCATTGACAGAGTCAGAGACTGGTGACAGATTTTCAAGTCCTGCCTACACTAAACCCAAACAAGGACTATTTTGGGTTTTTTAGCCATATGAGCAAATGAATCCCCACTCTCTCAAACTTTCTAGATACGATTTCCTTCTATTTCAATCAGAAAATGTCTAATTTGAATATACTATTTTGTTTCTTTCTCCACATTAACTTGCTAATAATTTTTTATTAATTTTGTTAGTTAAAGGGACTTTGTAGTTTCTTGGATTATTCAATAAATATAAGAGATGAAATTCCATGCCCTTGTGGCCTTTTGGGTATAAGTGAGGTAGGCAGCCAATACACCAAACATGATATGAAGCAAATTTTATAACACAATAGAAAGTACTATATACCATGAAAAAAATAAAGAAGCTGGGAAGAGGAATAGGAATGCTGGATGACACAAAAGGGTAGTAAGTGAACAAGTTGTAATTTTGTATGATGCCCAATGGAATTATTTTTCTTGACCTGTCTTTCCTTGAATTTTATTCGTTCCCTCAATATACTCTAAATTTTTCATTGCCATGTTTTCATGATAGTCTATGGCTGGCCATGTAGGAAGATCACCTGGGATACGTTTCCTCTTTGCAGTCCAGATAGGAGGCACTGATCTTCATTAGAGAAGGTCGTTTAGAGGCATCAATATCTTCATGAAAGATCATACGCTGTAATATTGTAAGTGCTGCCATAGCTGCGGCAGGTACTTAGGTTATGACCTCATAGGGCCTTTCCTCTAGGCTTAATCCTTTCCCATTTTATCAAACTGGAGGCCTATGATCAGTTATTCATGTTACTATCTTATTGCCAGCCTGCAACTTTATGATACACAGCACAGGAGATGGCATTGCTGTTCTCAGGAGATATTATGACCATATGACAGAGGGACCAAGTAACACAGTGGAGAAGTGTGAGGGAGTTAATAGCCCTGTGATAACTTTGACCAACAAAAACTATTTATGGGAATGTGGATGGAATAAATCCTTCCAACTTCCTCCTATAACAGAATGTTCTGACCTACAGACTTTACACATCTCACCAAAGGCATCAGTAAGATGGAGTAACTAACTCTGCTTTCTGTAGAAAGTGTGCTAAGCTTCATAAAGCTTCACTAAGATTTTGCTTTAGCTCATTGCCATTTTCCTCCATCCTTGTGTTCCTGAGATTACACCTTCCCAATAAAAGCTAGCATGTGAATTTTGCCTCAAACTCAGTTTTTGGAAACCATGGGCTAAAACACTATCACATATATTTTGGAGATGGAAACAGTGGTCTCCAACATGTATCTTAAACTTCTTTAATGCATATTTTGCAGTTTTAAGTACTTTCACATCAATAACTACTAACCGTGAGAGGTACACTTTCTCTAAGTACAAAATATTTTTCTTGGAGAAGAGTTAAGATGGTGGTGTGGTAGTAGGACATAGGTTTGTCTAGTCTCTCAAACACAACTAGATAATCATCAAATCGTTCTGAGTACTCAGTAAATCAATCTAAGAGCTGAACAAACTACAACAACAAGTAGGAAAAAAAGGCCCCATCAAGAAAGATAGGAAGTTCAGAGACATGATTTGGGGGAGGAATGGATCATGGGTACTACAGAGGAGAAGGAGCTCTGATCATGGAGAAAGGTGGCAGAAAGAGGAGCGTACAGGGGAACATGCAAGAAGAACACTTCCCCAGAGTCGATGGCTGAGAAAACGAGAAGGGCTGATTTTTCTAAGATTTTACATCCAGCAAGGCTCAAGACTGGCATTATAGATGTTGATAGGCTTGGATGAGAAAGAGACCTGAGGATTATTCCCTGTTCCTGGAAAGAAGGCACACAAACAACCATGGGGTAGATGGCACAATCTGAGGATTGCCTAAGGCACACAGGGAGAGAAAGTTCTCTCTTCTTGGAGCACATCTGTGAGATGTGGCGTTCAAAGACATGCCATTTTGGGGACAAAGGAGCTAGTAGGCACCCTTTTCCTTCCCTACCGCTCAGCATAAGAATAGAGTCACCAGCTGAGGGTGGCTGAACTGGACCCTGGTTTCCTAGTCTACTTTGCTCCAATTTCCATGCCCCTGTGTTCTGGGATGATTTCCCTTCCCGGTCAAACTTCCATCTCTCCTTGTATGGCAAAGCCCTCCTCCAAGATGAGAAGTACAGGCCCTCTGCTATAGCACATCCCCAAAGTTTGGAGTTTTAAAAGTTAACAGGCCTGGATGAGGTAGAGCCCAAGTGCACTGCACTGCTCCAGGCAGGCAAGCAACCCGGAAACTGACAATGTCAAAACAGTGATCTAAAATACACCTGGGATACACAGGGGAAGATTATTCGCTGTACTGGGAGTGCTTTCCTGAGAGCACCAAGTATAGAGTTCCCTCTCCAAGGACAACAGATCTAGCTGGCACCATTTCCTTTCCACCCCTCCACGTAAACCAACTTGAATAAACATCACAGCTCCAACACTAGTCTAACCTGCTTACACCAAGCCCTATCCCCCAGTGCTCTGTTGGTACTGACCTTTTCTGGCAAGTATTACTCAGGGTCAGTGTGGTGGGTCCCTTCCCCAGAAGACCCACAGAATCTCCCACACATCACATTTCCCAACCAGCAAGTTTGGTTGTCTTCAGTTTTAGTAGAAATAGCATGTTTCTTTTAACAAGCAGACCAGAACACACCTAATTAAAACTCATCATATTCTTGCTAAGGTCCAAACACTGCCCACTGTAGGCAAGGAAGGCCTCTTTAGATGATTCACCCAAAGCATAGAGCAGCCAAAACGCAGCAGCAGAGTGTATGCAGCACACACTAGAGATGCTCCCTGAAGTGCCAGGCTCTGGACACTCTATGACCTCTTCTTCACAAAGCCATTATTCTCACAAGCAGTAAACAACAGGCTTTTCTAATACACAGGAGAAGACAGAGTCTTAGAAAAAAATGCCAAAATGGAGGAATTCATCCCTAATGAAACAATATGATAAGGTCATGGACATAGATCTAATCAAGAGATTTAAGTAATATGCCTGATGGAGAATTTAAAGTAACAGTTATAAGGATATGCACTGAGACTGAGATAAAAATGAAGACTTCTGCCCTTACCACAAAGATAAAAGAGAAGAAATAGTCAGAAATGAAAACTACAATAAATGATTTGAAGTAGACTCCATGTAATGAATAAGGATGGAAGTATAAGAGGAATGAATAAGTGATATAGAAGAGACAATATTGTTAAAAATTAACGTGAACAAAAAAGAAAGAAAGAATTATGGAACATGAAAATAGATTTTGGCAACTCAGTGACTCCAAAAGCATAATTATATTCCTCTCAAACGAGTCTCAGAGGAAGGAGAGAACTAAATGATCCTTTCAACAGATGCAGAAAAAACATCTGACAAAGTAAAGTTCTATGATTTTAAATGTTTATTTATTGAAGATGACAGAGAAGTAGGGAGCTCTGTACATTTCACTTGCCCCCATTTCTCAAACAGAGAAGGCTTGAAGCCATAGGAACCCTTACAAAACTGTAGGAGTTTGGGAAGAAAAGGAGACAGACTCTACTGAGAAAACAACTTAATAGGTGCATGAGTGTGAACAGGAGAAGATAAAAATGGGCCATACCTGGAGACATGGAGGAAGGGGAGGAAGCCCCCTTTGTGGGGAGCTGCGGTGAGTCGAGGGGAAAAGAAAGAGTACTGAAAATGCTCAAAGAACTGTCTCTGGAGAAGAGAAAATCCTCAGCACAGGACAGAGAGTAATCTGGTTCCCAGCTGTGGTGCTAACTTTGAGCTGGGTGACCTGGTCCCAGGCAGCACCAGGATAAACTGCTCCTCTGCTCTCCAACTTGATCCAGAGGGGAAGTGGCGTGGTCTGAAACCACTCTGCTCCTCTTCCAGCTTGCCTCGATCCCAGTGTGGAAGTAGCAGGCTTGAAACTGCTTGGAAGGACTCGGCCTGCCGGTTTATATTTTGGACGGTATCAACAAAGTACGCACACTAAGATCTGGAAATGAAGCATGGCTTGAGACATAGAACACGGCCCACCATGACCATACCTGTGGTGCACGGAGATCAGACCCAAAAGAGTGATTTGCAACGCTAGGTTCGAGAAGGGACTGGAGAGCCTGCCATTTTTCTCCCCACAACCACCAAGGCAGGACTTCAGGGAGTGGCCTGCAGGACACAGTGGAGGCTGAGACCTGCCTACACCAAACCACGCCCATCCCCACTAGAGAGCTTTTTTTTTTTTTTTTTTTTTTAACTGGAGCCTGGGGCAAGACCAACATGGGTGCACGGATGTGATCAGTTTTAGATCAATTCTTACTATTCAGATGCATTTTCCCTTGTCTCAATCGTATCCCTCCCCTCTGCTAGACTGGACACTCTGGTCATTGGTTTGCTTAAACAGTCAGTCACATTTAATTCATTCTCTAGATGTATATTCTACACCTCTACCTCTACCTTTCTATCTCTTTCTCTCTCTGTAGTAATCAGACTATATAATTTCAGTAACATTATCTTTGTTTCCTTCTCCTCGCCTCTTACCATATTCTCCTCTTTCTCTCTCTGAATTACACTTCTTAGTCTCTCTGCCTGGTCATTGTCCAATTTCGCTTTCTTCCTGCCCATGTCATTTCTCTTTGTATATGCTCTTCCATCAGCATTGCATACACCTTACTCTTTATTTGTAGCTGGGAATTCCGATTTTATGCTTTTAGACTGTCCTTTGTCTTATGGGTTTTTTCTTTTTTCTTTTCTTTTCGTTTTTCTTTTTAACTTTTATCATTTGCTTTTCCTCCTTTTTTTCCCCCGTCCTTTTTTTTTCTTTTCCTTTTTCCCTTTCGGTTTGCTTGTTTGTTGGATTTGTCTGTGCATTTGTGTGCCTTTGTTCCCTGTGTGTTTGTCGGTTTTCCTTTCCAGGGCTACCTCAAGAAAAAAGCCAAAGTATACATGGTGAAGAGTCCCAAATACAAGTAGGGAAATAAAATAACCAAAGTCTAAACAAGAGAGACCAAGAGACACCATTCAAAGAACACTTCGTGAATGGACAGGCCTTGGACAGTCAAAGAGCCTTCTTTAACATAGCAGTACTCGCAGGTGCAGAGTGCATAACAAGCTTTTAAAATGAACAAGAGACAGAAAGCTAACCAAAATGATGAAACAGAAGAATTCTCCTCTAAAGAAATTCCAGGAAGAAATGACAGGTAAAGAACTGCTCAAAACAATATAAACAACAAAACTGAACACAAATTTAGAACAATAGTCATAAAATTAATCGCTGGGCTTGAAAAAGGCATGGAAGACATCAGAGAAGCTATTGCTATAAAGACTACGGAGCTTAAAATTAGTTATGATGAATTAAAAAATGCTATAAATGAGGTGCATAATAAAACAGAGGTATGTAATGCACAGATTGCAGAGGCAGAGAGGACAATATGTGAATTAGAAAACACAATTATAGAAAAAGCGGAAGCCGAGAAAAAGAGAGATAAACTGATCCAGGAATACAAAAGGAGAGTTCAAGAGCTCATTCAAATGGAACAATATCCGTATCATAGGAACTCCAGAAGAGGAAGAAAGAGAGAAAGGTGCTAAAGGAGTCTTTGAGCAAATTATAGCTGAGAACTTCCCCAATCTAAGGAAGGAAACAGACATTGTAATCCAAGAGGCACAGAGAACTCCCCTTAGATGTAACCTGAATCAGTCTTCTGCACGACATATTATAGTGAAACTGGCAAAATATAAGGACAGAGAGAATTCTGAAAGCAGCTAGGGATAAAAGGGACCTAACATACAAAGGGAAACTTATCAGAGTGGTTACAGACCCATGTACTGAAACTTGGCAGGCCAGAAAGGAATGGCAGGAAATCTTCAATGTGATGAACAGAAAATATATGCAGCCAAGAATCCTCTATCCAGCAAGCCTGTCATTCAGAATAGAAGGAGAGGTAAAAGTCTTCCCAAAGAAACAAAAATTGAAAGAATTCATCACTGCTAAACCAGCTCCTACAAGAAATCCTGAGGGGGACTCTCTGAGGTACATGTTGCAAGGAACATAAGGTACCAGAGACACCACCACAAGCATGAACCCTACAAAGAACACAATGAGTCTATACCCATATTTTCAATAATAAGACTGAATGTAAATGGACTAAATGCTCCAATCAAAAGACATAGGGTAGCAGAATGGATTTAAAAAAACCCAAAATCCATCTATTTGCTGTTTACAAGAAACTCATTTTTGACCCGAGGACACCTTCAGATTGAAAGTAAGAGGATGGAGAAATATATATCATGCTACTGAAAGTCAGAAGAAAGCTGGAGTAGCTATACTTATATAAGACAAACGGGACTTTAAAGAAAAGGCAGTAACAAAGGATGAAGAAGGGCATTATATAATAATTACAGGGTCTATCTATCAGGAAGAGCTAACAATTATAAATGTCTATGCACCAAATATGGGAGCCCCAAATATATAAAACAATCACAAACAGAAATAATCTTATGGATAAGAATGTGCTAATAGCAGAGGACTTTAATACTCCACTTACAGCAATGGATACATCAACTAGACAGAAAATCACTAAGAAACAATGGACTTAAATGACACATTGGGCCAGATGGATTTGGCAGATATATTTAGAACTCTACATCCTGAGGCCATGAAATTCACATTCTTCTCAAGTGCACATGGCACATTCTCCAAGATAGATCACATACTGGGTCATAAAGCAGCCCTCAATAAATATAAAAGAATTGAGATCATACCATGCGCACTTTCACTTCACAATGCTATGAAACTTGAAATCAACCACAGGAGAAGTCTGGAAAACCTCCAAAAGCATGGAGGTTAAAGAACACCCTACTAAAGAACGAATAGGCCAATAAGACAATTATAGAAATTTAAAAACATATGGAAACAAATGAAAATGAAAATACTACAATTCAAACTTTATGGGATACAGCAAAGGTAGCCCTAAGAGGAAGGCCTATTTAAGGAAATTAGAAAAAGTGCAAGTACAAAATCTAACAGTGCACCTAAAAAACAAGAAGAAGAGCAACAAGAGCACCCCAAACTCAGTAGGAGAAGAGAAATAATAAAAATCAGGGCAGAAATAAACAATATAGAATTTTTAAAAAACCCAGTTGAACAGATCAATGAAACTAAGAGTTGGTTTTTTGAAAAAATAAACAAAATTGACAAACCTCTAGCAAGACTTTTCAAAAAAAAAAAAAAGAGAGAGAGAGAGCACCCAAAGAGACAAAATCATGAATGAAAAAGGACTTATTACAACCAACCAGTCAGAAATACTAGCAATTATCAGGAAATACTATGAAAAAGTATACACCAACAAAAAGACAGCTTAGAAGAAATGGACAAATCCCTAAACATACACTTACTGCCAAAATTCACATGGGAAGAGATAGGAAATCTGAACAGACCATAAGTAGTGAAGAAATTGAATAAGTAATCAAAAATCTCCCAACAAATCAGAGCCCTGGGTCAGACGGCCTCCCTGGGAAATTCTACCAGACATTTAAAACAAACTTAATACCCATTCTTCTCATGCTATTCCAAAAATAGTAATGGAAGGAAAACTTTTAGACTCATTTTTTGAAGCCAGCATCATTTTGATTCCCAAGCCAGACAGAGACCCAGCAAAAACAAAAAACAAAAAACAAAAACAAACAAACAAACAAAAAACCTACAGGCCAATATCTTTGATGAATACGGATGCAAAAATCTTCAACAAGATACTTGCAAATTGAATCCAACAGCACCTAAAAAGAATTATCCATCATGATCAAGTGGGATTCATTCCTGGGTTACAGGCCTGGTTCAATAATTGCTAATCAATCAATGTGATACATCAAATTAACAAAAGGTAAAAACCATACGATCCTGTCGAAGGATGCAGAAAAAGCATTCGACAAGATACAACATCCCTTCTTATTAAAGACCCTCGAGAAAATCGGGATGGAAGGAATCTACTTAAACATCATAAAAGCCATCTATGAGAAGCCCTCAGCTAACATCATCCTCAATGGGGAAAAACTGAGAGCTTTCCCCCTGAGATCAGGAACATGACAGATATGTCCACTCTCACCACTGTTGTTTAACATAGTGCTGGAAGTCCTAGCGTCAGCCATCAGACAACAAAAGGAAATAAAAGACATCAGAATTGGCAAAGAAGTAGTCAAACTTTCACTTTTTGCAGATGACATGATACTCTACATAGAAAATCCTAAAGACTCCACCAGGAGCCTATTAGAACTGATGCACGAATCCAGCAACGTTGTAGGATATAAAATCAATGTACAGAAATCGGTTGCATTTTTATACGCCAACACTGAAGCAACAGAAAGAGAAATCAAGAAACTTATCCCATTGACAATTGCACAAAAAAACATAAAATACCTAGGAATAAACCTAACAAAATATATAGGAGATCTGTATGATGAAAACTATAGAAAACCTAACAAAATATATAGGAGATCTGTATGATGAAAACTATAGAAAACTTATGAAGGAAATTGAAGAAGACACAAGAAATGGACAAACATTCCTTGCTCATGTATCAGAATAAATATTGTGAAAAATGTCATTACTACCCAAAGCAATCTACACATTGAATGCAATCCCAATCAAAATTGCACCACCATCCTTCTCCAAGCTAGAACAAACTATCATAAAATTTGTATTAAAACACAAGACCCTGAAAAGCCAAAGTAATATTGAAGAAGAAAATCATAATGGGCGGCATCACCATCCCAGACTTTAGCCTCTACTACAAAGTTGTCATCAAGACAGTATGGTATTGGCACAAAAACAGACACATAGACTGATGGAATAGAGAACTCAGAATTGTACCCACAAATGTATGGCCAACTAATCTTTGACATAGCAGGAAAAAGTATCCAATGGAAAAAAGACAGCCTCTTTAACAGATGGTGCTGGGAGAACTGGACAGCAACATGCAGAAGAATGAAACTAGATCATTTTCTCACACCATACACAAAAATAAACTCAAAATGGATAAAGGACCTGAGTGTGAGGTAGGAAACGATCAAAACTCTAGAGGAGAAAGCAGGAAACAACCTCCGTGACCTCCACCACAGCAATTTCTTACTTGACACAAGCCCAAAAGCAAGGGAATCAAGAGGAAAAATGAACTATTGGGACCTCATCAAGATAAAAAGCTTCTGCATGGCAAAGGAAACAATCAATAAAACCAGTAGGCAACCGATGGAATGGGAAAAGGTAGTTGCAAATGACCTATCAGATTAAGGGCTAGTATCCAAATTCTATAAGGAATTCACCAAACTCCACACCTGAAAAACAAGTAATCCAGTGAAGAAATGGGCAGAAGACATGAACAGACACTTCTCCATAGAGGACATCCAGATGGTCAACAGACACATGAAACGATTATCAGCCTCCCTCATCATCAGGGAAATACAAATCAGAACCACACTGAGATACCACCTCACGCTGCTCAAAATGAACAAATCAGGAGGCTCTAGATGCTGGCGAGGATGTGGAGAAATGGGCACCTTCCTACACTGTTGGTGGGAATGTAAACTGGTGCAACCCCTCTCGAAAACAGTGTGGAGGTTCTTTAAAATACTAACAATAGAACGCCCCTATGACCCAGCAATAGCACTGCTAGGAATTTACCCAAGGGATACAGGAGTGCTGATGCATAGGGGCACATGGACCCAAATGTTCATAGCAGCACTCTCAACAATAGTCAAAACATGGAAAGAGCCTAAGTGTCCATCAAATGATGAATAGATCAAGAAGAGGTGGGTTGTCTATACAATGGAATACTACATGGCAATGAGAAAGGATGAAATCTGGCCATGTGTAGCAACATGGATGGAACTAGAGGGTGTTATGCTTAGTGAAATAAGTCAGGCAGAGAAGGACTGATACCATATATTTGCATGTATAGGTGGATTAGGAGGACTTAATGGAGGACCAAGGAGGAGGAGAAGGGGCAAAATAGTTGGGGGAGAGGGAAGGAGGAAAACCATGAGAGGCTCTTGAATGCTGAGAAAAAATTGATGCTTGATGAGGGTGGGGAGAGGGGAAGGGAGGTAATAGGCATGGAGGAGGGCACTCGTTGGGAAGAGCACTGGTCGTTATATGGAAATCAACTAGACAATAAACTATTTAAGAAAAGAATAACAACAACAATACAATAAATGTTTTTTTAAATTTATTTTTAGAGAGTGAGGGTGAGTGGGGGAGGAGCAGAGAGAAAGAAAGAATCACAAGCAGTCTCTGGATTGCCAGCTCAGAGCCTGATGCAGGGCTCAATCTCATGAACTGTGAGATCACGACCTTAACTGAATTTAAGGTGCCCAACTAAGACACCCAGGCGCCCTAAAAGGTATATTCTTGATGAAAGACTTCAGCAAAGTAAGGTTAGAGGAAACATACTTCAACATCATAAACACACAGCTAATATCATCCTCAATGGGTAAAAACTGAGAGCTTTTCTTCTATTGTCTGGAATAAAATAGGGATGTCCACTCTCACCACCATTATTTCACATAGTACTGGAAGTCGTAGCCTCAGCAATCATACAAGAAAAGGAAATAAAATTCATCCAAATTGGCAAGAAAAAGTCAAACTTTCACTATATGCAGATGACATTATACTCTGTATATAAACCCAAAAGCACAGTACCAAAAAACTGCCAGAACTTATACATGAATTCAGGAAAGTCATAGGAATCAAAATCAACATACAGAAATCAGTTGTATTTCTATACATGAGTTATGAAGCAGCAGAAAGAGAAATCAAGGAATTGATCCTATTTACAATTGTATTAAAAACCATAAGATACCTAGAAATAAACTTAACCAAAGAGGTAAATGATCTGCACTCTGAAAACCATAAAATGCTGATCAAAGAAATGACAGAAAGACATGGAAAAATATGCCATACTTATATGAGAAGAACAAATATTGTTAGGATGTGTAATTACCTAACCCAATCTATACATTTAATGAAATCCCTATCGAAATATCACCAGCATTTTTCACAGAGCTGGAACAAGTAATCCTAAAATTTGTTTTGAACTCCGAAAGACCCCAAATGGCTCAAGCACCTTGAAAGAGAAAAGCAAAGCTGGAGGCACCACAGTTCCAGACTTTAAGTTATATTACAAAGCTGTAGTGATCAAGATCACTTGATCAAGTGATCAATTGGCACAGAAACAGACCAAAAGACTGTAAGAACAAAATGGAAAATCCAGAAATAAACTTACACTTTCCCCAGTACTGTGACATTCACTTCAATATTCCAGAAATAGAAGTTGAAGGTAGCTATTGGAATTAGGTTAAACCTGGAGATACTGATACTAACATGGAAAAGTCATGCAGTTTTGGAAACCATATTCCTACTTGCACATACAATGGATTGGCCAAAGGGCTCTGGCAGTGTGGATCCAATGGAGCACAGAAATGCAGAGGAACTAAGCAACACTGAGATAAGCATTCTCAGTAGTTGAAGTTAGTACTTACAATTATAGAAGAACAATTGTAAAAACAAGGGCCCAACAGAAAGGAAAAACAAAATTAAAAAAACTACTTCAATGTCATGGGATTTAAGATGCTTAAAGCCGTATGTCAAATTATTTGAGGAAGAAAGTAGAAGTACGAAATGAACAAATGTAGAAAACTGGGTTTGCTGTTTTTATGAGCTGGATTAGAGCCTTCAGAAATAATTGTATCTATAACCAAGAGACATCCTTCATTACTATTATGGATAAATGATCAATTCTCATGTTTTCTCCCGTCTAATATATCTACAACTTGTATTTCTGGATTATTTTTTTGCCTACAGTTGTTGAGGTTATTTTTTTTAAATCTCAAACTTATTGTTAACTCTTTCCCTTCTCCTCTAATTTTCTCTTCCCTACTGTGCTTTCCCTTCCTGTACTTTGAAAAATTGCTATTGTTTTATAGTTTTACTTAATAAAATGTAGGAGGATGTTGGTGATGGGGTTTCTAGGATTCAATATAATGTTATGAGTGAATGGCTTCATAATTTTGGCCTGTATTTTTGGGGTTTCCTTTGACATCTTGTAAGAGGCCACAAATATGAGCTGTTAGAGGTTCTGTGGGACCTTAAGAACAGTATTTTTGACCTACGTAGAAGTCTAATCAAGCATCAGTAGGTTATTATCCCAGGACTAAAAGTCCATCTGTAGTCACCACAAAACATTTTTTTCTTGTCATGCAAATGTTAGTTGTTAGTGTGACCACATGCAATTAGAGATGTTCCGAAGATGCAGACTGGTAGAATGGAAGCTCAAATTAGTTTTATTAAATGTAGGAATTACTGAGCGTTTTGAGTTTAATATTTCAATTTGAACTTGAGTCTTTTGTTCCTTTGGGCTCAGAATAATGACTTTCTCTTTCTCAAGAACAATATTTTAATATCTTATTAAAAAACAATTTCCAAAGTCTATTTCGGAAGCTTTTTGAGTTAGAGCTTTAAGTAGCTCTTTTAAAATATAATTTGATGAATAAAGTATGATCGACAATTAGTTAACATGTGGACTAAATTTTCCTAAAAATACATAAAGGATTAAAGTTTCAAAGTTAAAAAAATAGAAAAGCCCACGATGTCAATTCCATTCTCTTTTCATGTCAAGATTCAGACTATATCCAAAGCATACTAGGTTTATGTCTTTAAAGTTTGTACAGTGAAGACACTGCTATGTAGGTCATGAAATGAGAAATCTGCAAGCAGTTGACACCTGGTTCATAGAGTTTTTACCAATTGCTCAACAATATTCAATGATTTTTTTTCAAATGAAAAATCAGCTATCCAACTGAGATTAATTTTCTAAGAAAAAGTCTTTTGGCCTTGAAAACAAATATCCTTAAGCCCAGGGGAGATTTCCACATTTAGAAGGCATTTAGATAAGTGGGAAGGTATGATGATATGGAAGTTCTAATGATTAGAAAATAAAATTAATTCACTTTGCTTTTTTACATTTTCTCTCCATATCCTTTATACCACAATGCTATTTTGGGTGACATTAGAATCAAGGATGCAATATTTATAGAAAGATGTTACTCTAGTGATAACATATTACAAAAAGCCTTGGCAACAATCTAAGACACAGCAGGGGAGCTGTAAGAGAGCTATTTTTGTAATGTTTAAAATTACACTAAATTAAAAAAAAATCCCTGTTGGGCTTTAAGCTTAAAATTGCATGGAGTGGTATAACTGATCAGAGCATTAAATTCTAGTAATTTACTACATAAAATAGAGCATATGTTGACAAATAATATTTACAGATGAAAAACAATTTTGGTCTTTTTGATGTAATTCAACACCTAAAGTCACTTTTCTCAATGGCTTCTCATCTAAAAATAGAGAAGTACTGGGTGTCTGGGTAGCTCAGTCAGTTGAGTGTCTGACTTTTCATTTCAGCTTGGGTCATGATACCAAGGTTGTGCGATCAAGTCCTATTTCAGACTCCATGCTCAGCAGAGTTCTCTCTGCCTCTCCTCTCTTCCTCTCCCATTCTCCTTCTGTCCCTCTCCCCTGCTTGCTTACTCTCTCTCTCTAAAGAGAAAATGGCTAAATAAACACACACACACACACACACACACACACACACACACAAACACACAATCTCTAATGCTATATTTAATGTCCAGGGACATTCTTTTAAATAATACTTGGATTGTTCTGTTATCAGCTAAATTTCTGTTTTTCTCTTCTTTTTATTTTGTAGCAGCTTTATTGAGACAGAACTCACAAAATATGCAATTCACCTTTTTAAAATGTTAATTGAGTTTTATTATAATCACAGATATGTATAATTGTACTAAAGTCAATTTTAGAAAATTTTTATTGCCTTAAAAAGAAACTTCATTTCCTTTAGTTCTCATCCCTTATCCTCTAACCTCCATCCACCAACATTATGAAACTATTAATCTACTTTGTTTCTATAGCTTTTCCTATTCTGATCTTTCAAATGAATCTAACATGTTGTCTTTTGTGGCTGGCTTATTTTATGAAGCATAATATTTTGTAGGTTCATCCATGTTGTAGCATGTATCAGTACTTCATTTCTTTTATGGACAAATAATGTTACATTTTATGGATATACCACATTGTGGTTTGTCCATTCTTCAGTCGATAGACATTCGTTACTCTACCCTCCCCGCCCCCCCCAGCTTTTGACTATAATGAATTATACTGTTCTGAGCCTTAGTGTACAATTCTTTTGAGTGAATATATATTTTCACTTATCTTAGGTCTCATTCTCTTTTTAAAGTCATGTTTTCTGAGAACAGATAATCTCACATTCTCTATGAAACCTTTGTGACTGGAGAAACCAAAAATGTGTCCGATATCCTGCTAGAAGACTATTACCAATAGGTAGGTATTTAAACCTTATTTGGTTCAAGATATTTGTTATTATCATTGTCCCTGTCACCCACAATAGTATGTTAGGATTTCTAACAAAAAGAGAGCGAGTGTGAGTGGGGGAGAGAGGTAGAGGGAAAAAGAGAATCCTGAGCAGTCTTCATGCACAGTGCAGAGTCCAAGGTGGGGCTTGAATCCATTCCCCTTGGATGGTGATCTGAGCTAAAATCAAGAGTTGGACACAACCTACTGAGCCACCGCGGCACTCCTAAGTCTCATTCCTTCTAAAGAAATCTCAAGACATGAGGAAATGGTAAAAACATTCCAAAACCAGAAGTTTTTACACATAGGAATTTTAGATTTTTATAAGTAAATCCAATTCATTTTTCCATTTTAGTATTATAAGTTCATGTAAAATAGAAGGATTGTCATGGAAGACTTTTTTTGGCACCTAATATCCAGATCAAATCATACTTAACTATTTTATTACCCTGGTCAGCTGTATCATTATGTATGTGTATAAACCTCAACATTAAAGAGTTTTTGTAATAAATGTTTTAGATGTTCAGATTTAATAGAAGCAAGTATAAATTCTTTGTTTAAATTCAAGGCCAGAATTTGGCCCTTAATATGTGATTGGTAGTTACTTACCACACTCAAAGTTAGAATTAGAGTCCTTACTGTTGTGAGATAATCTTTAATTTAACTAGTGACTTTGACCACTGCAGTGGAAGAAATTTACAAGAGAACAAATTAAAACTCAAAGCTTTGAACAGACAGTAAAATCAAACTCAAATGGGGTCTGGTGGGAGAAAACGTTCATATATTTGATTCTCCACTTATTTGTATTTCATACCTTTCAGAGCTTATATTTTGTGTTATTTAATGGAAACAAGCTCTGAATGCTATTTTTTCAATGTTCTTAAACCAATAAAGTGGTAAAATACTATAAAAAAGCAAGTATGTGTCAAAGTAGTGAGAATTACTAGACTGAGAAACTAAGTAAATAGATGTAATTTAAAGTCCATTTAGGGTCCAGAGTAGTTAATTTTCTTAGCCTCATTGGCTTCATATTTAACATAACAATATAATAAATGTATATAATATTAATATACTTTTATATAATAATGACTGCATATATCACATTTATGTTAAATTTAACAAGTACATTTTTTCTATGCCCAATTATCAGAATTATTTATATTTTTGACTGCTAATACTAAGTGCAGAGTAGGAAACAGGATGAAGTAGTAAACACTTTCAGGATTTTCTGCAATGGAAACAACACAAACTCTGGCTTCTTTTCTATGAACCATATTGATTCCCTTTAGAAAGTAATGTTGGTTGTTCCAAACACAAACAAAATTTGGAATACATCATAGTGAAAACTGTGTTTATGAGTTCATGGAATAGAAAAAGACCAATTCCTCAATTACTGAAGAAATTAAAATTATTTCACAGATCCAATTCAGATATGGTAGAGAAAAACTAAATTTTACCTAGTTTGTTCTAAGTTGTAGTTAATATTTACGTATGTTTTCTATCTATTGAGCTAACAAAAGATACAAATACATACATACATCTTTTTATCATATCATATTTAATATTGGCAACCATTCTATTTTTCCATTTTATAAATGTTTAGTGTGAATCAAAAACTTTCACGTAAGAATGTTAAAATTGAATGGATTATGGTGATGGCTGCACTCATTTAGTAAAGTTACTAAAATCATCAAATCATACACTTGACATGGGTGAATTTTATGTGCATAAAACGAACCCTGAGAGAGTTGTTTAAATAGATCAAACAGAAGCAATTATAATAACACCTCCTGTTTATATTCTGTTTACCATTTTTCAGGAACTGTGGTGAATACTCTTCATGGATTGTTTCATTAATTACTCAATAATCTGTAAGGTATGAACCATTTGTATTTATAGATGAGAAAACAAATGGGTATAATGTTTATGCTAATTACCCAGTTCACACAACTACTCCGTGATAAAGCAAAGAATGTATATCCTTTCTAAATGTATGCCTAGCAGTGCACAGAAATAATTTAAGTTAAATGATAACATTTCTGTTCAGGTTAAGCAAAATAATTTGATGCTTAATTTCAATAACATTTTAAAGTAGCTGATTATAGATAACTACAGCTCCATCACCAGAATAACCTCTGACAATTCTAGTATTTGATAGGGAATTTCCCTTCTTTAAAAAGGTAATCTACAGTGTTAGGTCTGTGAATGGCTGCTAAAAGCATCTTAACTTGTAGTACAGTTTATAATAATGATGGAAATATCTACTTGAGTTAAATGGAAAAAATGTTCCGATATTTTTAATTATATGTGTAGTGTTTAGTTGATCAAATAAAAATTTAGTTAGCAGTGCTTACAGCAAGCATTAACTGATTCTATTATCTAATGAGTAATTAAACATTTTTTTAAAGGACACTTTGTTATCCCTTTCTTCATGAAAAGAAGAAAAAAGCAAACATTGCTAAGAGGAAAGCTTTGATCATTTCCTCCAATGGAGCTGGTGTACATCAATGTTCTGATTTTCCTTTATTGCTTTAAATTATATTACCTCTTCAGTTTTCATGTTATAGGATGAAATCACAACTTCTTAGGTTAGTGTGTTGGACTTCAGAAAAAATATAAATCTGGGTTAGAATTGTTAACATTATCCTTTGAGAAACATGGTCCCCACCTGTAAATTAAGACTGCAAATAACTTTCTGGCAGATTTGTTGCAAGGCTAAGTATACAAGAAGAATTACCAAAAAACAGTGCTAGGACCATCATAGATGCTCAAATGTACTTATTAATTATCATGAAATAGCAGATTGTAATATATTTGCACTTCTTTTTTAGGGATGTGTGTGTGTGTCTGTGCATGTTTAAGTGAGATTATTTGCCTTTGAAACTTCAGGTAATCTTTGAAGGATGGGATTTTAGTTTCTAAAGTATTTTTGCAATTGTGTTAATAGTGTTTTGGTATTGATTTTTTTAAACAATGATGCATCTCTAAGGAAAGACTAATATAAAAATTTTGTTTTCACATTTGAAATTCTTCACACATTGTGGAAGCATATGCTTGGAAATCAAAATAGATCTATTACATAAACGAGAGAACAGTCTGTAAGGACAAGCAGAAAATATCAAGAAAGATATTCTTTCCAGGAGAGGGACATCAACTGATGCTAATCCACTGGAAATTAGGCAGAAAACACTGTGCTTACTGTCTTTTTCCTTTTTCCTGCACCTTATTCTTTCCCCTTTCTAATGGTGTGTTACAGAGGTTATCTTCTCTGTCTCTTGTTGCAGTTTAGGTATGTGAGGGGCAGAAAATTTGTCTTTCACCTTCACAGTCTCCAGATCAAGAGGAGCCACAATGAAGAACTGTGCCTAAGGATTCTCCCCTCTATTTTGACCTGGGTCAAAACAGGAGACTAAATGCTGAGCCTAACGTCATTACTGGATAATAAGTGATTAGAGATAGTGTACTGGAAGGAGACAGGATATTTTGCAAGTGAGAAGGATGTAAGTGGTGCCCAAAGGCAGTCTGTGGTAGATTTTCAGAAGTGACTATAATAATTCCTACCATGCTGCTTTGCAAAATGACTTTACTGTTCTTACCAAGAGTTAGAGCTTATTGTCTCTCCTTTTTTGACTTAGGGCTGGCCTTGGGACTTACTTTAATGAGAAGAATGTTGTACAAGTGATTGAGGCTGTTTTGTGATGTCCATCTCTTTGAAGATGAGAGGTTCCATGGCAAAGAAGACCTATAAGATGAAAATAAAGTAAAAGAGAGAGAGGATACAGAAAACCTGCCCACATCCTGACATTTCAGAAATTATCCTTGCAGCATCAGATATATGAGTGAGGTCATCTGGGATCCATTTATCACAGTTTGGCAGTCACATGACCATGGTTTCATGATGATTCCAGAAGAGTCTAGAAGAACTAACTGCTCAGATGGTCACACCATCAAAGCAAAGAAATAATAAATTTTGTTTTAAGCCCTTAAGTTTTGAGGTTACTTAGCAACAGATAACTGAAATAGTAAGTAAAGAAATGCCCAAACAAATTGTGAAGAATACTGATATTTACATTCAGATGATGGCTGGATTCAGTAAAAGAAAAATGAGAAATTATACTTCTGTAGGGATGAGAACCATCATTACAATTTTAAAGGTATTTTTTTTCAAAATACAAAGTGTCTAGAAACACTAATAAAATGTTCATTATGTAAACTCCAAACTGTAAGTCTAAAGCTGCTTTAAGATATATGACCAATGAGTTTGGCAGCTATTTTATAGAAATTACAGTGAGAAGCATTATTAATAATTTAGGGAAGAAATAACACTTTAATTATTTTATTGAGCATTTAGTTATGTAACATTATGGTATCACTAGTAGTGCTTTAAGTGAATTTATTCAATCTGATAAAACTCTGTAAAGTCCATAATATAATCCCTGTAAAGAAACTTAGTAACTAAAAGGGTAAGAAAGATGTCCAAATTTACAAGGGTAGTAAGTGAAAGAGCATTGCTTCTAATCCAGAGAGCCTAAAACAGAGTATGTTTCTTATTCCCTACATTATGCTAATGTTACTAGATTTTGTCACCTTTACTACCAGGTGCAGCAAAAGCTCAGTATAAAAATGAGGTCATTTGGTATGACTACTTTCACTAAATTCCATGAACCTGAACTTTGTCTTTAAAAAGAAGAAAGTACCGAGTATGACATATACTCTCATCATACATTATTTGAGGCTTTTGACAAAGACACTAAAAATTGCTTTGACAGGTTGACAGCCACGTTTCACTTTGCTGATAGTCTACTTTAATATTTAAACTATAAGATTATCATGGCCTGAATTAGAATATGAACAAAAAGATTTTAAAAAGGGACTTCTGGTGTTTATAAAAGAGAAATAGATGATTTGGCAATAGATGCAGTTACAGGAAATGACTGTGCCCTTTGCTCTCCTGTGTTACCAGCTTGAACTGCTACTGAAAACTTGACCAAACTCTTTACCATACTTCACTACTCAAATGACATTAGATTGTCACTAGATCGTTACTAGAATCTCAGGTCCTGAAAAGCGAATTTGCCTATTTTCTCTACTCTGCTAACCTTAAGTGATTTCTACCTTTTTGGGGAATGGAAAGATTTCTATCATTCAGTGAAGTGGTTAATTTCTTGATACTTCAGTGAAGAGACACCACAGTGTCCTCATATGAAAGTAGGGTATGCTTTACAAAACATTGGTGTATTACAATTAACCTCAAAATTAATTTTATACTTAAATGGCTCAAGCAATCAATCCATTGGTCTAATAGCAATTCATTGATACTGGAGAAAAAGTTGCAACAAAATGGAATGTAAATCAACTTGAAATTGAGAAATTCAAAGTTAGCAAAAGAGAGATGGTTCTTATTTACTATGCCAGAATTTTAATTCTAAAAATTATAGTTTCAATTTTATGTGAGAAAATCTTAGCAAATACAAAGTAACATGGTACCGTAGTAACCAATGAAATGACCCATTCATTTCTAAAGTACCTCACCAATTTTGAATGTATTAAAATTGGTAAGTATTAATAAAAATACTTCAGGATATATTTATAAAGTATGATATATATATAACATTTTTATGCCATTTTAAAGTCTAATTCACCAGCCATGTACATTACTTCTCCATGCATTCTAGACCTTTAAACACCTCTATTCAATGCCTTTTTAGTTTCTTTATAATTTTTTATTTTGCCAGTACTAATTCTGATATAGAACTATAATTTTACTAAGGAAAAGCAATAAACAAATATAGTAATATAGATATTTTGTCCAATATCTGCTATCACCTCCCTGTTGTTTTTATCTGTGGAAACAACAGATACATTCAGATGGTATTTCACAAATTTCTGATAGAAATTATTGATGTTTGGGGCACCTGGTATTTCAGTCAGTTAAGTGTCTGAAACTTGATTTTGACTCAGGTCAGGATCTCACAGGTTTGAGACTGTGTGAGATTCTGCAATGGCAGCACAGAGCAGGCTTGGGATATTCTCTCTCTCTCTCTCTCTCTCTCTGTTTTCAAATAAATTAATTAAAAAAAGAAATCATTGATGCTCATTGAGTGTATAATCACTACTTTATTAAAAACTAAGCAATCATTTATTGAATCCATATTGAGCAGCCATTTTGCCGGACATTGGGGTTAACAAGAAAAAATAAATCACTGTCAAGATATTCCAAGTCCTTTCTATTTTGCCTATTCATTTTTTCTTTTTGACCCTGGGCAATCATTGATCTTTTCATGTCTTCATAGTTTTGCCTCTTCCAGAATGTCATATAATTGGAATCATATCGTTTAGAGTTTTCAGATTGGCTTACTGCACTTACTGATATGCTTTTGATTTTCATCCATGTCTTTTCATGGCTTGATAGTTGTTAGCACTGAAGAGTATTCCATTTTCTGTATATATTCCAGTTTATTTATCTATTCACATAATGAACAATATCTCAACTGTTTCTAAGTTTTGGCAATTATGAATAAAGCTGGTATAAATATCAACATGCAGGTTTTTCTGTGGACATAAATTTTCAACTTTTTTAGATGGAGTTTTCTTTTAAAACAAGTAATTTTCAAATTAAAGCTAAGAAATTTAATTTTTACATCAATTTCTATTGTTGATTTTAACAATAAAAGCTTAAATGAATCTTCAGAGAATATTACTGGCTCTCTAATATCTCTGCATCAGAAACAGAAGATACATGAGTTATTCTGAAATTAGCCACGTTTAATTTTGTAAAAATGTATATTTCCCACCACAAATTACTTTAAGCATTTGAACGTGTTGATCTTCAAGGTATTTTAAATCCTCTTTTGAAGTTGGTATCCAGAACTCTGATACTCAGAGATAAAATTCTAACTTAAAACATTGATTTCCATTTGGTTTATTGAGAGACCAGATAGAGATTAGTGAGGAACTGTCAACGCCATTTGACTTTTAATAGATGGAACTTTTCAAAATTTAGTTTTTATTTACTAACGTCTTCTAGACATTTTAGGAATGGATGCTCTGGTGATACTGGTCTGGAATGATTTCCTGTTTATTCTGGCAAGTCAGACTGAGCAATTAATCTGAGCTCAGCAGTTAATCTGAGCAAGTCAGACTGCAGTGGGGAAACATCATAAGCTGTGTGCTCTAACAGCTTCTTGCACATTCTCATACTGTTGCCAGCAGTGAAACTGATGCCATGTTTACCACTTAACATTTGTGTTGTGACACAATGTACAAAATGTGGCATCATATTGGCCATCTGAGTGTCTTCATGTGAAATGCAATGCTCTTGTTTATTGCTATTTAATCATATTGAGTATGCTAGAGCCTCTGGTTCCTGTCCACCAGAGTGGGTTGCTTTCCTTTCCCCAGCACTTTTATTGTTCCTTTCAAAAATATTGTTATGGTAGACAACTGGTTATGCATGGTGAAATAACTAACTTTACCAAGGGACAATTTCAACTATTTATGACAAAACTACCACATTGCCTAAGACAGTATGGCCCTATGGGCTTAAAAATTATTTTATAAAGTTTTGAGCTTATGAATTTTTCTTGAACGCAAAATAGTCAAACTCATTATATGCATGTTGGTAAAAGCTATCTGAGTGTGCATTATTTTAAATTAATTCATAGAGTTTTGTACAAAAGGAAGAATATATGAACATTTATTAGCTATGATTTTAGGCTCCTTGTCTTATCACCAAACTTTAAAAAGCTTTTATTCCCAATAGTAAAAAACAACAAAACAAACAAACAAACAAAATTCTATGATCAAAGTTTTAGAACGTTGAGTACTGTCTGGTCCCTACACTAAAATTCAACTGCCACAAAGTGACATAAGACTCTACTACTAATTTACTCTCCAGAGTAAGTCAGATTTATATATATTTTGTGAGGGCAGGTTTTGATAGAAAGGGAAAATAGACCATGGGGACCTTGCGTGCCTTTCGAGAAGGGAAAGGTGGCCTAAAAGAATGAGAGGTGGGCATGAGGAGGTATAGTAGAGGGGAAGGAGAGAAATGGGGGAAAAATAATTTTTAAAGAAAAACCAGTACTTACGTTTTGCCTCCCTATGTTTGTAACTTAGTTTTCCTTCTCTTACCCTATGGTCTTCTTTTAAGTTTCTCAAATGCCACATATGAGTGAAAGCATATGATATCTGTCTTTTTTATGACTGGCTTATTTCATCTAGCATAATACCCTCTGGCTTCACCCACATTGTTACAAATGCCAAGATTTCATTATTTTTCATCACACAGTATGTAATACATATCACATCTTCTTTATCCATTGTGTATTGTCTGTAAGTGATGAATCATGGGAATCTACTCCTGAAGCCAAGACTACACTGTATACACTATATGTTAGCTAATGTGACAATAAATTATTAATCAAAAAGAAAAACAAAGAAAAGTACATTTTTAAATATGAGATTTCCTTAGAAACAGAGTCTGGGACAAAGTATCATGAGCAAATAGATGATTTGTTAGGCAATAATTTGGGAGATACTGGAAGAAAAGTAACAAGTGAGAAAGAAGAGAAGTTGTCTAAGACATGGAGACTGTGATGAAAGCTTCCTTGAAGTTAATCTGAGAAGTAATCATAAGGATTATGGGGTAAAACAGGAAGGAGGAAAATTCAAGAGAATTAAGATAGACTGATGACTGGGACTGAGTATTTTAGGATATTTTGAGGAAACTTCTCAAATCTTTTCAAAAATTTTCCTCTGTTCATGTAAGAAAACAAAGGGAGAAGCATTGATCCATTTACCTAACATACAACATAGTATGGTGACAAAATAATATAAGTTTTGGAGTCAATGTTCTGAGTTTACATCAGGGTAGTGCCTGCTTATGAGCTATGTGGAATAGTTGTAGAACCTTCCTAAGAGTTTTACTTCAATTATGTAAAATAGGGGATGATATTATCTATTTATCTATTTTTTTGTCAGTAAAAATCCAGGTAACTACTTGAGAATTTTCCAACAATAAAAGATTCTTCCACATGCCTATCTCAAATTGTTTTTGTCTAAAAATAACAAAGGTGATATTTTTTACTTTAAAATTCAAATTCGTCTCTTGTGACACAAAACTTAAGTTATTGAATCCAGCCACTATCTTCACTACGGGTTTAACCTTGTATTTTTTTTTTTCATGGAAGCAAGAGTTTAAAAGATATCAGTGAAAAATAGAGCCTTAAGTAATTACACTTCATTAACCACAACAGTGGGAACTAGATTTATGAATGTTTTAACATTTTCTCTGAGCACATGGATTGGCAAATATAACCTTAAATAATATTTTATTAAGTCTTTCAATGTATTTGAATAACTTAAATTTAGAAAGAATCAATTACAATATGAGTATAGATACTATATTTATAAATTCTATAAAGAAAATACAGATAAGAGACCAAAGCACTTTGAGGCTGGCTGTACAATATGCTCTTCATCAGTTTCTGATGCCTACATTCATGATAAATAAAACCATTTAACTTTTCAGCAGACTCAATAGAGCATGTGAATCATGCATGATGAGTCACTTTCTACGAGGTTGCAAAAGACTTTCTCTCATTTATGCTACTTTTCTGGAATGAAAGAACCTAAATCTGGTCCAAACTATAACATATGTACAGCCTCAATAGAAGCTTAGGAAGTCAGAAATTATCTTTGGTATTTAAACAACAAAGATATTTAATCACTAAATTATAACAAAAGAAACTTGCAGCAATGGAGTTTTTATCTTTTAATTTATTTTTAGCAACAGAGTTTTTAAATTTTCTTAGTCTCTCTCTTATAAATATGAAAGATTTTAGTTATATGTAAACAGCTGTCAATTCATGTTATAAAATTTGGTGGCAAAGGTGACAAAAAAAACAAGAACAAAGTTCTATGAATATTAAGTCTACTTGGTAATTATTATTTTCTTCATGCCATACTAGGGAGAAAAAGTCCACTCCCAAAGGGCACATCACCTTCACTCCACTCTCTCACTCACTGGGGGGATTTTATACTATTACAAAGACCTTTGCTTCAGGGTAAAGCAGCTGTTCTGGGTGCTTGCCAACTGAAGTGATGGTCTAACAAAATCTGTCAACAGAGAAAACACACCACATCCTCATATTCATGTTGTGGTTGCTTTCTCTTTTCGCTTTCAGCATAGCCCTTGGGATACTGCCTTATACAGAAGGCCAAGAAGGGTGACATATGTGTGAACATATGGCCCTGTCCTCCTGGGGTAACATACATGAAAACATATGGAGGTACCCTCTTACTCATCAGCAAACACAGGAAAGACTGTGCTATACCTTGTTACCTTGTTGAGTTTCCATATGGTTCTGAATTATTTCTGAGAGTAAATAATTTGCATTTAGTTTCCTCCAAAATTCTTTCTAGGTATAAAGAAATGTCTTAGCTATCTAAAACTTGGTAGTCATCTAAATATATGCATTTCTAAAGAAGATGACTACTATGATCACATATGTGTGTATATATACACATATATGTGCATATGTATATATATAAACATATATGTATATGTGTGTATACACACATATACATGTATATATACAAACATTTATATACATATATTGCACATACATCTCTAGGTGAAAAATTACTATTTAATTTTTTAAGTACTCTTAAAAGTGTTTTATTCGGATATTCATCCTAAAGATTTTTCAGTTTGTAAGAGTCTGTTTACATTTTTACATTTAGGTATTTTCATTCTTTCTGGCTAATTTATTCTTACCATATACTTAGGTTTTATTTTAAAACCAATTCTTCCATGAAGCTTCATATCCAAATCTTAGAATAGAAAACTCTTCTAGGGACTTCTCTAAAAATCTGTTCTTCCTCACAATTATACTTATCATTGCTTAAACACCTGACACTATTAATCCTAACATAAAAACATAATGAGGAACAGACATGTCAACATTTCTCATCAAGGCACAACTCTTCTATCTGGCATGGTACAAAGAAAGAAGTAGATGATAATAAATATTGGGTAAGTAAATGAAGAAATTCATTCATACAGGTAAAAGATTGTAAGGTTTTGGGCAAAGACAAGATTAATAAAGGTAGAGGGAAAATTTTGCAGTAGAAAATTCAGTATTTAGTAACTGATTAGATATTGAGATTAAAGAACAAAGCAGAAACAAGAAGAAATCTGTTCCCTAGCTTTTTTTGCTGTCTCTGATTGCCAAACCTGGTCACTCCCTTTTTTCCCCAGAATTTGGGATAAGTGATATCATGTTATTACAGAAAACCAATTATTTTGTGTTCCATCTTTTCATTCTCCAAAGATCTATGATCTATGCTCCCTTGTTGACCTGTTCTAATTTCAAGGCTTTACCAGTTCATAATCTGATATTGACAAATCACACTTGTCATCAACAACCTTTAGACTACATATTTGAGAGTCTTTATGGAGTCATACAACTTTTTCTGTCTCTACTACGTGGTGTTGTTTTTCCAACTTCATGGTGATGCTCTAGAAAGTTACTTAGTATAACATCAGTTTGATCAACAAGGAGCTTCCACCTTTAATTCCTGCATTCACCGTGCTTTTCAAATATCATTTAATTTTTGTTGATTTCTCAACAGGAACTCTTCAGACCAGGAGACTATGGGATGATATATATTCACAATATTTAAAGAAAAAAAATGGTCAACCAAGAATACAATACCTGGCCAAAATATCCATCAGAAATGAAGGAGAGATAAAGACTTTCTTAAGCAAACAAAGATAGAAAGTTCATAATCATTAGGTATGCTGTACAAGAAATGATAAACAGAGTTCCTTAAATGGAAATAAAAGAGTGCTAGTTAACACTGTAAAAACAGATGAATGTAGGTGTAAAACTCCCTTTCAATGGGGACTATGTAAAGTTAAATTCACTGATATTGTAATGGTGGTCCTTAATTTACTTACAATTCTAGTTTAAAAGTTAAAAATTGATGAATTAAAAAACCATAATAATTTATGAATGAATTAAATAACCACAATAATTTGTTAATAGTTACACAAAGTAAAAATATATAAAGTATAACATCAATAACCTAAAAATATAAAGGGGGAGAAGTATAAAATTAAGGAATGTTATAGAGATTAATGTTATTTAAGTAAAATATGGTGTTATAAATATAACACATTTTTTGTAAGCCTCTGGTAACCATGAAAAAATGTGTACTAGTTAAAAAGTTATGGTTAAGAGGGGCGCCTGGGTGGCTTAGTCGGTTAAGAGTCCGACTTTCGCTTAGGTCATGATCTCACGGTTCGTGGGTTCGAGCCCCGCGTTGGGCTCTGTGCTGACTGTCAGCTCAGAGCCTGGAGCCTGTTTCAGAGTCTGTGACTCCCTCTCTCTCTGACCCTCCCCTGCTCATGCTGTCTCTCTCTCTCTCTCTCTCCTAGAAATAAATAAAACATTTAAAAAAAAAGTTATGATTAAGAAGTCACAGCAAACCCTTATAAAAGTCATCAAATTACAAAAGAAGACAACAAGAAGGGAACATGGACCTACAAAACAGAAAACAATAAGCAAGATGGCAATAGTAAGTTCTTACCTATCAGTAATTACTTTAAATGTAAATGGAATACATTCTCCAAGAGCACACAAATGCTGACTAGATAGAAAAATACAAGTGATATGCTATCCATAGGGAGTCAGGTTAGCTTTAATGACACACACAGACTGAAGGGCTGGATAGAAACATTCCAAGGAAATGGTCACCAAATGAAAGCAGGGATAACTATACCTATGTCAGACAAAATAGAATTTATACTAAAAATGGCCAAAAGAGACAAATGAGGTCATTGTATCATGATAGATGGATCAATTTATCAAAAAATAATACTTATAAACATTTGTGCACCTAACATTGAAGCACCTAAATAAAGTAAGTAAACACAAGCAGAACTTAAGGGGGAAATATATAGCAATACAATAATAGGTGGGGAAGTTAATACCACAACTCAACAATGAGTAGATTGTCCAGAAAGACAATCAGTAAGGAAACAGCAGATTTGAACATCACTATGGAACAAATGGACATAATAGACATAAACAGAACATTCCACCCAACAGCAGAATACACACTTTTCCCAAGCACAAATGGAAGATTTTCTAGGATAGATCATATATTAAGCATCAAAACTAGACTTAACAAATTTAAAAACAATCAAATCATACCAAGGATTTTCTCTGACTACAATGGTCTAAAACTACAAATCAGTAATGGGAGGAAAATTGGAATATCCATTAGTGTGTGGAAATTAAACAGCCTCATAACCAATGGATCAAAGAAATTAAAAAAGAAATAAAAGTATCTTGAGATAAACAAAAATGGAAATAAAACATACCAATTTTATGGAATTTAAGAAAAGCATTTCTTAAGACTTTATAGTTATGAATACATACATTGAAAAAATAGAAAACTCTTAAATTAACTTTATACATAAAGGAACTAGAAAAATAAAAAAATAAGCCCAAAAAACACAAGGAGAAATAATAAAAATCAGAGCAGAAACAAATTAAATAAAATACGGGAAAACAGTGGGGGAGAGATGAACAAAGGTGGGTGTTGTTTCTTTGAAAATATAAACAAAATTGGCAAGTCTTTAGGTAGACTAATCAAGAAAAAAAGGAGACCCAAATAAAAAAAAAAACCAGTAAATGAAAAATGAGACAGTACAACTGATACCATAGAAATACAAAGGACCATCAGAGACCACCATGAAAAATAATATGCCAGCAAACGGAATGATTTAGAAAAAATGGATAATTTCCTAAAACAGAGTAATATTGAATAATGAAATTGACTCAATAATCGAAATTCTCCCAGCAAGGAAAAGACCAGGATCAGATGGTTTTATAGAATTCTACCAATTATGTAAAAAAGTAAAACAAAACCACCAAATCTTCCCAAACTCTTCCAAAAACTCAAAAGAGGAGAAAACTCTTCTGAACTTATTTTATGAGGCCAGTGTTACAGATACAAGTTTAGATAAGGACACAAGAAAACTATAGGCCAATATCCCTGATGAACATGGGTACAAAAACACTAACAAAATACTAGCTACCTAAATTCAGTAGCACAGCTCATTAAAAGTATCACACAATACGAGCAGTGGGAATCATCCCTAGGATGCAAGGATGGTTCAACATATGCAAGTCAATAAATGTACACATCACAGTAATAGAAAAATGAAAATCTTATCATATTAACAGACACATATTGCCATATCAACAAATGGCAAAATTTAACGTCATTCATGATACAAACTCTCAACAAATTGGGTTTAGAAGAAATGTACCTCAAATTAATCATCTATGACAAACGCCACAGCAAACACCATACTCAAAGGTGAAACGTTGAAAGCTTTTCCTTAAAGATCAGGAACCAGACCAGGGTACCTAATTTGGCACTCATATTCAATATAGTGCTGGAAATCCTAGCCAGATGAATCAGGCTAGTAAATGAAATAAAAGTCATTAAAACTGGAAAAAATATTTTTTTCAGACATGATTTTATATGTGGCAAATCCTAAAGATACCACCAAAATATTATTACGGTTTACCAACAAATGTGGTAAATTATAGGATAAAATATCAACATATAAAAATGGGTACCATTTGTAATACATGAACAATGAATTATCTGAAAAATAAAAATTCAGTTTGTAACAGCATCGAAAACAATACAATACGTAGACATTAACTTAACAAAGGATATGAAATATTTCTACATGGAAAATACTGACAGTGATGACAGAAACTGAAGATACAAATAAGTCGAAAGATATCCTATGTTCATGGCTTAGAAGAATTAAATTGTTAAAATGATTTTACTCCTGAAAAGCATCTATAGATTCAATACAATCCCTATGGAAACCCCAATGGCATTTTCCACTGAAATAGAGAAAAGAATCCTAAAATTTGCATGCAATCACTAGACCACATATAATCAAAGCATTCTGAGAAAGAGAAACAAAGTTAGACACCATGTTTTCTGGTTTAAAATGGTATTACAAAGCTACGGTAGCCAAAGCAGTATGGTACTGGTATAAAAAAAAAAAGATTCAAGGACCAATGAAACAGAACTGAAAGCCCAGAAATAAAGCCAAACCTATATGTGCAACTAACATTTGATAAGGGAGTCAAGAATACTTAGTGGAGAAAAGACAGTCTCTTCAATAAGTAGTGTTGGAATAAATTGGATATTCACACGGAAAAGAAGGAAACTAGAACCTTACCTTACAGTACTCACAAAAATGAACTTGAAATGGATTAAAGACTTACATTTAAGACCACAGACAGTAAAACTCCTAGAAGAAAACTTAAGGCAATATCTTGAAGTGTCTTGATAATGCTTTTGGATATGACATGAAAACACAAACCACAAAATCAAAGATAAAAATTTGGACTACATCAAACTAAAAAGCTCTTTTATAGAAAAATACACAATCAACAAAATGAAAAGGCACCTGTGAAACAGGATAAATTATTTACAAACCACACATCTAATAAGGGGTTAATATCCAAAATATCTAAGGAACTCATACAAATCAATAGCAAAAACAGAAACAAAAACAAACAATTCAATTTTTAAAAAATGGGTAGAGAAACTGAATAGACATATTTCCAAGGAAATATTCAAATTGGCCAACAGGTACATACACACACACACACACACACACACACACACACACACACACACATCTCCAATCATTAGGGAGATGCAAATCAAAATCACAATTAGATAACACCCCAGACCTTGTAGAAAGGCTTTCGTAAAGAAGAGAGGAAATAACAAATGTTGCCAAGGATGTGGACAAAAGCAAACCCTTGTGCACTGCTGGTGAGCATGTGAATTGGTACATCCTCTCTGGAAAACAGTGGAAAAGTTTCTCAAAACATTACAAATAGTACTACCATATGATTTAATAATTCCATTTCTGGCTATATATCTGAAGAAAATGCAATCAGTAACCTTGGAAAGATATCTTCACCCACCATTTTTACTGCAACACTATTTGCAAAATCCAAAGCATGAAAACAACCTAAGCATCATTAGATAAATGGATAAAGAAAATTTAACACACACACACAAATACTTCTGGCCATAAAAAATATGGAAAATCTGCCTTTGCAACAGTATGAATGGACATTGATGGAGTTTTGCTAGAAATAAGTCAGAGAAAGACAAATATTGTATGATCTCATTTATATGTGGAATCTAAAAAATCCGACTTGTAGAAATGGTGATCAGATTTGTGGCTGCCAAAGTAATGGCAAGGCAGGGGGAGAATTGTGTGGAGGTGGTCAAAATGCACAAACTGTTTGAAATAAGATAAATAATATCTAAGTTGTAATAGCTAATAACCCATTTTTTTTGTATATTTGAATGCTGTTATGATGGTATAATTTACATCACAAGGAAAAATATATTGTAACTATGAGAGGTGATGGTTGATAACTTAGTGTGCTAATCAATTCCTAATATATACATATATCAAATTATGTTTTACACCTTAAACTTATAAATTGTTATACATCAATTATATTTCAAGACAACTGGTAAAAATGTAAAAACAATATTTATTTCTTATTGGATTGTTTAGATCTTTTGAACTTAATATAGTAATTGATGATTGGGCTAAATCTGTTGCTATTTTCTTTTTTTAACCATATGACCTTTTTTATTTTTTATTTCCTTGTGTTTGTATTTGAATAGTTGGGTTTTACTGACATACAACTTCATTTTTATTGTGAGAATATTAACACAGCATACTTCCTTTTTTCTCCTCCTAATACATTGTGCTATTTCTGTCATATATTTTTATTCCACCTTTTCAATAAACCCAATAATATATTGTAAAAGAATTAATAAAAATTTAATTTTAGAGCAGTTTACATTTATAGAAATATTTTGATGGTAGAAATAGTTTTTATATAACTTGAATTCAGTCACCCTATTAACATATTATTAGTATATTTATCACAATGTGCCTTAATTGGGATGTTTCTAATGTTTTTATCATGATTAGAATGAAGTAGTGTGTTACTGAAATGAAGTCCCCAGAGATGAAGTGCAATTCTCATCACATCATATCAAGAATATATCGTTATCAATATACATATATAATTTTGATATTAACTTTGATCACCACAGTTAATATATGATTGTCAGGTTTCTGCAGAAGTGGTGTTATGTTTTACCTCCTCCAAGGTAATTATATTAAATTATTCTGCATGGGACATTTGTTTAATATCTGCCACATAGTTATTAAACAAATATAGTAAACATTAAACATAAACATAATTATTATTCAATAATTTATTTTTATCATTATGGATTAATGAATATTTATTTAATACTTTGGGTTATCATTTTGTTGATAAACTGTCCCATGTTTGGTCACTGACAGTTCTTTCGGTTGGTTCCTACATCCCTTTGACATATTTTCACAATTTTGACTCTAGTTTTTGTGGAAATGTTTTGTTTTTTAAAAATATTTTCTATTATTCTTCCAGTTTAGGATCATTTTGTATATTTCCAACTCCGGCCCTCAAATCAGTTATTTCTCTATTAAGTCCTTGTTTCTTTTATTCGAGAATACTTACATAAATTGAAATTTGGGCACTGAGTGTGTTTGTTACTAACAGGGTGTCATTAAGCTGACAGATGGAGATAGGTATATGTATGTACACTAATTTACATAGATGCACATACTGATTGTTCCTTAAATTCAGTTAAGTCTGTTGATTCTGAATGATGAAAACTTAAATGGTACATAAGTAAGCTCTGGAAATTGGTTGCCTTAAAGCTTCTCAGTGTTTCTTCTTTTCATAGAAGTTGATTCTTTTCTCAGCATCATAGAATTTTACACTGTGCATGTTCATTTGGCTATTTGGCTAAAAAATATGAGGAAATTCTATGAGGATTTTTATAGTTTTGTTCTTTGTGGTATTCTGTCCTTAATATTCTTGTCCATTCTGCCTAAATTGTCTCCTGAACTACTCAAGTCTTCTGTGCTGTTTGGGCTCTTATATTCATACAGGAGTTTAAAATTGTCACCAGGTACAAAGCTGAAATTTCTTCCATAAAAGAATCTATAAATTAAAATATCATTTTGTGTACTTCTCTAACCTAGTATTATTTAAATATTGTAATAATTAAAGGAATTTTTGTAGATGTTTCACATTGAGATCATAACCAAATAAATTTGGGAAGTCTTGGATGGAACCAAATTCTTTTTAATGTAAATTTCCAAAGTAGGATTGCAGGAGGCATTATTTTCACACCTAGTGAACCAGTGAACATTATCTGTATAAGTGGAAGATTTCAATACAACTAATAGACAATTGACAGAATGGGAAGAGATAGTTGCAAATGACATATAGGATAAAGGGCTAGTATCCAAAATCTGTAGGAATTTACTGCTACTAGGAATTTACCCAAGGGATACAGGAGTGCTGATGAATAGGGGCCCATGTACCTCAATGTTGACAGCAGAACTTTCAACAATAGCCAAATCATGGAAAGAGCCTAAGTGTCCAACAATTGATGGATGGATCAAGAAGATGTGGTGTATCTATACAATGGAATACTACATGGCAATGAGAAAGAATGAAACCTGGCCATTCAGAGGAACGTGGATGGAACTCGAGGGTGTTATACTAAGTGAAATAAGTCAGGCAGAGAAGATACCGTATGTTTGCACTCATATGTAAAACAGGAGAAACTTAACAGAGGACCATGGGGGAGGAGAAGGGGAAAAATAGTTAAGGAGAGGGAGGGAGCCAAACTATAAGAGACTCCTAAATACTGAGAACAAACTGAGGACTGATGGGGGTGGGGGAGAGGGGAAGTGGGGTGGTGGGCACGGAGGAGGGCACTTGTTGCGATGAGCACTGGGTGTTATGTGGAAACCAACTTGACAATAAACTACAAAAGAAAAAAAATAAAGATAGGACCTGTCCCCACTATTTTTTCCTATAATTGTTAAAATAAAAGCAACAAAATTATTTTTAGGAAAAAAAGGAAGTTTTCATGGTATTATTATTTACTAGAAAGAATATGGGTAATATTTGTCACCATGCCTCATTGTGTGGTTAGGCACAGAGCGTTCCTCAGATTTCAAATATGTGACTTTAGGAACTGGAAGTTAATTTTAGATTTTATTCATTGATGCGTCTTTAAAAATGTTATTGCTTCTCTTGGAAGAAACTTTTCATTAATCAGTCATGCTTTTATTTCCTTCATGTTTCCATTGTATATGCTACTTTTTCATGTATGAAAATCATAGATTTTTGTATTCCTTTTCTCCCTCTTTCACCTGTTTCTGTCTATTTTTCTAACTTGAATAGGCAAACCCATCCATTTTTCTGAACTCTGTCTCTCTCTGCAAGACTGAAGACCCTATTTTCATTAAACCTGCTGTTTTGTTTTGCCTCTATCCATTTTCTTTTGTGTTGAGCTATTAGACTCCATCTGGTTTTCTTTGACCCTAAGAAGCTGTCTTTCACTTGATGTGTTCAAGTATCAACCAACTTAAATACCACTTTGATAGACATTTATGACAGGTATTTGACAGCTAACTATCTCTTCTGTGGCCTTTCCATGTGTGAAACTACTGTATCTGCCAGAATATTGTCTTACATCTGTATTCATTTATTCTTGCCCCTACAGCTAACTTACTTGACTTAAAATGTCTTGGTATCTCTTTAACATACAACTATATCTGTTTAGTAGCTTTTTTTTCATTTCTGAATAATACTTGAGTGGTCTTTAGCCTTCGCCTGCTAACTGGTAGAACTGCAAAAGCTAGAAAGAATATCACAATTTTCTCTGGCAAGCTCTTTTGAAATAAATCACAAGTGGCTCCATATGTAAAACTCCCATAGTGTTCTTTTGTTCCTGATGTCTGAATAACCATCCAAGACATCTATTCCCAAGGTTTTTTATAATTATGGTTCCAAAAAGTACCCATGTAGTTCTATAGACTTAGGCCTTTGAATCTGATTACCATAATGGAATTGTTCTTTATTGGATTGTCCCTCATCTCAATTGAAAACCATACTGAGCTTATCTTAGGCACCCCTGGCTTCCCCTATTCTCATCTGAGTTTTGCTACTGTGGAGTACAGCCGTCACTCTCTCTATTCACTCCTTGCTCCTCATTACCCACTATAACCTTCACTCTGGAAAGTAGCCCTCCTGCCATTCATTTAAAAAGGATATTTAATTCAATGTGATACACGTACCTCGATTTAAAAGAGTGTTTCTTGTTACAAAATGAATGGTTTTGCACGAAGAGTTGTAGTACAAGCGCAATCAATGGTAGAAAAGGTAGAGTGAAGGTGGGGCTTCCGAATACCTTGATAAACACATAATTCCTTGAGCAGCATTTTGGCCTAATTCCAACTAACTTGGTGTTTTGTTTGCTCAACACCCTGAAAAGGTATCGCTTTTCCATTCCACAGCCCTCCTATCTACTGTGACAATGCCCAAATTTTAGTGCAAATACTCTTTCAGGAAGGAAACAAGCTATTGTTAAGAACACAATTTCTGCAATGAGTGGACCTGAATTTCTCATTTTTCTCTTTACTAGATGTGTATGTTTTGTCAAATTATTTAACTTCTCTAAGCTACAGTATTCCTATCCAAAAATGAACAAATTATTTGAGATGCCACATACAGTTCTTTCAGAACTGAATGAAATAATTCATGTAAAGCAATTTGCAAAACACCTGACAATAAACGCTTACCAATTCATAGTTATTTTTCCTCATTCATATATTAATGGCAAGAATTACTTCTACTTTCTTTTGAAAAATAAATTCAAAGTATTCAATTAACAACTTTGATAGGTTTGATGAATTGCCATCACTGTGCGAAATGAGAAATAAAATTTTACCTTCTGTATTTTCTTTTTCACCCATGATACTATTTGTTCTGTTGACTGCTAACACCTAAATTTGTACTCTACTGGTAAATGGACTAAGCACAGTATGGATGTGATTTCAAGGTCACTAGGGAATCTTATACCAAAATTGCTGTTATCTCCCACTCAGGAAATTGATGCCTAAAAGACCAGGCTAGTTGATGTGTAAGGTTTATAAAAGTTTACAACTTTTAAAAGATGTCCAAATCTTTCTTGAAAGATGTCAACCTTAGAAGTGACTTAGTTAAGCAATATAACTAGTTAGTGTCTGATGTGTGAACAGAAAACAGTGGTCATGAAGCCAGTTCAATATTATCACTGTCATGATATTCTTTTGCTTAGGGCAAAAATGTTTTGTTTTTTTTTTCTGAAAGAGGGCGTATCCATTGTTACTATCTTTTTTTTTTAATTAGAGACAACTTAGGAGGAACTAGTGAAAGATGACAGAATCAGAGACTTAACTTAGAAAACTAATAACAGAGGGGACGAGGCAAGATGGCAGAGAAGTAGGGAGCTCTGTGCATTTCGCTCGCCCCCATCTCTCAGAGAAGGCCTGAAGCCATAGGACACAGAGCCGCAGGAGTTTGGGATGAGAAAGAGACAGAGTACATTGGAAAGACAACCTCATAAGTGCGTGAGTGCGAACTGGGGAAGATTAAAGCCGGCCAGGACTAGAGACATGGAGGAGAGGGAGCCTCCCTTGTGGGGAGCCATGGTGAGTCAGGGGCAAAGAAAGAGCAGCTGGAACTGCTCATAGAACTGTCCCTGGAGAAGAGAAAAACTTTGGCTCGGACAGAGAGTGTTCTTAGTTCTAGCTGGGGTGCTGACTTTGAACTGGGTGCCCCCGGTCCCTGGCAGCACCAGGATAAACTGCTTTGCTGCTCTCCTGGCTCCATCCCCAGAGGCAGGGAGGTGGCCAACCTGAGGCTGCACAGCTGCCCTTCTGGCTCAACACCCGTGGTGGGAAGGCAGCCAACCCAAGGCTGTGCCCCTGCTCTCCAGGATCAATCCCCAGTGGCTGGGAAGCATTCAACTTGCGGGACTGTGTTTCAGGAGATATCAATAAAGTGCGTGGATTGGGACCTGGAAACGAGGCAGGACTTGGGACATAGAACGTGGCCCAACATGGCTGCACACACGGGACAGGGAGATCAGACCAAGGGAGTGATTTGTAGTGTTTGGTTTGAGAAGGGACTGGGCATTTTGCTCCCCACAAACACCAAGGCAGGACCTCAGGGAGTGGCCAGTGGACTACAGTGGAGGCTAAGGCCTGTCAACACCAAACCACGACCATTCCCCTAGAGAGTTTTTTCTTTTTTTTTTTTAACCAGATCCTGGGCAAGACTAACACGGATGCACTGCTGTGATTAATTTTAGATCAATTCTTTCTATTCAGATATATTTTCCCTTGTCTCATTTGTAACTCTCCCCTCTGCTGGACTGGGCACTCTGGTCATTAGTTTTCTTAGTCATATTTAATCCATTCTCTAAATGTATATTCTACACCTCCACCACTACCTTTCTATCTCTCTCTCTCTCTCTCTCTCTCTGGAGTAATCAGACTATATAGATTCTCTGAGTAACACTGTCCTCGTTTCTTTCTCCTTGCTTCCTACCATATTCTCCTCTTTCTCTGAATTAAGCCTCTTAGTCTCTCTCCCTGGTCAATGTCCATCTTCACTTTCTTCCCGCCCTGATATTTCTCTCCGTGTATATGCTCTTCGATCAGCACTGCATATACCCTGCTCTCCATTTGTAGCTGGGAATTCTAGGTTTTATACTTTTTAGACTGTTGTTTGTCTTTTTTTTTTTCATTCCTTTCTTTTTTTCTTCTTTTTCTTATTTCCTTTTTCTTTTTCCCTTTTGGGTTGCTCACTTGTTGGATTTGTCTGTGGTTTGTGTGCCTTTCTTCGGGTATGTTTGTCTGTTTTCTCTTCAAGGGGTATCTAAAGAAACGAGCCAAAGTACACATGATGGAGAGTCCCAAATACCACCACAGGTAGGGAAATAAAATAATAAAAAAACAAGAGAGTACAAGAGACACCATTAAAAAAACACTTACTGAATGGAAAGGCGCTAGACAGTCAATGAGCCTTCCTTAATATAGCAGTACTCACAGATGCAGAGCACATAACAAACTTTTAAAACTTACAAGAGACAGAAAGCTAGCCAAAATAACGAGACGGAAGACCTCACCTCTAAAGAAATTCCAGGAAGAAATGTCCACTAAAGAGCTGCTTAAAACAGATATAAGCAACATAACTGAACAAGAATTTAGAACAGTAGTCATAAAGTTTTTTTCTGGGCTTGAAAAAAGCAATGAAGACATCAGTAAAGCTATTGCTACAAAGATCATGGAGCTTAAAAATAGTTGTGATGAATTAAAAACCGCTATAAATGAGATGCATAGTAAAATGGAGTTGTCCAATGTGAGGGTTGAAGAGGCAGAGAGGAGAATAGGTGAATTAGAAGACACAATTATAGAAAAAGAGAAAGCCGAGAAAAAGAGAGATAAACTGATCCAGGAACAGGAAAGGAGAGTTCGAGAGCTCAGAGATACAATTCAAACGGAACAATATCCGTATCATAGGAATTTCAGAAGAGGAAGAGAGGTAAAGGCGCTGAAGGAGTCCCTGAGCAAATTATAGCTGAGAACTTTCCCAATCTAAGGAAGGAAACAGACAGTGAAATCCAAGAAGCACAGAGAACTCCCCTCAGACATAACTTGAATCAATCTTCTGCATGACATATTATACAGAAACTGGCAAAATATAAGGTCAAAGAGAGAATTCTGAAAGCAGCTAGGGATAAAAGGGCCCTAACATACAAAGGGAGACCTATCAGAGTAGTCACAGACCTATCTACTGAAACTTGGCAGGTCAAGAAGGAATGGCAGGAAATCTAATGCGATGAACAGAAAAAATATGCAGCCAAGAATCCTCTATCCAGAAAGCCTGTCATTCGGAATAGATAGAGAGATAAAAGTCTTCCCAAAGAAACAAAAATTGAAAGATTTCATCACCACTAAACCAGCCCTACAAGAAATCCTGAGGGGGACTCTCTGAGGGAAATGTTGCAAGGAACACAAGTTACCAGAGACACCACCACAGCATGAATCCTAGAAAGAGCACAATGACTCTACACTCATATTTTTCAATAATAAGACTGAATGTAAATGGACTAAATGCTCCAATCAAAAGACATAGGGTATCAGAATGGATAAAAAAAACCCAAAATCCATCTATTTACTGTCTATAAAAGACTCACTTTAGAACTGAGGACACCCTCAGATTCAAAGTAAGGAGATGGAGAACTATCTATCAGGGTACTGGAAGTCAAAAGAAAGCTAGAGTAGCCGTACTCATATCAGACAAACTGGACTTTACAGTGAAGGCAGTAACAAGGGATGAAGAAGGGCATTATATAATAATTACAGGGTCTATCCATCAGGAAGAGCTAACAATTATCAATGTCTATGTACAGAATACAGGTGCACCCAAATACATAAAACAATCACAAACAGAAACAATCATATGGGTAAGAATGTGCTAATAGCAGGGGACTTCAATACTCCATTTACAGCAGTGGATAGATCAACTACACAGAAAATCACTATGAAACAATGACACATTGAGCCAGATGGATTTGACAGATATATTTAGAACTTTACATCCTGAGGCCTTGCAATTCACTTTCTTCTCAAGTGCGCATGGTACATTCTCCAAGATAGATCACATAATGGGACATAAAGCAGCCTTCAATAAATATAAAAGAATTGAGATCATACCATGTACACTTCAGATCACAATGCTATGAAACTTGGAATCAACCACAGGAAGAAGTCTGGAAAACCTCCAGAAACATGGAGGTTAAAGAACACCCTATGAAAGAACGAAGGGGCCAATCAGGCAATTAGAGAAGAAATTTAAAAATATATGGAAATAAATGAAAATGCAACAATCAAATCTCTATGGGATGCGGCAAAGCCAGTCCTGAGAGGAAAGTACATTGCACTCTAGGCACATTTCAAGAAACTAGAAAAAGCACATATACAAAATCTAACAGCACACCTAAAGGAACTAGTAGGAGAGCAATAAGAGCACCCCAAACTCAGCAGAAGAAGAGAAATAATAAAAATCAGGGCGGAAATAAACCATATAGAATTAAAAAAAAAACAAACAACTGAACAGATCAATGAAACCAAGAGTTGCTTTTTATGAAAAAGTAAACAAAATTGACAAACCTCTAGCCAGGCTTCTCAAAAAGAAAAGAGAGAGCACCCAAATAGACAAAATCATGAATGAAAAGGGACTTATTACAACCAGCCCCTCAGAAATACAGGCAATATTCAGGGAGTAGTATAAAAAAATTTTATGTCAACAAACTGGACAACTAAGATAAATGGGCAAATTCCTAAATACACACTCAATACCAAAATTCACACGGGAAGAGATAGAAAATCTGAACAGACCCATAACTAGTGAAGAAATTGAATCAGTTATCAAAAAATCTCCCAATAAATAAGAGCTCTGGGCCAGATGGTTTCCCTGGTGAATTCTACCAGACATTTAAATCAGAAGTAATACCCATTCTTCTCAAGCTATTCCAAAAAATAGAAATGGAAGGAAAACTTCTGGACTCATTCTATGAAGCCAGCATCACTTTGATTCCCAAGACAGACAAAGACTGAGAGCATAAAAAGAGAACTACAGGCCAGTATCCTTGATGAATACAGATGCAAAAATCGTCAACAAGATACTTGCAAATCGAATCCAACAGCACATAAAAAGGATTATCCACCATGATCAAGTGGGATTCATTCCTGGGTTACAAGCCTGGTTCATTATTCACTAATCAATCAATGTGACACATCACATTAACAAAAGAAAAAAATAATAACCATACGATCCTGTCGATAGATGCAGAAAAAGCATTTAACAAAACATAGCATCTCTTCTTAATAAAGACCCTCAAGAAAGTCGGGATAGAAGGAACTTACTTAAACACCATAAAAGCCATTTATGAGAAGCCTTATGCTAACATCCTCCTCAATGGAGAAAAACTGAGAGCTTTCACCATGAAATCAGGAACACGACAGGCATGTCCACTCTCACTACTGTTGTTTAACATAGGGCTGGAAGTCCTAGCATCAGCCATCAGACAACAAAAGGAAATAAAAGACATCAGACTTGGCAAAGAAGTAGTCAAACTTTCACTTTTCACAGACGACATGATACTCTACATAGAAAACCTGACAGACTCCACCAGGAGCCTACTAGAACTGATCCATGAATCCAGCAAGGTTGTTGGATACAAAAATCAACATACAGAAATCGGTTGCATTTTTATACACCAACAATGAAGCAGCAGAAAATCAAGAAACTGATCCCATTCACAATTGCAGAAAAAAACATGAAATACCTAGGAATAAACCTAACCAAAGATATAGGAGATCTGTATGATGAAAACTATAGAAAACTTATGAAGGAAATTGAAGAAGACACAAAGAAATGAACAAACATTTCATGCTTATGGATCAGAAGAATAAATATTGTGAAAATGTCATTACTAACCAAAGCAATCTACACATTGAATGCAATCCCAATCAAAATTGCACCAGCATTCTTCTCAAAGCTAGAACAAACTATCCTAAAATTTGTATGTAACCACAAAAGACCCCGGTAGCCAAAGTAATATTGAAGAAAACCAAAACGGAGGCATCACCATCCCAGACTTTAGCCTCTACTACAAAGCTGTCATCATCAAGACAGTATGGTATTGCCACAAACACAGACACATAGATCAATGGAAGAGAATAGAGAACGTGGAATTTGACCCACTAATATACGGCCATTTAATCTCTGACAAAGCAGGAATGAGTATCCAATGGAAAAAAGACAGCCTCTTTAACAGATAAAGCTGGGACAACTGGGCAGCAACATGTGGAAAAATGAAACTATATCAGTGTCTCACACCATACACAAAAATAAACTCAAAATGGATAAAGGACCTGAATGTGAGATGGAAAATCAACAAAACCCTAGAGGAGAAAGCAAGAAACAACCTCCTTGACCTCAACCGCAGCAATTTCTTACTTGACACAAGCCCAAAGTTAAGTAAATCAAGAGCAAAAATGAACTATTGGGACGTCATCAAGATAAAAAGCTTTTGCACTGCAAGGGAAACAATCAATAAAACTAACAGGCAACCGATGGAATGAGAAAAGATAGTTGCAAATGACATATTAGATAAAGGGCTAGTATCCAATATCTATAAGGAATGCATCAAACTCCACAGCCGAAAAACAAATAATCCAGTGAAGAAATGGGCAGAAGACATGAACAGACACTTCTCCATAGAGGACATCCAGATGGTCAACAGACACAGGAAACAATTCTCAGTGTCCCTCATCATCAGGGAAATACAGATCAAATACAAAATGTAAACTGGTGCAGCCCCTCTGGAAAACAGTGTGGAGGTTCCCCAAAAAATTAACAATAGAACTCCCCTAGGACCGAGCAATTGCACTGCTAGGAATTTAATCAAGAGGTACAGAAGTGCTGATGCATAGGACCACCTGTACCCCAATGTTCATAGCAGCACTCTCAACAATAGCCAAAACATGGAAAGAGCCTAAGTGTCCATCAACGGACGAATGGATCAAGAAGATGTGGTTTATCTATACGATGGAATACTACATGGCAATGAGAAACAATGAAATCTGGCCACTTGTAGCAATGTGGATGGAACTCAAGGGTGTTAAGCTGAGTGAAATAATTCAGACAGATGCCATATGCTTCCACTTATAGGAGGATTAGGGAAACTTAATGGAGGACCATGGGGAAGGGAAAAAATAGTTGGTGAGAATGAAGGGGGGAAACCATGAGAGACTCTTGAATACTGATAACAAACTGAGGGCTGAAGGGGGAGGTGAGGAGAAGGGGGTGATGTGAGTGGAGAAGAGCACTTGGGATGAGTACTGGGTGTAATATGGAATCCAATTTGACAATAAAGTATGAAAGAAAAAAAAGAAAATTAGTTACAAAGAGGGACTGCTTTGCAATTTTCTTAAACCTTCTTCTGCTTATGGCCTTTTTTCTTCTTTTATTTCTTACTACTCTTTTGCTCCCTCAGCAGGGTCTACCTTGTTCCCTAAACATATACCCCTTATCATGACATATAGCAAGATAATTTATTGCTCTAGGACTTTCTGCTTTGGTCTAGATATATTTTTTATTAGTCACCTTTCCATCTTCATACACTTCATGAAAATAGCTATGCATTTTGTTTCTTTGACTGAGGTTCTTATAATGGGACAGAGCTTGTGTGTTTGTACCTGAGTATGTGAGTAGATACATAGGCATGGAAGGAGAGGGTTTTTATGAGACATACAGGAAAACTTGCCTGCAGGTAGGTACTGTTTATATTTATCTTTAAAGTCTAAATTCTATAACAAAATTATTCTATGGAAAAGTTTCTAAATAGAAAAAGTGAATGAATCCCCACACTATTATGTCTTGATTGTTCAAATTAGGTAATTTCTATGTCCTTTCTCCAAGTTCACCTATTGTTTATTCTCTTCATTCTTCTACTTAGGTCATCCTTTTTTTTTTTTTTTTTGGTTTTTAGATTATTCAGGTTTAAATTTTCTATTGAATTCTTTTCTAGAACTCTAATTTGTTAATTTTTTTTGCTAAAACTTTTAATTTTCTTTTCAAAAATGTTTAATTCCTCCTTAAATCATATTTTAAGATGGCTGTTTTAAAATCCTTGTCAGGCAGGGCACCTGGGTGGCTCAGTCATGACTGGTCATGATCTCACCGTTCGTGGGTTCAAACCCCGTGTTGGGCTCTGTGCCGACAGCTAGCTCAGAGCTTGGAGCATGTCTTTGGATTCTGTGTCTCCCTCTTTCTCTGACCCTCCCCTGCTCACACTTTCTCTCTCTCTCAAAAATAAATAAAACATTAAAAAAATTTAAATCCTTGTCAGGCAATTTCAGGGGCATGTGGGTGGCTCAATTGGTGAAGTGTCTGACTCTTCATTTCAGCTCAGATCATGATCTCACAGTTCGTGGAGTTGAGTCCCACATCGGGCTTGCATTGACAGAGCGGAGCCTGCTTGGGATTCTCGGTCTCCCTCTCCCTCCACCCTTACTCCAATCATGCACTCTCTCTCTCCAAATAAGTAAACTTAAAAATAAATAAATAAATAAATAATTAAACTTTGTCAGGTCATTCCAATACCAGTGTCACTTTGGTGTTGGTATAGATTGTCTTTTCTCATTCAAGTTGTCATTTTCCTCGTATTTGATATAAGGACCAATTTTTTTATTGTATCATGGGGACATTTTGGCTATTGTGTTAGGAGATTCTGGGTCCTTTTCAGCACAATTATATTGACACTATATCAGTGGGAGAAGGAAAGCTCCACCTCATTACTGCTAGATTAGAGTGAAAATTCATTGATTTTCCTGTATGGAAAGAGCCATCCCATTACTACTTCTCACATGGCCCTCAGTGATTAATAAGGGCCAGGCGGGGATTCAAGTTCTGCCTCTCTACTTGGCCTTCTCTGACACCAATGGACAGATAGGTTCCTCTGAAGAGTGGAAGTCAAGGCTTTCCATTTATCTTGGGAAGCAAAAATGGGGTTACGGGACTGCAGTTTTCCCCATAGTGTTGCTTGAGTAGAACAGTACTGTTAACAACAACGACAAAATTGTATCTTGCTAAGCTGCCTCGCTCCTTCCTTGTCCTTTGGTTAGGAAGATTAGTCTTTACTGGGGCACTTTCCTCACCCTATCGCCCATCGAGTTTCTGAATTGCAGCCTCTGAACAAAATATATACAGTCAAGAAGAAGACTTCAGGAACCACCATGCCATTCCTTGGTTCCCAAGTTCCCCAGCTAGTCTTCAGCCCTCTAACTTTCAGTCTTCTTAAGCTTTTTGTTCTTCTTGACTAAAGAAGAGATGGGACATGTTAACTCTATCTTGTTTGGAACTGGAAGTTCCTGCTCCTCTTGTTTATAATCTACAAATTAAATATATTTTTAAATTTAAATTTTAGTTAGACATACAGTGCAATATTGTTTCAGGAGAATTCAGTGATTTTTCACTTACATACCGCACCCAGTGCTCATAACAACAAATGCCCTCCTTAATATCCATCACCCATCTAGTCCTTGCGCCACCCTCCCTCCATCAACCCTCAGTTTGTTCTCTATCATTACAAGTCTCTGTAGTTGATTTCTCTCTCTTTTCTTTCCTGCTTCCCATATGTTCATCTGTTTTTACATGTTTAAATACTTTAAACATTTTAAAAGATTATTGCATGACATAAAAAGTATATGAAATACAAAATAATTTAATCCATAATTAAATATGTAGAACAGAGCCCTGCTCATCCAATGTGTACTGTCTGTAGCTTCTTCAACAGCAGAGTCAAGTATTTGTGACGTCACAGAGACCAGATAGTCTACGAAACCTAAAGTACTTATTATTTGGATATATACAGTAAAATCGTATTGGTTCTCATCTTTTTGTTTCCCCCTTGCATCGCCAAAAAATGAACTTCAACATCTTATTTCTTTCCTCTCCCTCATATCCCAATATTATTACTATTTATGTGAGAAAATCACCACACAATGTTTCCCTCTAGTTAATCTCTGTTTTAGTGTCCCTAGTCATTCATTCTCATCTAGAGTTTCTGAGCAGGCACTCCACTTCAGTACTTAGGGAGAACTCAATCACCTCTTTCTCTCAGAAAACAAACAACAACAACAACACAAACTAGCTTGAAAAACTGAAAAACAAAACAAAACACCCCCCCAAAAACAATAACAAAACTAAAATCTAAACTGAATATATGAAACAGTGATTCTCAAAGTCATTACACTAAATGCAATAAAGAACATGTATTCCTGCAAGATGCAAACAGATGTGGTGATCCATGCCCAGATTACTGTTTTCTGGTCACAGAACCAGCAGGGGAACCAAGAAGGAGATCAAGGAGTCTTGCCAAGTTGTAAAGACAGAGCTCAGAATTGGATGGGCCAATATGACTGGAGTTTATGGAAAAGAATACCAAAGATGAAAGAAGAGTCACACAGAGATAAAGCTCAGGAGATCTGTAGAGAGCCCTCTCAAGTATTTAGCTGAAAACTGATCAGTGCATGCCTTAGAGGCAAGTACTCTAGAGTATAAGACAGACCAACCAAAGTGACTTAGAGGAGAAAATACCCATTGCTGACATGGGATGAGGAACAGTATTCTTTTATAGCATCCAAAAAAGTCTTTCTTTCTTTTTTTTTTTAATTGAGAGTGGGTGGTTAGTACTCAGCAAAGTCTTATTTCAGCAGTAAGGAAAAATTAACCTTAAGATATAAATGTTCTTATACCTCCACTACAAACAAACAAAAAGAGAAAATATATCTAAGAACTGCATCACACAAAAAAAGATCAAGGTATTTAGAAGAATACAATATTATATAGAATATAAGCACCCAAAAACATAAAATTCAAAAAGTATGCTACCATTTAAAAAAAAAATTTTTTTTAATGTTTTATTTATTTCTAGGAGAGAGAGAGAGAGAGAGAGACAGCGTGAGCAGGGGAGGGTCAGAGAGAGAGGGAGTCACAGACTGAAACAGGCTTCAGGCTCCGAGCTGGCAGTCAGCACAGAGCCCGACGTGGGGCTCGGACCCACGAACCGCGAGATCATGACCTAAGAGAAAGTCGGACGCTTAACCGACTAAGCCACCCAGGCACCCCAGTATGTTACCATTTTTTGAAGGAAGGAAAACATAGCCTATCATGAGGAAAAATTATCCAAAAAAATCAATCACTAAAAATGAATCAACAAGTGATTCATGAAATAAAAATTACGAAATGAACCAGGCAAAAAGATTATATACTGTTTGATCCCATTAACACACAATTTCCAAAAATGTGAATTAATCAGAAGTGATGCAACATAGATCACTCATAACCCTGTGTACCAGAAAGATAGGTAGGTCGAGGTTGGAGTGTGGAAGAGTAGGGAGATATTACTGACGGGAATGAGCAAACTTCACCTGAGAGCGGTGTTCACGGATTTGATTGCATTAACGTTTACGTGGGTATATACATATGTCAAAACATCCAATTGTATGATTTAAATATGCCAGGTTCATTGTCTTCAATACCTCAGTAAAGCGTTTTTAAAAGAGCATGAAAGGCAGCACTTGGAAATGGCAACAAATTCTGAACATAACATAGCACAAAAATAATAATGCATTTTTCCTAAAAATTTCAGGAATTCCACCTACACACAACAAAAGTAATATAGTTTAAGGCTATCAGACTAAACTACAGGAACATTTTGGTTCCCCAAGTCTGGCACTCCTGGTTGTGTGACCACTTGACTTAGATAGAAACAGACTTGTACAATAGAGCACCAATGCCCATTATGAATATATAACATATTTATAAGTCCTTTTAACTTAGCATGATAGTAGATAGTCCTTCTGAGTAAATCTACAGTAAAGATCTATGGAATTATTTCTCCTTGAGCTCCAAGAACCAAATAAAACTCTGGTTAAAAATAAAAGTTTCAAGAAATTAGCATTACCATCTCAAAGATTAGGTTTAGATACAATAATTAAGCAAACACAAAATAGGCTTACATTTCATGATGAAATGATCATCCTCACCTCATTGTGTGGCTCGGCCAGGTTTTTACTTTTATTTGCTACAACAACCTTAAGTATGCATAGAGCTATTTATAATATGAAAAGGCATGACCACCATGAACTCAATGGCCTTTAGTTGTTATTAAGAATTTGACATATGCTCTGACCTCCAATTAGCAATGATAATTGTCATTAAACCCAAATGTTATTGGGTTGCAAATATGACCATTTTTATGTAATCCCCAAGTGTTGTCTAATCTGGGCAAATATTATTCAATCCCAAATTGAAATGCAGTAACACCACATTAGATAATAAATAACCACAGTAAAGCACTGTTGTCCTAGATTACGGGTCATTCTGTCACATAAAGTATTTCTGTCTCTAGCTGAGAAAGAAGAATAGTTGGCATTGATTTTTAATTCTAAAAATCAAGAAATGTGAACTTTTAGCATATTTGCATTAGATTATGGGTAAATGTGTACACAGAAATATTTTGAAAATCCAATGATAATTATTAAAAATTCTAAAATGTGAACAATTATAGTTTATAAAATGCATTTCTAAAATGTATAACATATTTACATGTAAGAATAAGCAAATTAATGTCAAAACACCTAATTCTTTTCTATTTACTCAACTTGCTGCATTTTATGGTTTCAAGATACATGATATTTCATATTCTAGTGGAATAAAATACAGAGGGACAGTGCCTACATAGCTTTATGCTTCTATATATCTTTCACACCTCAATTTCATTGACTAAGAAATAGATTGCCTTTTATTTGAAATGGGTCTCAGTTTAAGGACGTGTGTTTTTAATTATTCTTATTAGTTTGAATATACACATATATACATAAAGTATATATAATTATATATGAATAAGACAGTTGCAGTAATTACATAACCTATTAATTTATAATACATGTAAAAGGTATTTCAAATTATACAAGACTACGAAATACATATAATTTGATGTTTCTTCAGAGCCAAAAATAGATTTTGAAATAGCAACATACGTAATTGAAGACATCTGTGAAACAGACTAACGAGACCAATGGTAATAATGACAGTATCATCAACTAAATTCTGATTGAAGAAACCTTTGAAACTTAAATAAATTTAGCTGTACATAATAAATATATGTTTTCTATATCCTTGACAACACCCAAGGTAAATTATCTACTGAAACCCTCAAGGGAACAAGCAGATTGTATTAAGAATAAAGAATTACATGCATTAAAAAACAAGTTTGGGCTTCTACTGGAGAGAAGTGAATACAATGAAATGAATAAGAATTCACACTCATAATAAAATCTTTCTAAGACATATAACTGCCATGTTTTGTTAAATTTTCTTTTGAGCAAAGATGGAAATTAGCTGAATGAATACATGAAAAATGCAGCTGACTTGTAGTCTGGTAGGAAAGCATTTCCTAATGTACAATGATTAGAAATGGACGAGGTCCCAATGGCATTAGCACATGCAATGTCAGATAGCATATTACCTGACAAAATGACGTCTTACTTAGGAATATTATGATGGAGTAATAATATTTTATGCTTAGTTATCATTATAGACTAATTACATTTTAGCAGGAGATTTTAAGCATGAAAAAATCACTAAGTATATGGAAGCAAGCATCTTTTATTTTCAGGTAGATAGCATTTTATAACAGGAAACAATGATAGGATATTGTAAACGTCTTTTGTCTACCTTTATATTTCAGTAGTTCAATATAACCACATTTCTCCAAAGACTCATTCTGTTATTGAAAGGTAATGGTGGGAACCAACTTAAGAACATGTAAAATGCAAGATTTTTTAATCAATGAGAAGCTATTAATTTAACCAACCCTTCCTGTAATAATATTGAGACAGACTGTCTGCCTGTTTTTACATTATAGCTAGCTTTGCAATCTGTGTAGAATTTAATGAGGTGTGTAATTTTTGTGAACTTATTGATTCAGAAAGATTCAAAGATTTTAATGCTACTGAACTTTAGTTTTTTACCTTTCATTTATCCTGCATAAAGACAATAATATTTTACCTCCAGCTGTTGATCTGTCTGTACTCTTAGCATTAACTACTTTTCTCCAAATATACATGGAAAAGGTCCTTAGAAGAATATATAATTTATTCTGCTCCTCTCACTATTGAAATTCTTTCATACTCAATATTCAGGTATTGTGTATTTTTAATTAGTTTTTTCTTTTGAGTTACCTCATCTATAATTACTAGACTTATATACAGACCCAGTATGTCTTAGGTTACCTATACAATAACCACATACTTTGTCTCTTGACATTATTTCCATGCCCTGGGAAGTTAAGACAGCTTAGGAGTCATTTAAGAAAGCAGATAATTCACTAATGCGAACTTATACTCTCTATTAATTCTGATGGTCTAAGAGGTCTAATATGGTTAACTATTTCAGTAAGTTATGTGAAAATGTGTCACATAAAATATGAAAACCAGTTTCTTAGCCCTACATTTTGTAATTAACTACATAGCACAGTATGAATGGCTATTTATCCAAGACAAACCAGAAAATGTTGGGAGTGTTTATTTTGCAACTGATTGTTTGAATTATAGAAGGATGACATCTCTGGTATTTGCATATTGACAATACCAGGTTTTAATATATTTACAAAATTATTCCAAGAAAGGCTGCTGCTGAGGGTCATGGGAACCCCCTTAAACACCCATGAAAACCCCGTGACAGGCATGACTATAAGGTGGCTGTGGCTGTACCTGCTCATCTAGTCCAGGACCTGAAACACTAAGGGGTATATGGAGTGACCTGGAAGGAGGATGACGAATGCTACTACCCAGTCACACTCATCTGCTGCCCACACTGCTTTGGCTAGGCCCTTTCTCCCCCTTGTCAACTGCTATTCATAATCTACCTACTTGGCCATTATGAGATATGAGAAGACCTGTCTGATGTGGGAATTCTGGCACTTATTTCCACCTTGAGTGGGTCTGAGGACATAATGTCTAGTCTGAGATGTATCAGGCCAGAGGAGGCCCTACTCGATCTGACCAAATTTGAACGTACAGCCAGGAAAATCCTCTGCTGTGAATCTCTCCCACCATGCTGCACGCAAGGTGCCCAAGAGCTGTTCTTCCTTATTGTTCCAGTTTTCACTGAATCTCAAAACACGGTGTAATATAAATTTTAAAAACGCAAAGAAAAAAAAAGTAAAAAAGGAAAGCTGCTTAAAAGCTAGCTCGCAGGATGCCCAGAATTAAAGTTAGTGCGTGCATGGCATGTGTTTCTCATCATGCTAATCCTGAAAATTGCCCACGAGAAGAGATCTTGTTGGTAATCAAAGGCAGAGATCAGCACAATTCTACACATACTTTTTTATATGGAACAATTCTGGGTACATTTTTATTTTGAGAAAAATTAAGGTAGGGGAAGGTTTGTCCCCCTGCTTAAAAGGTTGAAAAACCTTTGGTTTAGTAAATATTGAAACCTATTTTAATTCCCTGGGGATCCATCAATTAAAACTAGAATAAGTAGTCCAGAATTGATACTTCAAAATAGATGACCAGCAAACTAGAAAACCCACATGTACCTAATGGAGAGTTGATGGTTTTAATGTTTGTTTCCTACCTATAACCAAACATCCCCCTCTATCCCTTATTGACTCAATTTGATCAATAGCCTTTAGTGTAGAACCTTGTCTAAGGCATTTTAAAAGTCAGAGTAAATTGCAACTACTCCCTACTCTTTATGAGTCCTGTTGTACAATATTCCAATATTACTTAGGCATATTTTTCCTTACAGAAACTATATCACTGCTTTCTACAAACACCTTCTATGATTTTGCTCACTGTTGTACTCTGCAGGTGACCATTGCAAAGGATGCCTTCCTTGCCCCTGTTCCTTTTGGGAACCAAGGGTTAGGATTCACAATGATTTATCAAATTGTTCCAGAAACTTGTCCTTGTTTTAAAGATGTAAAGAAAAGTGTATACATAAAAGGCCCTGGGAAATCAGAGGCAGGAAACATGATTTCCATTTTGAGAAATCAAATTACTCTTTTTCCCAAATGAAACAGATCATACTTATTTGCAGCAATATTTCTCAATCTTCAGCATGCATCAGAAACTCTAGACATCTTGTGAAAATGCAGATTTCCGGGGTATAGCCTCAGAATCTGTTATTCAGTAAATTTGGAGTGGGATCTGGGAATCTGCTTTTCTACCAGATTCCTAGGTGATGGCCACTACACTCTGAGAAGCATGTATAAAACTAGACAATGAAGTCAATCAAATTACCTTTAATTCTTATGGAAAAGTTAGGCTTACTTCCCAAATCCACTAATTTATTTCCATCTTTCTCCTTTATCATATTAAAACTACTGAGTATTTACTTCGAATTTCCTTAAAAGGTGACTTTAATTCTCTTTTGGCTCAATATTTTTTCTTGCTTTTGTATTTACTCTACTATTTTTATTATTTTTTCCTAAGTAGAGTATCTATGGTCTGTTTTATGGCAATTTATTGATCAATTTCTGTTTTTATCTATAGAATCCCAGATACTTGGTTAAGAAAAAAACTAAAATTATTTTAATTTCACGGCACTAAATCACATGGGATACCTACAGTAAAAATGCATGTTTCTGATTCCAACAATAATATATATTTGTCTTAGCCTGGTTTCCACAAAACAGAGACCCTGAAGCTAACTAAGGATTAAGTATTATTTGGGTGTTACAAAAGGCAGTCCTAGAAGCAGGCATAGGGAGGTAAGAGTGTGGCAGAGAAGGAGAGCCAATAAGAGAATGTGTTTTTACCCTGTCCAGCATTTGGATATTTGGATGTCAATTACAAATTGCTCATTCTCCTGGGACTGTTTCATGAGAGACTTTTAAACGACTGCTTTTTAGGGGAGTTCAGTAAGAAAGAAGAAAATAATATATCTCTCACTGGTCAAAGGTGAGCCCCACAGGGCATTAAATTCCCTTGTACTTCCTAATTGTGCACATGTGAGCAACAGAAGGTTTGCTGTACCATGCCTCATTGTCAATAAGGAAGCCGAAGTTTGTGCCCATGAAAAGATTCTCAGAGGTCTGAGAGAAACAGAGAAACAGATTGCTCCTAGTGGTCAGGACAGGTACATATGGCCAAGTGCCCAAGAAACAGGTGAGAACAAAAGAATCTACAGTGGTCATAACAGATGGTATCATATTCATTGTAGAACATTACCTTCTTTGCTTTTTCTGTCATTTTATGACAGTGTTGACCATTTTCTGGTTTTCAAATTCATTGTTGCCATGACTTCTAGGAAACCAATCTCTCCCGACTTTGCTCTTATCTCTTGGTAATGCTTTATTAAACTTTTATGTGATTGTCTTTTATGTGGGTAACTTTCCCTTTATGTAACACTTAAGTATGTCTGGAGTTCAAGCATTGGCCATCTTCTCATTTCTATTTTCCCTTGATAACTCAATCTACTCATACCTTTAACTGATACCTATATGATAAAAGCTTCAAAATATGGCTCCTGCCCCAATCTCTTTATAGAGCTGCCGACCCCAATAACTAGTGACATACTCCTACCTGGGTGTTTCATAGTCATTTCAATATTGCCAAGGTTCAAGAGAGTATCTCCTTTCCCAGAATTTCTATGTGATTCTCCTCTAGTTCTTAACCTATGAGCAGCCTTCACTTTCCCCATTCAATCTTCATGTAGTGGGATGATTTTTTTTTTTAATGTCTCAAATTTGTCTCTCCATCTTTACTACTGTCATCATCTCTAGCTGGGTTTGCTGCCCCAGGGTTTTCATTGGGTAACTCCCTTTAGGATTCCTTCTCACTCTACTGCTTAACTTTCTTCATTTGTTCTGCATAGTTTTCAGTATGAAGAACAAACATCTTGGTGTGTCTTTACATAATATGCTTTTGGCTTAACTTCTTCAGTTTAAGCATGTACTACTACCAGAGCTGCCCTAAGCAGCTGTCAAAGCAAATCATGTTCAGTTTCCTGAATTTACCACACTGACTTATCTTCTGACTCATGAACTAGCATCATGTACATTCTTCATCTGACTTGTGTTTAGAGATTACATTTAGCTTTACTAGGAGGTCCTCCCTTAGCAGGCCTACCCCACCCCAGACTTGCCATGCTTCTTGTATTGTTGTCTTGTTTGCTTATGTTGCACTGTGTCTTTTCTTACCAAACAATACAGACAGGTAATCTGTATTCTAACATACTATTTAAGCACTACTCTCACTTAAATTGTGAAATTCTTATGGGCTGGAATTACTCACTGATGAAGTGATTCCATCAGTGTGACATATGCTAAATGAGTTCTCTAACATGCTCCTCTTTTTTTTTCTTTAGCTGAAGAAACTGAGGTTTATAGAGTATAAATAAATTGTCCAAAGTCAAACAGCTAGTAAATGACAAAATCAGATTCAACTTCATCATATTTGAGTCCAGAACATTTGTGTTTACTACAGAGGGTACGTTGAAAGCACAAGGATTCAAATTTTCTCTGCTCTGAAAGCACAAGGATTCAAATTTTCTCTGCCCCTTGACAGATAAAGGCTTTTCCTGACACCTTGAAAAGATCCATCTGAATCAGCCAAAAATGGATATTAATACTTGTGATGGGTATTCTAGATAAAATAAGCAATATATTACACCTGCATGGAATTTATAAGAAACATTTGTTATTACTATTATTATTTTACTTATTTACTTAAATTTTAGGGGAGCAAGCATGGGGAGTATGAAAATAGATCACCCGGTATGTCATGAATGGACTTAAAAATCATAGTTCATTAAAATTCAATAGAACAGGAACAGTTTACTTTCCTGACAATATGGGAAATGGAAAGCAATCATGTCACGAAATACTATATACATGAGAGACATTTTACTGGAAGTTTATGGGAAATTACTGTGGAGAAATAATACTAAGGAGAATCCTCAAAGGCAAGAGATCCTTTTGTTGTAACTTTACACCTATAGATGAACTGACAAAAACAAAACTGTATTACATTTACCTGGGTTGAACACCAAGGGGGGCCAGTAGAATAATATTTAACATTGGTAACCTGAGGAAAACCACATAAGGCCGACTTGCACTTCTTGGCCTGCCTGTTAGTCTTTATTCTTGATATATTTTTCTTAAAAGGGTTGAAGAGTAATACATTTTACTGCTAGCAATTAATTTTTACCAATAGCTTCTTTTGAAAGGTTAAGGGAAGGTTAAGGAGATGTGTGTGTGTGTGTGTGTGTGTGTGTGTGTGTGTGTGTGTGTGTATACATATATATGTAGTATTTAAATATATATGCACCAACCAACAATCTATGATAAGTTAAACATATTTAACAAGCCTAATTTTCCTGCTGATTTAATAGGGCTCAATAAATGGAAACTGTGCAGTCAGAATAATGAAAAGAGGACATAATTTATCTCATTCTGTTTGTGTCCTTTCTATGTTCTTTTGTCCTTTGATTGCACTGGTGGATAATATTATTTTGTTCCCAAGGAAATATGTCCCTTTGATTAGGTTGTAGATATTCTCTCATTTGTCACTGCTCTATCAAGCTATGCCATGTAACAGCAGGAACTCTTGATTATTTAATTGCTTGTAAGAACTCATTAAATCTGACTATCAATCATGGGACATATGGTAAACATCACCCAATGGCGTGAGAGGTTGTCGCAATGATCTGTCACCAGGGCAAACCCTTTTTTCAGCAATACAGACTTTGGTTTAGTTGTCTGATCATGATTATTTTTAATTGATATTGATTTACAAGTCAGGGTCATCTAGTAGCCTTAATCTACACTTTGAAGTTAATAATGTAAGCATTTATAATTTTATTAGAAACATACTCGAATGAATCTTTTCTGCTTTGTACTAGATTTTCTTCTGTAATAATTGAGTTTATTCTTTTACAAACAGTACATAATACATTTTGAAATCTATTATTTTTCTCTGGATAAAATTCATATAGTACTCCTTAATAAATAGAGTTTACAAAGTCAATATCAATACTTTGTTACAATTATATTTGGGGAAAAAGCATCTTAGAGATTATTTCTGAAATGGTCCTTTCCAAATTAGAGAAAATCAAAACAGCTATGTTGCTAGGGAGTAAAACTGTAAAGTTATATTTTCAGTTAAGTGACCATAATTTTTAAAATATCCATTTATTCCAAAGCTTTAGAAGTATCTAATCCTCTATTATATTCAAGATTGGGATGTATGCTGCCTTTAGGAATTCATTACAAAGCTAAATTTAAAATAAAATTCTATCCCGTTTAGCCAGTTTCTTAGAAAAAAACAACCATCTAGTGTTTATCCAAATCAGGTGCATTTAGAAGTAAAAAATAAAGCCCTAATCTCCCTCTTCAGGTGGATTAATAAGCACTGAAGCTACCTGAACATCCTAATTATAGCAGCGTTCAGGAATATGCACCAGGGGCATGTACATGAGGAGGAACAAGTTTGAATTCTACTTGTGAACCTCCTCAACATGTCTTAAAACAATTTTCTGTGATTGCTGCTTACATTGTAGATACAGTTCAGTGTGGTTCTCCAGTTTCCTGGCTTCTAATAAAAATAGAAGTTTTATTATTTTTACTCCTGGCAAAGAACAAGTTGATTACTCGGGGAGGGGAGGTGAATTTCACCAGGTTTAAGACACTTGTTTCTGTTTTAAAAGTATCTTTGGTAAAGCAGGTCTGATAGGCCCATAACATCACAGAGAATATGAAGATAATGTATATGACAGCTAGTTACTTTTTTCTGCATTGGGTTAGCATTAATTGTATATAGGTCGGTAGAAAATGTGGGACTATTGTGTCTGTAAGAATAGAAGCACCACAAAGGCAAACATTTGGTCACGTTATTTCCACTGTAGTATTGTATTTAGAATTACAATATAGTATGTGCTCTGTCCCTGCTCTTGTTGCACATGGTGAGTCTTCATTAGTTTTTATGGCTGAATAATATTCTCTCTGTGTGTGTCTGTCTCGTGTTTTCTTCATTTAGTTTTAGGTGGACACTTGGGTTGTTTCTGTGTCTTGGTTATTGGAAATAATGCTGCTGTGAACACAGGATTGAACATATGTTTTTAGATTACTGGTTTTGTTTTCTTCAAATATCTAGAGGAAGAATTTCTAGATCATATGGTAGTTCTATTTTTTTTAATTTTTGAGGCATCTATGTACTGTTTACCATAATAGATGTCCCAGTTCACATTTCTACCAACACTACACAAGTGTCCCCTTTTCTCCACAGCTTTGCCAGCATTAGCTATTTCTTGCCTTTTTGGTTATAGTCATTCAGCCCGAAATAAGAATGAAGTCTTTCCACCTGTGATAACATGGATGGATTTGAAGGCAGTATACTAATTTTAGATAAGCCAAATACCAAATGATTTCACAAATATGTGGAATCTAAAAACAAATGAAAACAACAAGATTCATAATTAAAGAGATCAGATTGGTCAGAGTGGCTAAAATGAGCAAATCAGAGGACTCTAGATGCTGGTGAGGATGTGGAGAAACGGGAACCCTCCTACACTGTTGGTGGGAATGTAAACTTGTACAGCCCCTCTGAAAAACAGTGTGGAGGTTCCTCAAAGAGTTAACAATAGAACTCCCCCATGACCCAGCAATAACACTGCTACGAATTTACCCAAGGGACACAGGAGTGCTGATACATAGGGGCACATGTACCCCAATGTTCATAGCAGCACTCTCCACAATAGCCAAAACATGGAAAGAGCTTAAGTGTCCATCAATGGACGAAGGGATCAAGAAGATGTGGTTTATCTATACAATGGAATGCTACATGGAGATGAGAAAGAATGAAATCTGGCCATGTGTCGCAACGTGGATGGAACTTGAGGGTGTTATGCTGAGCAAAATAAGTCAGGCAGAGAAGGGCAGCTACCATATGTTTGCACATAGAGGAGGATTAGGAGGAACTTAACACAGGACTGTGGGGGAGAAGAAGGGGAAAATAGGGGGGGAGAGGGAGGGAGGCAAACCATGAGAGACCCTTGAATGTTGAAAACAAACCGAAGAATGAGGGGTATGGGGGAAGGGAAAGGGGGGTGATGGGCATGGAGGAAGGCATTTGTGGGGATGAGCACTGGGTGTTACATGGAAGCCAACTTGACAATAAACTATTTAAATAAATAAATAAAGTTAAAGAGAACAGATTGATGTTTGCTAGACGTGTTGGGTGAGGGTGGGCTAAATGGCAAAGGGGGTCAAAGTTATAAAATGTATAAGTCATAGGCATGTAACGTATAGCATGATGACTATAGTTAATAGTAATACTGTACTGAATATTTTAAAGTTGCTAAAGAAGTAGTTCTTAAAAGCTCCCGTTGCAAGAAAAAAAATCCTGAAATGATTTCTGGCGACAGATGTTAACTAGACTTATCTTGTGCTCATTTCCCAATATATACCAATACTGAATCATTATGCTGTACTCCTGAAACTAATACAGTGTTGGATGTCAATTATACCTCAACAAAAATAAGTAGTTGTTCAATAAATATTTGTAGCATAAATCAATTAATGAATGCAGGTGAGTTACTATGATGCCAGCACATTCATACTTCAAAGTGTTTCTGTGGGAGAATAATATTCATTTTTTTAAAAATTTCTGCAGTTAATACTAAGGCTATTCTTCATTTTTGGTCTATAATATGCTAACACTTTATTAAGAGTATCTTATTTAACCACATGGCAAGTTAATACTTACAGAGTTGTTATATTCACTAAGCACTGTGGTAAACACTTTTCCTGTGTTATCACAGGTACTTATTATCAGTAATAAGCATGGATGTGGTAGGTACTATTATCAGTCTTAATTTACAGGAAAGGACATAGTGGTTTAGTGTGGTTAAGTAACTTGTATAAAGAGATACAACTAGTAAGTGACAGAATCCAGATCAGAGTCCAAGTCTGTCAACTTAACTCTTCAGCCACAACTCTAGAGCCAGCGAATATGGGCTCCTTGTACTCCTATTGTCTTCTTCCACTCTGAGCTAATCAGTGATGACACATGTCCTAGGACCCTTCTCAACGTAGGGCTCCATGTAGGCCCTGTCCCTTGGTGTGGGAGTAAAGCCAGTTTGCTATCCACATGTTATTCTAAACTGCTTTTAACCATGAACAATACAGGCACAACTACTTTAGTAAATCACATACATGTAGATACAAAGCAATTATAAATGGAAAATGAGAAGCAAAGATGGTACGTTAAGAGACTGTGGGCAAAAAATTAAGAATAATCACATCCTACTTTCCCTATAACGTTAGAGATCCTGAACACACACAAAAGATGTGATCTCTTCTCAGCTCAAATCAGGTAAGGTTAGACCTAGAGTTTTCAAACCTGAGGACCACTCAATATTTTGTGTGTGTGTTTTTTTTTTTTTTTTTTCTGAATTTTGACCAAACACAACTGAGGAGTTATTTCCTTCCCTCTTTCTGATTGCTAAGAGGGCAATTTCTCTTCCTGGGGGATAATTATTGAATAAGGTTTTTCTCCTTATATAAATCCACATATAACCTTATCAGTTGTACTCTAAGATTTAATGTCACTTGTTTGTGAAGCTTGCTTGGCACAGATAGTTTCTTCACTTTGTGCTCCTATAGCACCTTAATTTCATCACAACAGTACCACTGACATGTGTATTACAATTTGTGCCTTTGTATTTATGTCACATCTAGTAGACCTTGGACTCTTAGGGCATCAACTATTTTTCATTAGGCATATGTTACCCACATCTATAAGTTATGCTAAGTTTCATCTTGTAAATTTTGATATTCCTTAACTGAATGACTATATTAGTGACACAAACTGATTTATGCCCAATAGTCTAGGACATTGCACATTCCCACTCTTCATTTTATTCTCTAATTGTCAGTTTATATGCTTAATCTTCCTCCTTCATCTTTAGATTGCCCACAGCACATATATTAAAGAGGTAACAGAAAATGTTTCTTAAATTGAATGAAACCTATTTTCTTATCATTGATTCAAATATTGAACCCATTAAACTTTCAGATATGTTACCAAAGTCAATTATGTACACTGCCCCAAATTCCCGGATTTACAAATTGTTGTGGACTATTTAAAAGTACCCATATAGATAAAATTAAGAGCATTTGAACTGTTGGGGTAAATGATAGGATCACTAGAACTAAAGAGTAGGCCCTAATAAATCTGTATCGGTTGTTTCTATTGGAAATAAATTTACCATGTGCAGTATCAAAAACCAATGCTGCCATATGGAACCAGAGAAAATGACAGAAAGAATACAACACAGTCCTGTATTCATAGCACAGGCACTCCGTGATGTACTTGTCTTTTTATGATTAATTTAGACATTTTCACTAATAGATTCAAAGATAATTGCCAGATAAACAGCTGTGCTATCCCTACAACAGGAGAGGAAATGAGTAAGGGATATTAAATAAGGAAAAATGTTGCTCAGGTGCATTAATCTGGAAAATGGAGCTCATTGTAAGATCTTCTGTCTTCCTTGGTATTTGGATTTGAAAACTGAAGTATTAAGGCATAAGGACATGATAGGGCACCATGAGAAGGAATAATATCCTTATAAAATCAAGTTATTATAATTATATGATTATTTATGAGTGAGAGTCTTGCCATTTCATTTTTCAGCCTTTTACTAAAGTGTATGGTATACTTAAGGGGAAATGTTTAAAATAATTTTTTCAAATGTGTATAAACCCTGAATCAAAACATGTTTTAGAGAATATTAGGAATATAAAAGACCCCTCATGGTATGTGCCTGTTGTTTATTTTAAGTCATTATTTTGCAGATGGAAGTATTTGTGATACAGGGTAGAGTGCTGAAACCATCAATGACTTCAAAATAGGTTACTTTACGAAGTAATTGTTCATGTTTCTAAATCAAACTCTTAGAAAATGCATATCCTATTTGTAAATATGAAAGAAGCAATTGGGCAGTATCATCAAATTTACTAAATTTGATTTGCTGTCAAATGTAAATAGACAATTGAATTCAGTAGTTGCCTTAATACGTTAAGTGATATCTCAGATGCTTTGGTAACATTTGTCTAAAATTGTTTTTCCTGTTTTATTTGCTTGCTTTGCTTTTAATGAGTACAGTGAGCCACTGTATTTTTAAAAATCTTGCACATGTAAACTATCAACTCAGGGCTTTATAGACTTAGTATATTGATGAGAACTGCATTATACTAATTTTATGACTTTCAGATAGGTTAGTGCCAGTGAGGTCAACTCAAGAGTAATGAATCCCATTTTAAAATACCAAGAAGCATGACTATTTTCATACTGATATTGCTGTGGAAAAATACAAAAGAGGCTGTGAGATTATGCCACAAAGTATAGAAACTGTTCCAGGAAATAAGTGCATAAACTCGGCTGTGCAAGTGTATAGAAAAACCCATTAAAACCCATTAAAAGGACCCAAACTGTAGACAGAAAATAAAAAAGGATTGATCAGCTGCATCCATGAAGAAAATAGATTGTCCATTTATTAATTAAAAGTACATTTTATATATTGTGATGTGATAAATAGTTGGACTGTATAGGTTAATTCCCTCAGATTTGCACTGAGGGCTATTAACATTGATAAATTATGCACTATGACATTTAACATTTCTGATAGACGGTCTAAAGGAGTGCTGTACCTGCAGCTTTGCTTCTGGTATTTCCACAGCAATTTAGTCTGGCTATAGTTAACTATGAAGTATGCCTAATGCAAATGGGACTATACTTCAAATAAGCATGTGCTTTTGTGGTTGTGCAATTATGCTTCCAGAACCAGCATTAAGTTTCTTGGAGCGTAACTCTCTTGATCAGACTACTTTTAATACATATAAACACTACTGGATATCACTGGCATAATGAACTTAAATACCTCAACATATGGGATGTATCAGATACATAATAAGGAAACATATTACTAGAATTTTTGTAGTAATAGTATGTAATATCAACTTATTTTTATAAAATAAGGGCATTAACAAAAGAAAAACATTTGTGTGTGTGTGTGTGTGTGATTTTTCCCTACATTTTTTTTCATTTTTAAAAATCAGCCTCTTTTTTACTCTTAAAAATATGTTTGAAAAAATTTCTGAATTATATAATGTTGTAAAACTCCATCCAAATACTTATTTTTAAGGGCCATGCTTTGAAGATTTTATATGCACAAATGGTTCTTCTGGGGAAAGTGGAACACATACTTAAGCAGAAGTTGACAAACATGTACTAGGCAAAATTGAGAATAAAATCACATATAAGTGAGACAGTTTTCATTTTATCAAAAGTGGGGAAAGTGGAACACATACTTAAGCAGAAGTTGACAAACATGTACTAGGCAAAATTGAGAATAAAATCACATATAAGTGAGACAGTTTTCATTTTATCAAAAGATATTAATCTTTAGTATCTTACTGTTGCCAATTATCCCTTAAGGAATAAAGGAAAATGTTTCTATCTTCAGTGAATTTGTAAGAACAGTACTTCAGGAATTTAAATAGTTTGCCAATACTAATAGGTGGGAAATCAATAAGCAAAATCCAGGTTATTCAAGTCCTGTTTATGGCTCTGTTATAGTACAATGTCTTTTATCATTCATAGGTACCCTAAAAACAATGGAAGGTAAATAGTAGCTATTAAGTGTTAAGTATATGTCAGGAATAACTATATGCCCTCTTTTATTTTATCTGATGAAAACCAATGTAAATTTCATTAATGATATAAGTTATTCTGCCCTAATGCAAACCCATTAAGAGACATCTAAGACAGTAGCTAAAACTACAGAATAAACTGTCCATGGAATAAACTATAAAGATGTGGAAATAATTACTTCTGGGAAAAACAGAATAATTCAGCTTCCTACTTGATACAACTATTAACACAGAACAAAATATGTTCAAGGCACTAAACATCAGGCAACGTTGCAAAATGATCCCTGAAATAAAGGAAACAAATGAGTTGAGTCCTACAAGTGTCCCAACTTAATGATTTGAGAGATTTTTCTGACAAGGGGAGAGAATCTAGGCAGAGTCTGATGGACTTCTTGAGAAGATGATGCTAGGAGTCTAAAGCCAGCTAAAGTTCACAGCACAGAGTACCAGAAAGGAGAGAGATGTACAAAGAGAGAATCCCAGAGGCATATAGAATATCTTCATGACTATTCAGGAGCTTACTGAAGTGACAGAAGCTAAGGCTGGGGATGGAATTACCTGAAGAATTGGAGGGAACAATATGAGGACTATACATGGAGCTGAGAATAGTGTCTGTTCCTACCAGCCCAACCAAAGGCATTATAATTCATGCATCATTGGATAAGTTACCAAAAGTATTGGGGAGTAGGTAATCATAGGTTAATAGTCTGGTCCTACATTAAAAAAAAATAAACCAAGGCATTAAGGGATCAAACTATTTTCAAGTAACTCAACTATGTCCAAGAAACTGGCTTAAGAGTATTTGTGAAAATTTAAAATCATTCAAATATCTGCAAGGCAAAATTCACATGGCTAGTACCTCCCCCCCCCCAAAAAAGCAAGAATCTTTTAAAGAAGAAAATATGACGCCTAGTGAGACGAAATTATGACAGAAACTATTTAAAATGAAACAGAGGAAATACATTAAGCTCATCAGGGAACTATGGGCAAGTGTTGAGTAGCTTAATACACATGTCATTTGAGTCTTTGAAAAACAGAAGAGAGAGAACAGAAATACTTCAAGTGATAATGGCCAAAAATATTCAAATTTTGATAAAATCTGTAAACACACAGATCCAAAAATCTTAATGAATCCCAACCATAAGAAACATGAAGTATACAAAAACAAATCATAATCAAACTTCATAAAACCAAACATTAAAAAGCAAAAAATAATAAAAGCATCCAGAGAAACAAGAAACATTACAAAGAAAAAAAAGTCTCAATGAAACAATGCAAGTAAATAGAGAGTGGAGTAATGTTTTTAAAGCACAAAATAGGAAAAAAACCCTCAGACTTGTGAACCTACCATATTTGTTTTCCAGCAATGATATTTAAAAAAAAAGATAAAATATTTTCTTAGGCATATATAAGCTGAAAAAATTCATAATCTGCAGAAATGTATTGGGAGAAATATTAAAAGAAACCATTCAATTGGGAAAAAATGAGCATATAGATTAACAAAAAGAATGAGGATTATAAAAATGGTAATTGTATTGGAAATGCATAATATTTTTAATTATTTTATTTCACTAGATAATTAATTGCTCAAAATTTGAAAGTTAATTGTCAAAAATAATGACAATGTGATTCAGAGTTTATAACTTACATAGGTGTATGACAAATTAGTACAAAGGGTAGGAGCGGAAGAAATAAAGGCAATAATTCTAAAGTATTGTAGCACACATGAAATGGTATAACATCACCTCAAAGCAGACTGGGAAGTTAAAGATGTGTACTATAATGCTAAAATAATCATTAAAAATACAAAGAGCGATAGCAGATGTAGGAGAAAAAAGTAATCATAAAAAATATAATAAATGTTAAACCAGAAAAATAAATACCAAACTAACACTAACATAAAGAAGGCTAGAATAACAGTAATAATTCAGAGAAATTTTACTTCAGACCAAAGACTGTTACCAGGAACAAAGGGTCATTTCATAACAATAAAGGGGTCAATTAACCAAAGAGGCAAAAGAAAATTGTAAACCTGTGTGCATCTAAAAAAGTTCTTCAAAGTACACCAATAACTGACAGAACTGCAAAGGGACTAGACAAATTTATAATTATAATTGAGTCAATATCACCCTCTCATGTGACAGAAGCAGTAGATACTATACTGTCCCCCTCAACTTCTCTCCTCCCCCCTTCAAAATAAAACAATCTGTAGGGATATAAAAGACTTGAACAACACTGTCAACCAGTTTGGTCTCATGGATATTTATAGACCAATCTACCTGACAACGGTAGAACACTTACTTCTGTCATGAGCACATGGACCATTTACCAAGGTTATTGGTATTCTGAGCTGTAAAAAAGAAAAAAAAAAGTCTCATATTTCAAAACATCAAGCTATATCAATTATGTTCTGTAATCGCAGTGGAATTAAATTAGAAGTCAAAACTAAAATGTTATCTGGCTAGTCCCAAATACTGAAAACTGACCACTTAAAATAACCTTTAAGTTAAAAAGGAAAATATAAAGTGATATTGTATAGCATTTAGAAACAAATGAAAATGAAATCACAATACGCCAAAATGTGTGAAATGTAACTCAAACAGTACTAACAGGAGGATTGAGAATTTAAAGCACTTAATGCCAATATAATAAAAGAAGAAAGTTCATCAATCAACAACCTCAGCTATCACCTTGAATAACTAGAAAAAAAACCCAAATAAACCCAAAATAAAAAGACCAAAGGAAATTAATAGAAGAGCAAACATTAATAAAGATGAAAGCAGAAAACCAATAAAGATCAATTGAACCAAATATTGATCATCTCAAACCATCAATAAAATTCATCTACCTCTAGTCAATCTGCTAAGAAAAAAAAAACAGAAAAAAAAAATGCAACCTAACCAATATCAGATGTGAGATGGGTTACAGTAATACTATATACTTCACAAATATTAAAAGGATAGGGAAATATTATAAACAACTTCATGCTAATAAATTCTAGAATTTAGGTAAAATGGACAAATTCCTTGAAAGACACAAATAACTATAGCTTACTCAAGATAAAACAGTTAACTCAAGTAGTAGCCTTATAACATATAAAGAATAATACTGAGTCTGTGAAAAATCTTCCGGAAAATTAGAGACAATCATTGTGCTGATACCAAAGTGAGACAAATGACACTACAAGAAAACCAAAGACCAATAACCCTCTCAATACAGATGTGATAATTCTACACCAAATTTTAACAAATTAAATACAACATTCTATAGAAGAGATCATACTTTATGACCAAGTCAGGTTTATGCCAGGAATGTAAATCTAGCTTAACATTCAAAGTCATTATGATTCCTGACTTCAATAAATGACCAAAAAAATCGCCTCAATGAATGTAAATCCCCATTAATTGATGAAAGGATAAACACCTAACTTAGATCCATATAATGGATTTCTATTCAGAAATAAAGAGAAATGAACTCTTGAATCACACATAAATACCAAAATAAACATGGAAAGTTAAAAACAAAAAAGCCTGTCAAGAGTATGTAATTGCTAAATCATTGTTGTATACCTGAAACTAAAATGTCAACTATACTTCAATTTAAAAAAATTTTTTAAATGTGTATGGTTTCTATACATTTCTGGAAAACGCAAACTTCTGTAGTGATAGAATGCACATTAGTGAATCTGTGGGGAGTTCTCTGCGTGGGGAAGAGCTCAATGGCACAAGGAGACTTTCAGGAGTGATGGATTTATTCGTTATCTTGATTGTGGTGATGGGTTTCGTGGGTGAATACACATGTCAAATCGAATCAAATTGTAATCCTAACTATGTGAATTTTATTTTTCTTGTTTACATCTTAATAAAGTGGTGTTTAAAATGAACAAGAATTTCAGGGTCTATCTGATCTGTATTATGAGAATCTCCAGAATCATGACCTGTGCCTCAGTGTTAGCTCCAATTGGCTGGTTAGCACTTGCCCCTGCCACCTCTTCTACCCCAAATTTCCAACAATTGTACTTGATTCTGGTAGATGGACATTTTTTCTTTTCTTTTCAAACTTTATTTAAAATGATCTGTGATATGTGAGTCAAACTTCAAGAAAATTCCTTATGCCACCTGTGACTTGTGTAAGAATCACTTATTAGAAACATTTAGAAATCACCAAATGACCAGCAAATATGTACTTAAACACTATAGGAAATTGTTTTGTTGACAGGATTGGTTCAGTATCAAAGCAACTTCACTCAACATAAATATTTTGGCTTGGCTCTGAAAAAATTTGTGTGAGAATATTCATAGGAACACTATCATGGTAGCCCCAAACTATAAATAATGAGTGTCCAATTTATAGAGTAGGTAAAAAAAAATAGTGATACAAGGGAATATAGTAATGAAATACCATATAGCTGTAGTCAACAAAATGGATAAATTATACAAATATACTGTTGAGGGAAATAAACTAGACACAAATGATACATTATTCTGTTTTTATATAAAACTTTAAGTTCAAAAACTAGTAAAATGAAGCAATAATGGTAAACATTTAGGAAGTGTTGGAGCTCCTGGGTGGCTCACTTAGTTAAGAATTCCACTCTTGATTTTGGCTCAAGTCATGATCTTAAAGTTTGTGAGAGCATGCAGCCTGCTTGGGATTTTCTCTCTCTCCCCCTCCCCAGCTCATGCTTGCTTTTTCTCTTCTTTTCTCTGAAAATAAGTATTTGTTAAAATTGATATAGTGTTTATTTTGGGTAGGGAACAGGGAGAGTGATTGGGATTCAGCCCTAAGGTATCCTTCTGATGTGTTCACTAATGTACTATATTTTTATTAGTTAGTGGTTACATGGATGTGCTCACTGTATAATTCATTTAACCCTACAATTAATAATAATAGTTCACTAAATATAAACAAAAAGTTTTGGAAAAGTCATGTTAAAGGAGTCAAGTAATTGGGAATTACTTAAAGGATCAATCTATTGGTTCTTCAGTGTTTAAGATCAAGTTCTAAATTAGGTGAAAATATGGCAATTAAAATCAGTTAAGCTGTTATAATAAAGATCATTTCTAGGTGTCACCCAAAGTTACAGAGTTCTATTTATGATAGAAATTACAGCTTGATAGGAAACACTAGTTGCTATGATGCAGTTAGCCATACCTCGGAGTTGACTGCCCTGTACCTGGTAATAACTTGTTTGACTTTCAGGACAAGCATCTTGTAAAATGCAAACCTATCATACAGTACAAATTATGGACCGTTGTTTTTTCCACGGTCACTAAGATATCTAAACAATAGTTTTATCATTGACAGGAATTATTTTTACATGAACAACTATGTACCATCCTTCTCTGACTTGACATTTTAGTTTCAGTCCTACTAACCTCTATGAAGTCTAAAGGATTAAAAAAAATTGTATTTGAAAAATTTGACAGATTTATCAACACACATTTTGTTTTGCAACTCTTTTGATGCTGTTTGTATTTGGGCTAGCTAAGTAATGAATGTTCACTCTAAGGCTGGGAACAAATTCCTCTTATCTCTATCCCTGTTCTTTTCATTGCTGGTTCATTATGTTTCAGATACTTCTCCAAAATGATAGGACAATATGCTGAGTGACTTTCCCCACCTGTCTCTCACCTCAGCCGTGGGCACATTCAACACCAGTACTCAAACACACTACATTGGGGTTGTATGTACAAGAGATATGTTCCTTGACTTTAAGTCTATGACAGCTTGTGATAGTGATGCTATCATTTTTGAAGGTTTTAATTTCTTTCGTACATCTCCATTTTAGTGATTCTTCCATGTGGTCAAGTGAAGAGACATCTCCTTTTTAGAAACTCACCCTATTAGAGCTAAATTCCTCAACTTTATTTATTATCAATTTATGAACTTTAAAATGAAGATTTTAACATCATCAATTTCATAAGATGACTTTTAAAGACTATATGCAGTAATATTCACAAATTACCTAATCACATCATTGCTAAGTAATAGGTACATAATAGATGTTTAGAATTTCTGAAGGTGGGGGAAGGCACAGGGAGAAAAAAGAGCAAGAAGAAGAAGGGAATGTGGGAATAGTAACAGAAAGATTATAAAATTTATATTATAAATTAATGAAACAATGATTAATATAATATATAAAAGTTAAAAATATAAGATACTGTTCCAAGAGCTCAATAGTTTGTCTTTTAACCAGGTTGATTAAGAAGGGGGATTTTTGTGCTTATGTTATAATATTCAGAACATAATATTTAAAATAGATAAGCACTGCTTCTTGTCACATGTCATAAAATCTCTTCCTCAGAGGGTTTAAAAATATTTCTCAAATATTTTTAGGATCTCAGGCTATCTTTTAACATGTCTAATAGGAAAAGAATACCATAGAATTGTTATGTTGATAGAAGCAAAGTAGGTAAGTGATAAAGTTAAAGCAGTTATTATTTATTCTCTGTATTATGGGAACACTAAATTATTTTTTTTTTTCAGAAAGCCACAGACTTTAGAGAAAGGAGAGCGATGTGGGGGAGGAGAAGGATGTGGGAAGGAGAATTAAGAAAGCAGCAGGGTCAAAGTGGCATCTTAGGAAGTGTAACAGGGAAGTTCTGAAAATCTTAATTTTTTTGCTCACTTTTTTACCCCCACAAACTTCTCTTTTCTGTTGGTAAGCAGGTTCATCAATTCGATTTGATTTCCATTTTTAAAAATCTTTGAAGAACCTCTTTATTGATAGCTGGGAAGATCTGTTGGACTATTTCCTGGTTTTCTTAAGACATTTCCCATGTATTATTACTTGTTATGTCTGGATGACTAAAATGGTCCTTCTGTTTTGGTTTTATTTATAATAAAGTTACCATGAAAATACGTCATATCTTTGGTCCTTCCCTTCAGTTTCAGTCATTATTACAAACATGAAAGTCTTCTGAGTTTTATGGATTCTATTTTGTATTTAGATCTAATGTTTAATGAGAAACCATGAACTGCCCAGTGCCATATGCAGTAAATAGACCAGACTCTCCAGTATCTTTTTGACTTTGCTATATTGGTTTAGGAAAGGTAAAATAAAGTTGCTTTGGAAGCATTTGGTCTCAAGTAGAGCAATCGTAAGAAGGGCTCACTCTGATGAAATTAAATCTTGTAAGTTTTTCCACCTTTGAAACAGGAAGCCTCTTTTTCTTCTTTTTAAGTAAAGAGCAAAAAGAGAACAGAGTTGTTTAGCTGCTAAAATGAACTTGGAATTACACTGGCAATATATTCTTCCAGAAAGGCAATGTAAATCTACATATGCAGATCAGATCTTTAAATGACAAGATGCTAACGAAAATGAAGGATTTTTCCTTACTATATTATAAAAATATATACATTAAGTTTAAAATATAAATATAGAATTTCGGTCAAGAAGGTACAAATAAAATAGTTAATTCTAAGGTGAAGCAAAAATGATTAAGCATTACTATCCATAATATAAAAAGGCAAGTAAAAACGTATAATTTAGAAACTTTCACTGGGTGATGTATTTCTCTTAGGCTGTACTTTGCCTTAAATGTTGTCCTCCAAAGTAGAATGGGTCACCTTGCCTAAGAAGTATCTTAAAACTGACATGTTTAAATATGTTAGTGGCCTGTTAAAACTTGCTTTATTATCATATCATTATTATCCTGATTCTCTTATTAAATTATAATGAACTTTTAGAAAGCTGGGTTATGAGATTATTCAACACTGTAGACTTTCACCAAATAGTGACCAGTATCCAACATAGGGTTTTGCAAAAGTTAAGTGTAATTTTCTTACAGTGTATCTGTTTATGAGATGAAATAATCACCATAAGGATCAGGAATTTACTAAACCTTTTTAAAATCCTGTTTAATTATAAAGAAAAAGAAGTATGGAGAAAGCATAGGGCACTGGTCAAGTCTCGCTTGATCAGTTTTGAACTATGTGAAGTTGAGTCTAAGGTCTGAAATGGGATTGATAATACCAAATTTGCAGCTGTGTCCTGCAGAGTAAATGCAATAGTGTGAAAATGTCTAAGTAGATAATGAAATGATAGAAAGACAGATCTCTGAATTATTTCGCTTTGTGCAGAATTTCCTCAACATTATTCTATTGCGTATGTTGTAGTTTATTCTTAAAGTCCTGCTACAAAAATTCCCACCATGGGAGATCTCAATTTATGTACGGATTGTGAGGGTTCTTGATATCAGCAGGCTGTCTGCCACTAAGACCTGTGGGAATGTGACTCAAATAGAACTGGACAGAGTTAAAAATGAGAGTGAATTAGCCTTTGAGTGACTATTAGGACAAAGACCTTGATAAAAAGGACACATGGAGCTAGCATTTTTTCATCTGTATTATGAGCTGCACTGAAATAAATATTAGAGTTTCGTGTGGTACATTTTTGGCACCATTTCTCTATCTGCTATCTCTAATGGGTACAGGGCACGGCCCTATTAGAATACCACAAGATGTTTTCCTAGCACTGGGATGAAACTCAAGTAGGTTTTGAGTGTGGGTGAGAAGGATACTGTCAACCAAGAAACAAAAGGAAGAATTTACTTTCTGTTAACTCATCAAGGAGTTAAGAATAGATTGACATTTATCTGTAATTCACACTTGATTATTTTTGTTCATTTCATGTTTCTTATTTGGTATAATGTCACTTAAAATGACATTATTACATTTCATCATAATAAAGGATACTAAACAAACTAGATAAAATTCTAATATTCTTTAACTAATATGTTTTAAATTGTATTATTGTAATATAATTAGTTATATTTACATCTTGTAATATGAGATAAATGAAGGTTTTTCACAGTATCATTAACTAACATTACTTGATTAACATTTTTTTTAGTCTATATTGAGCAGCATTTAGGACTTAATATGTGCACAATTTTTATCACTTATTAAGTATTTATTTTGTACTGTTTTATCAAGACCTTGGCATTTAATACTCTATTAAAGAAACAGTAGGTAATTTTAATGTTTTTAGTGACATTCTTTGAATTGTAATACCAAGTGAAGATTTAAGAAAAAGTTATTCTCTATAGGGTATGTAGTGATTAACAATAATAATCCTCAAACCTTAAGTGTTACATAATAATTTGTTGAGAAGGAGAATCTGAAGGAAAGAAAGAGGAAAAGGAAATGGTGTGCTCTGGTGGCCACACCAGTTTGTACTCAGATGAAGTCTGGGAATGGCATGGGAGCAGGGTCATTTTTCTGGCACTGATTTAATTTCTTCTTCTTCCTCCAGAAGTTGAGTATATATATTTTAGTTAAGGAAGTTTGTCACAGAATTTATTATGACTGGAAAATATGTACAGTAACTGAATATTGCCAGAAAAGTATTAGTTTTGCAAATATGGCTCTGAAGATTATAGATAAAAACCCCTTGTCTATCTCCACATATATTCAGAGACTAAGTACCTAAATTTTTGACTGTCAAAGATTTCCAATTCCAATTTAAAACTGTGACATCTAGTTAAATATTCTTGGGATCGGTGTTGGAAGATTTGAGATTTTAAATTTTGTCAAAAACAACATGGCAATGCAAGACAGGAAATGAAAGAAAATTCCAATGAAAATCCGATGGAATTCAATACATATATGGTTAGTCAATGCTTCAAAGTGAAAAGTGTACTGATACAGTATTAGAATTTGATTTCCTAGCAATGATATTTTGTACTCATAAAATTATTTTTACACTATTCCTATAGTTTTCAGCAACGAAAATGATTTCCTACTTACTGCCAATGTATAAAGATGACTTTTCACATATATGTGTTTCCATCAGTTTCACCATGTAGGATTTCTATCAATGTTTGATTTTAATCCTACTTATGGGCAGAAGATATGAAACCTCTAAGAAACAAAATATTTTAGACTCATGGAACAGAAGTCAGCATGAACATCAGCATATTTATTTCTTTTATCCTCAAGTCTCACATGTGTGACATAAAAAGGACCAGATGAATGCTGTATGCACAGTGCATTTCTGTCACAGCTCTGGGACAATGATCTTGGAGAATGTATCCCTTTTTTATTATGAAATAAGCTTGATCCTTGTTGGGGGGCAGGGGTGAAGGAAACTGTTAACATATTTTTAAGGTTACCATGTGTATGGACAACCTTTGGAAGAGGCCCAGGTAAACGAACCTTTTTTTCAGTTCTTAAGAGCAAGTTGCATACATATCCTGTCCCAAGGCCACATTCAGTGAGATAACCTCAGGAGCTGGAAATTAGCCATGGTGAGAGGATTTACACCAGGGAAAGAAGCAAACATTACATGTCAGGACTTTTTTTTTTCCTTTCCAGAGAAATTTCTTAAACATTCACTAGCATAATACTGTATGATGTCTCTCTTGATTTTTAGGGAGAGTAGTTTAAGGTAACATATACTGTACACAGCAGGTACTTATTCTAACAAAATTTCACACGGTGTCTGTGTGTGTATTGGAGAAGGAGTGAGAGGGAGTAAAGGAGGGAGAGAGAGAAGCACAACATGAAAAAAAAGGAAGCTGCATTTGAAGAATAGCTTAAGAGCTGACACAAAAACTTGAATATTAGAGGAACTTCAGTAATGTTCTATACACTGCATCAGAAGAACAAAGGCCTTGAAACTGGATGGAATGTTGATTTAAAAAGGAAGAAACTGTTATGGAAGTTGAGGAAAAGATTTAAAAATTTGGTTTTCTCTTTTAAAGTTGGTTTATTTTGAGAGAGGGAAAAAGAGAGAGAAAAGGAGAGAGAGAGAGAACATAGGCATGCACCCAAGTTAGGGAGGGGCAGAGAGAGAGGAGAGAGAGATCCTATGCAAACTCCACACTGTCAGTGCAGAGCCTGATGTGGTGATCTATCTCACGAACTGTGAGAACATGACCTGAGCCCAAATCAAGAGCAGGACGCCCACCTAACTGAGCCACCCCAGCAACCCCCAAAATTGTTTTTACAACATGTATTATAGAACAGAAACTCTGAATGAAAAGGGAGAGGAAACTTCTACCTCTGTACATTTCATTGTTTAAAGAAGTCCTAAAATTTAGGAATGGACCTGGAATTAACCCTTGGGGACACATTTTGAAGAGTCCCCATCCATGGAAACTGGCTTATAGAAATCATATTACTGTTTATGGCAAAGGATATAGTTTCATTAACAATGTTAAGCAAAAAGTCAACATTATCTCCCAAATTAAGTTAATGGATAAATAATCAACAAGATATTCTAAAGAGCTAAGAAGATAATTTTTCCATTAGTCTCAACAGTCTATCATTTGGGTAACCCAATCTCATCTCCCTACCAAATCTTTGGCATCTCTACTTTATTGACTATATTCCGTCATCACCATTTATATTTTTCCAATGGATTCCCACTATATTATCCTGAGAAAACCGCGTGGCTTTCTTCAGACCATGTATCAGAAACACCAAATAGAAAACAATTTTATTTTTTTTCTCAGTTGATCACATTGCTGGCAGTTTTGGATTTCAAGAAAGACTTAAAAGTTTTGCTCAAAACCCTCTAACTTTTCAAAGAAAAATCTGGTTTATTGGCACATGCTATTAGAAACAGAATTGCACGAGGAACTCGGCTCTTAGCACAAAAGCCAGTCTTGTTTCTTTACAATACACTTCTTTGAAGACCAGCTTGAATTTCTGAGGTCCTGGGGCTGTGAGCATGTGGACAGCAGCTTGCTGGTTTCTATTTTTAAAATCAATATTTTCTCAATTTATGAATAGTTAAAAAAAAAAATTTCCAAGTGTGACCTGACTCACTTCCTTGAAAGAATTTGCATTCTTGTAAATTCTACAATGAGTCACTAAGGGTAAGAAAACTAGCTTCTACTGGTCTTAATTTTGAAACAAGGGAGGACTCCTTAGCAAACCTCCATTCTTGAGATTGCATTAATAAATGGAAATAGGAGGTTTCAGCACAGAAAGCATAAAACTGCCTGATGTATGCATGGCATATCTTTAAGGATGTTTAAAAAGGAGCTAAACATCTCCCTGGGAATTCTTAAAACATTTATCTTTTAGACAGTTATTTAGCTTTACAAGTCTTTGTTATTTCACAAGCTGGAGAAAATAGGTCAGCTAATGTTACATTAATCAGTAAATTAATATTTTAATTTGATTTTCTTTCTAGTTAAAATGCTTATAGCTCCCCACCTCCCCTCCTTTTTCCCCCTCCTTCAGCACTGATGTTAAGTGGTATCATTATCATATTGTACCTTGGGGTTGTGAGATAACAGGGTCCAGTGATAGCTCTATTCTTAGAAAAGTGGGAGGTTTATCATGCCACTTACACATTTAAAATGACACTCCAAGGCTCCTGTGCAACAAAGTGTCTTAGAGCTGAGTCACAGGACTCTCAAAATTGTGCTTTTCAATTCATATTCTAAAATAGTACCTTTCCAATCTGAGTAGAAAAATAGTTTTTGTTTAGTAGGAATCCTTTTTTATTCTTGGAAAAAAAAAAGCTTATTCAAATTACCTGAACAATATAAATGTGGGTTTCAGTTTCTATTTTTTATTTTCTTGTATTAGCTGAGAAGTCAACAAATGGATTCAAAAAACTTTCAAAGTGTTTTTAAAGTAAATAAAAATCTACCAAGTTTTACAGGAAAATTTTAACATAGGCTAGATATTCTTATTTTCAATTTCCCAAAAAAAGAAATGCTCTTTGTTTTTGTTTAGTGCCTATAAGTAAAACATGCTAGGAGGTTGGAAATTTTGTATGACATTATGTAGTGATATTATTTTCTTTTAACAGCGGTTACTGTGAAATTTTAGGTGATCTTAAGAATCCAAGTTTGACATTATTAATAGAGAGATTGGCCATGCTGCCTCAGAGAGGTTAGAAAGGAGTAGAATATGCCTGAGGTGTGTTCTTTTAGTTTACTGTACTCTTGAATTCTTCTTAATGGAAGGTATGTTACTCAATATTTCTATTTCTCTGCCTTGCTGAAATTCAGCTACAGCTGGACAGAAAAAGATGCTAAGCTAATTCACAAGGGTTGGAAAATACACAGATACTGAAAAACAAATGCAGTAAAATAAAATTTCAAATTACTACTTGTCGGTGTAGTAAAATCTATCAACTGGAAACTTCTGTAGGATAGATCTATTTCCACTGTATAGTACATTTTCATTGACCTATAAAATGTTGAGTCTTGAATGTATAGACCTACAAAGTTGTTTACATAAACTGTAAGATAACCCAATTGTAGATAACACTACTCCAGTGAGAAAAATATATCCTTTAAAAAAAATTTTTTTAATGTTTTGTTTACTTCTGAGAGAGAGAAACAGCATGAGCAGGGGAGGGTCAGAGAGAAAGGGAGATACATAATCTGAAGCAGGCTCTAGGCTCTGAGCTAGCCCTCAGCACAGAGCCTGACACGGGTCTCGAACCCATGAACCATGTGATCATGACCTGAGCTGAAGTCAGACACTTAACCGACTGATCCACCCAGGTGCCCATAGAGAAATATATCCTTAATTAGCTCAAGTTAGTACCAAATTTATTAGTTCTACTCTGTCCATTTCTGTTCCATGGTTCTCTGTATCAGAAAGTTTCCAATCACTTTGCCAATGTGGACAAAGCCACATGTGATTCTTAGAGAAATATGTAAGTTTATAACCTAAAATGAAATACACTCATTTTTCCTACATAAATATGTTACAGAATCCTATCTTTAACATTATTTTTGTTTGTTATTATAGCAAATATTAGAAAGTACATGAAGAGAATACTGACTACACAGAACTCATGTGAAATCATTATGCTCAGATTGTTGGTGTAGTGATTTAGTCTAGTTCAGTTTTCCAATATGCCTTGCTTGTGAGTTTTGAATGAAAATAAGTAAGTTTTGAATGAAAAGATAAAGATAGGTAAAAGAGGCCAAAGACTGTTATTTTTAAAAAGCATAGGAGTACAGATGGATACACATTCACCAAAAATTCTGAGCAACTCACAGAGAGAATACATTAATTTAAATTTATGAATCAACTACGGGCCATTGTTCTCTACTAGACTTTTGAAATATATAATAACAATAAAATACGGTTATTGAATGTTAAGAGAGTGCATTAAAGAGAGCCAGAGTGTTTCCATGTTGGCACTATCTTTTGGGTTTCTGGCAGAAGTAAATGCAAATTCTCTCTGCAGGAAAAAAATCACCAATTCAGGTCTTTTGAAGTAAGAGCTCACCTTGAAACTTCACACACACACACACAGAGAGAGAGAGAGAGAGAAAGAGAGAGAGAAGTTAAAGGTAAAGAGGGATGAATAGGAGGAACATAGAATTTTTAGAGGTACAGAACTACTCTCTAGGATGGTGTAGTGGTGGACGCATGTCATTATACATGTGTCCTAACCCGTAGAATATAGAACACAAATGGACTTTGAATAATAGGAGGTGTTAATTTAGGTTTATCTATTGTAGCAAACCCACAATTTTTGTAGGGGGCTTATAGTGGAGAAAGCTGTGCATTTAAGGGCCGAGGAATGTATGGAATACCTTAGTACCTTCCTCTCAGTTTTGCTTTGAGCCTAAAACTGCTCTAAAAAATTAATGTTTTTTTTTAAATCATTGGATACAAATGAAGGAATAGTGATACTCCCTAAAATTTCATTGGTTGAAATTAGTAAATATAGAAAATAGCATGATACCTAGAGAGTATGTCTAAAGATATAGAAAATGGAGTCACAAAAATTAACCAGTAAAATGGCACTGTGTAAACTGGTCAGGTAGACTTGAAGATGAATTAATTCAAAGTTTTAGGAAAGAAAATGTAATTTTTATAGCAATTATTAACTGAAGGGAGAGTTCAAATACAGATTTGATACAAATAAAAATAAAATCTCCTCCCTTAGGCTGTTTCTATATCTTGGCTATTGTGAATGATCCTGGGATGAACATGGAAGTTTATGTATCTCTCTGAGATAATGGTTTAATTCCCTTTAGATATACACCCAGAACTAGGATTCCTACCTTATATGGTAACTCTATAATTTTTTGAGGAAACTTCATACTGTTTTCCATAGTGACTGAACCAACCCTTCCTACCAAGGGTTCTCTTATCTCCCCACCATTGTCAGTATTTTTTTAACCTTTTTTCTTTTTCTTTTTAATAGTGGCCGTTCTAACAGCTGTGAGGTTACTTTTCACTACAGTTTTGATTTGCATTTTCCTGATGATTAACGATGTGAACCACCTTTTCATGTACCTGTTAGCCACTAGTATGTCTTTTGAACAATCTCTGTTCAGATCCTTTGTCTATTTTTTGATTGAGTAATTTGTCTTTATAGGCTATTGGTTTTAGGATTTCCTTGTAGATTTTGCATATGAGCCTTTTATCAGATGTGGTTTGCAAGTATTTTCTCCCATTTCATAGGTTGCCATTTCATTTTGCTGATGGCTCTCTTCACTGAGCAACAGCTTTTGATTTGGTTGTAGCTGCACTGATTTATTTTGCTTCTGTTGCTTTCAGAATGTCTTTGTGATGACTTAGAATTTTAGCGTTAAGGTCAAGTATTCACAAAACACTTCCTGAAACACAAGAAAAGGTTAAGTTCCCTGGCTATTCAGTCTGTAACTCCAGGAAACAGTTTAAGACCTAGCATAAGGGAGATGTTCTCTAACTATTTGTTGAATTGACTTCCATATTCTCCCTCTTTTGTCATCCTATTTTTAAATTTCTCAATTCCATTCAGTCTTGTCTGTCCTTATATTGAGACCCATTTCGTGACTATTAGTGGTAATATTTTCATACATATTAGTTAAAACATTGCTTTGCCTTCTAGATCATCTACCACTGCCACTTGTTTAGATGTTGATGCCCTCCAAGCTTCTCAAATGCATGTTCATGAATTATCTTTTAGACTTTGGTAATTTGACTCTTCTCATCTACCAAGTGGTCATTATTTTAAAGTTGTGCCTTTAAAAAACAGCCTATCAGTTTGTCACTGAGTGTCTTAGTGCCCCATAGAAAAATCAAATAGGAAATAGACATGGGGTTCATGGACCAAGAAGGAAGTTTTTGAGGGTGGCCATGGGGAGTTGAGACCATGAGAGGAAGTCAATGTGAGGAGCAACTAGAGGCAGTAAAGCAGATCTTTGCTTTCAGAAGACAAATAGAATGGAACCAGAGAAAGAAACATTTGTACAAGTTTGCTGTCTTTATTCTGAGCTTGGAAATACTTTAAAAAGCATTCTTAATATAACACCTACTACCCAGTTCATAATCCCAAGTTTTTGTTTAACATTTTAGTTATGTGATAAAAAAATAGTTCAACAGTGAAGAAAGTACAACCCAATTAGGCAGAAACATAAAGGCAAGAAGAAGCAGAAAAAAATGACAAAGCATTTAACTCAGAGAGAATGCTCAAATCAACAAAAGTTGAAAATTATCACATTGCATAGAATGAAATACAGTTCACTGGGTACTGACCAAAGTCTCTTATGGTTGGTAATGTGAGGTCATTTGACATCATAGGTAATCTAACTGAAATATAAATGAGAACTCATTTCCCAAGGTCAATTACAGGTCGAGAGTTTAGTTTTATCTCTTGGGTTTCCAAACTTGTTCCTAAGCCAAAGGGACATTGGTTATTAAATCCTATAAGGACTCTTTGATCTCATGCAGGCTACATTCAGCAGGTCCTTGCACCCCCATCATGAGAAAATATATCCTTTACTGTGTTTAAATTCAAAGTAAAATAAAATCTGAGTGGTGCAAAATAAAAGGCCCTTCCAGCTGCACACTGATGTGAGATTCCCATATTCTAAAAACTGTATACCATAACTTAGTCAATACACAAGAAACACGGATAGAGTCCTTTAAAATATGTTGCTCAAAGGTATTCCCAAGGAAAAACATCTATTGAAGATTATAAACTCTGACAAATCTAATAATCTATTTCAAAACTATATTTTGATATGTTAATTTTGGTTCTCAAACAAAAGAGGTTCTGTTGTCACTGCCATTTAAAAAAATAATATTTATTAAAGTTGATACTAAAATCCCCTATTTCCTGACTTCTGGATCACTCTTTGAATAATGTAAAAAATAATATCCTTGTAGTTTTATTTGTGGTCTAAAAAAGTGTTTGAATCATTAAGGTTGAATGTCAGGAAATTTCATTTAATGTTCCATTTTAAAAGAGAAAAGGAGGAGAAAGATTTAGATGAAAAGTAGAGTGTATGACCTTAGAAATGTATTTATAAGGTCTGGCTGCAGCAGCCAAAAATAATAACCATTGAACCTAGTGAATAATTTAAGGCCAATGAGCTAACAGTGATCTTTGCAATGGGATATTAATACGTAAATATTTTAGTCAGCTTTTTCACACCCAACATAAAAATGCCTTGTATTTCATCTACAATATCACTCCTGGTGAAATTTCTGAGTAATTCTGTGTTCTCGCTGAAGTTTTTATATATATTCATTCACACATTATAATTAAATGATTTTACTACCCAAATACATTCAAGAAAAAAAAGATTGTATTTTCTAAAATATGCAGTGATGATTCCTAAGGCCATGTTTCATTTTACATGTTGGGACAGTGCTGTAAAAAATGTTGTTATTTTATCTGGAATTATGTGCTATGGCAGCATAATTTATTAAAGATTAAAACAATTTTTAACTAATACTCAGCCATGAAGAAATATTACTAAAATTGATCAACAGATGTAAATATTTGGAAGTTTGCAAAAATGTATTCTCTATTCACGTATCTCTAATATAAAAATCCATATAATTATATCCATATGTAAACTAACATGAATTATTAATACCTTTGTTTTTGATCATAATATACCAAAGCAATGACTCTGTTTTTCAGACAAATGATTTTTGCCAATGTTTTTACTTGCTTATTGTTTTACAGTGTGGATATTTGCTGCTAAGAATTTAAGATGAGTTTTGGACACAACATGATATAATGAGAGAAAACTGGAAAGGGCATAGCAGGTCATAGTCTAGAAGCTTAAGTTCTGGTCCTGCTGAGCCACAAAATGAGCATGTCACTTCTTATGTCTTATTTTCCTCACCTTAGATGTGAACACACATGTAGCTAATTGGTAAAGACTCCCAAACTGCAACCACAAATGAATAAACTGTGGTAATGACTGAGTCCCCAAAATACTGTAGATAAAAGGAATCTTGAAAAATTCAATCACTGGGGTGCCTGGGTGGCTCAGTTGGTTAAGCGTCTGACTTCGGCTCAGGTCATGATCTCACAGTTCTTGGGTTCGAGCCCCCGGTTGGGCTCTGTGCTGACATCTAGCTCAGAGCCTGGAGCCTGTTTAAGATTCTATATCTCCTTCTCTCTTACCCTCCCTTACTCATGCTGTCCTCTCTCTCTCTCGGAAATAAAAAATAATAATTAAAGAAAACATTAAAAAAAGAAAAATGCAATCATATTTTAATGACTGTTTAAAACAATGTCGTAGGGGTACCTGCACAACTCAGTTGGTTAAGCATCCAACTCTTGATTTCAGGTTATGATCTCACAGTTCATGGGGTTGAGCCCTGCGTTGGACTCTGCACTGAGAGCATGGAGCCTGCCTGGGACTCTCCCTCTCCCTTTCTCCCTGTCCCTCCTCCACTTGTGCATGCACTCTTTCTCTCAAAATAAATAAATAAACTTTAAAAACAACATGATAATACACCCCAATGTTTATAGCAGCACTATCGACAATAGCCAAAGTATGGAAAGAGCCCAAATGTCCATCAACTATGAACAGATAAGGAAGATGTGGTATGTACACACACACACACACACACTGGAGTGTTACTCGGCAATCAAAGAGAATAAAATCTTGAAATCTTGCTATTTGCAACTACGTCGATGGAACTAGAGGGTATTATGCTAAGTGAAATTAGTCAGAGAATGACAAGTATCATATGACTTCACTCATATGAGGACTTTAAGATACAAAACAGATGAACATAAGGGAAGGGGAGGAAAAATAATATAAAAACAGGGAAGGGGACACAAATATAAGAGACTCTTAAATATGGAGAACAAACAGGATTGTTGGAGGGGTTGTGGGAGGCGGCATGTGCTAAATGGGTAAGGGGCATTAAGGAATCTACTCCTGCAATCATTGTTGCAATAATACTAACTTGGATGTGAACTAAAAATAAATAAAAAAATAAAAAAATAAAACACACAAAAAAACAGCCACATCTTAAACTCACCAAATTGTGCACATTAAATATGTATAGCTTTTTGTATGTCAATCATTCATCAATAAAGTGGCTTAAAAATAAAAAGTAATTTAAAAACCACAACGTGACAAATCTAAGAATAACACTCAATGGGTTTCTCTTCTGATATGTTTTTTACACCCACTAGTGAAATGTGGATTTTCAAAGGCCACAACCTTGGGTGTATAAAAAATGAAACTGCCTTTACTTCCATAGTAACTAAATTCAGGGCCATTCAGAGCCTACAGAGAGGAAAAATTTGTAAGTGATTTGGAATTTTCACGATCAAATAAGTTTCTCCCTACCCACGTAAATTTTTCTTGTCTAAAAGGGAGTTCAGGCACTAGCACAGAGAGATATCTGCTATTTTTATGGCTAGGATCTAACCCAACTAGAAATGCTTAAGCTATTTGCACTAGCTGTCTGGCATCCAGTCATTAGGTTCTCTGAGGTTACGTCTCTTTCTCAGTCTATCACACTTTCTCACCTCCCCAGTTCTTGCTCTGTGACCTTTTGGATCCTCTCCCAGTGTCACAGAAAATATTCTGGATATTCTGTCAAGGTGGGTAATAGCTGCAGGAAAGTAACAGGGCTATTGCAATCTACCTCTGATGAGCTACATTGTCACCATGTCAGTCCTATAGCTGTGACACTGCACCTGTGTGTACTGGGAACCCTGCAATGCTTGAGTTATTTCTAGACTTACTCTGGGGGAAATAAAGGAACAAGTTTCATTCTTTTTAGGACTTGCACATATTTGAGGATCCCATTTTCCATCTTGTCTGAAAACTAGGCCCTAGAGAAGAGAGCAAGGTAGAGGTCCCTTATCAAGGTCCTAGTAGTGTCTAAATTTTATTATTCCCTTCAAACAGTCCTTTCTCTTTCAACTTGGGAACATTTACCTCTATTTTGGGTTAGTTCAGCTTTCTGTCTACTGTATTTCAATCTCTTTTTCTATCAGGTCTTGGCATTTTGAAACTCAAAAAACCTAGATTCTTATAATCAAAGCCTTTCCTCTCAAAGCTAGCTTTCCTGAATTTCAAAGATTATTTCTGAATCCAAAATCAAATAATTTGACTTCTTACTTTTCTCTGGCTTTCTTTCCCTTTGGCAATATACACCGCTGAGTCACGGGAGTAGTCTGTGATAACCATGATCACTCTGTCACACTTGTATGATTCAGGAAAAAAGCACCATTTCTGGGTGGAAGCAATAGAAACCACACATTATCTGGGTGGATTTGTCCTCTGGATACAATACTTGGCAATGATACAGCTCCTTTCAGCTGAGGAAAATCTTCCCTTTCTCCCAGTCAATGCAGCTCCATGACAGGGTGCCTGACTTGGTAAGTAAAGGATAGATCAGATTTTGGCTCACCCAGAGCCCTGATGTCCTTGTGAAGGGCTCCCCAGGTAGACATAAACTGCATTTTGAGGGACAAAGTGCAAGGAGGAAACCAGTTCCAGAAATGTTTCAGACAATTTTCCTACCATCAGTATTTTTCATACCAAATCAACTAGTTGTTAACTGCAGTACCAACAGTAGGAGAATGCTGTGTTTTACAACATGTAAGAAAAGTAAATCATGTCATACAAAAAAAAAAAAAAAACAAACAACAACAGTGGCTGTAATTTATTTTAATGAATGATTTTAGAGAGAGGATTTAGATAAATCCTATATTGTCAATTGCTTGAATCCATTAAACAAGTGGACTCCAATTTTGAAGGGATAGAAAGAATATTAATTTGTCTCCCATTGTTTAAGTATGCTTCCGCTTTGATTTGATCACACTTGCCAAAACCCATTCATCAATGCTCCTGAGACAAGAAAATCGCTTTTTCATTATCAGTTATTGTTGTGATGTTACTACCTGGGATATGTACATCATTAAGAATACATCTAATATGATTAAGTAAGGAATTCTGAAGTGAGGCACAAGCTGTATATACAACTCAGTATAAAGTGAAGCACCTCACAAATATATCACAAACTCTATCTTATGTTCCTAATGTATGGTTAAAAAAATGAAACATGGGCTTCAGGTATGTTCTTTGATAATGTGCTGTTAGGACAAATACTCAAACCAACATATAGATCAAAGTAATTCATATAGGATTTTCTTTTATTGATTATCAATCCACTTTATTTGAACCTTCCTGACTAAGATCAAAATCACTTTGCAAAAGTGACTGTAAACCTGATAAAGAGCACTGGCCTACTTTGAAAGTGTATTTGAAAAGTGAAAGCAAATAAATAATATTTATACAAGCCAAACTTTATTCTCTTGTTTTATTAATTCTGTGTTTATAAAAAATGTAGTCAGTGGTATATTTTTAAAGCACACTAAAGTCTATTAGCTAGATTTGTTCAAAGTATGTTTGTTATTTCAGAAGCCTAGTTCAATTTTTAATAAGACTGAATGTTGTAGAAATAAAGAAGACACAAAAGGGAGACAAAAATAAGTGTGAAAAAGTTAGGTATCATTTTCCTAACGTTTTTAATATTAGACAGGTACTAAACTATGTATTTTAAAGAAGATAATTGTATGATATAGATAAGGGTCCATCAGCATCTGAATTCATTGAAGACGTATTAAATAACTCAAGATAGTGGATTAGTATCACTCAACCTTCTTGAATATTTCTAAACCATCTCTTTCTATATCCTTACTAGCATTGATTGCAATCAGTTGAATCTGTAGTTTATGTTCATTTCCTTTCATTTGCTATTATTTTACACAAGGGAATATTTGTTTGCATTTGCATTGTATTCCTGACATAACCCATTTCAAAATTCATACCTGCTGTAATGCACCAGTAAATTTCAGCCCTTCCTTCAGTAAGTCATCCTTTTTGTAGGAATGTTGACTGTAAGAATCTTGCTTGAACAGTAACCCAACGATAATTATTTTACAAGATTAATAGTTTAAAAAGGGAATTAAAAATAAAACCTGGCAGTTAAAAGAATTACACTGTTTCTTACTTAAATATTAATCTCTAAGTGGGGAAAGAAGAGAAATAGAGAAACTATAGATTAAAAAGTGCATTAAGGTATTCATTAAAAAGCATTTAGTAGAACAACCAGAATTCCAAACACAAAACCACTCATAATTCTAGTCTTATTGCCTGGTCTAATGTAATGCTGTGGATGAGACTGAGCATCCAAGAAGGAAGCATCTATATCACATACTGAGCAAAAGGAAAGCACCTAGCCTTCACTTGCATTCATTTAGTATAGTCCAGAACATAAATGTTTACTGTTCTAATCAACTGTTCTATTATTTTCTTCTTAATTTTTGCTAGAGCATTTGCTGTTTTTTTTTTTTTTTTGCCCCATGAAATAGAAAAATTAAATTCTTGGTGACTAATTAAAGCAAATTCTTTTAGGTTTCTAGGGCCAAGTATTTTAATATCCACATGCCTATCAAAAATAGATATAAAAGCTATTGGGTTCAAAAAAGTTATTATGTTCTACTTAGGGAAACTTGTTATTCTTTGTGTGTATATAATCTGTTAGTGAAAATAAATGATTTCTTATCCTCTCGTCTAACTTATAATACTGCACTATTCAATTTTTATATTTTTGAATTAAACTTGCTTATATAAAAATATTCACTCCATAGTCTCTCTGTTCTTGTTTTTTTGTACACCTTAGTACACAAAGCTAACACTGTGAGTTAATGAATTTACATTGTAATATTTTGCCTTACTAATTTTGAATATACTTGTCTGTTCTTTCTTATTGAGGCTTAACTTATAAGATAAACTAGCAATTCTAGATCATCTTAAAATTCATCTAGTTTAGTCATTCCTTCCAGGTTTTCATCTTTAAGTAAATTAACCTTGTCAAGCTTCTTTCCAGCCTCTGATGGGACAGCCTCAGTGGGAAGGGTCTCACACAACTAGTTTCTGAAGCAGCTGGCAGGCACTTTGAGTATCCCTGCTGATGATAATTCTTATGAATAATATGCTTCCTTGAAACGTCTATATGATGACTCTTATTCTTTCACTTGGAGCCCTAAAGAACAAGTTTTAATCACAAGTCCTGGGTGGGACAGTCAGTTAAGTGTCCAGCTTCAGCTCCAGTCATGATTTCACACTTCATGGGTTTGAGTCCTGCATCAGATTCTGTGCTGACAACTTGGAGCCTGCTTTGGATTCTGTGTCTTCCTCTTTTCCTGCCCCTTCCCCACTCATATTCTGTTTGTCTGTCTGTCTCTCTCAAAAATAAATTTAAAAAAACACATTTAATATTTTTTTCAGATAGCATAACTTTATGTGTTTAAAAACAATGTTTTCAACGTCTGTAAATCTTTTTTTTCCCTTTTTGATCAGACTGAATATTCTTCCAAACTCTTACTATGGAATAATTTTTTAAAAATTTCTTTATCATCCACATATCTGCCACACTCTTACTCTTTATACTTGCTCTACTTGGTCTACGTTAGTTTCTAAATGTGCTATCAAAAATATATACAGGATATTGCTTTTAGTTTCCCTTTTGATAAATTCTCTAAATTGTCTTAAATAGAATAAATGACTCAGCTGTTTCTATATATAACCACACAAGTAGAATTAAGGTTTTTGATATTGTGCCCCTAGTACTTTAATAATCATTTCTAGGGACGCTTGGGTGGCTCAGTTGGTTAAGCATCCAACCTTGCCTCAGGTCATGATTTCACGGTTTGTGGGTTCAAGCCCCACTTAGGGCTCTGTGCTGACAGCTAACTCAGAGCCTGGAGCCTGTTTCAGATTCTGTATCCCCGTCTCTCTCTGACCCTCCCCTGCTCACACTGTCTCTCTCTATCAGAAATAAATAAAACATTAAAAATAAAAAATCATTTCTAACGAAGTCTAATAAGATAACAATTATGTATAAAACACAGCAATTAGACAAATCAAAGATACATTCCATGAGTTAGCAAACATTTTTCTCTAAAAAGACAGAAAGTAAATATTTCAGCTATGTGAGCCATATAATTTCTGTTGCAAATATGCCTTTGTAACAATGGAGCAACCGTACATAATATGTAAATGAATGGATATGGTTTAGTTTATAAAAACAAATCCGGGTTTTATAGGTTCTGTGGGGCACAGTTTGCCAGCCCTAATGTACCTGAATTTGTTATCAGGGAAAAAAAAAGTACTTTCAGTATAGCTTCCTAGGTAAGTGTGGGATTTCATTGGATCTGAATATAGTTTGGATTCCATAAGAGGCAAGAAAAGCATCCAGGTCATTAACTATGAACCATACCTTTATTTTCTAGAGTGGAATGAAGCTCTTGTTGAATGATGTTTTGAAACAGAACTCAAATTAGACCCTATTATTTTTTTGTTAAGGGAATTTTTTTTTGCTTCATAGTTATTTTATTTTCTCTTTATGGAATAATCATGGAATTATTTTTCTTTTATGTAATAGGACTATATAAATAAAACTTAAATTATTCTTAAACAGATTTCTAAGAACATGATTGATTAAATTGTTTTATTCTAGGGGAGGCAAGATGGTAGTAGCTAGTAGTATTTTAACATCTCTATAGGAATAGTAGTCCTAAATTCGAAGCCCGTATGTCATTCTGGAGATATATCAAGAGTATGCTGTTTGTTTTCCCTTTCACACATATGAGTACTGTACTATTGGAATAATTAGAATAGTAAGTATCTATAGCAAGAAAAGATAACATGGTGCAGGCAACTCTTTCTCAGCACTAGACTGTTTCAAATATTCTAAAATGTAATTTTATTGCAAAACAAAAACAAACTGAAATATCTGAAAACAAATGCCTACAGGATATCATCAGTGACGAGACTCAATTTAATGTGGGGATTATTCTTAGAAGAGCACTGGAAGCCATTTTTCGTATTGAGTAATGCTCAAGGAAATGTAATTCTCTTTGTTTTTAATTATCGTATCTATCTTTAAGTTGGTTAATTACCCATCTTTTGCGTTTATCCTTATCTGTTAAGCCAATTAATTTACCATAATTTTTTCTATATTTTTTAATATCTTGAGGGATAATATTTCAAGTGCTGCAGATAATCTAGAATTCTTTAATCATTTCAAAAATTTACATTAAAAAAATTATTTTACAAGTATGCAATCCCGGTTGCTCTGCGATGCTATTATAGTTCTTGAACATTAAACATTAAAGAATTGAGACCATTCCCTCAATGGTATTCTCCTTCACATCACTGAGGAGAGGTTATTGGTTTTGATAACTTTTCTTCTTTTATCTGAATGAGAACATATGTTCTGACTTTGAATACAAAGGTGGGACAGGCCAAAGTGGAGTCAGATACTGTTCTGGGATAACTGAAGTGTATCTAGTCTTTTTTACTATGTTTGCAAATAAGTGTATTATAACAAGTGTTATTGTGACACAGAATTGGTTAGGTCTGTCAAAATAATTTCATATTATTCTATATATGTTTTAAAAGATGAATGGCTCAATTAAACATTATGGCTGTTCCCTTTTAAAATTTCTTCACTTGTAGTACTATAACAAGGACCATTTTTAAACTGGGCGCAGACTTGGATGATATATGATCACCACCAGCTGCATCAAGAGGCAGAGTCTGGGTAAAAATAAGTTATTTGACCAGAACAGCAGAACAAAGCTGAAAATCTTCTGACACCTGATCCCTTCAGCAGCTGTGGAAATCTATTGAAAGGGTTCTCCTTCTAATGCATTTGTCAGAATGCTAATTGGAAAAATGACTTCATGTCATGAGTCATACGGTCACCTCTGCGGACCTCATTAGACTCAAATGAGCACACTCAAGTCTAGTGCAATCATTCAGATACAGCCATATGTTGGTAAAGAACATCTCTCAGTAGTCTAGCTTCTGGCCAATTGTGAACACTGTCAAGTGAAGAAATGGAGTGGGGAGGGAATCTAATAGAGATGTTTAAAAGGAGATGTAGATCTAAGAGATTATAGCTTGCTGGGTAGTCAGAAACATGTAAAAATTTAGGACTAGAATACGTTCAACAAAGTTAAGCCAGTTAGTTTGGCTACATTTTATGAAGCAGCTCAGAAGCACTCTACTGTAGTAGGAAATATAAAGGTAACTAACATGAAGCCTCAGAACTTCACAATTTAGAAAGGCAAACCACCATTTATATAAGTAACTTTAATAAAAAAGGAAAGCTATGAAAACCAGCAAAAATTTTCCATCTAAATTTCTAAAGTGTGGACATAAGTTCCACACCGTATTATGATCGTATTAGATGAGGAGTTGGAGACGGTGGAGGAATTAGAGAGCTTTTGTGGGTAGGCAAAACTTAACCTATAACTGTAAGGATGGTGAGAGATTCTGGAAGCACAAGTGGAAACAGCAGTGAAGAGAGAAATGACTGGGAAGACCTTCAAAGCATTAGATGCTATTGGGGGGGGTAGGACAGCACAGAGCATTACTGGGGAACAGAACACAGACAACTGTGATGGTCATAGCAAGCATGTGTTTGAAGCAGGAGAAATTTGGCTCAGGTACGACCTGAGTGACAAGAAAGTCTCTGTCAGGCAGGAGACCACCAGGATTAAGCCACATAATAGCAAGAACACTTAACAGATGTTTTTAAACATAAAGGAATTGTCTCTGAGTCTAGAAAACAATGTTCTTCATTTTTTAAAAGTGAATTTAAAAAGTATTTTGTAAAAAAAATGCTTAAAATATCTTCGTATGTATATTTACATATATACCTAGGTACATTTACACTATAAATAATACTGCATTACCAAATCAGTTCAATATTTTGTTAGACTATTTGCCCCCTAGAATAGCAATATGACTCTTCATCTAAACTCTCTTTACTTCATCTGGTTATCTTCCTATGAAATACACCAACCAACAAGGATCCCAACAGTCTAGTAAGAATATTTCTGTTAAATATCTGACTCAAAAGATAAAATGTTTATTAAAAGATAACTATGGCCAATAACTTAGGTATTATAGAAGTAATGGGGTGATGGGGAATCACTGACTTATCCTATGGTCTAAATCCAACCTGGTCACTGCTTTTAGGACAGGTCCCATCTGGCATTTTGGAAAATGGAGCTACCATCGATTTTTGAAACTCATGGTTACCACCTTTACTTGCAGTCTTGATGTCCCAGATTATGCCTACTTTTTATCTTGATTTCCTGTCTTTTCTGGAGTACTGGTCATTTCAGCACTTGAGTAATCCTGTGTTGTTTAGCAATTTACCAAAAGCCTGGATGTTTCAGGTAAAGGGCTGGCTAAAGTGGGGAGAGCTTTGCTATATGGTTTAATTTCCTGTTGTACTAACATGTGTAGCTCCACCATAGTTCCATAGGTGCCACTCCTGTCTCCCCAACTTGACTTGTTTTAAAAAGGAAAATTAGGTATAACCAATATAGATGTATGAAGAATGATCACATCAATTTCATTTTATAAAGTGAACAAGGCCATGGGACATTGACTCAAAGCTGAAAAGAGACCTCAGCCAATACTTCAGAAGTCCTCTCTCTTTCCATGCTGCCTCCAGGACCATAGTTTCCCTACCAGTTCCTCAGCCTCACCTACAAGACATCCTTATCTTGACTTCCATTACTTCTGTCAAGTTTTCACTGTTTTTGAAATTCCCATAAATGAAATTATATAGTATGTACTCTTGTGTCCGTCATGTGTTGCTTAACTTTTTGTTAGATTTGTCCATGTTATGTGTATCACTGTAGATTTTTTGGTTTCATCATATTATGTCTGTCATGTGATTGTATGAACATGCATAGATTTTGTATTATTTAAACTTTTTGGATATTATGGGCAGTGCCTGTCAACTACAATGTTGAACTCCCTCTGTGTTAATTGTGTGGCTTGCTTATTTATTTATTTATTTAAGTTTATTCATTTTTGAGAGACAGAGAGAAACAGTGTGAGTGGAGGAGGGGCAGAGAGAGAGAGAGCGAGAAGGAGAGAGGGAGAGGGAGGGAGGGAGGGGGAGAGAGAGAGAGACAGACAGACAGACAAAGAATCCAAAGCAGGCTACACACTCTGAGTCAGTACAGCCTGACTCGAGGCTTTAAATCATGAACTTCAAGATCGTGACCTGAGCCGAAGTCAGACGTTTAACCCACTGAGCCACCCATACTCTCCACCATTTTATTACTCAGTTATATAATCCCTTTTATGTCCTTTTTACCAGTTGTTAGTCATATTCAGGTTAATATGTGAAAAATATTACAACTGTTGATGGAAATAACAGGTATAATGATATTATCTTGTTATAATTTCTATTTGCCTTTTCCTAGTGCCTCGTTGATATATCAGTATGAAATTATCTTAATTCAGTTTTACAGATGGATATGCAGTCCCAGAGTAAATGATCTTTCTTCTGTTTCTACTTGTGTAACTTAGGCATAAACTTAAAGTGAAGAGATTAGACCACTAAAGTCTTACTAATATTTTACTTGGGCCCTTAAATTTGTCTTCTCTACTTTTTCTTTTTTTCCCTCTGGGTTTTATTCTGGTTAGTAACTGATTGTCTCTCATCTCTCAACTTCCCCTCCACTATTATTTTATGGTAATTCAAGTCAAAGTCTGTGAAAAACACTGCTGCTCTGCCAGTTCATTGAATGATTGGTTCCTCCACAAAGATGCCCTAGAGAAAGATGAGAAGCTAGGAAAAGGAATTCCCGTGTTCATTTCTTTTTGTTGCATCCTATGCGTTTGCTATAGGCTTGTGTTCCGTGCATCACCCAGCGAGGTTTCTTTACTCTACCACAAAGAATCATATCTATACAACAGCTGTATGTGGTTTTCAGTTTTTTCAACCCTTCCATAATCAAGTTCATTGTGTCTAATTCCCACTGATTGGAGCACTGATGAACTAAGAGCCCTACCTTTAGAGATCAGGATTCCAGGTTTATGAGAGCCTCAAGCTTGGAAATACCAACAGTAGCTGAGCACAACTTCTTCCTCAGAGTTCTGAATGTCAGCTTCTTTGGGCTATTTCCTAATAATTTCAATATGTTTCTTATTTTAACTCTGGGCAGTGATTGCTGCTCCTTGTAGTTGCTACATGTATACTTAGGGTGTTACTTTTTAAAAATTTAATTGACTAATTTATAATTACTTCCATTACATTTTCTCTATTCAGGTAACCTGCATGGTTTCAGTCTTATAACTAAATCTGTATTATCCAGAAATTGGTAGAATGGCCATCGGAGACAGACACTAAACATTGGGATTTGGAGATAGGTTTTATCATGTGCTTAGGCTTGAAAGTGGGTTGAGCTCCACATCAATGGCATACAGGTTTCAAGTAATCTATGGCACAACTAATCAAACTACTATTTGTGATTGATTTTGCTGAAATGCCAACTGATGCAGGAGCTTTGAAAGGACTGGATGGTTTCAATGCTTGAATGTTTGATATATTGATGAATCTAAGCATCAGGGTTTGCAATGATCTCTCAGTGCTTTGAGCATCTAGAAAAATAAAAAGCTTCAGTCTTTAATGTGTATGCTTGTAATATATGACATATTATTTTCCTTATTTTATACAAGTTAAATTGAAAATTAGCATTATATTTAGTCTTAATATACCAGAGTATTCATATACATCTATGACTGAATTTAAGCAGTCATTAACACAATTATTTTATTTTTCTAGCTTATATACTGTTATGTCCCTATATCTGTTGTTTATTATGTGATAAAACATTTAAAGATGTAATAGTTTCAAGTAATTTAATAGGTCATGATTCTCTGTGATAGAAATTGTCTGGAGGTTAATGCTGGCTCTCAGCAGGTTCCCTCTCTGTTTAACCATCTCTCATACTTTAGATGTGCACCATTGACTTTTCTACATGGTACAGCAGTGTTTTAAGGGGAAAAATGCAGAAGCTCCCTGATAACTTAAGGCCTAGACTCGTAAGTCACACAGTGTCACTTATACCTCATTGTGTTGGTTGAGACACCTTACAAGGACAATCCAGATTCAAGAAGTGAAAAAATAGATTCAACTTTTTAAGGGTTATAAGGTAAAGTCATGCTATAAGTGCTTGTGCATACCTGGTTGGTTTATTATTATTTCCAATATTAAAATTATGGAAATATTATTTCCAATAATTTTTGTATCTAAATTTACAAACCAGCTACCCTGATTCCTTTCTAAGAGCTGATTGACCACATAGGAGACTTAACGATTTATCCACAATTTTCCCACTATTTTTATTTCTTCATTTCTTTTCCCTCTTGGGTTTAGATACTAAGTGAAATCATGTACTTTAATTCACATTCAAAAGCTTTCCCTATTTCTACCTTAGTCATACCTTTCTAGTAAAATCCAAATCTAAGTGTAACTAACTTTTTAACTATAGCTTGCCTATAGTTAAATGGCAAGTATTAGTCAAAATAACTAACAAATCATTTCACACACCATGAATAGATAGGATTCCTCTTTGTAGTATTTATCATCTTTGACTTCATCTGAGCACTTAAAGTGGCAAAATACACATGCATACATTCACACATGCTGTCCCTAAGTGGATAAAAAAAATCATTTACTCTTAAATCCTTGAGTTGACCATTTCACACTCTGCGTCCAGTCTTCCACATCAATTCTTCCCTCTGTCAATTGATAGCTATACTTTTACCTCTCAACGATAAAATAACAGCAAGCAGAAGAGACCTATCTCATCTTCCTACCTCAATTTCCAGTTTCCATTCTTGTTTCAAGGAATGAGAGCTTTCTGCTTCTGTATCTGGCCACTTACACACAAGTTAAATTTCCCTTTGCCTACTTATGGATTTCCCTTGTGTATTTTCCTTACTTCTCCCTGTCCTGGTAAGATCATTTCCATTAAGATATAAATATGCTTCTCAGTGTATCTCACAAATGAAACAAAAAGAAAAAAAACTTTCCAGATCTTCTCCAGGTCTAGCCCACCTCTCTGTACCCCTGGATAGCAAAATTCCTTCAAGGAGTTTTACATACTGCTTCTATTTACTCATTTTCTTTCACTTTCTCTATAGTTCAATCCCAATTGGTTTTTCTTCTCTACTACTCTAACAAAATTGCTTGAATGAAATTGTATAATCCATCTGTGTTTCTTCTCTTAGTTGATTTAACAGATGCAGTTGATTATTCACTCCTTAGTTTTTTTCATGCTTGGTTTTAGAAAATTACATCCTTGGTTTCCCCCACCCACCACCTCCTTGACTTCAGCTTCTCCTCTTTTATTAGATCTTTCTACTGGCTTGGGATTACTCCAGGGGAGAGAACTTCTCCACTTAGTTCCTGGAATTCTTATTTAGTTCCACTCATTCACTAGTGATCTCAAGTAGCCTCAGGGATAGAAAAACTTTCTATATGTGAGACTGAAGAATATACCTTTAGCCTCAAAAATCCTCTTTCAGCTTTAAATTCACATAATAAATTCCTACTTGACAAAATCCACTTCATCTGGTCTTCCCAGTTCAGCAAATAGTGCTGTAACACCTCTAGCTCCTCAGGTCAAACTTTCAATATTTTGTTGGCTTCTCCTTCCTTCACGTCTCTTAAGAACCCGTTACTAAGACCCCACAATTCTACTTTTGAGGTTTCATACAACAGTTTTATCCTCTTTCATCTGCAAGAGTTTTCCAATACACCAGATTTTATATGCTTCCCTGCTATCTGTTACTTTCTAGTTGCTCTCCATATCATAGCCTGAGAATTTAAGTGTTCTAGTTCAGATTTTATGATTATTCTCTTTTCAATTTTTCCAAAGTTTATCCATGATATTTACAATAAAATTGAAGCTCTTTCGCATGACCCATGGGAACCTAAACGATATCACATAGTCTATTCTTTGGTTTCAATTCCCATCACTCTTCCTACCACCTTACTTATGCCATTCCAGGTACACTGGAGTTCTTATTGTTCCCCCAACTATCCTAATTCTCTCTAACCTAAAGAACTTAATACCTTCTGCTTCCCTTGCCTTCCCACTCCTTCATGTTTTACATGATTTTTTCTGACATGTCACTCTTTAGAAAAGCTTCTCTGATTATCCACTATAAAATATATGGGATTGTTTTCGTATTCTGTTTTTCTCAGGGCTTGTGTCACTGTTGTTTGGTTTCTTATTGACATTTTCTTCCATTAAAATGTTTACTCTAGGGCCACCTGGGTGGGTCAATCTGTTAAGCATCCAGTTACGGCTCAGGTCATGATCCCACAGTTTATGAGTTCAAGCGCCTTGTGGGGCTCTGTGCTGACATCTCAGCCTAGATCCTGATTCAGTTTCTGTGTACCCCCCTCCTCTCTGTCCCTACCTGCTCACACACACCCTCTCCTTAAAAAATAACTATTTTAAAAAATGGAAATAGATTTACTCTAAGATTAGTCTGTTGTGTTTTTCACTGTAGAATCCACACCAGGCACATGGTCACTGCTAAGAATTTTAAATAAATGATAAATATGAATAAATACAAATTGTTGTTATAATTAAAATGGCAAGAAATTTCTTAAGTTCAAATTTTGTCTTGAAAAGGCAATGAAAATGATTTTGAGTCCTTTTCTTCTGTATATTTCTTGGTCTCAAAATCATCTAGTCCAGCTTGATTTCTGCACTTTAATTATTGTCAAAATATTAGTGAGGTATCAGAGTTTACAAATTGGCTTATGGATTAGAGAAGTTTTATTTTCATTGAAGAAAGCTATTTTTTTTTCTTTTTTAGAGAATAAAGTGCAAGTGGGGTAGAGGGGTGAGAGAGAGAATCTCAGGCAAGCTCCATTCTCAGTACAGAGCCCAATGTGGGGCTAGATCCCATGACCTTGGCATCATGACCTGAGCCAAAATCAAGAGTTTGGATGCTACCCCATTAGAAAACTTTTTAAAAGATATATACAATCTGACACCGACATCGTCTGTCTTTTGATTGAAACACTTAGTCCATTTACATTCAAAGTAATTACTGATACATATTTACAATGTTTTGTCATTGCTTCTGGAGATTTCTCTAATCCTTTCTTGTATTTGTCACTTTGTCTCTCCTTTGAACTTACAGAGTTTCCTTTAATGTTTCTTGAAGGTTGGTTTAGTAGTCATGGTTTCCCTTAGGTTTGTTTTTTTGGGGGGGGCGGGGAGGACTCTTCTGAATGATTGTCTTGCTAGATAGAATATTCTTGGGTGCACATTTTCCCCCTTCACCGTTTTGCATCTATCATGACATTCCCTTCTAGCTTGCTAAGTTTCTGTTCAGAGATCTGCAGCCAAACTTATAGATTTTTCTTTATAGGTTAAAGACTTCTTCTGTCTTGCTGCTTTTAAGATTTTTTCTTCATCAGTACTTTTTGCAAATTTAATTACAATAGGTCTTGGTATTGGCCTGCTTTTGTTTATTTTGATGGGATTCTCTTTGTCTCATTGATCTAGATGTCTGTTTCCTTCCACAGGTAAGGGAATTTTTCAGCTATTATTTCTTGAAATAAACTTTCTTCCCCCCTTTTGCTCTTCTTCTCCTAGGACTTCTATGATACAAATGTTATAACATTTGATGGAGTCACGGAGTTCCCTAAGTCTATTCTCGTGTCCCACAATTCTTCTCTTTTGTTCAGCTTTGTTATTTTCCATTATTTTATCTTCTAGGTCACTAAGTCATTCCTTTGTTTCTTCTAGCCTGTTAACTGCACTAAGCAGGTTTCCAGTCCTGTTTATTTTACTCCTCATCTGATTCTTTTTTAATTCTTTCATCTCTGTGGTTAAAGGTCTCCCTAGTGTCTTCCCTTCTTTTCTCAAACCCAGTAAGTATTGTTACCATTAGTTCTCCATCCATCATTTTATTTATGTCTATTACACTTACATCCCTGGCTGTGGCCTTTTCTTGCTTCATTTGGGATGAATTCCTCTGTCTTGTCATTTTTTCTAAGTCTCTGCCTTATTCTCTTAGAAAAGGCAGTTATGTTCCCTGTTTCTGAAACTAATAGTTTTATGAAGAGGTCATGTAGTTGAAGGTCTGTCTCTGGTACATACTCCATGTGTTCTGCTATTGTGTTGTGGCTGCTCTATCTTTAGGATAAGCTATCTACAGAGTCTCTCCTTAACTCAGGTGGACAGTGTTTGGTTCCTGGCTTCCATGTGACTAGTTTTAACTACCTGTGCTTGGTATGCTTGTGAAATAAGACTGGACACCAACTTCACCAGAACTGAGGCCCTGGAGAACTCTCTGACTGGGAGATGTGGTGTGTCAGGTATTTGTCCTGTCTGTTGGGAAAGGGGCCCACCATGCTGGGACTGAAGCAAATTTGACTGACAACTTTAGTACTGACAGAGCACAGAGGGGTGGGGCTTAGGGTAAGGAAGTCAGGCAGCCAGTGTGGATGCTGAGCTACTTCCCTCAGGTGGCTCTGTGTTCATGGTGATTAGTAACAAATGACATATGAACCCAGCTCTTTATCACAGAGGTTTTTAAATCCAATTCCTACTGTCTTATAAGTTTAAACTTATTAAGTTAGGACCAAATATGTAACATTTTAAGTTCAAAGTGTTGACATTTATTTAACAATGTTAATGGAGGGCCTACTATGTGCTAGGTATTTTTTTAGTTACTGAGTACATCATGTCTACCTGACAAATAAGGTCTCTTCCTGGAGTTTCTCAGCTTATGTGGCTGGCAGACAATCATGAATCAATAAAATTGCTAATTTCAGATATTGAAAAGTGCTATGAAGAATAAAAGGGCATCATGTACTAATTCTGATTATAAAATTAGGAATTCTTTAACTTGTATTATAAATGTTTAGACTCCTAAGTTCAATTTCTTTTAATGTACTGGCATTTCCATAATGTGGAAAGGACAATCACTTTTATCCAATGGTGTTCTGGAACTAGCTAGTACTAGCTTCCAAGAGAAAGCAGTTTATGCACAATAGTATCAGAAGCCTGAAATTATCAGTGTTACAAGTGTTTATACCATGTAAACTGTAAAAATAAAACAAATCAGGGCTTGGGGTCAATTGAATATCCAACTTTTGATTTAGGCTTAAGTCATGATCCCAGGGGCATGATTGAGCCCTGCGTAGGCCTCTATTTTGAGCATGGAGCCTACTTAGGATTCTGTCCCTCTGCGTCTCCCCTGCCCTCCACTCCCACTGCCACATGCTCTCATTAATACTCTTAAAAAAATAAAAATAATGAAACCAAAGCCAAAAACCACACATACCACACATCAGTGCTTTTCCTACGGTATTCGTACACACACACACACACACACACACACACACACACACACACACACACACACACACACTACTGACTTTATCTGTATTCTTGAAAAAGTATATTCTCTAACATTGAAAAGTAACTATGCTTTTAAATTTCTTAAAAGTGTATTTATTTTAAGAGAGAACAAGCACTCACATGAGTGTGGGGGGAGGGCAGAGCAAGAAGAGAGAGAATCCAAGTAGGCTCATGCTCATAGTTGTGGAGCCCAACTTGGGTGCTCAATCTCATGAACTGTGAGAACCTCACCTTAGCTGAAATTGAGTCGGTCATGAAAAGCAACAATTTAAAATAATGGAAAGTAAGTATGTTTCCACAAAATAAAATCAACCTTAAGAACTTTCCTGCAGGAGGTTATTACTGGAATTAATAGCTTACCAAGATTTGCAAAAGCATTATGTAGATAATAGAGTTCCCAGCCTGTAATATCCAAATGCTTAACTTGACATGATAAAGAATATTCCCAGTATCTAAATAAACTATTTAAAGGTAAAAAATTATTATTAGATACAACATTTTTGACAAAATTATTCCATCATCTGAAGAAATAATACCATATGGCTAGATCATTATTTAACTCTCAAGAACTTTTAATTTTCTTAATCTGTTTCTTCTGCTATGCTATTAAATAATACAAGCTCTTGGCCTCAATAGACATAGGCACATTATAAATTATTTTTGCATTTAAATTTCTTACTGATGGCTTTGCATCCATTTTTTCCCCCTATGAACATTTTAGGAAGATTTAAGGTTTTAAAAGCTGTATTATTATCTTATAGACAATAGTGGAATAGTATCCACTAAACTAATTGTTTCATGGACATACCATTTTTAACTTTTTGAGAAATTCATAATTATTGTTAAGTAAATGGTTGCCATATTCTAATAGGTCTGACTGCTCCCCCTTTTTGACAAGCAGTGTTGTCTTTACTGGCTTATTCAGGTTCAACTTGTACAAAAATGTTGAAGAAACTAAACTTTCCATGATAGCACATCCACATGGCAAAATTTTCACACTTTCAGAAAATGATAATATACACTGTAAGTTGCCTACAAATCAGAAACAAGTTTTTTGAGTTAATTAACAGCAAAAGATAGGCTAATAGCTAAGTAAGAGACACTGGTCCTGGATGGAAAAAAAACAACCCATGACATAGTCATTAGCCTCATTTATTTGGTAACATCATCTTTAATTGTAGTGAAGCCATTGAACAATTAACCCCCTGATTTTTTTTTTATCTTCTATACGTATTCATTTTATTTTTTAAAATTTAAATCCATGTTAGTTAACATAAATTGTAATAAAAATTTTAGGAATAAAGTTTAGTGATTCATCGCTTACATTTAATGCCCAGTGCACATCCCAACAAGAGCCGTCCTTGATGCCCATTACTCATTTAACTCATGCCCCCATCTAACAGCCCACCAGCAATCCTTAGTTTGTCCTTTGTATTTAAGAGTCGCTTATACTTGGTCTCCCTACCTGTTTCTATATTACTTTTGCTTTCCTTCCCTTATGTTCATCTGTTTTGTTTCTTAAATTCTTCATAGGATATGAAGTCATAGGATATGTCTTTTTCTGACTTATTTTGCTTAGCATAATACCCTCTAGTTCTATCCATATTGTTGTAAGTGGTAACATTTCATTCTTTTTGATTGCCTAGAAATAATACACACACAGACACCACATCTTCTTTATCCATTCATTGGTTGATGGACATTTGGGCTCTTTCCATAATTTGTCTATGTTTGATAGCACAGCTGTAAATATTGGGGTGCATGCGCCCCTTTAAAACAGCACACCTGTATCTCTGGGGTAAATATCTACTGTAATTACAGGGTCATAGGGTAGTTCTAAGTTTCTGAGGAACCTCCACACTGTTTTCCAGAGTGGCTGCACCAGTTTGCATGCCCACCAGTAGTGCAAAAGAGATCCATTTTCTCTGCATCCTCGCCAACATCTATCGTCGTCTGACTTAATTTTACCCATTCTGACAGGTGTGATGTGGTGTGTCCTTTTGGTTTTGATTTGTATTTCCCTGGTGATGATTAATGTTAAGCATTTTTACACATGTCTGTTAGCCATCTGGATGTTTTGGAAAACTGTCTATTCCTATATTTTGCCCATTTCTTCACTGGATTTTTCTTTGGTGTTGAGTTCTTCATAAATTTTGGATACTAACCCTTTATCTGAAAGGTCATTTGCAAATATCTTCTCCCATTCTGTCAGTTGTCTTTTAATTTTGATTGTTTCCTTAGCTACGTAGAAGCTTCTCTATTAATGAGGTCCTAATAGTTCATTTTTGCTTTTGTTTCCCTTGCCTCTGGAAACATGTCAAGTAAGACGTTGCTGCAGTTGAGTTCAAAACGGTTATTGCCTATTTTTCTCTAGGATTTTGATGGCTTCCTGTCTTATGTTTAGGTCCTTCATCCATTCTGAGTGTATTTTTGTGTATGGTGGAAGAAAGTGGTCCAGGTTCATTTTTCTGCATGTTGCTGTCCTGTTTTCTCAACACCATTTGGTAAAGAAAATGTCTTTTTTCCATTGGATATTCTTTCCTGCTTTGTCAAAAATTAGTTTAGCCCACTAATTTCTTATAGTTCACTCCACTAAGAGAAACAGTTGCTATATGTTTTAGACCTCAGGAAGCATTATGGCATTGCATCTTTGGAAATTAGAAAAAGCAAGTAGCCCAGTGAAAACAATGATGGCTGTAGAACAAACTCAAATATCAGAACCATATTAAAAAAAAAAAGTCTAAGGAGTCATACAGAAGGCAATACTCCACCGTGGATTAGAAGAACTTTCATAGATGGAAACATATGCAATTAATTTTCAACTATTATGCTAATCACAGTGTTCTTTCAAATACCCAATGTATAACAATCCCAGACAGGACACCTGTGTACTTTACTTCTGAAACGGTATAAAACATACCTGTAGAATCCCTCACATAAGGTGTTTCTCCTCCCTTCCCTTAGTGGGGCAGGAATGCGGAATAACAAGCACGGGATTCGAGGAGATGATTTTGTATATAAATGTGTATATATGTATATCCAAAAATAGACATATGCACACCTATGTGTGTCTATGTGTATGTTTATGGATTTTCTGAAATCTAGGTCCAATTTAAGTTCATTTATTACACTTTTTCTACAAAGCAGTCAACTAAGTTGTTACATCTTATCAGTCATGCTTTAAAAATAAAGGAAATGTGTTCAATCGTCTCTTTAATAGGAGTCAGCCATCCAACCCTAATGACATAGCACAACTGTGATTTATTTCATTTCTTTCTTTGTATTTAACTCTCAAGCACATTAAGATTGCTTTATATTCTAATATACCTGGGTATTTAAGAGTATTAGAAAAAGATATTTTCTTCATTTGGCTAATGGAAACAGATCTAGAAAAATAGGTTGATGTTTTTAAAGTTTGAAATAGACTTGCAGTAATTAAGGTTAAACCTCTAAGAAATCATCTAAACACTTACTAAATTTATGCTTGTTTTTAGTCATGCCTTTTTGCAGAGTGATTTCTACAATTCTGTTGAAAAGCTAATTTTGTCTGTAACAATCAAAGGTAAAATGGGACAAAAATTTCAAAGCTGTGCTTTTGTATATCTATTAAATCACTCACATGATGCTATTAATGAGGAGAACAGTTACATAACTGACAACTACTAAAACATAACCAGATGAGTAAAACATAAATATGTTTTTCTACAATTTTACCCTATTTTGGGGGCCAAGAGGAAAGATGTTTATCCTGTAAAATAAACCCCCAAAATCCTTTTAGATCATAAGCTGCTATACTTTAAGCACTTAAAATCTTTACAATTAAGTTTAGAATTACTTTTCAAATAATTGATCAAATTAGAACATCCTTTAAAGTAATTACTTTCAATACACAACCTGAAAAACTACTTCTATAACACTAGGACATACAATTTTTTTTTAAATTATTTTTTTAAATTTTGATACAGTGAAAATGGGGGGATGGGGCAGATAGAAAGGGAGACACAGAATCTGAAGCAGGCTCTGATGCGGGGCTCAAACTCAAGGACTGTGAGATCATGACCTGAGCTAAAGTCCAGTGCTGAACCCACTGAGTCACACAGGCACCCTAAATAATTTTTCTAATCCTTTATGAAATGACAAGATAGAAAATAGTCAAGGTTTTTGAAACTTGGATGGTATTTTGTATGATCCATAAGATTAAATTCTAAAAAATAAACAGGTTGTAAAATAATCTTAAAGATCGAATTACCCAAACTGTATTTACCCAGTATTATGGGCATATGCAGTTCAAGGAACAGAGATGAATGGAACTTTCTGTCTTCCAAAATACTTCTTTAACAATGTTGCACTTTGTCTACACTCAACTGCTTGTTGGCTCTTCATAGCATTGTTTATCACACTTGATTTTCCTCACGTATTACAAAGACCAAAAAAATGTCTACACTAAGAGCTAAGTACTTCTTTTGATTCATTTCTGTTTTTAGTTTATGTGCCAGTGTTTATAAAGTAGAATAAAGCTGACCTAATAAGTCCCCTTCCATTAATATATTTCCATCAGAAAACTTCTGCGCTGTAACAACTGCACCTGTATTTTGTGAAATCAGAACTTAAAGAAATTGCTACCACCCTTTTCCAGGAAACTCCATATTCATTCAAAAGTGGCTGTTCCAGTTTGCATTCTCATCAGCCATGCAAAATGGTTCCTCTTTCTCTACATCCCACTAAATGGGGTAAATCCTTCTGAGTGTACATAGCTATTAAACCAAAATTTCAGCTCTATGCATTCAATTAAATAAGAATGATAAATCTATTATCACATAAGAAGTCTTATTAGATTACATGGCTATGGCATTTTTTATGAGAAGACACATTGCTACTTTTATGAGAAGACGCATTAAATACTGAGGAAACATGATATTTGTAGGGGGGAAAAGGCAAGAATGGCAGACAAAGGTAAAAATAGGTGGTATATGTGATCTTTTGGCAGATGAAAATCTGAAAGTACAAGACACAGCCATGAGTTTGGGTATCTGAGATTGTACAAACCTGGGCTTAAATGTGATCATTATGAGGAACCTCCACACTGTTTTCCAGAGGGGCTGCACCAGTTTACATTCTCACCAATAGATGAATGGATCAAGAAGATGTGGTTTATCTATACGATAGAATACTATATGGCAATTAGAAAGAATGAAATCTGGCCATGTGTAGCAACATGGACGGACCTTGAGGGTGTCATGCTGAGTGAAATAAGTCAGGCAGAGAAGGACAAATACCATATGTTTGCACATATAGGAGGATTAGGAGAAACTTAACGGAGGACAGGAGAGAAGAAGAGGGGAAACAGTGGAGGAGGGGGAGGGAGTCAAACCATGAGAGACTCTTGAATGCTGAGAACAACCTGAGGGCTGATAGGGGTGGAAGAGAGGGGAAGGGGGGTGATGGGCATGGAGGAGGGCACTTGTGGGGATAAGCACTAGGCATTATATGGAAACCAACTTTACAATAAACTATTTGTAAAAATAAAATAAGTGAAAAAAATGTGATCATTATGTAAAACACATAGTGCAGTGCGTCGAAGACAGTAGGCATCACAGTCTCCATCAATCTGAATGCTTGTGGTCGAGGAAAGCATGTTAAAATTGGATGTGAAGTGACAGAAAGAGGTAGCTTCCCCTCATGAGCCCACTTGACCTACAATAACAATCATTAGAGTCGTTCATTGTCTTCAAGTGGAAGAAAGTCTGAATTCAAATGTGCCAACTGGGAGAAATAACAAGGCAAAGATTACTCATGACGGCACACTTCACAAGTTAGGACATCTGCTCAGTTGAAGCCTGAGGAAATGAAAGAGAAAGGCTGATCTGAGATTTACTATCAGACAACTCTGAGAAGTACACTCCCGCATACAGGCTTTCTGCGAACCCATTGCCTTTATAAAATCCAATGGGCGTTTGGATGCCAACACCCTCTAGCTTTTCATTTTCATTTATTTTTCCTCAAACCATACTTCTTATCTACCATGAAAGTCATTCCGGATTGTAGGGAGACATTAGCTTCATGAGAATGATGGGAAATAGAAATGGCTTAGAAGTCAAGAATTAAGAAAACATATACAGGACCAAAGTTAGCTCACAGGACCACATATTAGTCCTGGGTATATACTGAAGATGAAAATTGAGATGTTCGGAGTTTTTTCTCTTCTCCCTCCTTTTTCTCCCCTTTCCTTGATTGTTCTGGAAGATTCCTTTACATTACACAATATTATATTATGACCTCCTGTTCGATAGAAATCCATACAGGCTAGTATTTTTAATTAAAAAATTTGCAGGGGGATTTGTGATTCTTTTTAAGTGGGTGCGTTTGGAGACAAACCTTATGACAGAGACAGCACTTTGATTTGAGGTCCTTATGCAACAACAAAGCCAAATGAACTCAAGTTATAGAATTGAAGTATCCAGGAATAAACTTCTCCTCTAATACCATACTGAAGGATAAGGTGGTGTCTTTCTTTAGAAAGCCACATACAGAAAGGAAGGGTAAAGGAATTAACAATATATTCTGCTATAAAAGCACCTGAATCTTAAGATATCTCCAAGAGTTTTAGGAGGCAAATGAATCTCTACACCTGGAAAAACAACCAAGTTTTGTTAGAATGTAATGGATGTTTAGTGGCAAATGCAAAACTTATCCTCTCAGAAACCCACACCTTCGCATTTTGCTAGTGTAGGTATGATCACCTTCAAATAAATGGTAACAGCTCTAATAACTCTTGGCCGCATTTTCCAGAATTTTCTTTCTTCTTTTGGCTCACTTAGTTGGGATTTCTATTTCTGTACTATTACTGTAATGATTTTGAAGATGTGATTGTTTGGAGGTACGACAGGACTTTGAGATTTTATATCTGCTACATGGAATCAAAATTATAGTTATCTAGTAACCACAGAGAAGTTTGGATAAAATTCAGTAAAAAATCATCTTGCTATGCCTTTTACTTCCCCATTTTAAAAATAGTAGTGTACCTCAAAACTTTATTTCTAATTTCCAAACAGCGGCAAATTACAATTAGCAACAGTTTTAGTGTTTACTTCCATAAGTGTTTTTGTATATCACATGCATTTGTGTTTAGTATTTGTATTTACTTCTTTTGGTCCTGCACCTTGAAACTTTCTTCTATTTAATCCAAGAAGGTTATGTTGAGTGTATCTTTAATTCTTCGAGGTAGGTAATTCAGTCTTTTACACACATATAGAACTCAATGGTTGACACAAAGAATATTGGCAAAGTTTACTTCCAATATTCTCTATCAAAAGGAATGTTTTATCCAATAAGAGAGTAAGAGATAATTTTTTGGAATATAAATTCTGCCTTTAATGTTAAATCCACAGTGAGTGAAGTTCAGAAACTACTTAAATTTGTTTAAAATTTAACTGTCAGTTAAAACTTGTTTGAACACCAACATTACTTTCTAATATATTGCCAACAGTACTTATAACACTTTGTACAGCACATTATAGATGTGTCTCTCATAGTGCATCATCTACCGCACAAAATTGATCGATGAGAGTGGTTTCATTGCTTTAAATATCAATAAAAGTTGACTTTGGTTTAGACATTGTAGAACTGTGAACTTTGATGCAATTTTATTTTTTTTGGTTCAATTAAACCATTTGCTTTTATTCCCTCATGTGATATTAACTACCGTTGTGCATTATTCCAAGTGCATTTTCTTATGGCTATCATTCTAGTTAATTTATCTTATCCCCTAGACAAGAATTAAATATTTATCCACTTAATATTTCTGTTAACTTGCATTCTCAGAAAGGATATGTAAGGTTATGGCAATGCCTACCTGTTTCTCAGAAATCTCTCAAACTCTTCCCAGTATTATGCAACAAGTCGTAATACATGACCATGTTCTTTTGCCCATCTAACGTGGATAATATTCTGTTACTTAACCAATTTCTCAAAACGTTTCTGAATGATGCTATAGTTTATGAGAATGATTATAATTTAGTATATTGATTTATTTTATTACTGTCGGTACTACAGTACTTTTAATACATTCTCATTGTATTACTTGAGTTACCTAAATTAAAATATTTTATGTAATTAAATATATTTTTAAGATGGTATTAATCATGTTTTCATTGAAATGGTATTACTGCCAATATTTGCCAATCTTAAGAAATGGTAATTATCACCTGTCTTATTAAAATCCTTCAGTTTAATCAAACCAAATTCCTCTGTGTTTCACTGCCTTATGGTCAGATACATGGCTTGAGTTCATCAACTATAATGATTGATCAAGTTCACAGAGTACTAGATTCAGAGTTAAGGTCACAGCTTAAGATGTGACCTTGGTATTTTGGAAATCTCTCTTTGAGGGTAGAAGTCCACTTTCCTTTGAAATTCAAAGAAATCTGCTCATTTATTGAGGGCATGTATTAAACCCAGTTTCAAAGTCGTTCCCTGAAGAATTAGCTTCTTAATATTGGTAATTACTATTTCTGAGAAGCATCATTCATCATTGGTGAGGAGGAACAATTCTGAATATTGCAAAGCATTTACTATTTAGGTTTTCCCACAGTTCAACTTCTACTGATGTGTAGCTGACTTGTAATACAGGAGCCTCTAATAAACCAGGAGAAAAAAATTAATGAGTTCTTCCATTAACATTTAAGTAAGGCTAAATTTCTCAAACTGGCCGTAAGTACTCACGAGATTGTGTGTGCGCGCACTTGGTGGTATTGATAAAATACAGAAGACACATAATACAAGTTTCTAGAGTAAAAAGTTTTTACCTGAAGTAATTTAAAACATTAGTTTATAATTACAACATTATTCCATGATGGAAGAGAATATACATATGCAAAGATTTTAAAGGTAGAACAGAAGTCTAAAGAAATCTTAAGCAGGTTACTTGCTTCTGCTTACAGGGATATGTTTATAGAAAAATTCGAAGAACAGTCAAGATTAAGAATATCAAAGTGAACTATGCCACCCAAAGGAAACAAAGGATATACTGCTTACTGAGGTCTTATATAACTTCATTAGGAAAGTAGACAGTGGGACAGGAGGAAAAAGCAGACAGTATTCATTGTGGTTACAATGATCTGAGTCTGTGGCCTTACCAGCTACATTGTGAACATATAAGATTCTTTATGTTGAAAATCTGAGCACATGAAAAGCCAGGTGAGATCATGTGGGGTCCTGGAGGTCTAGTTCATGAACATACACAAAAAAATACCCAGAAATCCATGGCTGGAAATTGAGGCACTACAGTTTAAGAGCTAAATAACTATAACCGTTATTTGTATCATGACACTTTATTTCCTGTACAGTTTAGGTGGCCCACGGCAATATTGGTTTTGTTGATAAGTGCACTGAGTGCTTCGAAACTACAGATGCAGTTCCAAGCACTGAGCTAATACAGTTATGAACCAATTCTAACATGATGTACAGATTGCCTCTTTTATCACATTATCACAAAGTATGTGCAAATTTTATATGAGAAGCATTACTTTTCATTGCCAAATCTGCAAAAATGAGTATGTATTATTGAGTTCCCCATTCAATCATTGTATTTATTTGACTCCCATGTTGGCCACCTATCATGTGCCTGGTGCTGTGGGAAGTTCTGAAGACAGAGGCAAAGTGCAGACACAAGTAAGCACACCAGAAATCTTAGCCATTAAATTCAACAAGTTTACACCAAAGATACAGAGAAACCAGCCAAAGAAAAACAATACAACTGTTTCAGAAAGGTATGTTAATAGCTAAGTCTAAAAGTATCCTTCAATTTCACATCCTCCCAGCTGGCTGCAATGATTCAAACATCTCCTAGAAGAGCCCAACAATAGCTCTTCAAGGACATGATCGACTATGCGTGTAGGAAGAGGATGTGTATTTAGTTGATGGGGAAATATGCTGGGTGGGGTGTCCCAGGCCCAGGACTTGCTCAGGAGGCTCTGCCTCTGCCCAAGCTGCTCAGTGGCCCCAACATCTCAGGAGGCATTTGGCAACCATTCTGTCCCTGAGATTGAAAAGTCAAGACCACTGCCTACAAACTAACCTGGTTAAGATGTAATGCAGATGTTGAAAGATTTGGATTTTACAGTTTGATGTCCCATTGCTTTGGGCTGTTTGCCAACTATTTTTAACCTTTTTGGTCCCAGTTTTCTCAATTTTGCAAGATGAGGCAATTCTTAGCAACTAGTAAAGACGACATTCCATAGCTCATTTGAAAAAGTTTCTCTAAGAATTACATGCGTAGGTTTTAACAAGGTCCAGTCAATAGTAATGAAGAAGCAATCTACCTGATAAGAGCATCTTAACTATACTCACACTAAATATATTTTAGTGTGAAAGAAAGCTAGTGACAAGTGGAGTTCATTTTGTCCAAATTACAGTCATGATAAAAATAACTTGTATTCATTAAGAGAAGTGGTTCTCAAACTTTAACATACATCAGAATCACCTACAGTTTAAGCATAGATTGCTGAAGCCCAACCTTGGAACATGTGGTTCACTAGTTTGGGGTGGGACAGAATGGGAACACACAGTCTTAGAGGATATTCTCAGAAGATACTGATCATAGTGGTGTAGGCAACACACTTGGAGAACTATTGGCTAAGCACATGACTGCTAGATATTCAGCTTATTCTACACAATTAGCAAAAAAAAAAAATTTTTTTTCAGACACACACACAAGATCTAAATGTAGATGGACAGGGGCACCTGGGTGGCTGACTTTGGCTTATGTCAGCATCTCCAAGTTTGTAAGTTTGAGCCCCACATCAGGCTCTGTGCTCACATCTCAGTGCGTGGAGCCTGCTTCAGATTCTCTGTCTCCCTCTCTCTCTGCCCCTCCTCCCACTCACACTCTGTCTCTCTCTCTCTCTCTCTCTAAACATTAAAAATAAATTTTTAATGTAGATGGCCAATATTTATTCATATATCTAGATTTGTGTTTTTAAAGTCATAGTTCAGTTTCAATTTTAACCACACTGAGTCCGATTGTTTAAATGGCATACACTCAATTAACACTAATAGTTAATAAATCTAAGTGTAATAAAACATACTTGCCTTATGACCCTTACTATGATACTGTCACAATACAATGCTCTAGCAACCATCAGTTCTTCATCATGCTTACATTACACTCTAATATATGAGGCACCTGGGTGGCTCAGTCAGTTGGGCATCTGACTTCAGCTCAGGTCATGATCTCACGGTTCGTGGGTTCGAGCCCCACATCGGACTCTGTGCTGACAGCTAGCTCAGAGACTGGAGCTTGTTTCGGATTCTGTGTCTCCCTCTCTCTCTGCCCCTCCCCTGCTCACACTGTCTCTCTCTCTCTTTCTCTGTCTCAGAAATAAAAACATTAAAAAATTAAATAACTATAACTGATTGCCTGAAAATGTGAACTGAAATATGAGAAAATTTAAGTATTAAAATTTTTTGACATAAAATTTTTTAGAAATAAAACAATCTCTAGGCCGTTCTAAGGTGCTTAACTTAAAAACAGTTATTGTTGGAGCTCCTAGATGGCTCAGTCGGTTAAGCGTTCAACTTTGGCTCAGGTCATCTCACGGTTACTGGGTTACATTGGGCTCTGTGCTGACTGCCAGCTTAGAGCCTGGAGCCTGTTTCAGATTCTGTATCTCCCTCTCTCTCTGACCCTCCCCTGCTCACGCTGTCTCGGTCTCTCAGAAATTCATAAAATATTTTTAAAAATAATAATTAATGTTTATTTTTAAGAGGAGAAAGAGAGCACAGAAGTACACGCACGCGCAAACACACAAACACACACACACACACACACACACACATACACAGAGAGAGAGAGAGAGAGAGAGAGAGAGAACATCCAAAGTGGACTCCAGGCTCTGAGCTGTCAGCATAGATCCCTGCGTGGGGCTCAAATCCATGAATGTTGAGATCATGACCTGAGCTTAAGTCCCACATTTAACCGACTGAGCCACCAGGTGCCCCTAAACTCGTTAACTTTTAGGATACCATTGAAATAAGTCATTTGTCAAAGTGAATTATAGGTTCCCTTAATGACTTGTTTAGTATCTTCTAATTCTTTTATCCAGAATTTTTATTGGAGGCACTCATACACTAGATTATAGGCATATCTAAACATTTAAGAAACTTACCCATTTATAGTGTTATATGTCAATGTTAATTTTTTGTAATTTTTACTGAGCACTGGTGACAAAAAAACTCCTACAATGTAGATTTGTGTTTGTCTGTGTATCTCATATACGAAGTAGATATACTCAGGCATTTACATAATTACACAAATAAATGAAAATAGAAAAACATTTTTAAAAATCTTTCCAAGAAGTCTGTTTCTACTACAATATGAAACAATACATCAGAAGTACCTCCCACCTTCATAATTTCTTATGTTTTTATGTTTGTCTTATTTTTCATATCAGCAGCTCTGATTTATCCATTTAAAATTTTTATTTTATTTCGTTTTTTGTTGCTTGTTTATTATCAGCATGTATTTTTGGAAATTTTCTTTGGATTTTTTTTTTTCATTGATGAGATTTCATCCCAGTTTGTTAAAGAGAACCAGCTGTTTTCTTGCAAGATAATTTTCTGAAGCTGTTGTGTGCCATAATTACACTGCAATTACACAGCAATATCCATAAAAGCAGATGAGGATTCTATGTGTCCTTTTACCTCATTAGAAGTTGCGAAAATGATAGATTCAGACTATCTTAGTTTGACTATTGCCCTCTATTGGCAAATTCAAGTTCTGGTATCATCAAAAAGACAGCAGCAATAAAAACAGGCATAGATTGTCTTTGTTTTTAAAAACAGTAGCAACATCTTGGGTCACAAGGTAACACCATCCAAAACTTTCAAAAGTCTTTCTACACTTAGAGTTTAAAGCCATCCCTTTAAAACTTCACTCTTATAAAATGAAAAAAGAATCACTTAATCTAATGATGTAGGAACTGGGGCCTTTTTCCCAGCACTTAATTGCAGACCAGTTAGGTTTTCTCCCTCTCTCAAAATCTACTTGAATCATAACCCTCTTTGCAGAGAAAACCATGGAGATCTTTCCTTGTCCTCAGAAAGTACCCTCTTCTTTGAGGCAGTCCTCTTTAAGAAAATGGAGATTTTTACATCTCTTGCTGTTTCCAAAATCAGAGACTAACCTTACCTTCAGGATCACTGATTTAAGAAACAGAAAGACAAGATTTAAAAAACTTAGCTGAAACATTCTCAATTGCCGTGATATTTAACTTGAGGTTTATGTTGGGAAGGGTGCTCGTGTACAAATAAACACTATCTTGCATGCATCCTTGGTTCTGAGTGGCTGGGGAATACACTATTTTAATCATTTTTGTTTTGGCAGAACCAACGGGAGGAAACAATCTGGTTTTGTATCCAGCTAGGCAACTGGAGAAAACAAATCTAGAAGGCCTTTTAGGACTTTCTAGGACTTGGGACTTTTAATAGATTTTACCATTTTTAGAAAGTAAAACTAAACTCTTTCTTCTAAATTTCACTTTTACTATTTACACCAGGTAGTCTGCTATCTTCTCACGTAACATTCTTAATGCAATTGTTGGCTGTGTAGTGAACTTCGCCAAATTTAGCTGCAAAGTTTCTGGATTGTCGTCAGATTTAGGAGTTGAGAATTAAAATTAGTTCCTTTCTTTGCCAACATTAACACAAATCTTGGAGCACACTTCCTTGGATGCACTGAAATGGTGACAGCTTAGATAACCACTGGGGAAGCTTTCTGTATGAGAACTCAGATTAATTTAACAACTTTGGCTTAGCATGATCCCACCTCGGTTGCCTCTTCCTTTAATTAATAACACCATTGCCTTTTTGAGAAAATTTCTCTCAAAACAAACACATTTCAAGCAGAACCCATAGTTGTATAGAAAAGGAAGAATTACTTGCCTCTAATGGCTCATTTTGTTTCTTGATTCAACTCTTTTGCCAAGTGTCTGCTTGTACCTATATTAGCATTTTTGAAGCAGAAAGTAACTGCATAATAGACAGGCTCTTTTCCTTTATAGCAAGTTGAGTCACTGCCTGTGAATTAGTGTTGATTAGCCTTTAGCAGTTGACAAAACCATGCAAGTTGCACATTCAGAGAAAAACCTTTCCAGTTGTCATGAGGAGCACCTGGTAATGGACAGAATTGGACTCTAACTTATTCAACCTGTTGATAGGAAAAAAAAAATCCTGTTCTGGCTTTTATTTCTTTATTGGATTACTTTCTAAGTGCAAATGTTTCTGAGCCATAGTTCAAACATTTTACTGATCATAGATGATTTTTCCTCGTACACTGATATCCTGGTTAACCAAAAGGTATCTTGCACAATGTTATTTATTCATTCATTTGTAAAATAAATATGTATTTAGTATTTACTGTGGGTCAGACAAAATTATGCATGCTAGATAGAGCCATGAATAAAAGAAACATAACTCTCTACCCCCAAGGACCTTTAATTTTTTTAATGTTTACTTATTATTGAGATACAGAACACGAGCATGGGAGGGGCAGAGAGGGAGACACAGACTCTGAAGTAGCCTCCAGGCTCTGAGCTGTCAGCAAAGAGCATGATGTGTGACTTGAACCCACAGGCTATGAGATCCTGACCTGAGCTGAAGTCGGACACTTAACTGACTGAGCCACCCAGGCACCCCCCTATCCCATGGATCTTATTTTCCACTCGATGGAGTCAGAAATCTTTAAGCAGCGACCATGCTAACTAGCCAGTAACATGCTAGCTAGTGGTACTAGCTCTCATAAGGAAAAATAAAGCAGAGTATAATTTTCAAGGTTCAACCAGGGAGGTAGAACCTTTGTGAATGACATAGAATCAAGGGACTTATAGGAACATAAAATAACTGATCTTACTCCACTGTGAAAGTTGCTAAGTAATCTATACAAGACCATTGCTTTTACATCTGGCGGTAAGCCTGAATCTATTTGTATTCAGGGCAGAAAATCTGGCTGTGAAACAGGAGAGCAAGCATGAACTGGCATCTATTAATATGCACTGGATCTCTTGAGAACATACTTGGATCTACGTTTGCTTCTCAATACATTAAACCTTGATCACATGCAGAAGGAGTGGACACTCTTCCCCAGTAAACTGAAGGGTTGCCTGGCTCAGGACAAAGAGAAGCTACAGGTAGAAATGATTTGGTAGAGATGAGGGAGCTAAACACTCTGGGCTGACTTCGGCACCTAAGATCAGCCATGGCCATGGGCATCAGATTCAATGGCATTGTCACCAGACAATTAAATATTACAACTTTCAAATATGAGAACAATTTCTCCTGGAGGCAACCCTAACCTGGAATCATACAGTTAAGGGAATTCTCAGAGGCATAGTATCAGTTTAGTTGAATGGCACCACATAAAGCCACATCCAAGCAGCCGTTTCAAGTGGACAGTTGAACTCATGAGTGTGGATTTTAGCAGAATTGTCTGTCTGTCTAGACATGTGCATATGATAGCCCTTAGTAGGGATGTGGTATTTAAAGCTTTAAAACTGAAGGAAGTCACCTAAAGTAAAACAGAGAAAAAGAATCATCAATGACCCATAAACACTGAAATGTCATTAAACTGGTAAGAAAATCCAAAATGGTAACTAATGGTTAAGAGAAGAACCAAACTTTTCCAGAAACAAGAGATGAATAGGTTTGAAGAAGGATCACCTCTTTCAAATGCTGACAATAGATAGACTCAGAAAAATTAAGCTGCTAACTATAGTCATCTTGGATGACATGGAGGTCATTGGTGAGCTTTCAGAAGCTCTTTCCTCAAGGGGATGGTGAATCTGACTGAACTGCATTTAAAACAGAATAGAAGGAATCGTAATGGAAACAGTGTGCAAAATCAACTATTTTGAGGAATTTTATTCCAAAACACAACAGAGAACTGGAAGCGTAGAAAGAAATGGGACCACATTTCTGTCCTTAGGTCTGTTTTAAGACTGGTTAAGTCACATTGGATTATAGCAGGTTTCAATACTGAGGAGATATACCAGTAGAAAGACATTGATAAAGTGGGAAAAATAAAGACAATCTTAATTGAGAACTGTGTACTTTCAAAGGATTTTTTTCCTGTCACGTCTATAACATTTAAAAAGAAAAGAACCTTTATGTCAAACAAAATGAATTTGGTCTAGGTCAGTTATTATGTGCAGTTTGCGGCTTGCCAGACAGATTAGGAGAGACCGAGTGCATGGGAGAGACATACAAACAGACAAAAATAGAAATGGTGAGGGCTAGCAATTCCTTCATAGAAGCACTTAGGGGAACAAGGCTGTATTACTGAGGAAACATCAACTGGGAAAAGAGAAGCCTGATCAAAAGCTTGAATACATGAGGACTCCTACATGGCAATAGGTCTGTGCCCATGAGTACACAAAGCACAAGGCCAAGAGGAGCAATGTCAATGAGGCCGAAGAAGAAAACAACTGGCCATCAGTTTTGGCACTCCTGGAAGGTATGTCCACTTAGTGAAGGATCATTCAGAAACACATTTGTCAACAGAGAAGCTGAGTGACAGACTGCATCCCAGCCCAACAAGATCTCTGGTTTATATTTTCCTTTTCAGACAAAGCTCAGGCTTTCCTGTACCCTTCCCATAGACTATTATGGTCCAAACATCCTAAACCACTTTTCCCCTGTCTCCCTTCTCTGCTCATTTAATTCCCCAAGTTTTATTTATTCTTTTTTGAAGCACAGTTCTTATTTTCCCATATTTCTACTAAAAAACAAGCAAGCAAACAAGAACAACACAAAAACTTTTCAGAAATTCTAAACTACAACCAACTCAACAAACTTCTTAAAAATCTAGACAAAGCTGTAGGCTTGGGGGCCATACAGTCTGTCACGGATATTGAACATTCAGGTCATTCCACAAGGACAGCTGAGACAATACTTCCACGAATGTGGTGTCTGAGTTTTCAATAAAAATCCTACTACATAAACAGATGGCCAACCGACAAACCATAGTTTGCAAACCTAACCTACAAAATACAAATGCACATGACATGGTTTGTTTTGAAGGTGTTATCATTGGTATCCAGTTTACCTTTTTAACCTTGATGCAATCCATTGCAAACTGCAAACTAGGTCAGAAAATGAGTTTACTGCTTTATAAAAAAATGCTATCATCTACTTTCCCCCTACAATTATAGGAATATATGATGATAAACTGGTATCAATAGTCAATATAAAAATCAATCATGTATTCTAAGTTTATTTATAACCTTAAACAAGCTTTGTCAATATACCAACATAATACTATTGGTGAGAAATAGACTTCTACGTTGTGGAACCATGTCCCCTCCCATTGTATTTGTGTGTATGCATAATTGCAGTTAGGAAACAGCATAACATATTAGAGAAAATGAGGATTTTGTACCTACAAAGACTCAAAATCAAAGATCAGTCATTCCCATAATTATGATATTGGCTAAGTTATCAATCATCATTTAACTTTAGTATTTTTTTCTATGAAATGGTGTGGCTCTGCAGACTGTATCAAGTGATTAATGTCCTATTTATTTACAAATATATTTGGTTAGTTACATACAATCAACATTTAATCTCAAAAAAAATCTTAAAATTTAAAAATTTACCTCAATGCCCTTCTTGATGCTAGGATTACACTGGGTGCGATGAATACTGTTGCAATCCTTCAACTATTTATTGGGATATTCAATAACTAATCTCTTTCTGAAGGCTTCAGATCAAGTGGTCCCTTTGCTGTGTCTGTTAATCAGCGTAATTAACAGACAAAACATACCAATGTCCTGTCAATGGCATTAAACACCAGTGAGATTCTTGCAAAGATTTCCAGCTTTCTTGTCATCAGTATCTGTGAATCCAGTATGTCCCATTGGCAACCTTGCCATTTCAAGGTCCCTTACTTTAAAGTAAATGAAAGGAGCACACTGGTATTGATGGGACCTGTTAAGGCTCATCATTTCCCCTCACCTTCCTCCAACTCCATCACAGAACACCAACATTCCTGCTAGAGAGGCTGGGAAATACAGTCCTCCTGTGTGCCCATAAAGAAGACAGACAAGAACATTTACAATTTTTTACCTAAGCTGAGAACAAGGTTTATAAAAGCAAGGGAAAACTCCATTAGAATAGTTGGAAATGTAAAAATATATTAATTATGTGAAATTTGGGAACAGTTTGTAATCTTAAAATAATTCCCATGAATTACAGGTTTTTCAAGTATTTCAGTCAGAAAAAGAAATCAGGTAAAGATTTCTTACTTAAAACTTCCAACACAGAACTAGAGCAAATAGGTCAGTTACAGGTCTTTCTGTCTATATCTTCCTTTTATTTAAATAGACTTTAAACATTATTTGCCTCAACCATCCTTGAAAAATTTCTACTACTTATGAACTGCCAATGTCCAATATCAGAGTATGGGATTAATAGGCTCTTAGTTCATGAGAGAGTCCATGCTGGAAGCTGGCTGTGTGGTCTTCATTCTACCCTCAAAACAGGACTTTGGTTTAACCCCCCTTGCAATGATGACTGAAGGACTCTCTAGCAGTATACAGAATCCAGATTAAAGGTTACATACCAACACAAAATTTGTTCCTCACTGTAAAGGTCAGGATAATCTCCACCTGATGCAAATAGCGCCCTCCCCCTCTGAGAGGACATGATTAGCAAGGTTCGAAAGCTGAAAAGGATTCTGAGCCATGGGTCCCTGAGCTAAGGCATTCCACACGAATTAAAAATCATCTCTCCTGATCCTTCGCATCCCAAGTAGGGCATGAAAGGACATTTGAAAATTGAGTCCGAGTCAAGAGACCTTATCTATGTGGTTACTGGGATTTACCTCTCCTACGTTTTTCCCCACACATTTAAATAAGCCTGGTGCTGGGGAAAATCTACTGTGTCTTGTGAATTTGAAAGCAACATCACTACACCTGGTGAGCAGAGCAAATAACAAATACGTCAGGGGGGCACAAACACAGTAAACAGATAATATGTTAGTACTATGTGCTAAAAAGAATATGCAACTGTGGGAAAGGGGATATGGAGAGTCACAGGAGAGCACTGAATATAGAATACATGGGAAAGCCTTACTAACAAGTGGAAGACCTGGAAACAAGGAGGACGGGAACCGTGTGAGAGTACAGGGAAGCTGTCCTCTGGAAATACACAAGTAAAGGTCAAGGTCATCAAGAGACAGCATACTTCTGCACGTCTGTTTTTGCTCTTCTTGCTGCATTTCCCTGTTCCAGATGCGTCAGCAGATAATTCCTCCAACGACTTAAAAGTTTTCTTTCCTTTTCTAGTTTAGGAAACTTTATCAGAGTTCAAGAAAAACCTACCACTTTAACTCTTCATAGCTTTCTAATTCAAACGCCCTCCACACTTCTTTGATAACTCATTTCTGAAGACGTAAGACATGGTTATGCTTAAATACTGAAAGCTTTTACATTACTTCCCAATCTTGATAACAAGGTTCACAAGCCATTCCTCTATAAAACAATTCTTTCCTCTTCAATAGCATCATACTAATCCATATTAACCAGTAACATTTTTAAGCCTCTTAACTGACCTGTTCACCAATAAAAAATGTGATGGTATTAGGAAAAGTATGGCCTCTAAAAACCTTGTATCCAGGAGATCAAGGACAATTATTTCTCTATGATTTGTAGGACCCAGATATTTGGATCATATAAGCAAGTCCCTTGAGCACCCTTTCCCCTTTGATCCCTATTCTCCTCAGTGATTAATCAAAGTAAGAAAAAGAGAAAAGCAGTTCATTAAATAACAGCACATTTCATTGAGGATAACTAAAATTTCATTGATCCTCAACAGGCTTACTTTAGGTTTTTCAGGATATATTTTCTATTAGACATTATAGTAGCATCCTATTGTTCTGTGACAAATTGCAGCAAAGATAACATTTTAGAATAATGCAAAAATGTCAGCTTACTGTGCTGAAGTCCAGATGTCTAAAATGGCTAACATCGCCGTGTTTTCAGGGCTGCGTTGCTTGCTGGAGGCTCTTAGATACTATTTTCCTGTTTTTCCCCCCCTCTTTTATTAGAGGCTACCTATAATCCTTTGCTCATCGCCCTATTTCTCTATCCTCAAAGCTAGGAAGATCCAACCAAGCCCTTTCAAAGCAGCTACTTCCGTGATTCTCTCTCTTTTCTACCTTCCCCTGACCTGTTATAAAGAAGCTTGTGATTACATTGAACTCACCTGTGTAACACACAACACTCCACATCTTGAGGTTAGTTAATTCACAACCTAATTCCAGCTGTGATCTTAGTTCCCCTTGGCCTTGCAAACTACATGGTTCCAAGTTCCAAGACTCACAATGTGGACATCTCTCGGGGGTCCTTCTCCTGCCTACCCTAGGTAACTTCATTCAAGTAGTACTTAATATAATAAAATAAAAAGGTTGGGTCTTTACTCTAATAGATATGTCACTTTTTGCTGTGGAAGACTGAGGTTTCTTTCATTAAGATTTTTCTAGACAATTCACTTGGTGTTGCTTAATGTTTTCCTTCCTCCAAAGGCAGTGTTATAACCTTCATAGAGGCACTCTGCAAAAGCATATTTATTTCAGTACACTTCTTTCCTTCAAAGAGACCGCATACTCTTCAAAAACAAAAGAGCTGCAAGGATGTTGGCTCTAATTGAATTGCTTGCTCATGACACCTGGGTGCTGAGCCCAAGGGTTTGGCTCCCACATAATCAACACATCAAATCTTAACATGTATACTATGACATGGGCACCCTAAAATTTCTTTACAGAAATTTTAAGAACTAATTTATCTAACTCACCACATCCTATATTATATTTCTTGGAATTCTTGGAAATTATTACTATTTTCATTGGTTCTCGCAATACTCCCACCAAAAATGACACTTAAAAGAACAAACAAAAATTTGAGCGGACCTAAGAAAGCATAAGACATTACATTTATAGACATCTTGGAAGTATAAACACAACTAAGCTGTACATGAATCTGAGTTTGCAGTTTCATTATTTGTATAGCAAAGGATACATTACAGAAAACTGTGGCTACTTGGAAGATTCTCTTTGCTTTTCTTAAACACAGTCATTTTATTTGTCCCATCCTTGTGCTGACCTAATGCCTATCACACTTGACTGAAAATAGAGTAGCATTTATAGGGCAAAGTCAGAGGATAGAAATCAATATCTGTCTTAAATGTAAATCATCAAAAAGATTCCATACAAATGATAAGAAAGGAGAAGGTGAAGGACTTAGTTATTTTTAATCAAGCCTGTTTTAAATAAACAGTGATTTGTGTTACAACATGAATCTGATTTTCAGTATTTTGAGAAGAGATCAGATGACAGCATGACATCTGGGCAATTGCTCTGATTTTTCAGCTGAATAATTTTAAACTGAACAAAATTATTTTGCTTAACATAATTATTCTTTTTTTTTTTTTTTTTAAATTTTTTAATGTTTTATTTATTTTTAGGAGAGAGAGAGAGAGAGAGAGAGCGTGAGCAGGGGAGGGTCAGAGAGAGAGAGAGGGAGTCACAGACTGAAACAGGCTCCAGGCTCTGAGCTGGCAGTCAGCACAGAGCCGACGCGAGGCTCGAACTCACGAACCGCGAGATCATGACCTAAGCGAAAGTCGGACGCTTAACCGACTAAGCCACCCAGGCGCCCCAGCTTAACATAATTATTCTTATAAAGTATTTTTCAAATTTGTGTCAAATTACTCAACAGATATTACCCTGCATGGATTTCTCAAAAAAATTCCATCAATGGCTTTTAGGAAGCTACATAATGAAACAAAATGTATTATTTTATAATGTTCTTATTTGTCAAACATAGTATTTATATTAATACTTTCTTATTAATTTCACTTCAGAGGCCTCATGAAAGTTATTAAATATTTATAGACGTGAAATTTAAAATGCCTGAAAAGGGACCTAAAGGTACAGAAGGAGGCAGGTCATTTGACAACAAGGATGTTTTTTCTGGATTCTGAAAAAGTATCTAGAATTCTGCTCCCAGAGATGAGGTCTCATTTTGAACTGCCACGCCATCAGTGATCCATTCAACATGTAGTTAGGCCATTCTCTATGAAGGTACTCAGAAAAATAAGACAGTTCCCACTTTATAAAAAAATGTTTATTTATTTGAGAGAGAGAGAGAGAGAGACACGCAGACAGAGACAGAGAGACAGAGAAACAGAGCAAGAGCAGGGTAGAGGCAGAGAGGGACACACAGAATCCGAAGTAGGCTCCAGGCTCTGAGATGTCAGTACAGAGCCAGACAAGGGGCTGGATCTCCCAGGCAGGAGATCATTACTTGAGCCAAAGTCAGATACTTAACTGACTGAGCCACCCAGGCACCAAGAGTTCCCACTTTTAAAAGTTCAGAGTTCAATGGAGAAAGACAGAAATGTAAGTTCAGAGTTCAATGGAAAAAGACAGAAATGCAAATAATTAGGTAAGAATCTTGCAAATAATAAAATAAAAAGGAAATCAAGCACCTGTATGAGACAACACACAGGAGATAATGGTAACATTTTAGGTTCACAGAGCTCAAGCTAAAATGCACAAATTACTGTGAGAATGTATCCATAATTTAAACCACACCAGCAACATGTGATCTAAAGGTACTGACTGTGAACACTTTTTTTTTTTTTTTTTTAGAGAGAGAGCACAAGGTGGGGGAGAGGTGCAGGAGGGGGGGGAGAGACAGAGACAGAGACAGAGAAGGAGAGATAATCTTAAGCAGGCTCTATGCTCAATGTAGAACCAAACACAGGACTCAAGCCCACAACCCTGGGATGATGACATGAGCCAAAAATCAACTCAGACACTCAACCAACTGAACCACCCAGGCACCCCATGAACACTCTAAATCTGTATTAATTTGATCACATAAATTCCAGCCCATCACGCTGACTCTTATACTTGCATGAAATACAAAATAATTATATATTAATTTTTATAGAATAATATGGTCAAAACTCTCAACAACCAAATTGATTAGATTTCTAAAAGTGTAATAAAGTATAATTTAGCATAGGTAAAGTGCCCATGGGAATTGAATTAACATGAACCTTGGGCAGAAACAAAAAGAGGTCATCAAGGAAAGGAATTAATAACATTAGTCTCCTTTTACGAGATTCTAGGGAATGGGCATTTGTTAAAAAAAAATCGCATAGCACCAATGAACAAATAAAAGCCTTGTATTATTAGTATAATAGTAATATGGGGCTCAAAGGAAGAAGAGACTAGTTATTAAAAATAATTGTAAAAGCTGAAAATGGAAACTTTGAGAAAGTAGTTTTTCCTTGTCCTTTAGACTCCTACATCTGAGGAGATTATAGGGTTAAGCACGGCTTTTGGGAGAATATTATACACTCTTTAAACTTCTTTTAATTTTGCTTCAGAACCATTGTGTACAGATGTGCAGGTTGTGCAGTGTACGACCCTAGGGACTTCATTCACATTGTGTGAATCACATTACAAAATAATGTTCCAGAAGGTAAATGTACAGTTTCACATTCTAGTATATCACTGTATTTCAACAGATGCAAAGAGTATCTTGAAAAAAAAGATGTATCTTTCTGTTTAGCACATAAGCCCTCAGGTTATTCTTCAAAGGAATCTCACAGTATTCAATTAAATGCTAGAGGAAATTTTTCCTTTTATTATTTTTGCTTTGATGTCAAGTAAATGAAAACTTGAAAAGTAGACTGAAAAACAAAGTGTACAGTCCAGCCTTGACAAGCACACATATCAGAAGAGTTTGTCTTATCACCAAGGGAAACATAGATATTGAAATACCTCCAAACTTTAATGTGGCACCCACATAAAAATAATCTGGGTACTTTTTAAATGAAAGAAATAAAAAGTTATATGTAGGGGTGTATGGGTGGCTCAATCGGTTAAGTATCTGACTCTTGGTTTCTGCTCAGGTGATGATCTCACAGTTCATGAACTCAAACCCTGGATCAGGCTCTCCACTGACAGCTGCAGAGCCTGCTGGGGATTCTCTGTCTTCCTCTCTCTCCGCCCCTCCCCCATTTGCTTTCTGTCTCTCTCTCTCTCTCTCTCTCTCAAAATAAACAAACACTTAAGAAAAGTTGCATGTAATGGATAAAACTGTGGATAACCTTTCTATAACTATAAAAGTCCAATTTAGGGTTTACTTTAGTCCCATAAAATTCTATTGCTGAAAATGCTCAAGAATCAAAATATAAATGTATAGAGAGATTATAGTTAGATACCATGGCTTATGCATATACATGTATTATATATATAATATCTATATAATAGAAATTTGGGGCTTGGTAAAGTTCTGGCAACAAAGAAATCTCTAAGAAATCCAGTATTCCTGATATTATCTTGCTTGACAACATGTTTTTTCTTCTAAGAGCCATCTATTCTCACCCTGTATAGAAGATGTGTGTGGAATTTGTGTTGAAATGCACTATTTTCATGATATTCTACATACAAGATGATTAAGAGGTATCATATATTTCCCCATTATATTGGGCACATTTTTAAAAAAAGGTTAAGACTACAAAATGTAAAGAATATAATTAGGGAGAAGAAATTTGACTTAAGAGATGAAGTCTGCATTTTATTTTAACATCCTGGACCCTGAGCCATCTTTGCCTTTAGAGGCTGCATTAAAGAACTTCCACTTAATTAACTGACACTGCTGATCTGAATTAATGACAAGATCCCTAGCACTTGTTTTCAGCTCTCTCCAGGGAGCCGAATGAATGGAAAAGGCAGATTGAGGGAGTTTCCCTGGGACAAGTGAATCCAGGAGATAACATAGAGGCTAATTTCTATTGTGAGACCTTCATTAGTCATCTCTTGAACATAGTTACTGAGTTGGGAATATTGCTTTAACAAGAGGTGAAAATGCCTTCTTTTAAATATATCTATTCAAATGTGCAACGTTTGAGATTCCCTTTGACAAGACCACTTAACATTTCAGATAACTCAGTCTTGTCAAGTAGCAATGTAATAAACGTGAAGGCCAGAGGATTTCACACTTACAAATTCCATTGTGCAAAAATTAACTAAGAGGAAATCAGTATTACTTAACTCTTATTCCCAGACTATTAATATGACAGAATCCAAACTCTGACATTGCTTTTCTTTTTTATCCCTTATAATGAATTCCATGGATATCAGGTACAGATGCCCTCCATCACAGGTGTTTTATTCTTTCACAGCAAAAGATTCTTTACTCACCGAGCAGAACTGAAAATAACTAAAGATCAAAAATAAAATGTCAATTGCTTTCTGTAATTAAAAAAAAGTCTGGACCACATCTCAATTTCAAAGGAGTAATAATGAGAGACACAGAAATGGCTTATGTCTTTAGGAACTTCCAGAATAAGAGCTCATTGCATTTATTTCCATACACATGGCAATTTTTTTTTGAAAAGTAGTGTTTATTGGCATGTGTAGAGACACTAGTCAAAAAGAGGTAATCAAGAGTGAACATTTTAGAAGCCAGTATAGTTTTTTTTTTTTTTTCTGTTTAATGACCACTTGCCTTTGCTATGCATGGTTTTTAAAATCTTTACAACTGTTAAATTGTCTGTGGAGAGTGCTTCCCATTCATAATGCTGTAGAAGAGAAAACAAAGTGTTAAAAAGTTAATAATATACTAAGGAACATATAAACTAAAAGGATAAAATTTTAAAAACTTAAAAAGGATAGAATAATTTATAGCAATTATACTCAAGTCCTTATTTCAAGATTACAATATTCAAATAAATTTTTATCAAAATGTTAATTTACTTTTGGCCATTGGCAGTATGGTAGATGAGATATTACAGCACACTGTTCCACACCAAAATAACCAGTATGTACATGTAATTTAGTTTGCATTGTGTTGCTGGGTTGCTTATAAGTGGCGAGAGTAATTTGAAAGAGCCTTTTCTCTCTCCCCAAGAGACAGTCAGGAGCTGCAAATAGAACAATGAAAGCAGGGGCTTCTGTGATGTCAATTTCTCCTGAGGGTCTGTACAGTATCAATTTGCAGACTGATTATTTAGGCGAAACCAGAATTTCCAAGGTTAAGTTGTGGACCTGAGAGAGACCAAGAAAATCTCACTTTAGGGGTACTCCATGGTCCCCGGCAGAAGGAAATATAAATGTGCTCTGTGAGACAGGATCTCCAAGGTGGGCTCTCAGGACTCCCACTATGAAAAATAATCAGAGAAACATCAAAATTAGTGAGACTAAGCAAAACTAAAGAATATCAAATCTTCACTGTCTCAAAATGCATATTGGAAATGTCAGGTATAGAATATAAAATAATTACAGATGAAATGCTTAAGGAGAAAAAGTAAAAATGGGAGTAAATGGTATGACTGAAAGAATAAAAAAAATTTAAAAAAATGGAAATACTGGAAAAGAAATATAGATTTAGGGGTAGCCTTGTCAAAGAATGGATTAAACAGCAGATTAGACACAGCTGAAGAGAAAATGAATCATCAGGAAAGTAGAGCAAAAGTGACCCAGCAAGCGGTAAGGAAAAACATAGGCAGAAGCCAGAAAACTTTAAAGAGATACAGTGATCCAGTGAACATCTAATCAGGGCATCTAAAACAGAGCATAGTGAAAATAAAAGAGAGGGAAATTTGCAGGCAAAATAGCAGACAATATGTTAGAACTTGTGAAAGATGAGAAGACATTGAAGAATTCATACATATTGAAGGTAGCATAAAAACACAAAGTCCACACTAGACAAAATTCATTTAAGGTACAAAATGTCAAGGAAAAGAGAACATTATAGAAAGTTTAGAGATAAAAGCCACATATATTTGAATGGAACCATACACAAAGGAGCGGACTTTTAGAGAGTGTCTTGTAGCTGGTAGAATAATGGAATGAGTTTCATTTTGAGAAAACCACTGTGTATCCAACAAAATTAATTTTCAAAAAAGAAGATAAAGTAAATAAAAGTTTAGGTAAATGCAAGATTAAGAACTTGACAATAAAAATGGGTTTAAGCAATTTCTAAAGGATGTTCTTTAGACAGGTAAGAAGAGTGTTTAAAAACGGATGTGAGGGGCACCTGGGTGACTCAGTCGGTTGAGCATCTGACTCCTGATTTCAGCTCAGCTCATGATTTCACAATGTGAGGCAGAGCTCTGAGTTGGGCTCCACGCTGAGAACATGGAGCCAACCTTGGAATTCTCTCTCTCTCTTCCTGCCCCTCCCCCTCTTGTGTGTATGAGCGCAATCATTTCTTTCTCTCTCAAAATAAATAAATTTAGAAAAAAGGATGTGAGATTCAAAATGAAATGGTGAGTAAAGAAATGAATCAGTCTGTAAAACTAAACATACAGTGACTGCAAAAAATAATAATAATGGTTCTTGAATTCTGTTTTATAACAACAGAAAACAGATAAAAAATGTTAGACGAGCATAGCACCAAAATTGAGAGAAGGTGTTGCTATTAAAATCCAAGGGCCAGAGGCACTAGAATTGTTCTGAAGGGGGCTTATGATGATAACTTTAGACTTTTTTGAGTTTAGTACAGTTGATAAGATTTAAGATTAACCAAATATTAAAATAATAAGAGATGGATATATAAATCCAAACAAGACTATATGTGTATGGAGCGGTTAAAATGAAAAACAATTAACTCAAAAGAGGTAATAAAATAGAAAAAAGAAGTAAAATAGAGAAGAGTCATAGCAAAATAGCAAAATAGAAAAAATATGACATAGTATACATATCCTTAATATCCATATGGATATTATGAAATATCCATATTCATAAATATGAATACAATTGTAATTTTGCTAAAGAATTCTATTACAGTGTAAGTAAATAACCCCAGCTAGAGAGAGGAAATTCTAATTTACAGAAGAATGTTAAGTTAATAAAAATGCTAAAAGTAATAGAAGTATGAAAGGGAATAGAACCTTCCTCTAGTGCAAAAATGACACAGTAAAACCACAGAGATTATTTCCTGACTGCAAGGAAAACACAAAACAGAGCTTTGCACATAGACTAGTCTGTCACTACCCTAACCTCTGGGTACCTCATGTTGGCACACAAGCGTCATAGGTCTCCTGATATTATGTAATTCAAAGTTTAAAACATTAGCTATGGTAAATTTCTGCCGAAACTGTTTAACTTAAATCTAGTCCAGACATAAATTTTAACCTGTAGATTATAGGCCAGCATGTTGGAAACTTGGCAAGAATCAACATTGCTGTCTGGAGTCTGAGATGTGCAGGGCAGTCTAGAAGGCTGGAATTCAGGTAGGATTTCTAAGTCCAAGTCCTGAGGTGGAATTTCCTCTTACTCAGGAAACCTCAGGATTACTTCTAGAGTCAATCAACTGACAGAGTGAGGCCCACACACCTTATGCAGGATAATCTGCTTTACTTAAAGTAGACTGTCAATGTTAATCACATCCAAAAAAATTCCTTCACATCTCGTCTTGTGTTTTACAAAGAATCTGGGCACCCTAACGTATCCAAGTTATAAAATTCACCATCACATGTGTGATAATGTTATTTTGTTATCTGTGTAAGAAAATACTGTTTAGAAACCAAAATTAAATAATTTATTGATGGCTCGGTCGGCTAAGCGTCCAATTCTTCATTTCACCTCAGGTCATGATCTCATGGTGGTGAAATCGAGCACCACTCCCTGCATCGGCTCTGAGCTGAATGTGGAGCCTGTTTAAGATTCTCTGTCTCCATCTGCTCCTCTCCTCTGGATGCTCTCTCTCTCACAAAAAACAAAATAATAATTTAATGATAGAATAGGCTGTTTCCAGTATGTGAGGCTCTTTAGAAAAACTAAGTGATTTTAAATAGACTAGATTTTCATATTAGATTCATATCAATTGAGCTACATGCTATTTATAAAAGATAGATCTAAAACAAAAAAAACATGTAAAGGTTTGAAGTAAAGGATTTACAACATGTACAGGTAAATACTAATATAAGACAAATTGTGTTAATATTATTAATGTGACACAACATAGACTGAGAAGGCACTATTGCATACATAAAGGATCACTACATTTAAGGAAGTGATGTACTAAGGTGATAAGAACAATTCTGCACTTGAAGCTACCCAATGAAAATAGCTTCTAAATATATAAAACAAAAAGGAAAGAATTGCAAAATGCAATTGACAAACTTACTATTGAAGAAGATTTCAACACACATCTTATAACTTATAGATGAACCAGAACAAAAATTGATAAAGATGAGGATGAGACAAGCAGCCAAATTATAGGCTTGATTTATCAGATATGAAATTCTCACTGTAAGAAATATTCTTCTCACTATTCTGCTCAATTTGGAGTTTGTATTAGAAGATGGCTCATACATTTGCTATTCGAGGATAGTTTTGAATCTGACACCTTGTTAAGATATAATAGGAATGGAAATGTAGCTGTGCTCTTAAAGTTCCAATAACTGTTTCAGGATAAAATTGGTATTCCTGGTTATCTCCTAAGAGGTAAGTTCAAAATGAAGTGTGTTATGTGAAATAGTTTCATATAATCTACTAGAACTTTATTATTAGGTTATATTAAACTTTACAAGTTTACCTAAAATATTTTTTTCTCATGCTACATTTTAAAAAGTTTTATTTAATCTCACAATTGTAATTTCTTCTCTCTTCTGTAGAAAAAGATGTTAGACTGTTATATTATCTCAAGATAAGTGAGCATTCGAACCATAGTTTGAATCTCCAAATATCTTATTTAAGGCCCAAAACATCAACAAGGTAAGAGTCTTTACAGAACATATCTGAGTGTTCAGCATCTTTGTAAGAATCTGAAGGAGCCAACAAGACAAGGACTCTATTAATCCTAAGGAACTTTAAAAATTACTAGATGCTTTGCTTTTATATGACTTCTGCGTATGTAGTTTATACCTAATTTGTGTAATATTTTACTAATGTACCTAGTAAGGATCAACTGGGTCTTAGAGTGGGAATTCTAATTATTTCTAACTCCTTTACAGTCTTTAATATATTGTTTTTCTGGGGCACCTGGGTGGCTCAGTTGGTTGAGCGTCCGACTTCAGCCCAGGTCATGACCTCATGGTTCGTGGGTTCGAGCCCCACGTCGGGCTCTGTGCTGACAGCCAGCTCAGAGCCTGGAGCCTATTTCGGATTCTGTATCTCCCTCTCTCTCTGACCCTCCCCTGCTCATGCTCTCTCTCTCTCAGAAGTAAATAAAACATGAAAAAAAAATTAAAAAGTATATTGTATTTCCATGAAGCAAAATGTCCTAATGTACCTAGTGTATTTTCCTACAGGACAAACATTACTACTGGATTCCCTGCTAATCCACCCTTATCTGGGAGTCACTCTGCGCTTTAGAACGGTACTGGAAAAGCAAAGCAAACAAACACCAAAGTTGCATGAAGATGTTATGTATGTATGTGTGTATATGTGAGTATGTTTCCCAATTTGTCTATGAATAAAAAGTCACTTTATGTTGTCTTTATTAAAAAATACAGACTTCTTGCATTATGATTCGAACCAAAGATGTAATGTATGCCCTCTACAGCAATGTAGATTCTTGGTGCAGTGCGTGGATCGTCAAAGCATGTTGATTATTTCCTCCATAACTTTTTTTGTCAAAAGCTTTGTATTTTCTCCTGCTTCTAAATGCATATAAGTCCAAGGCGGTAAAAATCAAAATAGTACTCATTGACTTCTACTTCAACTCTGAGTATTGCACAAGAACTTAGAAAAAGGCGTGATATGCTTTTGCAGTCTCTTAAAGAATATGAAGTTACATGATGCAACCACATCAGACTGTTTTTTTATTTTATTTCATTTTTTAAATGTTTAGTTTTGAGAGAGAGACACGAATGTGATCAGGGGAGGGGTGGAGAGAAGGAGACACAGAATCCAAAGCAGGCTCCAGGCTCTGAGCTGTCAGCACAGAGCACTACGCGGGGGCTGGGGGGGTGAGGGGGCTCGGATCATGAACTGCAGATCATAACCTGAGCCGAAGCTGGACGGTTAGCCAACTGAGCCACCCAGACGCTCCAGATTGTATTTTAACTCAATTAAGATCTCTCATTTTTTTCATAAAATCAGAAGATGCCACAAAAGAGGAAAGTTTAGCAAAGCACGCTGGTGTTCAAGAACGTCTAGAGGAGACAGACATACACAAATCCATGAGGAGTTTAATAACAGAGTAATAAATAAGTTACTCATTGAGTACATAAAACTAGAAATTAATTTGTTATAGAGAATCAAAGAGACGCCTGGGTGGCTCAGTCGGATAAGTGTCCGACTTCAGCTCAGGTAACTATCTCACAGGTAGTGGGGTTGGCCCGCGTTGGGCTCTGTGCTGGCAGATATCTCAGAGTCTGGAGCCTGCTTCAGATTCTGTGCCTCTCTCTTTCTCTCTCTCTCTCTCTCTCTGACCCTCCCCTGCTCACACTGTCTCTCTCTTCTCTCTTTCTCAGAAAAAAAAAATTAAAGAAAAGAGAATCAAAAATATTATGGAGAAAGAGGTTTACATTAACATTTTGGATATAAAGCATAACTACCTTCCGTTTTACATATACACATGAGAAATAGATGAGATGAATAATTTGGGATTTTTCTAGTCAATAGAACTATACATTTTTTTAAGTTGAATGTGCTTATTTCTGCCCTTTAAAGTGCCTCTGACTTTTCTCAGCTTCACTCATGAATCATTCCAAGGTAAATGCTTTATGTAGTTGAATTTCAAACAGAGTAGATTCTCCTGACATTCTGTTCTTTCCTTTAGACTCATCTAATGATAAGATGCTACAGCCAGAGATATATCCTAAAATTTGTTAGCATAGTTTTAAATGGTAAGCTGTCAATATTCCACAGCCGTAAGTCTCATTAGATTTTAACAGTCTGAAAATGGGATGTAGACATTTTCTCTTTCTAAATAAGAGAGCTATAGCCTGGTTTATTATAGTTCATATGGCTGTTATATGTTCCAAATCTTGTGGAAATAGAATATAACTTTTTTTCCTACTTGAAATAGCTATTTATCTTTTTAAAAATTGAATATTACAGTAGAATAAAAGTGGGGCCAAATGAATCATATAAATAGAAACCATAAATCTCTGTTTTTCAAATTAAAGGGAGGATTGGTTTTCAGTGATTTTTGATTCCAGACAAGATACTTTATAATTAACACATAAAAATAAAAAAACACAATCAAATTAGATAATTCAGAATGTAGTTAATCATCTTTAAGTTCATGGATTTATCTTTTAATAGTCCAAGTTTATTATTGCACATCTCTGGGGATGTTACTGGATGTTCTTTTAAAAAAAATAAACCTTAAAATTTTGGCAACAGAGTGGACTAAGTCACACTGGCATCTCTTTACCCTTCCTTTATAAAAACAACATGGAATATATAGTAATTTTTAAAGGCTAGGTGAATTTACAAGAAAAGAAACTCTGTGATTAAAGAATTTAAGGGAACAATGAAAGAAAAAATTACAAGCTTGAATTGATACTTTGGAAGATTCTGGGAATTTTAGACCTAGGTATAGTCTTGCTATGGGCTGGAAGCTGAAAACATGCAAGAGATGTGGTCTTGTGGGGAATATAATGCACTGGGAGACTCTAATAGCTGTTCCTTCAGAACATTCAAGGAGCTGCCCTTTCTATGACAGAATTAGAACTGCTCTTCTTATGTTCTTACTTACCGAAGAAAAAAGTATCTGTTTGGGGCTTGGATGAAAGAAAATGTGTGGTAAAAGATGAGATATTAACCTAACACTAGTTCAACATTACTAAAGCTCAAATTTCCTTCAGCACCAATACAAATTCTCTTAATTTTATTTTTAAAATCTTTATTTCTTTTTGAGGGAGAGAGAGACAGAATCTGAAGAAGGCTTCATTCTCTGAGCTGTCAGCACAGCACCAGATGCGGGGCTTGAATTCACTAACTGAGAGTTCATGACCTGTCCTGAATTCGGAGGATTAACCAACTGAACCACCCAGGCACTCCCAAATTCTCTGTATAGAGACATTCATAAATCTCTTGCTGGAATTTAGAAATTAAAATATCTTCTGTAGAGGAGTTCACAGTAATACATGACTATGTCATAAATTCTACCACCATGAGGGAAATTCAGAAAACTTAACAAAAGGTAATATATTCTTAAAAGTATTAAAGGTATTGAAGAGAATAGAAATAATAATAAATAAGTTTAGAGAAAGAACAGGTACATTTGAAAAAGAGCAAAGTAGAATGCTAATAATTAAAAATCTGGTCAGAATTATTTTTAAAAACCGATTAGATAAATAAACTATGATATAGAGTTGAAGAAAAAATATGCAATATTTTTGGGGTACAAATGTAGCATCTACATAAAATCCAGAACAGAAAGGAGATGCATTTTCATCAGGTGAAATATATGGAAACCTGTTTTAGACATGGGAGATAAAAGAAGTTTTGATGTATTTTAATAGGAGTGTGAGAAAGCAAGAGGAAAGAGATGCAATTCTTCATCAGAAAAGTGGTTCAAGTCTTCAGGAATAAACAAAAGACATAATTTTCTGTCTAAAATATCACATATTGTATTACTAAAAAGAATAAATTCTGACAGACATATTGTGAGAAAATTCCAGAAAAAATACTTCATGTGTGCTTTGATTAAAAAAAGTTCACTAAGAGCATGGAAAGACAAGAAGCTTTAATGAATCTGATAACATTTAAAAATATATAAATAAAATCTGGTATGTTAATGATGAAAAATGATCAAAACTCAATGAGTATCTTTCTCATCCTTCTTTCAGCAATGGACAGATAAAAACTGCCAAAAAAAAAAAAAAAAGTGGGGGGGGCACCTGGGTAGCTCAGTCAGTTAAGCTTCTGACTGCTGAGTTTGGCTCAGGTCCTGATCTCACAGTTTGTGAGATGAAGCCTTACATCAGACTCTGCTGACAGCATGGAGCCTGCTTCAGATTGTCTCTCTCCTTCTCTCTCTGTCCCTTCCCCGCTTGTGCTGTCTCTCTCTTTCTCTCAAAATAAGTAAATAAACATGTTAAAAAATGGCCAAAAAAGGAACATTGCTTTTGAATATTACATTTGGTAAGCTCGATATATGTACTCCAGGCGTGTGCTTGTTTACATGTTGAGGACATATGTGTAGTTTTACAGAGAAATAATTACAGGAAGGAAAGAAAAAGATAAAATGAAAAATAAATTTAGTGTCTAACATAATAAGTATACAATTTATCAAATATAAATGGAATACTCACTAAAGCTGACTGTACATTATAAAACAAAGAAAATTTAACAGATTTAAAAAATCAGAAAATAATAAATCACATTATTTGGTCTAATTCAATTCTGTAAAATTTATCTATCTATTTATTTATTTATTTACTTTAATTTATTTATGAGAGAGAGAAAGAGAGCAGAGACAGCATGAGAGAGGGAGGGGCAGAGGGAGAAAAAGAGCAATCTTAAGCAGGCTTCATGCCCAGTGTGGAGTCCAACATGGGGCTCAGTCTCAGGACTGTGAGATCATGACCTGAGCCCAAATCAAGAGTCCCACGCTCAATTTACCAAGCCACCAAGGCTCCTCAGTAAAATTATTTTTAAAGATTACAAAAGAAAAATAACTCAAACAGTGCACTTGAAAAGATTCTATAAAACTCAGATTTAGGGTAATATTAAAATTGAAGTTATAAGTATTTTAGAAAAGTTAAGAATATGCTATATTTGAAAATCCTGAGAGGTAAACAGATCTGTACTCAGATTAAAATTTATATTTCACAGTACCCTTTGTACCAATGAATAAGGTAGAAAATAAATAATCTAAGCCTACAATAGAAGAGGGAAAAAAAATAAAACAAATCCATGGAAAATTAAAAAACAAAATATTAGCTAAAGCACACATTTATAAGATGATTAAATTTGTATAACTTTTAAAATTTAAACAAGAAATACAGAGCAGGGATAAATAGGTAAAAAGATATGATTATAGATAAAGATTTTAAGTTGTCAGAAAGTTCTATATATAATTTTACATACAAATATATTTAAGAATCTAAATAACAATTATGCTGCAAATGGTAATTACCGAAATTGTCTTAGAAAAAGAAAAAGTATCATAATGCAATAAATATGTCAATGGAGATGAATAAGTAAAAAATAAAATAAAATAAAGTGATATTTTAAGGAATTAATAAAGTTTTTAAGTGTAAATACCTAGAAGATAGAAAAAGATGACATGTTTATCCTCTCAACAAAGCACTTATTAAAAAATAAAGTGCCAGAGTGGCTCAGTGGATTAAGCATCTGACTTCTGCTCAGGTCATGATCTCTCAGTTTGAGTCTGAGCCCTGCACTGGGCTCTGTGCTGACAGCTCAGAGCCTGGAACCTGCTTAGGATTCTGTGTTGCCCCCTCTCTCTGGCTCTCCCCCAATCACACTCTGCCTCTCTTTCTCTCTCTCAAAAAATAAAATTAAAAAAGATTTAAAAAATACATATATCTATTAGTTCTAGCTAATCTTCTATCTAAAGATAAAGGCAAAATTCTAAATAAAATATTACTGAATGGAAACCAGTGCCGTACAAAAATAATAGTATGACTTTCATTGTTAGAGTACCACCAATGTTATTTATGTAATTTAATAACTCAAAATCAGGATACATAATAGCACAATTGTTTTTAAAATTTAAGGAGAAATATGATAATTTTAATTAATAAATAATGACTAATTCTGCATTTTTGATAGATAAAATGAAATGTGAGACTTTATAAAGCTAGAAATAGGAAATTCTTACCTAGATAAAGAATATCTATCAGCACATAGATTACGTATCACAGTAACTGATAAAACATGAAAACCATTCCTATTTCACATAATACACTTAAGACTACTATTAGTTACTGTTTTACATATAAGAGGTCTTTAACCAAGGCTAATGAAACATAAAAACATACTGGAAAGGGCACAATTATCACTTTACAGGCAATCTAATTCTCTCTTGGGACGATCAACTCTAAACATTTTTAAACTATAAGATGATTCAATAGCTTGGCTATATACAAAATAAAATCTTAAAACCAATAGCTTTTTTAATAAAGCAGTGATAACCAGCCAGAAAATATCATGTGAAAACTATGATATTTGTAATAGCAATAAAAACCATGCAATATCTAGAGATAAACTTATTAGGCATACAAACCCATTAAAACTAGTAGGAAAGATTTTATTAGAAACTTAAAAGCTAATTCTAAATTTGATAGATGGAGAAAGTATATAGTAATGTAACATTTCAGATTTGTAAATGAAAAAAATATATCCTACAGATATCAAACATATTACATAAAAAATACAATTAAAATGTGTTCCTTAGATACAGGTAAAAATATTGGGTCAAGGATCAATAGAGTATATAGGAACCAAATTCTTTGTGTATAGGGCAATTTTGTTTTTGATAACTTTGCAATTCAGAGTGGACACATGGATTACCTAATAAACGGCTTAGGGCATTTTGATAGCTATGTGAACAGACAACCTCATGTTATACACAAAGATCTATTATACATATCTCAAATAGGTTTAAACCATTAAAAATAACTTTTCAAATATTAGTATAAAATGTAGAAATTTTCTTTTTCTTTTGCAGTGAGAAAGCTATTTTTCAAAAGTTAAATAAAAACTACCCTTAAAAATATATAAGTTAATTGAAGTGTTGGCATAAAAGAACAAAACATTAAAACACAAAATCTTAAAGGACTCTTAAAAACATTTTGAAAAAGATAACTATATAGGAAAACTAGGCAAACAATATAAAGACAGATTGAGAAGAAAATTCAGAAAGCATGTAAAATTATGGTCAACACTTAAAGTTATGCTCAATTTTAGTTGTGATAAAGAAATGCAAATTGAAAGCAATCAAATATTTTTCACATAGAAGACTATCAAAACCTTTAAGAAAATTATACTATCAGTGTTAGCAAGAATTCAGGGAAATGAGAATTTTTTACATATGAGGGAACTAAAAAGAGATAAAATGTTTTTGGGAAAATTGTTGTAGAATTTTCTAATGTTTAAGTATGAATTCATTTGATCATTAAATTCTACTTTTAGAGTTGTCTCCTAAGGTAACAGTCAAAAAACAAGTATATTAGTATAGTTATCATGATGAGCACTAACATATAAAATTGTTGAATATTTATATTGTACACCTGCAACTAACACAACACTTCAATTTATATTATACTTCAACTTAAAAAATAGATTAGAATAAAAATAAGTGAAATAGAGAATAGGAACACAACAGAAAAGATTAACACCAAACTAAAAACCTGCTGAACAGCAAAAGAAACAATCAAGTATAGAATCAATACAAATTTAAATTAAATATTTGCAAACCATATGGTAAAAAGCTGTATGACAGCTAAATGTATAGGAAACTCATTAAACTCAAAACAAAACAAAAGCACAACCAAGAGAAGCCCAGATAGTTACATTAAAATTAGGCAAAGTCATTTGCAACTATGTGGATGGAACTAGAGGGTAATATGTTAAGTGAAATTTGTCAGTTAGAGAAAGACAAATATCATAGGACTTCGCTCATATGAGGACTTTAAGATACTAAATACAGGAACATAAGAGAAGGAAGCAAAAATAATATAAAACAGGGAGGGGGACAAAGGCATAAGAGACTCTTAAATATCGAGAACAAACAGAGGGCTACTGGTGGGCTTATGGGAGGAAATTGGGCTACATGGGTAAAGGAGGATAAGGAATCTATTCCTGAAATCATTGTTACACTATATGCTAACTGACTTGGATGTAAAAAAAAAAAAAAAAAAAAATAGGCAAAGGACCTGGATTGACCTTTTTTCCAAAGAGGCACACTGATAACGAAAAGGTTCATGAAGAGATACTCAACATCAGTAATCATGAGGGAAATTCAAGCAAAACTACAATGAGGTATCATCTCATACCTGTCAGAAATGCCACCATCAAAAACATAAGAGGTTGCAAATGCTGAGGAGACTGAATAAAAGGAAACCTTTGTGCACCATTGATGGGAATGTATATTGGAACAGTCACTAAGGAAAACAGTATAAAGTTTTCTCAAAAAAAAAAAATAAAATAAAATTATCATATGATCCAGCAATCCCAATTCTGTGTATGTATCCCCAAGTAATCAAATCAGGACAAGGAAGATATATGTGCACCTCCATGTTCATTGTAGCATTATTTAAAATAACAAAAGACATGAAACAACCTACGTGTATAGTGTTTATTGACAGGTGAATGGATAAAGAAAGTGTAATGTTCCTGTATGTAATACTATTCATAATATATATAATAATATATTCATTTGATGGAAGCATATATTTGAAATACATAAGCCTTCATAGGAAAACAGAGAGATACACTGCCGTTAGTGACGACATGGATGAACATTAATACTCTACGATTTCACTTGTAGGTAGAATCTAAAGATACCCACAACTGACCCTTACAAACACATAGCATTCAGTTATTGCCAGAGATGGAGGAAGGAGTTAGATAAATGCATAAATGTGGTCAAAGGATACAAATTTCCAGGTAGAAGATGAATAAGTTCTGTTTATCTCCTATACAGAATGGTGACTGCAGTTATCAGTGGAGTATTGTATACAGGAGAGGTGCTATATGTGCATATCTTAAAAGTTCTTAACTCTCAAGAATATTAATTATATGAAGTGATGGATTTCTTACCTAAACCTTCCTATAGTAATCTTTGTCCAATAGATGCATATAACGAACCATCATGTCGTACACCTTAAACTACATAATTTGTTTTATTTTTATTTTTTTAAATGTTTTATTTATTTCTAGGAGAGAGAGAGAGACAGCGTGAGCAGGGGAGGGTCAGAGAGAGAGGGAGTCACAGACTGAAACAGGCTCCAGGCTCCGAGCTGGCAGTCAGCACAGAGCCTGACGCGGGGCTCGAACCCACGAACCGCGAGATCATGACTTAAGCGAAAGTCGGAGGCTTAACCGACTAAGCCACCCAGGCGCCCCTACATAATTTGTTTTAAATTACACCTCAAGAAAGCTGGAAAAAAACAATTAGTCCATTGGTGCAAAATTATTTTTAATTAGAAAAATTAAAATCAATATAAATAGCCTTCAACAGGAGAGTAATATAATAAATTATTATATGCATATATTATAGAAATCTATGCATCAGTAAAAATGATAAAATGATCTTCTATATAATGTTATGAATTATTTCCTAGACATAGTGTTAATGAAAAGTAAAAGATCATAAAACATAATCTTTTGAAAAAATATCTATGGTTTACAAAAGGATGACTGAAAAAATGTTCTTCAACATAATGAGTGTGGTTGTCTCTTGAGTGAGGACAAGACTATTCAAAGGAAAAATAATTGTATGCTTTATACACATTTTTATTCTTTACATCTTAAGAAAAACAAACTATTCATTGATATGTGTGCTGTAAAAAAGAAACAACAAATGTATGTAAGTCTGACATCCATTTAAATCATTGCTTGTAAGCACAACATAAACTAATTCTTCCCTTGGCTGATTTCTTATTATTCTACAAACTTGAAAATACCTTTAAAAAGTAAAAACAAGATTTCTCTAGATACCAAAGAAATGTAGAATCAAAATTAATAACAGAAAATTAAACAGCATTTGATCAATAAATTCAGTCTCTTCAGTAATTAATGTGGACAAATATATAGGTCCTTCAGAAATAGAATAAAGGGTTTGAGTTGGGGAAAAAACAACTAGAAGAAAAATATAACTAATAAGTAATATCTTGCATAAAAACATCAATTGTGATTTTACATGTTATATACTTTGAAAAGAATATTATGTATAAATAGCCAAAAGAACAGGAATATTATTTTCATAAACTGTATCTCACTAACTATAGAGAAATCTGAATGTATTACTTTTGTGGTTGGAATCTTGGGGGTCCTCTATGCAAGCTTTTTCTGTCATATGGAAATTCAACTCTGTCTGATGTGACCGTCAAGTGAAATGTCAAACTACTACTAAATGGTCTTAAGAAGACTAGAAAGGGACAAGTGAAGAAATAAGGCAAACATACACAAATCTGATTTTTAAAACACAAGAAAATACTCAATTAAAAGCTCTCAGCCAGTTGTTTTAAACCATAGTTCACAGACCTCTTAAAGGGTATCCATGACTAAAACTAAACATGGTAACCTAAAATAATCATAAACATTTAGACTAGGAAATTCTACACAACTAGACCTTTTTTTTTTTTTAAATTAATGTTTATTTACTATTTTTGAGAGAGAAAGAGACAGGGCACGAGCAAGGGAGGGACAGAGAGAGGGGGGTAGACACAGAATCTGAAGCAGGTTCTAGGCTCTGAGCTGTCCGCACAGAGCTCGATGTGGGGCTCGAACTCCCAAACCATGAAATCATGACCTGGAAGCTTAACAGACCTAGCCACCCAGGCACCCCTCAATTAGACCTCTTAAGATATATGCCATTGTATGTGTTTGCAAATATTCATTCTATCAGTTGTCTATCAAATTGAACATCATCAGGTAATCAAGTCATGAAACCTGAACATTTTCAGATAGTAACCACATTCATTGAACATTCACTGTGCCCCTTTACGTGAATAAAGTGTCTTCCTCATTGGTGGTAGATCAAACAAGTCAATATGGTAACACATTAAAAAAATGATTTATTTGCTAGAACATATTATATAAAATGTTTAAATGACTAAGGATGTCATTAAAATGATCTTATTATAAAAAAAGTGATCGTGAATCTATCTGAGAACTGCATAAAGAACTAATTGCCAACCATGATTCTAGGCAAAAAATGAGACATTTTTTGGGTAAAGAGAAGACTAAAGTTAGTTTCTATATTGAGTTTATTTTCTGCATGAAAGGGACCAAAGAACTTATAAGTATGCTTATATTTGAGTAATATGTCATAGTAGTAAAGTGCTTTCATGTATTTAATATTGTTTGATCTCAACAATATTTTAAGGAAAGAGGGCTTATTGGCTCAGAGTAGCAAAAACAAAAGCAGATCAGAAATGTCAACAATCTGTTCACAGTCACAGTACCAGGAAGAGGTAGATTCACAACAGCACTCAAACCTCCTGACACTTAATCTGGTGTTTTCCAGCTTCCCAGCTACTTGTGTTGTGAGGCTTGATGAAGAAACTCCAATGAGCACCGAGAAAGGCCTGTCATGAGGCAAAGTGTGGAATAGTCACAGTGAGAGGAAACTCACATTTACTTCTTTCTTTTGTTCGTATAGTCAAGTTGAGAGTCTACTAGGTATCATAGAATATTAAAGTAGTATTCTTTTAGAATATCATAAAAAATTACATGCCAACAAATTGGACAACCTAAAAGAAATGTACAACTTCCTAGAAATGTATAAGTTACCAAAACCCAAGAAGAAAGAAATAGAAAATATAAACAGACTGATTAGCAGCAATGAAATTCAATGAGTAATCAAAGATCTTCCAACAAACAAGTCCAGGATCAGATGGCTTCACAAGTGAATTTTATCAAACATTTAAATAGAGTTAATGCCTATTCTTCTCAAACTATTCAAAAATGTAGAAAAGGGAGGGAAACTTCCAGATTCATTCTATGAGACAGCCAATACTCTGATACCAAAACCAGATAAAGACATCACAAGAAAAGAGAACTACAGGCCAATATCGCCAATGAACATGGATGCAAAAATCCTGAACAAAATTGTGGCAAACCAATTCAACAAAGTTTAATGTTTTCATGACTAAGGATGACATTAAAATTATCTTATAAAAAAATGATAGATAGCAAAGGTCAAAATCCGAGAACTGCATAAAGAACTAACTGCCAACCATGAGTCTAGGCAAAAAATGAGACATAATCACACTTAGGGGTAAAGAAAAGAATAAAGCTCTTCATATTACAAAAAATAATCATTCACCACAACCAAGTGATATTTATTCCCTGGATACATGAATGGTTACCAATATTTGCAAATCAATCAATGTGATGTATCACATTAATAAGGGAAAGGGAAATAGGGAAAATAAGGCAATAATATATGAAAACCATATCATTATTTTAATAGATGCAGAAAAGGCATTTGACAAAGTATAATATCCACTCATAAAAACCCTCAACAAGCTAGGTTTAGAAGGAACAATCCTCAACGTAATAAAGGTCTTATATGTCAGAATGGCTAAAAATAAAAAAAAAAAAAGAAACCCATGAGAAACAAGTGTTGGGAAAGATATGGACAAAAAGAAACCCTCATGCATTGTTGGTAGGAATGCAAACTGGTACAGCCACTGTGCCAGACAGTATGGAGGTTTTCAGAACATTAAAAATAGAACTACCCTATGATTCAGCAACTGCCCTACTGGGTATTTATGTAAAGAATCAAAAACATTAATTTGAAGGTATATACACACCCATATGTTTATTGCGGCATTATTTACAATAGTTAAACTATGCAAACAACCCAAGTGTCCATTGATAGATGAATGGATATATATACCCATCATTGTAAATCTTTATATATATATAGGATATATATCTTATATAAAAAGAGAGAGACAAACCAAAAAAAAAAAAGGCTCTTAACTACAGAAAACAGATGGTTACCAAAAGGGAGGTGGGTAGGGGGATGTAGAGATAGATGGAGATTAAGAGTAAACTTATCTTTTTTTTTTTTTTCCTTTAAGCACTTTATTTAATTTATCTATCTATATATATATTTTTTTTTAAAATCTGAAATATTTTATTTTTTTTTTATTTTTATTTTTTTTTATTTATTTTTTATTTTTTATTTTTTTATTTTTTTATTTTTTACAAATAGTTTATTGTCAAATTAGTTTCCAAGAGTAAACTTATCTTGATGAGCATTGAGTAATATATGAAATTGTTGAATCATGATATTGCACACCTAAAATTAATAGAAAACAGTATTTCAACTGTACCAGAATTAAAACGAGCAGAATAGAATAGAAGAATAGAAATAAAACTCAGTTTGTTGTTGTTGTTGTTGATTACAAGAAAATAGGCACCAACTACTTCTTCACTGCAAAGCAAGGTGCTAAATAACCATGTGGTAATGACCAAACAAGTATTCAAAAACCAGTTTTATGTTCCCTAATAACTCATTCTCATAAAGGATGTAAAGAGGTGAAGTGAAAGTGGCCAGGAGGTTTACTGGCTGCTGGTCAACTTTCTAAAAGATTATATTTAACAGAATCCATGGGTGTTGTAACAGCTTCTCTCTGGTCTTACATATCCCAGAAGACAGGACCAGTCTGGGTGGAGAGGAATGCATGCTGGGAAGAGAGAAGACAATCATATGTTCATACTCCCATTCATAGGCTGACTTTGGGTAACAAGAAATTAAAAGTTTGAAGGATGTTTAGGGTTTTGATTATTATCCTGTAGTGCGGTGTGTGTGTGTGTGTGTGTGTGTGTGTGTGTGTGTAATAATCAGAGGATTTGTTTGTAAATCTGAAAATGACTAGCGAAATCTTAAAATCTTCTCACTAGTTTTTACTAATTCGTGAATGAAAGGAAACCGGTGAAGTGTGTTTGAACAGACAGCTGTTTGCTACAAGTGGTTGCAGGAAAATCTTATGAACCTTTATGGTATGCAGTGGTTATGAGTACTGGCCGTGTCCAAAGCAAAATGATAGAACCTGCCTTCCCCATTCCCAAATATTTTCTTCCTTTAGCCTCTCTCATTATTACTAATCCAATTTCTCAGGTCCCAAACTTAACTGTTTGGGACTTACTCCTTATTTTCAATACTCTCTACAGAAAGGAGGACCATCAGAAAGTAATGTGGTATCAATCTTCAACATATATAATTGGAATCATTACTTCCGTCATTCTATTTCTCATCACTATCCAACTACTGGAAAAGCCTCCTCACTGGGATCCCATTCAACTCTTGTTCTGTTAGAGCCCAGTTTATGTAAATCAGCCAAAGTTAACTACTAAGGTACAAAACACATCACAACACTCCTTCATTTAATTCTCTGTGCCAGGTTTTTATGTGTCTTAAGTAAATTGCCACTTCTTTTCATTGCTTACAACCTTCTACAGGATCCCTGTCCCTCCCTCTGATCCCATTTCTTATCTGTCCCTTCACAGCCAACCTGTAGTCACGTTGGTGTCATTGCTGTTCTGACAGATCAAACCCATCCTTTCCTAAGAAGCTTTCCATTTGCTATTTTTCTCTGGATTTGTTTTTGCAGATATTCTAATTGTTGGCTACTATTCATTATTCATTCAAGTCTCTGCTCCAATGTCCTCTGTTCAAATATTTAATTTTTAAGGGGAGCTGTTTTGACCTTTACCTTAATTACTCTTTATGCACATAAACACTGTTCTCTTCATAGCACTTGTCACTCTTTCAAACATGTTTGGTTTTTTAAATATAATTTATGGTCAAGTTAGCTACTGTACCTTGTATATAGTGTGCTCTTGTTTTCAGGGATAAATTTCCATGATTCATCACTTACATATAACACCCAATGCTCATCCCAACAAGTGCCCTCCTCAGGCCTCAGTGCCCATCACCCATTTCCCCCTCTCTCCCACTTCCCTCATCAACCCTCAGTTTGTTCGCTGTATTTAAGAGTCTCTTAAGAGGACCCCTGTGTGGCTCAGTCAGTTGAGCATCAACTTCAGCTTAGGTCATGATCTCATGGTTCGTGGGTTCAAGCCCTGCATCGGGCTCTGTCCTGACAGCTAGCTCAGAGCCTAGAGACTGTTTCAGATTCTGTCTTTTCCTTTATATCTGATCCTCCCCTGCTCACGCTGTCTCTCCCTCCCTCTCTCTCTCTCTCTCTCTCAGAAATAAATAAAACATTTTAAAAAATTTAGTTAAGAGTGTCTTAAGAGTTTGCCTCCTTCTCTGTTTGAAACTATTTCCCCCTTCCCTTCCTTCCTGGTAAGCACGTTTGTTAGTTAGTTTGTTTCTTGTATACACTTGCATGTAATCTCTTTCCCACACTAGAATGCAAATTCTGTGAAGGCAGGAATTTATTCACAGATGTGTCCTCAGTGTCTATAGCAATTTGTGGCTTATAACAAATAGGCAAAAAAGTTTTTTAAAGGGACGTTTAATGATAACTAGTGATTTCTGAAGTTATATATTAGATCAAATTACAATTTTAACACACCTTTGGAAATCTTAACATGAAAATGCACTATAATTACAGAAAGTAACAAATTAATTTTCACATAGTATGTGCTTACTACAAAAAGTTTACAGCAAAGTTATTCTAGTTAATCAACAGAGGAAATAATAGTTAGCCTTCCACTTGGGTATAAAATGTCACAAAATTCTCAATAAATTTATTCTCTGTCAAAGGCAAGAGAGAGATTCATTGATAATTATAAGCCTGTGTTTCTAAAGTGCCATTTAGATTTGCCAAGTATTTGAAATTAAAGCCTTGTATCCCTGTGCAAAACAGATATTGAGACAGAGGCCCACTGTTTCTCTTAAACTTGTGTCCTTGAAAATCAGAAAAACAGTTCACAAACCTGTCATAAAGGTCCCTAGAACACCTTGACAATGAAGCCCCTCAATGCTGGGAATACAGTGAAATCTGCTTGATTCAGCCTGACACAACTCTTTCAGGAAAAAACAGGAGTGGCCACAGTGAGAATCACTGCAAATTCGTTGAAGAGGATACATTTTTGGTCTCGGATGTCTCCATCATCTATTAGCTCACAAAAGGGAGACAGAGAAATAAGAAGTCAAATATCTAGATAAGGGATAAAACTTTAGTTACATTCGGAAAGCCTGCAGTGATGTTGAGAAGTGAGTTCCTATTTTTAGATACAGACAGTAAACACATTATCTGATCAAGGGAATAATTTCAAGTTCTGGCACACCAAACATACCTTTGTGAAGGATAAACTCTCCATGGTGTAACCCCAGAAATATACAATATATTTACTGGAGAAACTATCCCCATTATTATGTGGCCAAAACTTAGGCTAGCTTTAGTTACATATACGAATTTCAGTTCACTGCAAATATTGGTTATTCTAGGCCTTCGGGATACAAGGACAAATAATGTCATGTCTTTGCCCTGGAAGGGTGTTTCAAATGAATTATTAAGCTACAGTGCATTAAGTATTGAAATGAAGTCTTTGGGTCCTCCTAGGGACAACTTAACTGTAATGGAATCCTCACGAAAGACATCCTGGAAGAGTGGACACAAAGGAAAATGTACAAGGCCTGAGTTATACTTAACATCCCTGAACTAAACATTAGTATTGAGGCATATATCAACAAAAAGAGAAGGGATATTACAGAAAGTGAAGATGGAATAATTAGATGCCCTGATGTGTCAAATTTGTGATGCCAGGGAATTAAAAGCCCCCATTTTGCTGGAGTGTAAAGTTCTAAACAGAGTTTGTTAAAGATAAGCCCTAGACTGTTAATGTCAGGACAAAAAACCCATTACCCTGATTAATGAGGAAACCGAGTTATTGAAAAGTTTCCATGTTGGACATCTGGTTTCCATTTATTTATACCACTGTATCCTAACTAGCTGTTGCCATAGACACAGAGGTTCCAGTCTTGGAGTAGAGGGGATAGAAAGAACACTTAGTTATGGTTGGTAAAACACGAGACAGATGGGAGGGACCAAAATTCAGAAGTATTAACTGCCTACCACTCTTCTGTTGGTTATTAGTAAGTTGAATTCCCCACCATCAAAGTCCACAGTCAGCTCAGGTTTCCTGAGACAGTATTTCTGGAAAACTCAATATTGGCAAATAGGGACATTGAGCAGAAGTTAGAACTCAAGTGAAGGTGGAGGCTGTAGATATTTTGACCACTGTCACATAACCAAAAATTGTAACAGCCTAGCATATTATAGGTGCTCAGAAATTAGTTGTTGAATGAATGAGCAAATTGAAGATTTTTTTAATTAAGTTGGTTTGAAGTTGAAGGATAAATAGGAGATAGTGGGCTCTATGGTAAGAAATAACCATAGATAAATTCCTGTAGGTGACAGAGACAAACACATATTGAAGAAATTGTGATATCAATATGGTTCTAGTGGCCTTGAACATTTTAGGACAAGGAAATATGTTTAAGACAGACAATATGGAAGAAAGAAGAGAGGTGTAGTAGGGAACCAAGAAGGGCTGAGGCTGCTGTGCTAGCATGGAGAGCTCTGAAGATAATGAATATGGGGATGGACTAACCTCCATAGATTACACACAAACACACATATTTCCATAGATTCATGACCTTTCCTCTACAACATTAGAAGCCTAGGTATGGAAGTGAGATATACTATTACAAATAGTTTGTTTGTTCTAATAATGTTTACATTTTTTATTCTAAAAAGTGATTATTAGAAGCATTTATGATTGAAAATAATTTTAATATTACATGTTGTGGATTGATTAAATTATAAAATAAATATGGGCAAAGTAAAAAGCTTCTTTATATATGATTTATTTAAAATAAATATTTAGGGGCGCCTGGGTGGCTTAGTCGGTTAAGTGTCCGACTTTCACTTAGGTCATGATCTCACGGTTCGTGGGTTCGAGCCCCGCGTCGGGCTCTGTGCTGACTGCCAGCTCAGAGCCTGGAGCCTGTTTCAGTCTGTGACTCCCTCTCTCTCTGACCCTCCCCTGCTCATGCTGTCTCTCTCTCTCTCTCCTAGAAATAAATAAAACATTAAAAAAAATTAAAAAAAATAAATAAATAAAATAAATATTTAAAGGCAGGAAGTTTTTACTAAAGAACTTAGAGATTTTCTTGCACCTTCATTTTATTAATTTCTTTTTATCTATGGCTTTATTCCTTAGAATAAAAAATATATATTTCCTTGAAAAAATTTGGAAGTACTGTTCTAGACAGTACATACACTAAATACTCTCTTGGATATAGTTATTCAGATGTAACATTTTATATTTTAAAAATACATTTATTTTATATGCTGTGAAAATAGACATAACAATAGGAAAGACATGTAAGATGCTGTTATATCGTTTTTTATGCAACTGTACTTTGATAGTTGTGAAAAAGTTGTCCTGTGGCTTACTCATATCATAAGATTTAATAGTGTATTAATCATTTGTACACCAGGGTAAGATGGCTTGATCAATATTATAAATAAACTTTCTACCAGGGCAATGTTTTGATAAGTACACTTTGAATAAACCTCTTATGAACTGAGTCATATTTCTTAAAACAGTAAACCAATAAGCATTAGATTTGGTTTGGAATAAGAGTGATCTCAGAAGCACATCTGACCAGCCTAACCCAAAGTGTGCCCATCTATACATCCATATCTATGCAGTAAGCCCATCTAATACATTATTAACACAGGCTGAAAATAATAATGGACAAAGAATTAATTTTTTATGTGCAATATGAATCCTTGATCCTGTATCTCCCAAGAAGCAAATGAGTTTATCTAAGCCAGCTGAGTTTACAGGCAAAAGTAATGATTAAAGAAAATCTACTTTCAAATAATTTGTTGGTAAAGTCAAATTACTGAAATGGCTCAGAACAGCGACTTTTAAAAACATATAACAAATGGGACAATAAGCACAAAAGAATCATCCCATGAACACTGGTTTGCTTCCTAACTAATTTACTACACTGTGTTTTATTGAATCACATCTTTCCAATATAATGTGGTTCCCAAATTTCTTGATGGAGGAGATAAAGATGTTGGAAGGAAGCTCAGATATTTACACCTAGGTGGTTGTTTTCTATTTAAAAATAACATTCTGACTAAAATTGATTGTTAGTGCATTACAGTATTTTGTAAACTCGTGTCTCTATTCTTCAGCCAAAAGGAGAATGTGTGGCATATCTCAAATAACCACTGGACGAGGTTTCTTCAGTGAGTTCCTTTTGTATATGGCATGGAGAACTATCTCCATTTTACAAACAAGAAAAATACACATATATATGCATATGCATGGAAAATAAAATCCCCATATATACATATATATACACACATACATATATATATTTGTATACATATATATGTATGTATTGTATATATATAAGCTATGCATGGAAAATATTCCCCATATATACATACATATACACACTCATATATATGCATATATATCTATATATCTATATATATCTGTGTGTGTATATATATATGTATATATATATACATATATGCTACCTGTGTAAACTTAAGCAAGCAACCATTTAATCTATTAGGGCCTCAGTTTATTCATCTGTAAAAGGTAGAGACTAATTATTAGTATCTCATTGTCTTCATTTGTTGTGAGGATGAGGTAATATTTGCCATAGATTTCGCACCATTTCCCATAAAAAGTTAGCTATCCTTTTTCAGTTTTACTGAAATGAGGGTTATATTAATTAAAACATGATACATATTCTTTATTCTAATAGGATTTCTATGATTATTAGTGAAAATATTTCTACATACTTATTTGTATGTGTTTCTATGTGTATATATTTTCAAATTATTATTTCCATTCTATGAGCTTATTATTCAATAATAAATGTACATCTTTTACAATATTTATACATTAATGATATTGAAAAGTTGTCAGCTTTATGCTTTTTAGTGTAGTTTCCCATTCTCTGTGTTTTTAAATGATTTCTAAAAAATTTTTGAGTATAGAATCATGAGTATATTTTATTTTATTTTTTTTTTAAATGTTTTTTATTTATTTCTAGGAGAGAGAGACAGACAGCGTGAGCAGGGGAGGGTCAGAGAGAGAGGGAGTCACAGACTGAGACAGGCTCCAGGCTCTGAGCTGGCAGTCAGCACAGAGCCCGACGCGGGGCTCGAACCCACGAACCGCGAGATCATGACCTAAGCGAAAGTCGGACGCTTAACCGACTAAGCCACCCAGGCGCCCCTCATGAGTATATTTTATGTCACCAAATCTGATTCTGTTTTTTTACAGTGTGACTACCGTATTGTCATACTTGGAAAGGCACTATTTAATTCAAATGAGATATTTAGGTCTTCAATATTTTTATAGTGATTTTAATATTTCCTTTTTAAATATTTAATTTATTGATCTCCAAAACTTTTTAGCATACAAATATGATATATAAATCATATTTTGGTATATAGATGATTCCTGGTTGTTTAAATTGTCAGTCATTGTTCTTAGACCAAGTTAAAAATCGTATTTCACATGAACTTAAAAGACCACATTTTCTTATAATAAAATCTCTAAACTGACCTTCATTTGACTTTGTATTTCTACAATTTATTCTTTTTGCTCTATTTATGCCTATGCCAGGTTTATACTATTCTCATTCTTGTGGCTGTTAGAATATGTCTCTTCTGAATTCTCTTTTTCAAGATTTATTTAATGTTCTTCGCACATCTGAAATAAAATTTAAAGTTATTCTACATTTTTGTAAAACACTGATTATTTTAACACTATAATATAATCATAGATTAACTTGAGATAAATTGATATTTTTACGTTGTGTCTTCTTAGTGGAGAGAATTTATTATGCTTCTCTGTAAGCATATTTTATAAACAGGGTATTGATTCTTGATTATTAAAACACTTTGTAATACTTTCCTTTAAAGAATGATATAGTTTTGGCCCATGTATATTATTGAATATGTTTATTGTAATAATAATAGGATTTTGTAAATTATATAGCAATGCAGAAATATGTTACAAAGTAACATGGTTTTAGGGATGCCTGGGTGGTTCAATTGGTTTAGTGACCAACTCTTGATTTTGGCTCAGATTATGATCTCAGAGTTTTCGAGATCAAGCCCTGTATTGGGCTCTGTGCTGACAGCGAGGGGCCTGCTTGGGATTCTCTCTCCCACTTTTTCTGCCCCTCCCCCACTCCTGTGCACACATTTTCTCTCTAAATAAATAAATAAACATTAAAAAATGAAGTAAAAATTTTTGCTACTTTTTGAAGAATATAAGTTTCTACATCTTTAATAAAACTAAAGTTAAATTAATAAAATAAGTTTTACAAATTTTTAAATTTAATGTTAAGAAAAGATTGAATTAACTCACAGATAATGTTTAATATGCCTCTTGTGACTTTTTTCCTGAAATTCAATATCAAATATTTTAAAAATTTGAATTATTAAGGAAAACATAAATATGTGCTCTTTGAGATGTTTGCTCCAGATTGCTTTCTGACTTTTGATTTAAGAATGATTTTAGGTCTAGTTTTGTTAGTCTTTATAGTCAACAATACTTGTACTAATAAAAACTTCCCATTATTTGGTAATCATGAGACTGTCTAAGCAGACAAAGGATGAGCATTCATGCAAGGCAAAGTCAAAATGCAGATAATTCACCAATTACTTACCATAGAACATTAACCACAATCTTTTATCCATGGATCCGCTTCTCATCTTTACAATACAGAAACATAAAAATGGGTGTGGCTTGTCCTGTATGTGGAGATTGCAACTTCTGAACTATGAACTATTTTCCTGATTATGATAATAAATGATGAATTGATATTTCCAAAAGAAATAAATTGTTATACCCATGAAAACTATCTCCTCTTTAGAAACTGTTTTAGAGTGTTTGGTCATTGCATTTTCCAGACACAGTTTTGCTTTCTCCTTTATTCCCATTGAAAGTAATTCTTAAAAGAATTGATACTAAATAAAAATAAAGTTTGGGGATCCATAGGTCATTCTGCTACAGAATGCTTTTTAAAAACCTCTCCTTGGAGATGAATTCACTAGTAGCTACAACCGACTGCATCAGAAGTGTTTTAACCAATTCCAAGTTTCTTGCTTTATAGCTGTTTTAAAAGGTTATAGAAAGCCATTGTGTTGCTATAGATTTTGAATTCACAAACCACTAAGTTCCACTGTAGTGAACACATATTATCACTTCATAAAACTCATTCAGCTTCATCATTCCAGTAAAGATATGACAAGGCTGTTTATCAGTAGGTAATAAGACAGATAATTTAACTGTACAAGCTCTAATTGGTCTAATTCACTAACTGACCTCTCACCACTTGATTCACTAGTACAATTGAGCTCTGATAAAGCCTTTAATTGTAAATTGCACACAGCTGTGAGCCGCTTCTCACGCTGGCACAAAAACACTATCATCGACTGTTTCATCTCTGCGACCTGCTAATTTGGAGCATATGTAACTGTTTTTAATGCTGAAGGCTTGACATACCACAAACAGCAGATGTTGCAGCTGCCCCTGAGACGCTTTATTTAATTCAATTACGTCTTTTGGAGATATGTAAAAAAGCTAGGCAAGATGAGAGAGGGCAGGAGAATGTTAAAAATGGAGCCCCTGGTTGAGGCCCAGGTGGCTCGATAGGCAAATGATTGGGTGAATGTCTAAATGATCTTTTTAATTGAGTAGACTGACGGCTAATCAGGGTCATGAAGTGTTATCACACTGATGAGCTGAGTGGAGCCCTGGGCTGCTCTGCAATTAATGCCGCTTTTGTGAAAGGGGAAAAAAGAAAGATAATGTATACCATCTGGCAATTGTTTATGATAAAAGCAGCAGTTTGCTGCAAATTCAAGTTAAATGCTATTCATAACATTATTTTTGCTGCTGCTGAGGGCAAGGACATGAAGTCCAGGCCTTTGTCTGACTTCTCATTCTCCTTCTCAACCAAAACATTCATTTTCTTCCACGTGTGTTATTATTAATTACTTGGCTGCTTGCTAATATATGGCCTGAATGATTCCCTGTTTGATATGCCAATGAAAAGCCCAGCATATACTTCTTGGAATCTACTTCAACTTTCATGCCAATGTATCCGATTAAAATAAAACAAAGTAATGGTGAAAGTTACAGCCAAAAACCAGAGAAAACAAGTCAGTTTTTCTTTTGTCCTAAAAAGCTTGTCTCTGGCATCTCTGGGATTAAAAAGAAGGAGGGTGGAGTTCTTAAAGAGACAAAATGTCTGTGTGAAGTGACTTTTTTTTCCTCCCTCAAGGAGATAGGCATTTGCAAACTTGAAGTAGAGATGATTTTAAAATGCCCAATATTTTCACTCTTTATCACTTAAGATATATAAGAATATCATCAACATTGATATATGGGTAAATGTAAAACATCGAATCGATTGTTAACCGGAAGGGTGTTACAGTATTGTCAGACACAACAACACGAGATAGGTGTGCTTTTTAACTTGAGTCATTGACAAGACCAGAAAATAAATAAGCCAAAAGGGAGAATTCTAATGAAAGCTTTAAAAAGGCTCAACTCTGATTTAGGAAAGGAAGAAAAGTACCACTGCTCTCAAGCATAGAGAGACAAGAGTTTTGTGTCACTCACTTCAAGTGATCAAAGCATTCAGGGACATACATATTCAGGAGTACAAAGTGACAAAACATAAAACACAGCCTCAAATCAAGGAATTAACTTCAGGGTGGTGAAGTGGACTTAGAATTCAAAGACCGAACTATAGTTTATGAAGCCAGATTTCATCATTTGGAATTTGGTAGCTTTAGAAGCAGTTATGGTGAATGTTGGCCTCAACTGTTTAGCTCCTAGTATAAAGTTGCTGGCCCAGAATCTACTTTCACAAAGACAAAGGTGTCACCTAGTGTAACTTATCAGGCAATTGTGGAACCTAACTACACCCTGTTAGGCATTGGGAATACAGTAATGATAAGGACACAGAAACTCCCTTTAACTTGAATGTCTGGTGAAGGAGACAGATTCATAAGCAGAATTTACCCTTGAGGGTCAGGGGGCAGGTACAGTGCTGACAGTTACAGGTGAAAATCCAAACCAGACCTTGAAAAAGGTGCAGGTGGCTGATAAAGAAAACTTTCTAGAGAATGTAATATCAAGTTGAATGATAACATGTTAGATTCTGTAGACGGTTTTCCTTTTCCTCAGAACAAGTGAGAACTTGGAAAAAAAGTTGTCATAAAAAGCTGTTATAAAATAAACATATGTTATAAAATAAACATAAAAAGAAAACCACAGGCCTCCAATGGTGTCACTTAGGTAAGGACCCAAGTCAGTAAACCAAGATTTAATAACTAACTCTCACTGTAGTTTCAACCCCCCCAGAAATGTGACCTTTAACCAGTCAACATAGAATTTCCTGATCAGCACTCAGATGTTTGCTGATAAACCCTTTCAATTCCCCTTAGGAGTGTGAACTTGCCTAAAACAATAAATTCTTGGATAATAGTTTTCTTTTTTAAGCTTCCTCTCTACTTTAAAAATGCTTATTTTCCTGTAGCCCTTTGCAGCTTTCCCTTATGTGCTAGACAGGAAGCTGCCCAATTTATGAATCGATGAATAAAGCCAACTAGATCTTTAAAACTTACTCAATTGAATTATTGTTACTGTACACATATGATATAGCACAAAAGTCCTCCTGAGACAAGTCCTAGAAAGGCTTGATAAGTATTTGCCGAATAAACACATGAACACATTTATATAAATGTAACAGATATGTGACTTATCAGAGAAGTATTTCTACCCACAGTTCAAAACTGGGGGTATGGATATACAGTATTAGTGAACAAAATTACTCCACAACACAGCATTATTACAGACATGGAGTGAGTTAACTGTGTCAATGTTGTCACTTCAAGTAGATTGTGACCTCTTTGAAAGCAAGACTATTTCCATTTCTTCCATTTTTTTCAACTGCTTCTAAGATGACTTCCATAATATTCAGTTTGTAGACAGGTGGTGAGTACTTGCACCATGTTCATTGAGAACTTAGTTGATGGGAGACGATGACTGAGCACCTGTTTGCTTCAAAGGATGGGTATTTATTTTATAATACAGAGCGAGAAAGAAAAAGATACAAAGGAAGAAACCGTATAACAGCCACAAAGTTAATTAAGACAATATCAGATTTATCTTTGTAATAGAACATGTTTAGAAGGACAATGTCTATCGAGTTGAAATTAAAGAACAATTACAACAGTAAAGCACACGTGCCCACACACACACACAGGAAACACTCAAGAAGCAAACAAGGAATTTTGGTTCGAAGGAAGAATTCAACCATCTTGTAGAGGCGAATGAAGGCTAAATATGGCTTCCTTCCGGGAGAAGCATGCTGAACAGGCCCTGATTATTAAGAATGAAGTCTGCTCCATGGATTGGAGGAGTAAATATATTTAAAATGTCATTATTACCCAAAGCAATCTACACATTCAATGCAATCCCAATCAAAATTGCACCAGCATTCTTCTCAAAACTAGAACAAACTATCCTAAAATTTGTATGGAACCACAAAAGACCCCGATAGCCAAAGTAATATTGAAGAAGAAAACCAAAATGGGAGGCATCACCATCCCAGACTTTGGCCTCCACTACAAAGCTGTCATCATCAAGACGGTATGGTATTGGCACAAAAACAGACACATAGAGCAATGGAACAGAATTGAGAACTCATAACTGGACCCAAAAGTGTACAGCCAACTAATCTTTGACAAAGTAGGAAAGAGTATCCGATGGAAAAAAGACAACCTCTTTAACAGATGGTGTTGGGAGAACTGGACAGCAACATGCAGAAGAATGAAACTAGATCATTTTCTCACACCGTGCACAAAAATAAACTCAAAATGGATAAAGGACCTGAATGTGAGACAAGAAACCAATAAAACCCTAGAGGAGAAAGCAGGAAACAACCTCCTTGACCTCAACCGCAACAATTTCTTACTTGACATATCCCCAAAGACAAGGGAATCAAGAGCAAAAATGAAGTATTGGGACCTCATCAAGATTAAAAGCTTTTGCATAACAAAGGAAACAATCCATAAAGCCAATAGGCAACTAACGGAACAGGAAAAGACAGTTGCAAATGACATATCAGATAAAGGGCTAGTATCCAAAATCTATAAGGAATTCACCAAACTCCACAACCAAAAACCAGACAATCCAGTGAAGAAAAGGGCAAAAGATATGAACAGACACTTCTCCAAAGAGGACATCCAGATGGCCAACAGACACATGAAACGATGCTCAGCATCGCTCCTCATCAGGGAAATACAAATCAAAACCACACTGAGATACCACCTCACGCCAGTCAGAGAGGCTAAAATGAGCAAATCAAAGGACTCTAGATGTTGGCGAGGATGTGGAGAAACAGGCACCCTCCTACACTGTCAGCGGGAATGCAAACTGGTGCAGCCCCTCTGGAAAACAGTGTGGAGGTTCCTCAAAAGATTAACAATAGATCTCCCCTATGACCCAGCAATAGCACTGCTGGGAATTTACCTAAAAGATACAGGAGTGCCGATGCATAGGCGCACAGGTGCCCCAATGTTCATAGCAGCACTCTCAACAAGAGCCAAAACATGGAGGGGCGCCTGGGTGGCTTAGTCGGTTAAGCGTCCGACTTTCGCTTAGGTCATGATCTTGCGGTTCGTGGGTTCGAGCCCCGCGTCGGGCTCTGTGCTGACTGCCAGCTCAGAGCCTGGAGCCTGTTTCAGTCTGTGACTCCCTCTCTCTCTGACCCTCCCTGCTCATGCTATCTCTCTCTCTCTCCTGGAAATAAATAAAACATTAAAAAAAAAAAAAAAGAGCCAAAACATGGAAAGAGCCTAAGTGTCCATCAACGGACGAATGGATCAAGAAGATGTGATTTATCTATACCATGGAATACTATGTGGCAATGAGAAAGAATGAAATCTGGCCATGTGTAGCAACATGGATGGACCTTGAGGGTGTTTTGCTGAGTGAAATAAGTCAGTCAGAGAAGGACAGATACCATATGTTTGCACGTATAAGAGGATTAGGAGGAACTTAATGGAGGACCGTCGGGGAGAAGAAGGGGAAAAATAGTGGGGGAGAGGGAGAGAGGCAAACCATGAGAGACTCTTGAATGATGAAAACAAACTGAGGGCTGACAGGGGTGTGGGGGAGAGGAAGAGGGGTGATGGGCATGGAGGAGTGCACTTGTTGGGATGAGCACTGGGTGTTATATGGAAACCAACTTGACAATAAACTATTTAAAAAGTAAATAAAATAAAAATGCCAAAGGAAAAAAAAAAAAAAGAATGAAGTCTGCTCCTAGACCTCAAATACTTCTCAGGCAATAGAACCGGAAAGAAAAGGAAGTAATATAAAGAGTGTAAGGGTCAGAAGTCAACCTCCAGTGTCTGACCTGACAAAAGAATAGTTTACTTTGAATTTTCTGAGAGAACATGATATGAAATCTAATAACAGCTATCAATTAATAGGCCTGGGGTTTGTGCTACAGATTTTATACACGTTAGCTGATTTGTTCCTTCCAGAAGCCTGCCAGTTGGGTGTTATCATTCCTATACTTCTTATGCAGAAACAGGGTCATAGCAGTCTTAAACTCATGAAAATTTAGGGTTCATAAAGAAAGGAGGCACGACTGAAGCCAATTTCTGACTCCCATAACCCATGTTCTTCAGGAATATTCTTTACCTCTTGCCTTGGAGAGTAGTGAGGGACATGAGAATTATTCTTGAGTAAAAGGCTGCTTTTTTTCCCCTTTATATTGGTTCAAATCAGTATTTTGTAATGATTTTAACAGAACATTATGGAATGTTTTTTAATGATAGCTTTTGGTAATACTTCTAAGACTAACTGTAAAATATTTCTTTACTTATTTATTTAAGGTAGAAAATGGATTTTCTCTGGCTCCAAAATTACCAACAGAAGGAAATTCAAATATTGTCTAATCAAAGAATCCCACCCCACCAAGAGTTTAGAAAAGAGAAGGGGATTTTTGCGTTTTGTTTTTCTTTTAAAATAGTGTATCTAGCTAATGGAGTAATTGTTCTTATACTGACAAAATGAAATAATATTTAGTCTACATTTTTCATAGCATTTATTAAATATCTATTATATAGTAAGTAGGAAATCCAGAGAAATGAATAAAGTGGGTTTTTTATTATTATTTTCAAGGAACTTGTGGTATAGTTTAGGAAAAAAATACCTGAAATAATAATAATAATTACAAAACTAACCAATGTCTCCTACCTAAGCTCATTTAAAAATCTAAGAGACATATGATTTTAAGATGAGCTGATCTGGCCCCTCCAGCTAAGTTTCTGAGCACCGCTTGAGGAAATATCAGATCTGTGCTCAAAGTGAATATCTCACAAGGAAAGGTACATGCAGAAAGAGGGGGAAGCTGGGGAAGAGTCCCAGAACAGCATCCAAAAATAATGAAAAGGCCAGCCTAAGGAAGCCTGTATGAGAAAAGTATGTGAAAATAGCTTTCATAAACCTGAAGGTCAGTCAACCAGGTGATAAAAAAAAAAAAAAAAAGAGAGAGAGAAAGGACAAGGAAAGACTTAATTTACACAACATTTTAATGTTCTAGTTCACTGAAGAGTATTGACAGAAGAGTACAATGCTGAATGTTACAATGGTGTGTCATAATATCAATGGAAACCCTATGAGAAAATCATCTAAACTGGGACCTACTGACAGGAAGACTCTTGCTATCCTTATATTACCTTTTTGGCATTACTAATCTTACCCAACAGTACTGAAATACTGAGAGCAAACAGATATCTTTCAAGGTTTCTCTCTCTGCCCCCTCTTTTTTTGTTTACCTTTACACAAATTTGAGGTGATTCCTAAAGACTTAAATATTTGCTCACAATAAACACTATGGAAATACTTTCTTGACACTAAGAGATAATAGAAAAACTAAAGTTGAAAGGAAAGGTGGGCTTTGGGTTGATCTCTGGGCAAGAGAGTAAAGGATTTCAAAATACTCTTGCTTAAGAATTTAGGGTCTACTACGTACATGCTGGGTAACTTTGGACTAGTCATCAAACCTCTTTTGCTTCAATTTCCTGGTCAGTAAAGTAGAAAAACAAAATACCCCATAAAGTTGTTTCAAGTATTAAAGATGCTGAGGCCATAAGCCTGGCAAATGATAAAGATTCATCAACATTAGCAACTGATTTTATCATTATGATGATGAACACGAGAAAAAAGGGTTAGTGGTGGTAGCACAAACTATATGAGTAAAATTGTAAGTGCAAAATGAGAAAACAGTCTATGAAGTGCAAAAGGGAAACTACATGGACTAGTAGAGGAACTATATTGAGCTTTGTAAGAAAAGTAAGCTCACTGGGACCATATCTGACAATAATTTTAAATTCATAAAAGTGTCAGTAAATAGTAGGGAGTCATTATCAGCTTGTGAGTGTGATAGCAACATGGAGAAAAATAGAGCTCATTCATTCTTGCAACTTGCATTGAGTCCTTACTGTGTATTAAGAATTTGAAGCCTAATAGAAGCCCATTGGGTAGGTAGGGAAATTAGAAGGTTGGAGACCAGGACAGTTGGCTAAGTGAGAACTGATCTTAAACCTTTAAACCTCTTAAACATCTCCTGTGTTTATTCTTAAGTGTGTTTCTCCTAAGTGTGTTTCTTCCAAAGAAGCAGCTATTCAAGAAATTGCCCTAAGGGTACACAAATCCAGAGTGTGACAGTGCTGGCTCCAAATGAGATTACAAGAGCAGTGAAAATGTGTTATGTTATGTCAATAATTACAATAAACCAGGATATATGTTAGGAAAATAAAAGATACAGGAGAAAAGAATAACGATTAACCTCGGGTACACTTAACTGGGAGATGCATACAGCAGGAGAAATCAAACATGTATTGGTAAGAAAGGAAGAAAAAAACAGAGCACATATTTTTATGAAAAAAAAAGACACTATTTTTAAGATGGAAGAAAAGGCTAGCCATCAAACGCAACAAAGAAGAAAGAGAATAGGAATGCAAAGATCAATGATTTTGAAAAAATGGAGGGAACTTAACTTTTCAGGGAACAATTTCAGTAAGCAGAGGAAACCACTTAAAACGGCTCACAAAAAGTAATCATATTTATTTGTAACACTGTTTGAAGACTAACTCTTTCAATAACTCCCTTTTCCTGACACTGCTCGTAGCAAGACCTGGATGTCTGCCTTTCCTATTTTTGTCCCAGTCTGTCCATTTGTCTTCCCACGTATGGTCAAGAAGCTAGATGGTAAGACCCTGAGACCAGAGGTTGTTTTTATTCATTGCATTTTGTGCATATACTAGACACTTAACCTGCATAACACACTGACCTAAAGGAAATCTTAATTTGAAAAACTACTTTCATGATCTTTGATATTCCACTTATCATTGTACAGATGACTATTCAGCATAATAGGGAAAACTTTCCAAGCTACAATATGACTCTATCTGCCATGTATAGTCGATACACCTACTATAATTGTATGGAAAATAAATGTGGGTAATAGGTTTTCCAGGTGTTGGAAAATTAAGGCAGAGTTCTTGTCCAAAGGCACTTGAGTCTGCTCTTCTTCCTACTCCTTTATCGTGACTCCCTATGGATGTGGTTACACTAACGGAACCTTTGTTTTTCATGAACTGGGAGAGCTCTACATTTTTCATCATTTCCTTAAATGGAAGCACATACATTATATACCATAAACTTTTTGGAAAGGGTAACATAACCGTAAGAATAAAAAAGCAGTGGCTTAGCAAAAATTTAGTGTCCTAGATACAAGGAGATGCTAGCACAATGCTAGCTATGTTCTATGTTAGAAGATCTGAGACCAAGAGAAACTGTAGTCAAATAGGTTGCATTTTCTCCTTCCATCTATAGTCACTTTTCCTGACATTCATGTCCTTGGGGATACTGTGGCTGGGCAGTCATGTGACTTGTTCGGCCAATGAGGTTTCTGCTACTGTGATGTAAGCAGAGGCCTGCTCTGTCCAAACACTGTCAGCTACGATATGAGGAAATGTGGCTAGCCTCCCTGAAGATAAATGTGTGTTTTATATTCATATGTAATGTGCATCATGAAATCACGTATTGGAGCCCAGCTGACCCACAGAACTTTGAGAAACAATACTTTTTGCTATTTAAAATTACTAATTTGGGGAAGGCTTGCAGGCCAATAACAGACAACTAATAGAAAAGTGGCTAATTTATTTTTGATAATTTTGCATCTCTAGCTATTTAAACTGAGAACTTTCAGAGGGAAAATGAGTCTTATTTTTTCCATAAACTAAAAAATCTCCATAAGTTCTCCAGTAGCTATCCAATCTGGTTTTTCCTTTAAGAAGGGCTGTGAGGAAATTCCACAAGATTTCAAGTATGCCTCAAACCTCATACATTTGAGATATTTTTAACAATCATCTGTTTCATTCTACATATTCTTCTAGACATTGTGAATACAAAAATAAATGAGACTTTATATTTTAGTGGGGCAGGAAAGACATTTTTAACAGCGAACAAATATGTGAATGAGGAAATTTCATGTAGTGGTCTTTTCCATGAAGGAAAGAAAAGTGATTGAAATAGATGACTGGACAGTAAGTGAGAGCTAGGTAAGGTAGCATGGTCAGGGGAGCTGTTTTTGAAGAGTTTATCTTTGAATTTAAATCTCAATAATGAGAATTGGCCAGTCATGGGATTATCTAGTGGGTGAACTTTTCAAAAAGATGGAACAATAAGAGAAAAGGACTGAAGGAAAATGAATTTACTGGGTAAGGAAATAGGAAATCCGTGTGGTGGCTGGAGAAAATGAGTGACTGGGAATATTGAATGAAATGAGGTAAAAAATAAGGAGGCAGGGGTCAGTTTATATGAGATTATACAATAATAATAACACATTATATCTAACACATGTATTCATATAACTATTATATCTATAAATTATACACCTCATATATAGGTTATATATGTATAGATTTTACATCTGCAGAGAGAGACAGACAGAGAGGAAGAGACAGATGGGCGTATACACACATACATACAACAGAGAGAATTTTAAGCATTTACACTACTAGGATGAAAAAGAATATATGTCAAATCCATTTACCGAGCTGTCACCATCTGACAGCCAATCTACAAATGCCTCACATAAATTATTTCATGTATATATCATAAGGACACCATGAGAAAACAGTAGTATTCTCTTTATACAGATGATAAAATTCAGTGTAAGCAAATATTCTAAAGTCAAGTGTTCAGCTCCAAATCCATTTCTCCAAATCAGGCTTATCTGACTCAACCCATATGCAAATAGTAGCACATCCTTTCCCATTAGGTTGCAAACATTTTAATTTGCTTTCTTCTGGAAGAGTTCCCAAGTAGCATAAATCACCAAATGTTGATGTAGTTGTGCTATGACTTTAGGGAACAAAGTGGTATCACAGACATGTTTTATGTCAATTACAACAGAGGCGCAAACAGCAACATATCAATCTCAGAACTGTAGTCACTGAACGCTGTGGGCCAATTGATAGGCTGAATCTTGCCTGTTACCTAACAGATTCAGCTGACCTGATGGAGTCATGATCCCCAAATATCTCTAACTTCTTTCATCAAAGAGGAAACAAAAGAGGCTTGAATTAAACCAGTCTGGGTTAATTTATTTTTGGCCAAAAGAAAAACATTTTGTAATGACAATATTTTGAGTTCTCAGAACAGCAAATAGAAATAGACTTAAAAAATCCTTGAGAAACTAACTAGAATAGTAGGTCTCTTATTTTAGACTTGTAAACACAATGTAAATATCATCATGAACCCCTTAGGAAAGGGAATATTGTGTGCTGGAGATTAGGTATAGATTTTATAAAGATTATTCAAGTTAAGTTTTCCCACAAACTGTAAAGAGGTTGTTATACATTGCATAAATGCTTTATGCTTCAATGAGGTTATTTGATTAAAAGTCAAAAATTCTGTAGATGATAGCCAAGAAGGAACCTTATTTTCCTTGAATCTTAATCACATAAGCTCTCCTTGTTTTCATTTTATTTAGTGAACTGAATTGAGTGATTGTAATTTAAAACGATATCAAGAAGACTGTACTAATTATCAGTTGATCAACTGATTGCCTTTCAGCTCCAAATTTTCTCTATTGGGCTCTGTGAAAATGGATTTGAGCCCTTTAAATTATTTTTACATCGCCAGCTTGCATAACATTAAGCTCTGTCCATAGAGGGCACTGGAGAGACACTGCAGGGAGGAGGGAGTTCTCCAAAGGCCAACTGCATAAGCTGGGCCAGTGTCAGCTCTAGCAGGGCATAGTGGCCAGCAACGCCCAGATCTAAGTTTCCATGTCACCTCCTTTAGAAGATTTCATTGTTATGCTGAGCGAAATAAGTCAGGCAGAGAAGGACAAATATCATATGTGTGCACGTATAGGAGGATTAGGAGGAACTTAACAGAGGACCAAGGGGAGAAGAAGGGCGGAAATGGTGGGGGAAAGGGAGAGAGGCAAACCATGAGAGACTCTTGAATGCTGACAAAAACTGAGGACTGGTGGATGTGGGGGGAGGAGGGGTGGGCATGGAGGAGGGCACTTGTGGGGATGAGCACTGGGTGTTATGTGGAAACTAATTTGACAATAAACTATTTGTAAAAATAAATAAATAAATAAATAAATAAATAAAGAAGATTTCATTGTGGAGTGGCTCCTGTGAGACATCTCTCTGTGAATGCTTTGCCTGGTAACCTGGAGAGATCATTTCCTATATGTTCCAGAGGGCACATTACCAGAAAGTCTTACTGGATTGACACCTCAGAAAATTCTGTCACTAGTGAGCCACGACTGTGTCCACTGTGCCCACTATGGCAAGGTCTTGATCTCAGCCATGGGGCTGTGTGGAGAGGGACCTTCTTCTAGGGATACTGTCTGCTCCTTTTCTTTCTTTAATTTTTTAAAACATTTATGTACTATTGAGAAACAGAGAGAGACAGAGAACAAGCAGGAGAGGGGCGGAGAGGAGGGGAGACACAGAATCTGAAGCAGGCTCCAGGCTCTGAGCCGTCAGCACAGAGCCCGATGCAGGGCTCGAACCCACAAACTAAGAGATCATGACCTGAACCAAAGTCGGATGCTTAACTGACTGAGCCACCCAGGTGCCCCTACTGTCTGCTCCTTGTAATCCACTCTTCCCATATTTATATTTTTCCCTGCTTCTTTTTTAAATTGTTTACTTTTTGTCATTTATTTTAGAGGGAATGAAAGACCATGCAAGCAGGGGAGAAGGGAAGAGGGAGACCGTGAATCTCAAGCAGGTTTGATCCTCATGCAGAACCTGATGCAGGGTTCAATTTCATGATGACTTGAGCCAAAATCAGGAGTTGTCTGCCCAATTGAATGAGCCACCCAGGCACCCCTTCCCTACTTCTTAATCTCTCCAGACTCCAATCCTCTGTTATAGCCAATAATTCTATATAGTAAACTTTTCCTTTTCAAATTACTAGGTGGTTTCTCTGTCCTGATTTGACACATCATAATAAAGAGATCAATACATATATTTTTTAAAAAATTGCATTGTCAATGTGGCTTTGAATTTTCTTCTGAAAGTGTGTAGATTGTTATTTAGTATTGTTCTATGTGTTATAGTCATTCTTCCATTTATTCCTCAAATATTTGTTGTGCACATCTCAGTGCTACAAGTAAAAGATAAATATGTTATACTCCCAAACTCAAAGGAAATAGGTTCATTCCCATATAACAATTATGTATTATTAGAAATATAACAGAAGAGGCATGCAAATTATTATGGAACTCAGTGGTACAAGTTTTATAAATGTCTTATTTAAGCAATCACCTGTAGGATGTAGGAAGTGGTGTGGAATAACAGAAAAACCCTATAGTTGTGACATATTATTTGTGTTCTCTAGCTCCTTACAGTTTGGACATAGATAAGTCTCATTCTCTCAGCTACCTACTAGGTAAGTGGGGGATAATATGTTGAGAAAACTAAACTTAATGTGATATCATACTACATAGAAATGGCCCACCACAAGATCTGACTGCATTTTCAATAAATGTTAGAAAACTAACAGTCCCCTGTTAACATTACAAATCTGTGATGAACAAATTAAAAACAATGATAATAATATATCTGAAAGCACTTGTGCCATGTAAATTACTATATGAAAGAAAAGCACAGTTTTTCCATATCTCGTATGAAATGAAATGCAGTTGGCCCATGGACGTGGGCAGGACAACTTCACAGGACAGATGTCAGCAAGATAACCTGGTAAGTGTTGCATGATGAGTTGAAGTGGCATGACAGAAAAGAGGTTTAGAGAAAGAATTTGTTCCAAGGCACTCTGAAGGATGACTTCAAAGAGAGGGCAGAGACATAATGGCTAAGAGAACTAGCAGCAGCAGACAGCTCAACCTGGCATTTGGCAGTCAGTGATGGTTGAATGTTTGAGGACAAGGGCTCTGAAGAGAACAGGAGGCAGAGGCATAAATAGTGCCAGGATCCGCTGGCACTATAACAGCTGCAGCTGTGAGCTCGTGTGTGCTGTGTGGAAAAGACTGTACATCACACGCCAGTCTTGGAAATCCATGTACACTGGCTAGCACCATCACTGGTTCTACCCTTAACATACACCAAGAAAACATTGAAGGAGAGAGAGACAGAGCCTAAGTAGGGAGGAGCAGAGAGAGAGAGAGGGAAACACAGAATCCAGAGCAGGTTCTAGGCTCTGAGCTGGCAGCTCAGAGCCATACCTGGGGCTCAAATTCACAAGCCGTGAGATCATGACCTGAGCTGAATTTGGACACCCAACTGACTAAGCCAACTGGTGACTCATGAAATTACCCATTTTTTAGAAAATTGTTTTTATTTGTAGATTTATCAGCAATCACTGTATAGTTATTTAAATAGACATTATGTAAGAACCAAGGAAGATACTGAAAAGAGGAAACAGAAAAGCTCCCGTAACATGTGCTCTGTTTTCTTTTCAACCCTCAGAAGTAGAGCTTGTGAAAATATTCTCTTTTCAAAAATACTGGGAGTGGCTGGTTTGAACCAGATGTTGTTAACAAGTGTTATTTTCATTATGAAGAATTAAATATGATTAGAAATTGAGAAATAGATCTCTGAAACATTTAATTCAACTTTAATTAATTTCAGTTTTAAATGATTTTATTTGTTATTTCCTTGATTATTTTGTTGTATTGGCTGTTTCTGTAGCCTAGAAAAAATATTGTTTGAATAAATGAATTGTCTGATTTTAAAATACATTTCAAACAAAGAACCTTAAAACTATCAATTTGATATCAAATTGGCCAGGGAGGTTTGAAAAATAACCAGTTAAGCCTGTAAATAATGACAACTATGACAAATTAAATTAAAAACAGAAGGATAGTCATGCAGCATGTCAGGCATTGTTGAAGATTTTATTAGTAATTTGAAAGATAGTTGTAAAAGAAATACTCAGAATGTAGCAAGAAATGTAAAGAAATAGTGAATACAAGAGTAAAGATTCTTTAAATAGAGGATGGATTAAAAAGGTCTAACATATGGCTAATCATAATTCTGAGGGAGATTTAAAAAATGGAGGTAAGCAATATTTATAGCAATTATGGTTGAAAATTATTCAGAATTGGCAAATGACACTAAATCATCAATTGCGAAAAATCTGTAAAACCCAAACACTGTTTAAAAATGAAGCTCATACTTAGACAAATGATAATTAAACTCCTAGAATCTAAAGACAAAGAGAAGATCTCAAAACCAATTTGAGAACAAAGGTAGATTCCCAGCAGCGGAATGGAAACCAGATGGAGAAGCATTTTTAACAGCAACTATGCATGGTACAAGATTGGAGACTAAGAGAAAAATAACTGTCAGTGAAAAATTATAAAGCCTGTGAAGCCATCATCATTTTAAATGATGTCAAGAAATCAAGATATTTCAAAACAACAAAACTGAAAAGAATATATTACCAACAGATCAACTAAAGAGACTTTTAAAGTTATATTTCAGGAAGATACAACTTAACTCAAAGACAGTTCTGATATGCAAAAATGGATATTAACAAAAATATTCATAAACTTGACAGTAAATCTAAGTAAACACAGACTGTTTAAAACCAAAATGGTAATATTTAGTAAATTTCTTTTTTATGATGAAAAAATTATGATCAGACTGAAATCCTATACACAAAGCATTAAATTTGTGAAGGAGATAAACAGAATCGAAGTGTTCTACGGTCTTTGGATTATATCACAAAGAGTAGTCTATTGATTAATATTAAATTTAGATTAAATATTCATGTTAACATTTTTAGCAAACCTGCTGATAGAACAAAACTATATAATTAGAAAAAAAATCATGACAGCAAGGAATTAGGAAACTATTAAAAGAATTCACAAAAAATGAAAAATACTTTAAAAATTTTTTTAAATGTTTATTTATTATTGAGAGAGAGAGAGAGACAAATCATGATCATGGGAGAGGCAGAGACAAGGGGAGACACAGAATCTGAAACAGGCTCCACTGAGCTGTCAGCACAGACCCAATGTGGGGCTTAAACTCACAAACCAGCTGAAGTCAGATGCTTAACCGACTGAGCCACCCAGGTGCCCCCCAAAATACTTTAAATAAAATATATTAGGACAAACAGCAGATATTAGAATGGCCAAAATTAACTCAAATATACAAGCATCACAATGAATGTAAATTAACAAACTTCTACTAAAAATATAAAGATTATCAGTCAATATAAGGACATACAAAGGCTGTGTGTATATTTCTCAACCATCTGACATGCCTGGCCCACCTGAGTGTGACTGGAGGTGACAATATATGATATCTAAGCAAAAGCTTTAAGAGTAATCATGTTATATTACAACTGCATACCCCCTTACCATAAGAGTTACTATATTAGGTTGACACTCAATATGAAAATGATACACAGAGTGGTGCCTTGTAGTAGGACTCACAGTTGTGTGATAATCAATATGAATGAGAAGTTTATTTATTGTGGTAAGTTACTGGGATTTAGGGGTTGTTATTAAAATATAACCATGTAGGTACCATGTAAGAATTTATATTTAGAAGTGGGATGTTGTTATAGACTGAACGGTCTATAACAAAATTCACACATTGAAGCCCTAACCCCCAATGTGATGTTATTTGGAGGTGAAGCCTTTGAGAGGTAATTAGAGTTAAATGAGGTTAAAAGCACAAGGCCCTAATCCAGTGCAGCCCTCGAAGACACCAAAGAGCACTGTCTCTTTCCTTGTGTGCACAGAGGAAAGGCCATACGAGGACACAGTGAGAAGGCAGCCATATACAAACCAGCAAGAGCGGCGTTGCCAGAAATTATTATTTTTTAAACCAGAAACTAACTTTTTCAGGACCTAAATCATGGACTTCTAGATTCTAGTACTGTGAGAAAATTAATGTCAGTTGCTTAAGCAACTCAGTCTGTGATACTGTATTACAGCAGCCAAAGCTAATACAGATGCTATTATAGTAAAAGTTAATTTATCATCCATTGATTTCAGGGTAGGTGGTAAGAGGCGAAGAAACAATTACTGGGACTGTGGGAAAAATTTGTTAAAAGTGTATCTTTGAATAATAGAGACAGAAAATGGGTCATTTTAACTTTGCCATTAGGGGAAGGACTGAGAAACAGAATAGTAGAGGCACACTTTGGTTGCTAGTGTCTGCATCTCTGATCAGATACAGAGAGAGAGATTAACACAGAAAATATGGGCTGATTTGAAAATATAAATGAAAGAAGAGAGAATCCAGAAGTTCTGTTGGCAGGGGTGTTTGGGGTGGGGTGGGAGATTTAACTATTTGTCATTACCAATCTGAAAAATGCTTTAAGCATAAAATCTAATTAAGACTCAGCTTGGTGAAGGGCTCAGGAGACAGATCAAAAGCAAAACTCTTATGTGGATGCTTGTATAGTTAAAGCACCTTTAATCAAGTCTAAAAAAAAGAAAAAAACCAAACCGTATCTTGAAAAGAGCAGTGAATGAAGCAATGGCACATGGAACTGCCTGTAACCAAATAGATAAGGAATTAAATAACTTTTTGAGGGAGTTGTACTGACAGGAGTCACTAAACCGGATCAGAAGCGTCTGAACATTTGAAACTTACAACAGTCTTCAGGCACATATCTTCTCAACCATTGTGGTGGGGGATCTTGACAACATTCTGTCCATGATTGATAGATTATACAATCACAAATTCATTGACTGCAAATCACTGAATACAAAACATTTTAAAATCACAATGAGAAACCTCATAATTATATTTTTGGAAACTATACCTCAAAATCAAGACAGATTGTTTTTGAGCCCACATCGGTTATTTATTAAAAACTGATCATGGGGGCGCCTGGGTGGCTCAGTCCGTTAAGCATGGACTCTTTTTTTTCTTTCATAGTTTATTGGCAAGTTGGTTTCCGTATAACACCCAGTGCTCTTCCCAACAAGTGCCCTCCTCCATGGACTCTTGATTTCTGCTCTGGTCAATGATCTCACAGTTAGTGAGGTCGAGCATCATGTCTTGAGTTGAGCTCTGAACTGACAGTGTGGAGCCTACTTGGGTTTTTCTCTCTCCCTTTTGCTCTGTCCCTCCCCCATGCATCTCTCTCTCTCTCACACACAGAGTAAATAAACATATAACAACAACAACAAAAAATAGAAACTGACCATGTTCTAAGCCAAAGAAGTCTCAAAATATTTTAAATAGTCTTATAGAGCCCATTATCTCTAACTTCATGCAACAAATAGTAAAATAATAAAGAGTTAAAAATCTCTAAAATTTTGAAAACACATTTCTAAGTTAGCTTAATTAAGAATTCATAATGGACATTGAAACACACTTAAAATCAAATCACAATAAGGATATTACATATAATTTGTGGAATGGAGGAAAATTTATCTTTAAATATGCACAGTAGAATAAAAAGGAAAGCTGAAAAACTGAGTTAAGCATACTCAGTATAAAGTTAAGACAGTAAGATAACTCATATGCATAGTACTCTTATTTATAAATCAGAATAAAGTAGATGGAAAAAATAAAGATAAGACCAGAAATTAAAACCGAAAAAATGCAACAGAGAGTCCATAAACTAAAAAGAGATTCTTCAGGATGACTAATATCATTGACAATAGCCTGTAAAACTTGATCAAGAAAAATGAAAAACAAAAAAAGAGGTAGTGGCAGAGGAGAGAGCTTTGGGGTGAACTTGTTACATATTACAGTAGTAGGTGAAATTGAATATAAAGAGTATACTATTATTAAAGGAGAAAAATGATAGAACACTACAAATAATCAAAATTGACTCACGAAGAAATATATCTGAAATTTCCTATGATCAGTAGAGAAATTCAGTCAGAAATTTAAAATCTACCCACAAAGTACATATTAAGTCCTAATAAATTTAGGGACAAATTCTATGAAATATCCAAGGCACCAACAGTTAAACTTTATACAAACTACTAAAAAACTATAAGAGAAAGAAAATACCTTGATTTATTTTATGCACTGAATATAACTTTGATATTAAAATTAGGAGGACAGTATGAGAGTAAAAATAATGTGACTTATAAACTAATATGCAAAAAATCCTAAATAAAATATTAGCAATCTGCAATATGAATCTTTCAATGGATCAAAATAAAGTTAAATTTATTTGATTACATTTAATGCAGGAATCAAAATTTAACATCATTAGGAAATCTAATAATGTAATTCTAAGTAAAGGAGGAAAGTTATATTATTTTGTCAATAAATGCAGAAAGGTATTCAGTATAATTGAACATTTATTAACCAAAATATTTTTAAAATATAAAAAAAAGAATTTTTAATCTAAAAAAGGTAATTAATTTAAAACATCATATGGGCAGTGGTGAAATCTTCAGAGCATTCCTTTTAAAAGCATACGGTTTTTATGAATGCTTATTAATAGTTCTTCTAGTCAGCATTAGACAGACCATCCCAGCCTGTCAAATAAAATAAAGAAGTAATATAAAAATTGTAAGTATTGGAAAGGAGAATACAAAACTATCATTATTTGTAGGAGAAATAGCTTTCTAAAGAATCTATAGGAAATTAAGTAATAGGAGAGTCTATCAGAAAGGTTCAGATATAAAGGTCCAGGTATAAAAGCAATGTAAAAATTAATTGCCAATAAACAGCAAAAAAGCTTTATAAATATAATAGCAAAAATATGCAATATGTAAATACTAAACATATATATACATAAATGTAGAGCTAGTGAAAAAGTGACAGGTCCTTACAGACAATTTTTTAATTATTTTCAAAGACATTTCCCAAGACCTAGTAAATAGATAGTTAGGTCATTAGCTTGGTCAGCAGGGTCTGCTATAACAAAGAACTTCAGAGAGGGTAGTTTATAACAACAGAAATCTATTTCTAACAGATTTAGTAGCTGGTATCCTAAGATTAGAATGTCCACAGGCTGAATTCTGGAGAGGGCCCTCTTGTGGTTTGCAGACTGTCTACTTCCTGCTTGATTTTCACAAGGCAGTAACAAAGCTAGCTAGCATTCTGGCCTCTTCTTATAAAACCACTAATCCCATTCCTGAAGTTTCCACCATCATGATCTAATACCTTCTAAAAGTCTTACCTCCAAATACCATCACACTGAGATGAGGCATTCAGTATATGAATTCAGGGGGATACAGATATTCAAGTCCACTGTAGTCATGTTCATCAGAGAGGAAAACTCAATGTCACAAAGATGCCAGTTCTCAATTTTAAGATTTGTAGCAGATTAAAAATGACCCCACATGCTTTGACAATCCTTCCATGGAAAGTTGATGTCCCTTCACTTTAAATCCAGGTAGGTTTTATGACTGTTTTGAATCAGAAGAGACACAGGGGCAGCTTCTGAACCCAGGTTTTAAGAAACTCATTTCTTCTACTATTATTCTCTTGGAATAATTTCTCTGGGTGCCCTGATATGCCATGAAGAAGTTCAACTACTCTGGGACTTATTTTCTGCAGAAGACCCACAAAGGTACTTTTGTCAATGGTAATAGGTAGGCACAACCACCTTCCAGCTATCCCCATCCTGTTGCTGGACATCTGAGTGAAGCCATCTTGGGCCTTCTGACAGCCCATCTGCAAGTAATCACTGAAGTCAATTCTGCTTAAATTTCTTACCCACAAACTGTGAGCTACAATAAATGGCTCTTTTAAGTATCTAAGTTTTAGAGTAAACCACAGACAATTGAATCAATATTCAATACGTAATTCAACCAAGATGCACTGCAATTGCATTAAAAATTTCAATAGTTTTTTTAATGGAACTTGATATGTTGATTATAAAATTTATATTCAGCAGCAAAGGGCCAAGAATAAAAAGCTGCATATCTAAAGACCCAAGTGGAGCTTATTTGCTATATGACTTATCAAGACTCAATAAAAGTCTTCAGACTACATGGTACTCATAGATTGATAAATAGATAACTGACAGAGAATAAGGAGTCCAGGAAACACACAGGCACCTACTCACACACAGACACACAGACACTCAGACACACAGACACACACACACACACACACACACACACACACACACACACACACACATCCAGATCTAAAACAAAGCTATTATTGTTACAATAGTGGGGTGGGACAATTGGTTCTCTGAAAGAAAAAACAAAGAAAAATACTATTAATTTTTAACATGCCATAAGATTAATAAGATTAATTCAATATTGATTAGACAATTAAATATGAAATCTAAGGTGACCTCATTGATTAAAGGAATATTTTAGTGAGAAAAACTGATATTGAAAATATTTTATTGTAAGAACTCATAAAAAAGAGTGAAAAGAAAAATCCTATGGTAGGAGAAGATATTTGCAATACATGTAGACAAACAAAGGATTTATATATAGAATATGTTAGTAACTTCTATCTAAGAATAAAAAGAGACAAATTGAAAAATGGGCCGAAGACACAAAAAGGCATTTAATTGAAAGACAAAACACTTCTAACCCATAAACCTATAAAAAGACACTTAACTTCATTAGCCATTAGGGAAAGGTCATTAAAACTACAATCTGAAAATATTTTACATGAAATTTTGCATTTGTCAAAATGCAAAATAATGATGATGATGATGATAATAGTAATAAATTTAACATACACAAAACCACCAAGGAATGGGGACGATAAGAGGTCTTCAAGTGGCAGTATTAACTGAACAATCACTATGGAAAATTTTGTGAATTACCCAGAAATTTGGATATTTGTGTATGCTTTAGTTGGCATTCACCTCTCAGACCAATTCTGCACAAATTCACCAGCAACCATACACAAGAATATCCATAGTGGCTTTAGCAGAGATTTTTTTTTAGCTGTTCCCAATATCCATTTTCACAGTTTTTTAGGACTAAAACCCCTTGATATTAGCAGTATCCATAGCCAACCAGAAGACCATAGCTAGGAGTGCAGAGATTTGGTTCCATCCAATGGAATCTGAGCAGAGGTGGTGAGTGCACCTCCTGGCCAGTATTCTTTAAAAATATGGTGTGTGCTCTCTCTTTCCTTTTCCTTCTTCCTTCTGTCTAGACTGTTTCCATGATGGTTGAAACTAGACCAAGATATATGAATAAAGGAGGTGAAACTGGGCCATTCAAAAACTATGAATCATGAAGACAAAGGGAATCTAGTTTCTTGAGAATGTGGAACACAATATAGGCCCTGAACTACCTACTGGAGTTTTTATGCAGAAGCAACGTAAATTTCTGTTTTGCTTATAGATACATTTACTTCACATTTTCTGTCACTTTCAGCAAAACTTAATCCTAATTATGATAGCAGTCTTATTCAAATAAGGAAAATATAATATAATCCTATTTATAAATTGGAGAATAGAAATATGACTTACATTTTTATCAATGGAATGGCTTACAATAGTAAAATATAAAAGCTACTGATACCAGCATTGACATGCATGAAGTTTACAGATATAATATTAGGTAACAAACCCAAGTTGTAGAAGAATATATGTAGCATGATTTTATTTATATAAAATAAAAACAAGAATAACCAAGCAGCTTATTGCATGTGTATGTGCATATGCACTAAAACTAAAATCATCAGAATGTTAAAAAATATATTTGGAAAACAGAGGAAGAAGGTTTTATATATAAGAGGTTTCAAGGATGCTAGTAATATTCTACTTTTTAGCTAAGCAACGGATATGTTGATGTTCATTTTATTTTCTTCTATAAGCCATATATTTATGCATTCTTTTTGTATATATGCCTTATAATATATTTAAAAATAAACATCAAAACAAAGACTTAGAAATGAACATTAAGATCATGTTCATGAAATTTAACTCTAAGGATGGACAGAGAAATTTGGGAGCTGACTACAGGGAATTAGAGGGTCAGAGGATGATATGTTAACAGGATAAGTTGTATCACCTAATAGAGAGGGAAAAATGGATAAGTCTGGGTTGCAAAGTGATGCAAATAGGATTTACAAGTTATTTATCTATATTGTGTGAGGCCCAACGAATCTAGGCTGAAGGAAGTGACTGAGTGTGCCTTGATTCTGAAGAAGGAGCAGGAGGGTGTAGATGTATTCTCTGAGACTAGGAAGTGCTGGAGACTGACCAAAGGTAATTGGAAAACAATAAACTTCATGAATATAGATTCAGTCAGAGATTAAATATGACCCGGCTGTCTGCAGACCAATATCAGCCTGCTAATCCATTTTGTTTGGGATGGCTAAAATTTACCAGTATAGAAAAAAGAAAAATTTACATAGTTAGTCCTATAAAACCCCATCGAATCCAATAATTTCAATGGTTTGCATTGAACTTTGCTATTCCTTTGATTTTTTTTTTAAATGTAAGATTATCATTGCTCTGATTTTTCATCTCTCTCTCAATACCTCTCAGATACTCAGTCAGGAAGAGAGTAGGGGGGTTGGCAGGGATGGAATTAGAGTGAATGTGATCTTCTGGCACAGTGGGGAGAGGTTCTTCGATGAGCACAGCGCAGTGTGGCTCCTCTCACTTTCATGACTATAGACAATGCCAGCCCAGTTGCTCTGTGCTCTGTTGGCCTTTGAAGATGAAGTCAGCCAAAGAGAATCAACAGTGAAGAAGGCTGAAGCACCTGCTCTGGTGCTGAAGACCTGCCTGGGATCTGGCTGTGCCTTCCATTTGCCTGGTCTAGTATGTTGATCCCTGCAGCTGTGGCCACCCTAGAATAGCTCTCTGCCTTGCAGTGTTTTTGGTTTTGTTTGTAATGTTGCCTTGACCAACTTTGAGGTCCTGGTGAGAGGCTGATCAGCTTCCTTTCTTGAGAAGCTAAATCTACATCTCAACCATTTCCTTATCAGAAACACACTCCTGGCCACTATGTGCTGCACTAAATGCCCCAGGCCCAGGAACCAGACAACTAGGGACAAACTCTATGCCCTGGAGCTTGTGAAATTATTCAAATTAGCCAACCTGCAGGGAGCCATGATACTAAACTCACTTCACTTGCTATACATAAATTGCCCCCTTCAACTCCAGCTTGCTGCTACCCTGCCTCTGGGTACAACCTCCTGTGTAGCCCTGAGGGGCATCCTTGTCTGGTTTGGAGTTCCAACAAAGAGTTCTGCCTTTTATCCATCTCAGTGAAATACTGTGTCCCACAAAATATTCTCTAAATCTTGTAAAACAATTGGTGCTGTGAGCAGGATGGCATGGCCATAGCCATTGGCACTTGAGTAGCTTCATGGGAGCCTGCTCTTTGCTTACCAATTGATTTCAAACCATCAAGAGAGTAGCTTGGCCCCAAACTGCCATCTATTGCTTGGGCTGCAGTTGAGCTGGGGTCTGCCTATGGTTGCCACAGCCTTTCTTACCCTTACCCAAACTTCTTCCATGTCAGAATATTCAAAATGAATAGTGCTGAGTGGCTAAACTCTGGAAATGAGATGCTAGGCCAGGTGGGGTTCTCCTTTATGGTACTCTGAGTGATAGGCTACTTGAGTCACATTTCCTGGGACCTGGTGTTCTTCTGTGCTTCCACTCACAGTCTATGTTTGGCAGAGGCCCATTCCAGGGGCCCTCACTTCATCAACATGGCATTTCATTATTATCCTTTGGTACAGACGCCTGGTTTGTCCAAGTGCTTTGGGCAATCCTGTGGAGGAAGATGTTCGGTCTCCCCCACAGTTAGAGAATGTTACCTTGGTCTTTTCTCACATGGGGGTAGCAACCTACCTGTCTTCACTGCTGCTGCATACCTTGTTTCTGTCATCACATACTTCCCAGACCCTCAGGGTACCATGTGTCACTCTACTGTAGACCAGTAGCCTGGTATTTAATCCAAATGGGGCCTGTGAGGCAAAAAGACTAAATATTTCATCCCTTCAATCTCCCTCAGCCTCAAACATACTGAAGTTACCCAATTGTGTAAATAATGCAAGACCCTTGGCCAGGATGGTCAGGCCTTATTAACTGCTGCCACATACCAACATATGAAGAGACTGTCACTTTGCACTATGAACTAACTGGGTCCCAAGGATTGGTGGCTATAGCTAAGCACCAGCTCCAATCACTCAGAGGTATGATGGGAAGCCTTGGAATGAGAGATGCTGTGGGGCAGGTCACTGGAGCTCCTCCCCTCTTTCTCCATAATGCTTAGAAGGTTCACAGTATGATTCACTAAAGAGAGACAGAAACTGAAAACCAAGCTTTAGAAGGCTGGAAACCCAAAGCAGTAAATAAATATAAAGGTCGAGGTGGGGAGGGGAGAGTAGAGGCAGAACCATAGCCTAGGGTAGTGCTAATTCTACAACCTCTGGGTAATGGGCCCAACATTCTTCCACTGTCTTGCCCCTCTATTTATGGCTCCATTGCAACAAAAGCCTAATCTGCAGGGTTGTAGGGGAAATATCTGCAGCACCCTTGTGACATAGGAAAAGGCTAATTCAAATCTAACTTTCTTGGGATCCTTAGACCATATGATCATTGCCATGTGGAAAGAACTTAACCCTGATAATACCAGCTTAAAGTTCTCTAGAGGAAGAAATTTATAAATTAGATCAAGGTGCAGAGAAATTCCCCTGAAGTATATATAGTGGAAGGGAGTAAGAAGAGGGAAAAAAGAAAGAAATCTGAATACAGATGGAGGAGAATAATGATAATAATAATTAATAATAATAATAATAATAATAATAAATAATCAACTCACATACAAGTTAAACTGTATTGAAACAAAGTTCCATAATTCACTTAAAGAACTTATGTGAAAAAAGGATGCAAAGGATAATGATTGCCATTTGTGCCTTTACAGTACAAGCTCTAAATTAACATTAACATTTGCTAAAATGCACTAATTGGCAAAACATCCTGAATGTAATCAATATTTGGTCTCAAATTACACTTACACCTAAGATTCCCACTAAATCTAAACAAGGTGCCACTTATAGTCTTAAAAAAACACCTAAATATAAAATAGAGGGAAAATAGGTATGTCTTACTTTATAGTCTTGCCTAAGTCTCCCATACCCATAGTACGCGTTGCTCTAAAATACGCCAGAGTAGGATATATGTTTTGACACAATAAGTAATGAAGTTAATTTAAAGGTTTAGCATTTACAAATTGGCTTGATAAAATGTGAACCCAAAGACCCCCAATTAAAATAGTTGATACAGACCTATGCAGGTTAAACAGGATCTTTAAAGATTGCAACTTATTATATAAAACCAAATTAATGATTGGGTGATTATCCCCACTGCTTCTCAAATTAATAGCCTAATTTTGCTTGTTTCCACACCTGCAAAGAAAAAAATGGTGCCTCATGACCAATTACTGCAATTTTAGCAATGTGACCCATCCATTATGGCCTCTATATCTAATACTCAGTGTTATTAAAATTACTAACTCCATCCAGTCAGCAACTAGAAAATGTTTTGCTATTATGTATTTGCTGTATGTTCTCCTATTCAATGTTTGACTCATGTGATTTATTCAACATGTTCTCAGCTTCATTTGCCTTCAAGTCCAAAATGACATAATCTGCCTTTACTAGGCTGCCCATGGGAATACCTCAACATCTTTGCCATTGCCTAGTCCTTGCATACAAGATAGTAACTGTATTGTATCCACCATTGTCCAGGAGCACAGGCATAAAATTACATTGATGACTTTCTTTTCTGAGGAGATTAATTTGGTGTACAAACGAAGGACATACAAGCTGGACATCTTTTAGTACTTTTTGGATTCTGAAGACAATAATTCTTCATTGACAAATTTTACTTGATCTCACTGATGCTGCTACTTAGAAATAGATCACCTTATGGGGTGCTTGGGTGGCTCAGTTGCTTGGGCATCCAACTTTGGCTCATGTCATAATCTTGCTATTTCTGAGTTTGAGTCCCATGCTGTGCTCTATGATGACAGCTCAGATACAGGAGCCTGTTTCAGATTCTATGTCTCCCACTCTCTCTGTCCCTCCCCTATAGCCCTTTATCTCTCTCACTCTCTTTCTCTCTCAAAAATAAATAAATATTTAACAAGTTTAAAAAAAGGAAAGAGCTCACCTTAACTGGATTCCAATGCAACCAAAGGCCCCTAAATTTGTACAAATCAAAATCAAGAGGCTACTGTCAATATCCTCAGAGACTCCTTCACATAGGAAGTTTTAGCAACCACATCTTAGAGTCTCTGGACTACTTATGATGGTCATAAATTGACCATGGGTTTTGATATAAGAAACTGTCCTACTCAACCCTGTATTACATGCTATTATAAAAGGAATTACTGGCCATATGCTGGGATCTCTTGGAAACAGTCTGTTGTAGACCATGACCACTGATTGTCCATATCCACTTGTCAGTATGACTTGGATCATAAAAGCAACAATCCCACAAGCTCAGCACAGCTATGAAAGATGCCTTGATGGAGCATGGAACCAAACATGGAGGTAACCAAACCAAATATGCCCTCGGGCATATTCCACCTAGAGGGGAAGGAATACCTTCCTCTGTCTTCAGTCTCTTGTCATATTCCAGGGTGCTGGAGGAGGTGAATCTTTTTCCTGACATCTTAGCTACCTGGGGAGCCCCTTTGAATCAACTGAGTGAATAGCATTAGAGCTTACAGACTGTGTGGATATATGGGTGTTGTTACCTTCAGAGTGATAGAGCTCACTGGAATGTTACTGCTTTTCATTCTTTAAGCAGGATGTCCCTGATTTAGGGGGAAAAAAAAGTGGGACATAAAGGCCAACTGGCGAAATTTTTGAAAATCATCTTAACATCAAATGCCCTCACCAACAAATGGTTTCACACATACATTTATGAAAACTCTTGAGCCAATGTTTAAGAGTGGTCCTTTTTGGGATAAAGAATTCGAGGTATCTCTTGATCCATGTATACCCAAAATAAAAATCAAGATCACACATGATAGACACAGGCAAGAATATAAGGCCCTATCAGAATACTCCTTATTTCTTTTGGAGTCTGAGACACTGCTGATATTAAACAAGGCATACATTTCACTTCTCAGAATGCATAATAATACTGGGCTCTTGGAAAAGTCATTCAATGGAACTTTCAGCTCTCTCAAAGATCTAGGTAGCCAGTTTGGGAGCCTAATGAGTTCCTCAGCAAACTCCTACTTAAGTTACAAAATGATAAATGGACTCCAAACTGGGTGTTTTTCCTGTCTGAGGCCTCAATCTCTCTCAATTTAAGGATCCTTAACTGATTCACACCATATAACAATTAAAAATGTTTCTATATTTAAAGGAGGATAAGTCTCACTTCCATGTGTATGAAGACTCATATTATATGAAGTCCTTTAATAATGTCTTCCTTTGTCTATATAGATCCTTGATGCTTCCCCATTCATAAGATCTGTCAAGGACACATACTCTCTTGGGACCCATTAACTATAGATTTCCCATGGGCAGGCACCTACCTATCCATTACAGGACTTCTACCACCGCAAAGACTTCTTCAATATTCAGGTTATGAGGAACAGGTAATTAATCCTGGTTCTTTTCTAATCTCCTATAAGAAATTGAAATCAGTTGTCAAGGGCTATTACCACAAACAGTGTGCACTACAAAGAAGGGAGATAAAAAATTTCACTTAGTAAATAAAAATCACATTCAGAGACAATAATGAAGGTACCACTATAGCCCATAATAATAAAACCAGACAAATCCTCATTGGTAACAATACAAGCCAGAAGAAAATCAACATCACACAACGAAGTCCTGTCAAGTGCAGCTACACACCTTCCTATTGACTGTTGGTCTTACTAATGATCTGGATGCTTTTACTGGTTTGCAATCCAGAAGCCCAAAGCCTTGAAGTAAGCCACTGCTTCAAGCAAACATGGCAAATGCTGAGGTCCACATGCCACTGAGTTTGACTAATGCAAGTTCATGAGCTCAAAGGTCTCACCAGCTTGCCTGTCATCAACTAAACCAATAGCTGAGAAAAAGGGTCCATAATAATTAGCTAAATTGAAGGGCCTGCCTACACATTAATGCTGGAGCTCTAACTTCAGCCATGGACATTTCCAATGCCAAACAATCAGGTTTCCTAGTATCAACATGCATCTATCTCCGGCCATATGACTTGTATCTATTTACAACAGAACCCCTCTCATCATACATCTAGGAAAAACCTTGAACTATTGAGAAATTTTAGATTTGGCCACTTTTCCTTTAAAGTTTACTTATTTATTGAGAGAGAGAGAGAGAGATCTCAAGCACATGGGAAGAACAGAGAGAGAATCCCAAGGGGGATCCACACTGTCACTGTGCTAGGCTCAAGCTCATGAAAGGTGAGATCATGACCCGAGCCAAAATCAAGAGTCAGACACATAAGCAGCTGAGCCACACAGGCAACGCTAGATTTAGCCACCTTTAGTTATTGTACCAGCTGGGTTCTGGTGTTTGATCCAATTATGGGAGTATCACTGATATCACTGATACAGGCATTACTTCTGTCATCTTTGCATATACAAAGCCCCTTGACTTAAAAGATAATATTAAAAGCTCCCAGGAAAAAGTTACCTTCAAATTCCATTAACACTTTGCCTGATCATAATACCATAGAGCCACTAAAACATGATCCACACCAACTCAAGTGGGTTTCCAGTTGGGAAGAATACCTTAGTCCCACATACCAGACAACATCATACCAGCCCAAGACTTGCTATGGAGATGATTTCACCCTGACAATGAGACCAACACCCCAACAATGTCCACAGGCTCTTTTTGTAAGGTACTGAGAAATAAGACATGGGACATTTATTATTTTTCCTCCTTTGATATTAGGGATATTATCATACTTCCTGGACTTGGACTTTCTTAATCTATGCTCCTGGTATGCTCCTTGCTCTCTGCCAAAGCATATACCTCTATTCCTAAAGGGAAAACTTGTGGAGGGTACTACTATCTGTGTCATACTAAAAATTAATGGAAACTATCATTTTTCTCAGGAGGCAAATGCTAGAAACAGTATCTCCTACTTCTTAATGCTTTTCCAACAATCCTCATCCAACTTGCTACCATACCACCTGCCCTGTGTCTCTGACCATGATCAATGTAACCATCCAGTCCCCTCATTTATAAGCACAAACCACTAACATTTACATATGCTTTACTGAACTTTTAGTTCATTCCTTCTAACAATGTAACTGCTGGATCTGCCACCTTGACTCAAGAAATACACCAAGATATTGGCGTTAAAAAGGTAACTCATACTTTTAACATACTCTACAACTCCATCATGATATTGTTAAAGATGCTGAGAACTTTCAAATTTGTTTTCTTGACTAATGTCATATAAACTGGGAACTTGGTTATGGGCCAGCCTAAGAGGACTCCCTAAACTTGTATTTTCCTCCTTTTAACTCTTATAATAAAATGTTTCTCTCTATCTTTCAGGACAATTTATGCTCTATTCTCTAAAAATCTCCTCAACTATTTAAGCCATGCAAATACTCCAAATAATAAAACCCAAAATGAATGACAAGACATCCATGGGGTCAATTTGTTTGTTTGTTGTTTGTTTTGAATGTGATCATAACCAAGTTTTGAAGGTTTGGCTAGGTATCAGTCAGTTCCCTATCTTGGGCAGCTGATTAAGACCATATCCCAACCACTCCCCTTATCTGACTCTCACACTCTGAGAAACTATGTGTATTCCTAAACTGCCACAGGACAAGACATTACACAATTAGAAATGGTCCCTAAAGTGCAAATCCCCAAAACTAATTTAAATTAGCCAATCTACAGGGATCCCACGAAACCTCGCTAACCTTACCTCTTGTGCATATGTACATTTTCCTGTATGGCTCTGGCTTGCTGTTATCCTGTCACCAGGTACAATTTGCTAGATGGCCCTACCTTCTCTCAGTTGGGACTATGAGTAACAAAGAATTCTGGCTTTCATCTATCTGTCAGAGTGTTGTGTCCTGCCATCAAAAGGATCCTTAAATATTATAAAATACTTCCTGAGCTATTTCCAAGGCCAACTCAGCTTCATCTAGGTCCATTCCAGACCTGCAACTAAGGGTATCTCAGTAAAACCACACAAAAAATCTTCCCTCTGCCACCCAGGCCATTTGCCAGGTTTTCTCAAAGGATACTTTGGACCTAAAAGATAATCTCCTTCCAAAGCCTCAAATACAGGACAGCAAATTTCCTGGCTTGGGTATATCTTGATGCTTCTACATCCCTCCTAACATGTGACACAATCTTGACTCCTGGTCTGTGCAGCAGAAAAACAAAGAAATTCCTAGCATCCGCCTTTCTTCTTCCTTGTTGTCTCTGTCTCTCTGTTTCTCTCTTTCTCTTATCTGCTTTGCTATTTCTACCATCCCTGCTCCCCTTAAATGGGAGGCTTTTCTCTTTTCACCTAATTTTGGTATTAATCACAAAAATGTATACTTAGTGATCACACAGATATGATACTGAAGCTACATGAAAGCAAACAGTTTGAAGCTTGAACTGGTCAAAAAGAATCCACTTGAAATAGGCAATGTCAGAGTTCATGGCAAACTTTCAGTGTGTCCTCTTTTGAGCAGTCCCATAATCTCATAAGGACATCTCTTGCACTGAAGAATGATCCCATAGGTGTTGGAAGAGCATACCACATTCATATTGATATTTTTTCTCTGGTAAAGAAAAGAAGCTAACTAATTCTAAAGCTTTGATTTAAAAAATATCTTTTTTCCATCCTGAAGGCCCTTACCCTCAGGTGAGCAGGTAGATTCTGAAGAAACTCACAAAGAATATTGAGGAAGGCAGCCAAATCAGCCAAAATAATAGGAATACCAATGGGCAGGAAATACCTTAGGCAGATAATTTTCATATGAAATTCGAATGGCTTGAAGTTCTCCTTTATTTTCTCTGGAGAACATGTTAATACACAGTGAAAAAAATTCAAACTCTCTAGTAAATCCTCAGTACAGATAAAATAAAATTTTAAGGAGTTGAAAGTTGTCTGCTTTTTCTACTAAAAAATTAATAAATGGGTTTGTTTAAGTATTAGCAAATCATAACAAGTGTTAGACCCGAGCTCTTAAAAATCTCCATTCAAAAATGTGGAGCCTGGTGCTATAATTAATCTCTCATAGCCTTCATTCCAAATACTAAACACATTGTGAACTTAGTTTAAAACTTTAAAACATATCACAGGATAATTCTTAATAGATTCCTGGAAACAAGTTGGATTTGACCACTTATGTATATAAAATATGTCATAGTGAAAATAACCACCTAGGAAATAATATTTATCTCTGAAATCTGTGGTTGCATCACAGGTTTACGTGACGATCAAAATCTCTTGTAACTTATGGAAGATTATGTTGAAAGGCATTTCCAAAGAATATGTTAACATAACCACATGTTCCCTATAAATTGGCAAAGAAAAAATTCATATAGCTTCCAATAAAGATTTTTTTGAAAGTTTAACTTTGAAATATTTCTGAACTCTAAATGAGAATGAAAAAGAGTAGATAATAACCCAAATTTATCGGCAGCATCTCTGTGAGTCTTTGCTTGTAACTTGAGTTCATTGGTCTTTTGCAAATTGGATAGTGATTATAAGCTCCTCCATGAACACAGAATTATTTCTAATCAAAGATTCTGCAAATATTTATAACCAGTATCTCTGATTGAAAAACAATATTGTGGATTTTAGAGTGCAATCTGTAAAATTCTGATTAAATTGAGGGGAAAAAATCTCATAATGCGTATTAGTCTTATTTGTGGAACCTATAGTTACTTATTTTGGCTTGGATTCTTTTTAGCCTAACTGAATGTGGCTATAATTTCAAGAACGGAAGACTTAAATCCAATATAATTTAATGTTTACTGTGAATACTCTTCTTAGAGAAATCTATAAGAATGGGAGAATCTTCCCTTACTAACAAACTATTTCTTATAAGATTTATTTTTTCCCTTGAATATAGAATGATTTATTTAAAAAAATGCCAGAGGTATTTCATATCTCAGCTATATTGCATTACCAGTATTAAAAACATTTTTGTTAATTTACTGTATTTGATTTATAAAACATATTAATAAATGTTGCCTCAATTACTTTCAAGGCTACATTGAGATAAGTCTAAGCAGTCCTTATTATTGTCATTCTTATAGGAGAGTAAACTGAAATTAACATGAAATTAAGAGGTACCAAAATCACAGACTTGATCTGTGATGGAGCTAAAAATATAATTTAGGTTTTAAAGACTCCAATTTCATTCCTCTTGTCTACCCTGCCATCTTGTCTTAAGACCCCTTCTGTAGCATCATGAATATATCTGTATATTTCTATCTGTCTCTCTGTATGTGGATATATACACATATACAGAAAGATAGACACATATATACACCTATATATATATATATAGACATATACACATCTATATATATATATATATATATAGAGAGAGAGAGAGAGAGAGAGAAATGTTAGTAAATATTGCTCTAGATATATATACATACATGTCATATATATTTGTCACCATATGACAAAGGTGAGAAAATAGTTAATCTCTCATTTGTAGTTTTCTAGGGCTGAATTAGAAGGTAATTCTCTGCAGAGATAGTCATTCAGGGTTCCACAGCTGTAGCAACATCACCACTGGAAGCATGATTTCTTCATCCCCACTTTGTGCCTTTATATTATTCTTAATTTCAAATGTCACTAGAAACTGCTGTTAGATTCATTCTTTTTTCTCTAAATCTCTTATTGTTTATGACCTTTCAAACAGCCAGAATTAGTGTATTTTTTGTATATAATCATGTTGGAAAAGATAGACCATATGAAACATCTCCATTTCACTATAAAATATGGTGGCCCAGAATGTAACTGTCAGCTGCAGAATGAACCATAGTCCTCTTGGAAAAGAATTCATGGCTATTCAGTTATTATAAAAATGATCTTTAGAGTAAATTCTGTTAGTATATTATTGTTATAATTACACTGTATATATAATGATCAACTCCCAAATCTATAAGGCTTATTAATTGTCATTAATATTTGTGTCAGCTGGGGTTAACTGATGTGCACTGATCTCAACTGGGCAGCTGTTCTTTTCACTGCTGATTAATGGGCATGAGCAAGTGGCTCTGCTCCAGGTGATTATCATTGCCTTTGTACCAGCTGCCTAACTAAGGGGTATTCCTCTTAGGATAGTGGCAGAGGTGAGAGAGAACAAGTCTAATTGCACAAACATATCTCAAGCCTCCACTGGCTTCACATCTCTTAAATTCATTGGACAAAGAAGTCACATGGCTGGGCCCGAAGACAAGGGACTGGGGTAGATATTCTGCAAACAATGATAGTTCTCTTCCCAGTTAAACAACAAAATGAATGAATGTATAATACTATTACCTGGAGGGAATGAAGAGTATGGCTATGAATCCATTCTACCACATACATGAAGAAGATCTCAATTCAGGTAGAAATCACTGAGTGTTGATCACTGAATTTTTTCCATATTCTGAGACCTATTTTCCTCCTAAGTAAAGGAGAAATCAAGTTTCTGATGATATCTTTTAACTCTTACACAAAACAAACTCAGCCTAGCAAGTCTCAGATTCTTGATGTCAACAGTGTTGCTGACCTTGCCTAGTCTTGTGATAGTGTATTGGTCTTATATCGAAAAATGGTAATCTCACAATATCTTCTTTTTGGAAAAATTTGATTTTAGCCACATCAATTTTGTAGGCAGCATCTGAAAACCTGAAGGAAATTTATCTATAAATGTCCACTACAATGCTACATTTTAGTCTCTTTACTGGGCAGAATACTCCCTGTGGCACTTGTAAAAGAATAAAATACACAGGACCAGTTAAACAGGCAAGATTAAAGATTGTTGCAATAGCAGATAGAAATTGAATTCAACACCTTCAATAATGACATTTCAAAGAATAGGTTGTAGGTCTTTGTGAAAGACATTTCTGGGTTGTAAAACAGGTAACAGACTGTGGGAAGATTTTTATCTTAAATAAGGAGAAGAAGAGTGTGTGATTACAAGTTTTTTGAAGTAAATGCTCTAAAGTAAAGGTTAAGGGCCTACAGTTAGGAAGAGGCCTGTCTAAAGTTTAGTCACACTGATGGGTCCCTAAACTGTCCTTCTTACACCAGGGTTTGACCAAAAAGAGAGAAGAGACAAAAGAACTGACGCAGAGCATGACAGGTCAGAGGCTGAAGATCCCAGTGTTTTCAACGACTGAAACTGTTATACTTGCAGGTAGTATACACTGATTCTGTACTTTAGAGTAGCTATCTAAATAAATATAATTTTGAGTTATCAGTCTTTTCATTCAATGCTTTTTTAAATTTATGTCCTAGTACAAATAAATTACCCAATAAATACATAAAAGCATACATTTCAATTTGGTGGATTTTGAAACTCAAAAACTGTCACCCTTCATCTTTTTTTTTTTTTAATATTTTATTTATTTCTAGGGGAGAGAGAGAGAGAGACGGTGTGAGCAGGGGAGGGTCAGAGAGAGAGGGAGTCACAGACTGAAACAGGCTCCAGGCTCTGAGCTGGCAGTCAGCACAGAGCCCGACGCGGGGCTCGAACCCACGAACTGCGAGATCATGACCCAAGTGAAAGTCGGACGCTTAACCGACTAAGCCACCCAGGCGCCCCTGTCACCCTTCATCTTAACATCTGAATGCTAATCTACGTGAGGAGAAAAATATATAAGACAAATTATGTAAGGCAGATAAGAGGAAGTAGGAAAACCCTGGGAGGGATGTGTAATACCTACCAGCAACTGAGCTTTCTAATGCTAAACTCCAGAGCTACAAAGACTTGCCTACTCGGTTCTGAGGGCACTCTCTGCAGGGGAGTGCTCTGAAGTAACAAAGATGGCCCCTATCACCGTTGGCATGGAAGAGTAGAGTAGAATGTGCATCCATCTTGTGAAAAGCCAAGAAGGGGCTGGGTTAGTCCTGCTTGTCTTTTCTTTGATATTAGTCAATCATATTAAGTCTCATCCTCCTTTGTGTTGATGGAAGTGAGGATATTGGGCAGAACCTGGAAAATTAGGCAATGACAATTTGCCCCACAAGGAAGGTACTATCAATGGAGGAAATCAAGTGCTCACTTCCCCACTTGATTCACAACCAAGCACTAATGGCTCTTTGTTTGTGGTCTCTGTATAATTGAAATGGGTATGATTTATATGCTTACTAGCTCATATACTGATGTGTTGCCCTGTGTGTACATACACATATCTTTTGGAAAAAAATAAGGTCTTTGAAAACATATATGGAGTATATTTCATTAGTTGTCCTTTATTATGTTATTTTCCTTTCCAAGAGATAAATTAGGCTTACTTTTAGCCTAAGCAATTCTTAATTTGAAAGACAAAACTGCCTAAAAAATGTACCAAGTTAAATATGTAATTTCACTCATTTAGTGATTTTCTTTGCTGTACCATAACTATCTTGCTCTTATTCCACTGAAATATTTAGAATAGATGGTGCTGCTGGTGAAAATATTTGATTATTAAATGAGGATAAACATGAATATGTTCTTAGTTATATCAAATATAAGTAATCTTGAATTTCTCAGACCATCACAGAAATACTGAGACATGATGAAAAATAACTTGAAGCATCTTATGGTTATAATTTAGATGTCGTAACACTTCAGTGAAATAGAAATAAAAAGGTGATTTTCTCTGAGATATGGTATTTCTTATGTAGTGAGTAAGATAGCCAGGCAGCAATTTTAGGACTCAAGTCTGGGCATTTAGAAAATCTACACCATACATAACAGTTTTCAAGGAGAAGAAAATAAAGGTTGAGTGGGCTTTCAGACAGAGTCAAGAGCAGACACTGTTCTTGCTTGTAAACCATCATTAGTTTAACAATACTAGAGAAAATATCCAAAATGTATCATAAAATGTGTTCTCTATAGGGAATAGATGAGTGCAATTGAAGTAAGAACAGAGGGCTGAGGGTGAGTAAGGAGGCCCTGTTGGAAAGTCACATGTTGGAAAGCAGAGTGTTCTTAGAAGAGATGGAGCGTGGAGTTTAATACTATTTCTAAAGCTGTGTATTGATGTAGTAATGGATATCTAGATGTACATGTGTCCGTATTTATTTCTGTAGCTATATTTATGTCTATACCCAGAGTTATTTATCTGTGTATCTAAATTTTGCCCTATACAGGCATACATCCTAACTCAAACATGATTTTTTGTACTTTCATCCTGAATAACATAAAAATTGTTTTTCTCATCAGATATAATGTGAGCACATCCACAAAGCTTTTGTAAAATGTACATAATATCCTGCATCTGAGTGAGGAAAAGTGTTACCTCTGACAGCAATTGTTTTTGCTTTTTCCATGAGAAAATATGGATGTATGCCAACACCCTAGTTGTCTCTATTGTTTAGGTTATTACTTTTACCTTGAAAATGGCGCTCAGTAAAAATCACATGTGTCACAATCATGTGATTCATTTCATCATATCTATATTCATTTTAATTTTAGTGTGATATGAAAAACTGGGAAGCTTACTATATGTGCAAGGTTTAAGTAGTGCTATTTTAACTGCACACATATTACATGATTAGTCAGCACAGTGAATCTTGCACCCTAAGGTGAGATATGTTCTTGATGCACCTTCCTGGGCTTTGGCATTCTGACCATTTGTGTTGCTTGCTGTTAACAAGAGAGGCTGCAGGGGAGTTGTACATTTTCCATTGACCAGTGTGAGACAACTGAACAAATGAAGTTCAAGTTTTCCATTCCTCAGCTTTTTATAACAACAAGGAGAAAACATCACTTTCTCAAAGAAAAAATATTTTTGTGGCTAAATATATAAAATAAAGTTAAAAAAGGAAGAAAATAAAGTCACTGGCATATGGTTCATTAGAGATATAAAATCAGATGTTTCTTTTTTCTAGTATTTATTTATTTTTGAGACAGAGAGAGACAGAACATGAGCAGGGGAGGTGCAGAGAGAGAGGGAGACACAAAATCTAAAACAGGCTCAAGGTTTTGAGCTGCTGGCACAGAGCCTGACACCAGACTTGAACTCACGAACTGCAAGATCACAACCCAAGCTGAAGTCTGACGCTTAACCAACTAAGCCACCCAGGCGCCCCTAAAATTGGATGTTTCTAAAGCACAATTTCATATTTTGCAAAGGATGGTATCTTAATAAAGGAAAGAATAATGTTAACTGATCCAGTTGGAAAGTACATTCTGGAGGACATCTTGATATTTGGAGAACTATTATGACTTCTCAGTTACTATTAACTCCTGTGTTAGCTGGAGTCTTAAACCTCATTTTCCCACCAAGATGTTTAACAGGCGCATTTGATAATTAAAGAAAAAATCTATATCTGGTAGGTGTAGAGTAGAGAATGTTCACCAGTATATTATATTGTGGTGGTTGACCAGATATAATAATATCCCTTATATGTCTCTTTGCAGCTTTAAAATAGTTTACATATATGCATGTGTGTATGTGTGTAATTTTATTTAACAACAAGTCTACTTAGGTAATTTACTTGAATATTATACTGCATAATCATGAAACCAATCCAGTAAGATAGGCAGTGTTTGCAATATTCATGATACTTGCTTCAGTAAGTTGAAATAATTTATATAAGTATACAAATTAATATAGAACTGATAGCATTATCTCAATCTTATATTTTCTAGTCTTCTTTTAAATGAATATGCTCCTGCCTAATTAACTACTTACCTGTCTTTCATTTATCAGAAATTTATTGAGTATTTCCAATGTATAATCCATCACTTGTGGAGAAACAAAGATAAACATGAATCTTATCTTCAAAGAAATCAATTATTTGGGGGCATTGAAACTAAAAGAATATTAACATCTGGAACAATGGGTGTGAAAATAGAGAAACACACTAGTAAACTGATGGCTTAAGGGAGAAAGTAATAAACTCAGCAAGGCTGGAATGAGATTTTCAGAAGGAAGGCAATTGAATGAGGTGTAGAGGGATGAGGAGATGCTTCCTTTTCAAAAGGAAAGCAGAGGGGTTTTCCATTTACAAAGAATCAGCATGGGTTTATGAAGCATCATGGGGTCTACAGAACTGTCAGTAATTCTCTGGCTGGCTGGACAAATAGGAAGAAGCTGGTAATGAAGGCCTTTCTTTTTAGAAATTATTTAGAAAGCAATATGCTTAGAGCATTTCAGAACTAGAGAAGATCATTGAGATCACAGAGTCCAATTTCTTTATTTTACTCATGAGGAAATCTAAGCTCCTGGAAAAGTAAAGAAAAAAATTAACCTGCCAAAGATTAAACTAGGTGGAAGAGTGGCAAAACTGACCCACTGAGCAGGGATTGGTTTACTCCAGTCTGAAAATCAGGCCTTTTCGGATCATATGAACCCACATATTTCTAAGGAGATGAGGGAAAGTTGAATGAAGACAATGTGTGTGAGGTAGAAAATTAGTAAATTTCTTCTGATTTTGAATTCTTCAGTCTTAGGGAAATACCAGCTATTCTGCCTCTGGCTAAGTGGATTCTACTACACAGAGGACATTTTTGGTATTTACATTAAAGAGATTGGGGAGCAACTATTTAAAAAAGCACACTTCACCCCCACATTGGAAGAAAAAATCAAAAATTAACTCATGACTTAAAACTATTCAGTTTCTAATCATCTTCTAATACCTTCAAGGGCAACTCAGTTGCTGGGAATTCTCAAGATGCCATTATTATCATTATGCTGAATTATTTACAAACTTGTATCAAAGCATCAGATTAAATTGCTTTGGTCTTATGTAAAATTCCTCTGATCTTTGGCAATCATTACTTATTTACAGCTTCCATAATTTCCCTCCTTTGCAAAAAAAAAAAAGTTTCTGAACGATAGCTAAAAGGCACTCTACTTTTATAGTGAAAATTGTCTCTAAAATGAAATAAGTTAAAACGAAAAACTGTAGTCTGTAAAATTTAGAAGCAAGATTTTCTGTGAAAAGCAGATTATCTAAACAGTTTCTTTCCCTGAGAGAGATATTCATAATATTTATTGTAAAATATAAATATTAGGTTTCTTGCTTCGTGTGAACTATTTGTAGGTATGGTAAATATAATTCTTTTAAAATAAAACTAGGATAATAGCAACAGTTAATGTTTACATTTACTGAAGCCCATGTGAAGATTACTTTGAGAAAATGTTAGAAAATTAAATAAAAATTCCCCCATATGACTGGAAAAACTATTCAATGTGATTTTGGTCTGAAATTGGCTGTAGTTACATACTGTGGCTTTTACCAGAACACGTCTATGTTTAACATGGATGTTTTCTTAAAACTTGGGATTGAGTAAGTTTTTATAAGAGAAATTGATGCTTAATGTTCTGGTTTACATATTGATCTATAACAACTAATTTGTCTTTAACTTAGAATTATCTACTGATACCCTAGCAGCCTTATGCAACACCTTAGATAAATTACAATGAATTGTTTGCTTGCTGGTTTGTATGTGTAATTCACTCTTGCTGCTAAAGACTTATACAAAGAAAGTCTTTATAAGAGTAACATTTTTAAAAAGAATTAAATGAAAATACAAATGACAACTACAATTTGGAATTTTTTATCTAAAGGAAAAATCATATTTCTCAGTTTTTGATAAAGATAATTAACAAAAGTTAGCACATAACTATGAATCAAAGGCCTAAAAATGTTGAGAATAGTGTAAAATGGAAGTTATGCTGTATTATTTTCTATTCCATCTCTCTTCTTTGCCTGGGAAGGAGACATGTAGCATGGCAGAAACAGTACTCTGGGTGCCTGGGTGGCTCAATCAGTTAAGTGTCTGACTTTGGCTCAGGTCACGATCTTGAGGTCTCTGAGTTTGAGCCCGGCATTGGGTCTGTTCTGAGAGCTCAGAGCCTGAAGCCTACTTCAGATCTGTGTCTCCCTCTCTTTCTGCCCCTTCTCTGCTCCACTGTGTCTCTCTCTCTGAAAAATAAATAAACATAAAAAAAAGAAGCACTCAGGTGGAAGGCACTGAGTTTAAACCCAGCTTTGTATTTAATTAGCAATTGGATTTTAGGTAATTGGATTGAATTCTCTGAGTATATCTATTCATCTGTAATTTGAAGAATAATACTACTAATAAGAGCTAATGCCTTGTGAAGTAGATGCCTTTGTTAGCTCCATTATAAAGATGAATAAACTGAGGCACAGAATAAATGTTGACATTGGGTTTCATACTAAGGCAAAGGATGTGCTCTTAGACAACGTGAAGTACTGACATCCTGGAAGAACTACTTTCACTTGCTTGTTGGTTATTTATTTAAGAACTTATTGACTTGAAAAGCACATTCCAAATGTATCATGGGTTATTTTCTTATTTTTATAAATAATATCATTTGTTCCTAAAAAACTATATTGGGGTGGTGACATTTGAATAAAGTCTCTAGTTTAGGTAACTGTAGTGTATCAATATCATCCTCAGTTTGATATGTAGGGTGTTACCATCGGAAGAAGCTGAACGGGTACATTGAACTATTTCTTGCAACTTCTTGTTAATTTATAATTATTTCAAAATAAAAAGTTTAAAATAAAGTTTGTTTGCCACAATGTCTTTATAGAAAAATACACAAGATATTATACTGACTTAGAGAAATAAAGTAATAGAAACTCTACTTCTATCACTTTGATCTTTACCTGTTCAAAATTTGTTTGTGCTTATTTTATAATGTACATAATGCACTGTAGAAAATACACAGAGGGGCTGCAGGTAACTCAGGTGGTAAGTTCCAACTCTTGGTTATGGCTCAGGTCATGATCTCATGGTTCAGTTTGTGAATTCAAGCCTGGCATCAGGTTCTATGCTGACAGAACAGAGCCTGCTTAGAAGTCTGTCTCCCTCTCTCTCTGCCCCCGAACCCTCATTCTCTTTCTCTCTCCCGCTCAATAATAAATCAACATTTTTTTCCAAAAAAGAAAATATAAACCAATGTAGAAGTGCATATATATATGGGATATCCTTGATTAAGTTTTTAATAAATAGTATAGACTTTTGGTTTAAGTTTTAGAAGAAAGAAAAGATGCTTTGGAGCCACTTCGCAATTTTAATTCAATATCTTTCACTTATTAACTGAATGATTCAATTTCCTCATTTACTTAAAAAATATAGTAACAGTACTACTTTTTTGAAGTTTATGTGAGAAAATTTGTTTTGTGCCTAGCATATAAAACTTCACTAAATGCTAGCTATCTTCTCCCTTCTCCCATGCAGAAAACTTGCTTGCATTATCTCTCCTTATAAGAAGTAGTTGGAGCATCTGGAGGTAATTAAAGGGGGCTGTCTCTACAATATCTTTAAAATTAACTAAAAATTTCAAATATCATGGAATTCCCACTTTGGGGAAATCGCTATTCTTGACCTGAGTTACAATGCTATTGCAGAGTCCTGCCAAATAAGAGACAATTATTTTAAGGGAAAAAATGAAAAGAAAGAACAAATTTTCCAAAGCTTTTTTTTATTTTTCCAATCTTACTATTTTATTTCAGAGTGGTTGGAACTAATGGGAGTACCATGTCAAATTTTAAAGGACCTAGGTTTTATAATGTAATTATATATTTATATATCACTTATAGGCTGACTTTAAGTATGGACAAGTTGCTCTTCCAGGCTGATGAACATAAAACTACTGATGGCAATACTTTCAAAATTTTAATTTAATATTTTTGTCTCTCCCTTATTTGCCCTAATAATTGATAATATTTTAGTTGTATTTGTCGAGTTAGGTACCAAATCATTTTTGATGAAAAATTTTCAATCAGTGATGAAGCTTTGGTGGTGAAAGGGATAGGCTTTCTTAATGTGGACAGCCTCATAAAAAATTACATGTGGTCCTTAATGTATTTCCCAGCAAGGGCAGAATTAGTTTGGAACCATAGAACTACTTCTGACCAATGAAGAGTGAGCAGAAGGGATCTGTGTCACTTCTGGGATGAGTGCATACAAAGCCAGTGTATTTCTTTCACAGGTTCCTCCACAGCTGAGGAGGCCATGGGTTTCAGTTGACATGGCTACAAGCAGAAAGAGGTCCAGCAGCCCATATCAGACATCATTTCAGGACAGAAGGCGAGCCACTAAGATTTTAGAGTTTGACTTATGCGGCAGGTGCCTGATTTAAACGGTGGCTTGGCTGTTATAAAATCTCTATTTTTGAGAAGCAAATTTTATGAACATTTGAAGACTGATTTTAGTTCCTTTTGGAAAGTGCAGTTAATTGTATATTAAGTCACGCTTCCATTAAATGCTTTGAGTTAAGAATGTAATGAAAGCTGGAATATTTTTAAAATTTATCCTTTTTTTCACAAAGAAAAATAAGATAAAAACAGACAAAGAGGAAAACCATAAGAGACTCTTAAATACAGAGAACAAACAGGGTAGATGCGGGGTGGGGGTGAGGAGAGTGAGTAAAATGTATGATGGGTGTTAAGGAGGGTACTTTTCAGAATGAGCACTGGGTGTCATATGCAGGAGATGAATCACTCAGTTCTACTCCTGAAACCAAGACTACACTGAGCACTAAGTTGAGAATAAAATAATAACAAATAAAAATAAATTTATAAAATAAAATGTATTCTTAATTATCAGTAAGGATGGTGTCACTCAACACTCAATTCTTACCTGTAGCTTTTTTTTCTCAGAGACTTGCTAAAATTCTCTAGATTGCCCAGAGAACAGATCATCACAACAAAGAGGGATTTTTTTATATATTAGTTATTTTCCACTTAAGGTAAATTATTTTCTACAAATAATTAACAATTTAATGATTATAACAAGCTTCATTTTTTAACATAATGAGTAGATAAAAAAGTCAACTTCACTTGCATATATGATGTTATTAGCAGTTTTCTGATATGACCACCAAAGCTGTGGAATAATTCTATTAAAAATGTTCTCCTATATCTATGGTGGTATATTGCATTTTAAGATAAAAAGTATAACCTTTTTACCCTATTATAAAAGAATACTGTTTCTAGGTGAAAACGGCAAAATCCATCCTTATCTCCTAAAATCCACACCAGGAAGTAAACGTTTTAATCTCAATGGCATGGATAGAAATCACTTTCCTTGGCAACTAAACAACAACAAAAAATGTTTTTCTCTCAAGATATAGAAATATCTTTAGAGTTCTTAATCTGAGACTCATCAGGAACCAGGATGGATAACTTGTCTTCACAAAAAATATTTGGTATTTAAACCCCATTGTTATGAATGATTGCTAATGATATACTAGTTAAATTTTTTATAGTTCAATTTGACTTCAAAAAAAACTGGGAAAAATATCCTTGCCCAAAAGGAAATTTCAGGAAAGTCTCTAGAAAATAATTTAAATTGAGATACATTCTCTTTACCAAATCTGCCCAGCTCTCCAAGGTAAACATCCTGAGACTTTTGTAAATAGCCAAGGAACCTCTGATGCTCCAAAGCAATCAGAACCTTAGCTATGCAGCTGATTCCAAATAAAGCAGATCTTCATAGGAAACAGCAAGATAACAGTAAATTTCAGGATACAAGTTTTGAAAGCAGAGCATTTTTAGAATTGGTGGTGGCTGGCCTATTTTTTTTTCATTATTTATTACCTGTTCAGTTTCAAAAATAACAAATATAAACACACTACATTTAGTTTGAAGAAAGTAAGGAGTATCTCCTTTTCTACCTTTAAGCAAATTTTAGCAGAAAGAAATATTGTGGAATGTGATTTTTAAAAATGTACCTTTTCTAAAAATTTATTGTAACATTGGATTATGCATAATATTAATTTATAATGGAGCATCAAATAACTTTCATGTTTAGCCACCTGATATTTTACCTATGAGTCTCAATTTCAAGTACCAGAAAGTAACACTGACTGAGTCTCTTGTGGTTTGTTCCCCTCTTGTCTTCCCCCACCCTTCCCATATGTTCGTCTCTTTTGTTTTTTAAATACCACATATGAGTGAAATCATATGGTATTTGTGTCTCTCTGATGGATTTATTGTGCTTAGCATAATACATTCTATCTCCATCTACATCATCACAAATGGCAAGATTTCACTCTGATGGCCAAGTTATATTCCATTATATATGTATATATATCATATTTTCTTTAATATTCATCAGTCGATGGAAATTTGGGCTCTCTCCATAGTTGGGCGGTTGTTGATAATGCTGCTATATCTATGGAGTGCATGTACCCCTTAAAATTTGTATTTTTGTATCCTTTTTATTACTCAACATTCTTAAGACTCGTTTGCATTTTTAAGAGCAACCTGGTTCAATATAATGCAATAAACTACATTAACAACTAAAATCACACTTCTCTTGTCTGTTTCTATATTATTGAAGTCCAGACAGACATTTTTACAATAGTGATATCTTGTGTATCCAGTATTATTGTGCAGTAAATGGTATATATATATCCTCCTACCTTAGCCAACAGGAAAGTATATATCCAATTTTAGATGCATGGATTAAGCTTTTCAGTGACAAAGATGAGTCTTGAGAAATAGATGAATATAATTCACAGTTATTACAGAGGTAAATGTCCTCTTAATATTGTATAAAATGAATATTTCTTATTGAGAGACATTCCCAAAGTTTTTAATACCATCTTTAGTAAAACTCACTCATTCATTTATAGGATTGTTCACCTAATTTTGTATTACACTAATATTTTTTGTTTTTTTCCTCAGTGAAGCAATTGTCCACTAACCCATTTCCCTTGTCCATCTGTTCTTAAGTTAATCAGAATATTCAATTATTGATCAACTAACTTCCCTAGTGCCAGAAAGACTGAGACTGTTCTTAGTATGATGTTGGATTAGTCAATAAGTAATATCCAAGTTGACATGGGATAGCTCGTCTTAGCAAGGATTTATCAGTGGGCAATCCAGGACAAAATTCTATTCTCACTCTATGTGCACTGGGCAAATTACTAAAACAACAACAAACAAACAAAACAAAACAAACGACAAAAACAAACAAAAAACCTGAGCTCAATCACCACTCTCATGCTGATGTCTTCTAATTCCATAACCACCAAAATTATATCTTCTTACTGGACTTGAAACTTATACTTAAAACAGTGTCCTGTCCATTCTCCAAGATCTTTCAAAGTCACTCAATCAAAAAGAGAAATTGTTTATGCCTTTCTAAATTCTCAGTTTTCTATAAGGTATTTTTATATTGGTGAGTAGAATTATTATTGAACAAAACACATTTATAGAGATTTGGAAGTTATCTAAGACTCTTCATCTTTATTCTTCATCAATTATATCCAATTTATCAAATTATATTTATCTTAATTTTTAAATATACTTCAAATACCTCCTCCCTTTTTCAAACATATTATCATTAACTTAATTCAATACTAAATATTTTCACCTTGACTGTTAACAATAGTTAACTTTCAGATTACATTTTTCACATTTCAAATCCATTCTCCATTTTTTTGCTAGAGGGAATTTTTTAAATGTTTAATTTATTTTTGAGAGAGAGCAATTAGAAAAGGGGCAGAGAAAGAATAACAGAGGATCAGAAGACCTGCACTGACAGCAGAGAGCCCAATGTGGGGCTCAAACTCACAAACCATGAGATTATGGCCAGAGTTGAAGTCAGAAACTTAACTGACTAAGCTACCCAGGCGCCCCTAGAGTGAGTTTTTAATAACTTATTGAAAGGGGTATGTTTCCCTTGTTTAAAAATGTTCAGGGGTGCCTGGATGGCTCAGTCGGTTAAGCATCCAACTTCGGCTCAGGTCATGATCTCATGGTTTGTGGGTTCGAGCCCCGCTTCGGGCTCTGTGCTGACGACTAGCTCAGAGCCCGGAGCCTGTTTCGGATTCTGTGTCTCCCTCTCTCTCTCACCCTCCCCTGCTCACATTGTTTCTCTCTCTCAAAAAAAAAAAAAAACATTAAAAAATTAAAATAAATTTCAGTGGTACTCCCTTGTATTAAAAGTGAAATTTAGAACTTTTTTGGAAACTTTTATAAAAATCTTTTATAACATGTCTAACATTTTAGTTTCTTCTTCCATGATCACAACATACTTCCTTCTCCTTTAATTATAACAACCAATTTAGATCTTACAATATGCCTTTTCTCTTACTTTTGATACCTTTGTTCATTATTTGTCCTTTCTCTAAAATCACATAGGTAACTTCTTTCAAAGTATCTGCATCATTGAAGATGACAGAGTGGGATTGGCATTCTCCCTCAATAGTTTTTTTTTTAATTACACTGATTGTTGAGTGCGATGAATCTTTATTCATTTGATAACATTAAGCTCAATCACAACAGATGAAAGAACTTTCACAACAGAATAACACGAGCCTCAAAAATAGTAGTATTTTTTAAGTTTATTTTGAGAGAGACAGAGAGTGCAAGAGAAACAGAGGGAGGGAGAAAGAGACAAAAAGAATGAGTAAGAGAGGTTCAGAGAGAGAGAGAGAGAGAATGAATCCAAGAGTCCCAAGCATACTACACACTGTCAGAGCAGAGCCCAACATGCGGCTCCATCCCATGAACTGTGAGATCACGAGCTGAGCTGAAATCAACAGTTGTATGTTTAACTGACTGAGCCACCCAGGTAGTCCTCAAAATAGTAATAGTAATCTACATTTATTGAATTCCTACTGAGTAAATATTAGGTTTAATGGTTTGTATATATCATGTCATTTATCTCCATGAGAATAGTTATAAACTGACCATTGTTACTACTGATGACCTGTTTGCCTTTATTTGAATTATCCAGCAGCAGTTAGCACAAGTGATCACATTCCTTTCTGAAAACACCTTTTTCATATTGGTTTCTCGACATGACTTTCTGTTGATGCCCTTGCTTCTTTGTTCTTATTGGAATATATATTCTATCTCTATATATATTAATTTCTTTTTACTATTATGCTATAGAGTATACACGGACTTGCTTAACATATTTTCCCTATTTGCAATCATTTCCTAAGTGATTTTATTTAGTCTCATTGCTTTAAGAATATTTGAAATGTTGGCTACTCCCACATATTTATTCCAGCATAGACCTTTCATGTTAAATACAGACTTGAAATTGTAAAGCCGGCAATTTACACAATTTTTATATTGTTATGAACATACACGAGGTTTTTTTTAAAACTTTATAAATCATTTATATATAATCAAGTTAGTTAACATATGGTGTAGTATTGGTTTCAGGAGTAGAATCAAGTGATATAACACTCAGTGCATTTCACAACACCATTTATACTAATTCTTTACTTAGGTAGCTAAAAGGCATTTGATACAGTGCATGTCCAATAAGAAACTTTTCATTTCAAACTCCCTTAATCTAATTTTGTAGTCTTCTACATCTCAATAAAAGACAAATTCATTTTTCTAGTTTTTCTTATCATAAAACTTAGAATTACTTTTCATTAACTCTTTACCTGACTATCCTGATACATCTGAAAATTTTATGGTCAATAGCTTCTAAAAATTAACTTACAGCCCACAAGTTACCTCCACCTTACATCTTAGAATAATATTATCACTTCTTGCCTGAATTATTACAACAGCTTTTTATTCCAGTTCCTACTCTTATTGTCATAATCTGTACTCCATACAGCAAGGGTGATACTTTTAAGTTTTAAATCAAATAATGTCATTTTTGGACCCAAATTTCCCATTGCACCTGAAAGAAGAGCAATATACTTGTCAAAGTCTTGAAGTCTGGAAAAGATTTCACCTTTCCTTGCTACAGTGATCTCTACTTTTTATTCTCTTATGTACTCATTTCTAGTCATGTTTATCTCATAGTTGTTTCTTGAAATGCTAAACTACACACTTACTGCCTCATATTCTTTACATTTGCTGTTCCCTTTTCCAAATATTTACATAGTTTGCTCTCTTTAGGTCCCTACTCAAATACCACCTTATCAATACAGCCTTCCACACCTTCCAACAATGTTATAAAAAAATTGTAAACAACTGCTGCTGTCTTTTTTCCTTTCATTTGCTATCCCACTTAGCCTATGTTCTTTTTTTTTCCGATAAGCATTCTGTGTCGTATTTTATATTTTCTATCTGTTTATATCTGTAAAGCCCTACCCCATCACCATTATTACTATTAAAGATACATGAGGGCTGATGATTTAGACTTCTTGATGCTGTTCCATGTGCTGAGTTAAGGACAGCTTCTGACATCCTGAAGGTGACTGTAATGAGCACTTGCACTGCCTATGAGAGCCAATCTATTCTTTTGTCACATGGGGGAATTGTTGCTTCCTAACACTCTAAAATTAGCAGTGTATATAACACATGCTTTGCCAAGGAAATGCAAGTGAAAATTTAAATATTATTTTTTGGTGGTTGCATGTAATTGTTGATTCTTGACTCTTCAGCCTCCTTTTTCTTCTCTTTTTAAAGGTCTTGAAAGTTCATGTTCATATGGAGTTGCCAAAAGATTGCAGCAGCCTGGAATGCTGAGTGTACACATGGAGGATCCAGAGTGAATTTGCAGGACAGGGAAGTCAACTTGTGGTGTGCAGCCACTGAGAGATACGGAGTATATTACCACAGCATAACCCACCCTATCTTGACAGGTGTCATATCGATAAATACGCATTGAATGAATGCTTAAATGATCCCTGTTTTATAGAGGTGGAAGCAAAGTCACAGTGAAGCTTTGTTATCAGCTCAGAGTTGTCAATGGCAACCTGGAGTCAAAGTCAGGCCACATGTAATATTTAAAACATGCAGCTATCATTTTAACCAAGAGAGTGGAACTGTTTATTTTACAGTTACTTGTAGAATAAATCAGTGACAAACAGATCATAATCCAATAACTGACTTAAAACAATGTTGACAAAGACACACTACAGGAAAAATGTCTGGTCTTCCCAAGCTTTCTTCTTCATATTCTGAAATCTTTTGAGAGTAAATGCCTAGGACTATGTTATCTTAGCCCCCTAAAGAACAGCTTAGTGCCACAAGGTTTAGTTCATGACTATTCATTCTGTCTTTAAAGGTCATTGCAACACTTATAAAGCATTACTTCTATGTTTTCTGTATCTATTTTTTTTAATGGAATGGATTGTGCATGATTGTTTCTCATACAAGGATTTAATAATAATTAACGACCTTAGTTTTCAATTTTGAAGCCAAATGTACTATGTAATTACGGAAAGGAAGGCTCTTGGTGATATATTTACATCTTCCTTTATTTTAGATTCCAGGAGTCTCTTCCTCTCTTTCTCTCCCCTTCCTTCTCTTAAAAACCTCTAAATGACTTTCTCTGGATTGCATCCTATGTTGTAATCCCTTAAAGCCTATTTCAAAGTTAATGGATGTTCATTCCAACATAACTGAAAGCTCAAAATAAATAAGTAGAAAAATACTATTAAAATAAACATTTATTACTGAATTCTGAAAAAGATGAAGTAATCAATATGGGAATTATTACTTTTTTTTTATAAATTAAAACATGTTCATTCTGAAAACTTAGATGAGAGAGTAGAAGGAAAAAAGTAAATTGTCAACATCTTATAAGCCCTAAATAAAAACTGTCATGGGGGCGCCTGGGTGGCTCAGTTGTTCAAGCGACTGACTCCGGCTCAGGTCATGATCTCACAGTTCGTGGGTTTGAGCTCCATGTTGTACTCTGTGCTGACAGCCAGCTCAGAGCCTGGAGCCTGTTTCGTATTCTGTGTCTCCCTGTCTCTCTGACCTTCCCCTGTTCACACTGTCTCTCTCTCTCTCAGAAATAAAATAAAAACTGTTATGGCTTGGTTTGTTTCATTTTACCTCTTGTACATACCATTTTTATGTTTTATTTATATTTGTACTTATTTCTAATTAAATGTCAGTAAAGAATTATTGGAAAATACAAAAAAGGAGAAAAAAGTAGCAGTTCTTAAATATCATAAGCTGTTTCATACTGTAACTATGGCAATTATAACACTTTTAGACTATCTCTTCCTACTCTCTCATTTTAACAGTTTTCTCATTTAAAAATGTATGGGAAAGAAGATTTCATTGTAGGCCTTTAATACTTAATTGTAATCAATCTTTCATGGTGTTGATTTTTAACACTTATGACTCTTTACCTATTCGAAATTAAAACTCAATATTGTAATATTTTATTAGCTTATATTTTCTTTTTTTTTCATATTTTTATTTATTTCTAGGAGAGAGAGAGAGACAGCGTGAGCAGGGGAGGGTCAGAGAGAGAGGGAGACACAGACTCTGAAATAGGCTCCAGGCTCTGAGCTGGCAGTCAGCACAGAGCCCGACGCGGAGCTCGAACCAACGAACCGCGAGATCATGACTTAAGTGAAAGTCGGTCGCTTAACCAACTAAGCCACTCAGGTGCCCCTATTAGCTTATATTTTCATAAATTCCTCACCATTTTATAATTATAAAATAGTCTTTCTAAACACATAATTTTATAATACTAATCCAGTAATATAATAAACATTCTAAGTCATATGAACATGTTTTATTTATTCATATATATTTAGAAAAACTTTATTTTTATACATGCAGAAGATATACAGACATTGGTTTAGAGGTTTAAATCAAAAATTTCACATTAGGGAGTCAATAATAGCAAAAAACTTTTCATTTTTATCCTCTTTTCTTCCCCCCAATACATGCGGTTTTAAATTCATCCAATAATCATTAAGCAGTTCTTTGCTAAAATTTTCCAGTCATCTTCTTATTGAATGAACCCTTTCATAGATTCCTCAAAAATATACTTGTATACAATATTTCTTGAGATTAGGGCACTGGGTGGCTCAGTCAGTTAAGGTCTGACCTCAGCTCAGATCATGAACTCTCAGTTTGTAAGTTCGAGCCCTGCATCGGACTGTCTGCTGTCAGTGCAGAGCCGACTGTGGATCCTGTCTCCCTCTCCCTTTGCCACTCCTCCAATCTTTCTTATGTGCTCTCTCTCTACATTCTCTCTCAAAATTAATTAAACATTAAAAAAATTCCTTGAGATTTACACTCTCATCAGTTGTGTGTGTGTATATTTGATCATTTAATGACAGCTTGTCTGGGTATAAAATCCTAACTTTACAGTTGATTATCTTACAAATAATGTTTCACTCATCTTTTGAGTTCAATGTTGCATAAATGTTTGATGTCAAATTGATTTTCTATCATTTTTTGTGACTTTTAAGTGACTTTAGTTTTGTGCTTAGAGGCATTCAGTATTTTTTTTTTCTTTGAAACCTAATTTTACTGGGTATTTCTCAAGTGGAATAGATTAATTTGTTAGGTTTAAAGTATATACATCTTATATGTAAATTTTCTTATTCAGGGACATTAATTGTCTTCTTCTGGAAAAATTAAATTTATATTTATTGAATCATTTTACCTATGTGTTTTCCTTTAACATCCCAATTTTGATTTGGTTTCTGGGTTCTTTTCAATGTGATCCTCTATATCTCTTGCTATCACTTACTCTATTTTTATTATATTCTATATTCTATAATTTATTTAGTCTTCAGTTTCCTTCCATAGTTTTATAGAGTCACATTTTATGATTATTTAGATTTCTCTTCTGTGGTTTTTATTTACATCTTAATTTATAATTACAATGTTATAATTATAATTTTTATGTTATAATTATATATTCCACTAGCATATCATTTTAACAATAGTATAATTACAATAATGACATATAATTATAATAATATAACAAATTATTTATTTCATAGATTCCTTTCACATATATAATCATTAGTGAATTCATTTTGAAATAAGAAAAGATAAATAACTTTTTCAAGATATATCAAGTAAGCTCCAGAGCTAAAACTCAAACTTAGGCAATGTGGTTTCAGAACCTGCCATTTCAATTAAACAATACACCATTCTTTCTTTCTTTCTCTCTCTCTTTCTCTCTCTCTCTCTCTCTCCTATTTTCACCTCCCTTAGATGTTTTCACAATCATTTAAAGAAACTTGCTGTAATCTGGAAGATTAGAAATCATATGGGGGAGTATCAAGATGGATGAACTAACAATCCCTATGAATAACCAGGTAGGTACATGGGACTCTTCAGGAAATTCCAACTGAAGCTGACTAGAAGTGGTCAAAATTGCATGGCAAAGACCAGTCAGAATCATATTATGCAAAGAGGAGATATTACAGACTTGGTTCCTAATGGATCTGTTTATCCACAGTATAATGAACATATAAATAGCTATTAATTTAAGCCTCTAAATACTAATGTATTTTATTACGAAGCAAAAGGTAACTGCTGCAATATACATTTATATTTTCTTAAAGAAAGGTGAGGAAATATGCACCTCAAATTTATACTGCTTAATTAAATGTAGAAGAAATTTTTCCATCTGTATATGAAAGAGGAAATTATTAATATTTTCTAAAATGTAGTATGTCAGGAGAGAACATTTATTGGCTATTTTCACACTTCCCTTTATGTCAAAGTGCTCAAATAGTGGGACCTTGCTTTCGTTATATATTTACCTGTTGTGCCCAGGGAGGTATCTGGGAGTTATCTGAAGAAGAAATAGGTATTAGCGGATAATCTCCATTTTCTATCTTTGAAGTAAGCTGACTTGCAGCAGCAATTCTTGTTTAATCTACATACTAGGAGCAGATTCTGCTTCTGTGAGTAACAGAGCAGCAAGTGGGGAGACTTGATGTGGCTGTGCTCCCAGGACTGTGTAGGTAAGTTTGCCTAATGCAGTAATTCACTATAGAAAAGCCACGTCATCTAATAAAAATGAAAATGATGATGATTTGGTGTCTATTGAAATATTGCTTTGTTTCTTAATTGGTTCCAAAATATATATGATTTTGGAGGAGTCTGAGGTAAGATGCTAGAGTAAGAGGACCCCAAGCTTTCTCTGTCCCTTGTTTACAACTATGCATCATACATATCCAAGTCAATAAACAAGAGAGCAATCTGAAGATAGGTAGAACAAACTCCAAAGCTAAATATAGAGAAGAAGCTGCATCTGAAAGGTTAGGAATATCAGAAACACAGAGGGAGCTGCCAGAAGGAGGGAGGAAAGTGTGCATGCACAGAGGGTAGAGAAATGGGCCCTTATACTAAGAATCATACACAGGAACTAATCACCATAGTGCAGCTTTAAAAACCAGAGGGGTTAAATTCCATGAATTTATAAACAGAGTGGGACTTGGAGCCTGGAGCTTTAAAAATCAGCTGACTCAGCACTGGGGCAGCCAGGAAGGTAGGGAATAGAAAGGTCACTGCCCTTAAAGAGACAGCATCCTGTGCAGAGGGGGAACATAAAAATGGCAGTTCACACAAAACCTTGGGCAAAGTGGAGGCAGAACTGTTCATACTGGTTTCAGAGCATCTCAGGGACTTCTGCAACAATGAAGGAGCTGGCAGTCATCATTTCCCTCCTCTCTATGAGCATAATCACCTAGGGGAGACAGTGTCACACAGACACTTGCCACCTAACTGGCTGGAGGTGCACCAGACCCATGAGTTCTCTTGAGGATTCATCCACTCCAAGCCTGCCAGCCTCAGCCATAGACTGAGACAAATTTTGTTAGCAGTCAAGTATAATCCAGATGCCAAGTGCATGGCTGCTACTATGTGCTTTGCCCGGCCACCATGATGCACCCAGATGCATGTTGGACCAACACACCCCTAGCCACCCCAGCACACAGCCCCTACCCATTGTAGCACTTCAGGGGATCCAGCATATGATTAGTGGCTTAGTGCAAATTTGACTGACACCACTGCCATGTTTCAAATTCTCTGGCAGCCATTACCCTCAGACCTGGCCTGCCCGGGTCCCACTAACACCACAGAGAGCAAGCACAGCCCACAACAGGCAAAGAGTGATTGCAGATAACACACTAAAAGGAAAACTAACTCAGATGCAACATCAGGGCATAAGCAACACTCATGAAGTGCTGGGTTTCATGTGAAGAGAGATCACTGCACTGCAGGGCACTCTAGGACCTCTTCCTCATAAAGTCACTGCTTTCAAGAGCAAAAGACATAGCTGACTTTCTTAACACACAGAAACAGACACAGAGAGGCAGACAAAATGAAGAGATACAGAAATTTATTCCAAATGAAAGAACAAGACAAGGCTGTAGCCAGAGATCTAAATGAAACAGATATAAATAACATAGCTGATAGAGAATTTAAAGCAATGATCATATGTATACTCATGGGCTTGAGAAAAGAATAAAGACATGAATGAAACCTGTAACACAAAGATAAGGAATAACCTAGCAGAGATAAAGGGCTCAATAAAGGAAATGAGAAACATGATTGATGAAATGAAGAGTAGGATAGAAGAAACAGAAGAACAAAATAGTGACCTAGAAAATAGAGTAATAGAAAGTAATCAAGTTGAAAAAAAAAAAAAAAGAAAGGAGGACTATGCAACATGAAAATATACTTAGGGAAATGAATGACTCCATCAAACACAGTAACACTCCTATTATAGGAGTCCCAAAAGACGAAGAGAGAGAAAAGGGGTTGCGAAAAATTTTTAAAGATATAATATCTGAAAGCTTCCCTAATCTAGGGAAGGAGGCAAATATCCAAATCCAGGAGGCAGAGAAAACTCCTATCAAAATCAAAATACACCATTACATATTGTATTTAAATTGTAAAATATATTTTAAAAGCAGCAAGGCAAAAGAAGTCAGGAACTTACAATGGAAAAACCAAAAGGCTAGCAGGAAATTTTTCAACAAAAACTTTAAAAGCCAGAAGGTAGTCACATGATATATTGAAAGTGCTTCCATTCTTCAAATGGGAAGAATATGCAACCAAGAATACTCTATCAAGCAAAGCTGTCATTCGCAACATAAGGAGAGATTGAGTTTCCCAGAAAAACAAAAAGTAGAGGAGTTAATGACTACTAAACCGATCCTGCAAGAAATATTTAAGGGGAATCTTTGATTGGAGAGGAGAGACCAAAAGTGACAGTATAAAGGTAGGGTAAACAAAAGCAGTTAAAATGAATATATTTGTTAAATATCACAAATAATTAATAAACAAAAAAGATATGAAATATAATAACATAACCTAAAACATGAGGAGAAGAATGCAAAACAAATGGTTCAAACTTAATCAACTTAATATAGACTGCTGTATGTACAAGAGATTACATAAAAACCTACTGGCAACCATATATCAAAAACCACTAATAAATATGAAAGAATAAAGAGAAAGAAATCCAAATATATTATTAAAGAAAATTAGCAAAACATGAGAGAAAGATAGGAAGGATTAGAAAAATTTCCAGAAACACCATAAAACAAATAGTAATGAGTCATAATTATATATCTATCAATAATTACTTTGAATGTAAATGGAGTAAAGGCTCCCATCAAAAGACATAGGGTGAAAGGATGGATAAGAGAAAAAGGCACATCTATATGCCTACAAAAGACTAATTGTAGACCTAACGACACCTACAAATTGAAAGTGAGGGGACAGAGAAACATCTATCATGCAAATGGGTATCAAAGAAAGCTGGAATAGCAATACTAATATTTAATAAAATAGACTTTAAAAAAAGTCTATAACAGGAGATAAAGAAGGACACAATATAATAATAAAGGGACAATCTAACAAGAAGACAATAATAGTAAATATTTATGTACCCAAATAGGAGCACCCAAATATGTAAAACAATTAATAACAAACATAAAGTTTCCAGAAGATAATAATATGATAATATTAGAGGACTTGAATATGCCCACTAACGTCAATGGACAGATCAGTTAGACAGAAAATCAATAAGAAAACAATGGCTTTGAATGACATATTGGAACAGATGGACTTAACAGATATATTTAGAATGTTACATCCTAAAACATCAGAATATACATTCTTTTCAAGTGCACACAGAACACTCTCCAGAATAGATCACATATTAGTTCACAAAACAAGCCTCAACAAATTCAAGAAGTGTAAAGTCATACCATGCATCTTTCTGACCACCACACTATAAAACTAAAAGTTAACCACAATAGAAAACCTAGTAAGACCAAGACACACGGAGGCTACAGAACTTACCACTAAGCAATGAATGTGTCAACCAAGAAGTGAATGAAGAGATTAAAAAGTAGATGGAAATAAATGAAAATGAAAACACGGGGTCCAAAAGATTTGGTATTCAGCAAAAGTAGTACTAATAGGGAAGTTTATAGCAATACAAGCGTACCTCAAGAAGCAAGGAAAATCTCACATAAATAACTTGAGCTTACACAAAAAGGAGCTAGGAAAAAAGCAACTAACAAAACTGAACATCAGCAGAAGGCAGGAAATAAGAAAGATGAGGGCAGAAGTAAATGATACGGAAACAAACAAACATACAAAAACCAATAGAACAGATCAATGAAACCAGGAGCTGGTTCTCTGGAAAAAGTAAATAAAATTGATGAACCTCTTGCCAGATTTATCAAGAAAATAGAGAAAGGACTCAAATAAATAAAATCACAAGTGTGAGAGGAGCAGTAACAATCAACAACACAGAAAAAGAAATAATTTTAAGAGAATACTATGAAAAGATTATAGGCCAACAAATTAAACAACCTAGAAGAAATTTATAAATTACTAGAAACATGGAAACTTACCAAACTGAAACAGGAAGAAAAAACAAATATTTGAACAGACCAATAACCAGCAAAGAAAATGACTCAGTAATCAAAAATATCAAGAAAGATGTGTCCATAATAGATGATTTCACAAGGGAATTCTATCAACATTGAAAAGAGTTAAAACCTATTTTCAAACTAGTAAAAAAACAGAAATGGAAGGAAAACTTCTAAATTCATTCTATGAGGTCTGCATTATCTTGATACTAAAAGATACCATTAAAAAAGAGAAATACATGCCAATATCTCTGATGAATACAGATGCAAAAATCCTCAACATAATACTAGCAAATGGACTTCAACCCTACATTAAAAGAATCATTTACCACAGTTTAGTCATATTTATTCCCAGGATGCAAGAGTGGTTCAACATACACAAATCAATCAACATGATACATCACATCAATAACAGAAATGATAAGAAACATATGATCATTTCAATAGATGCAGAAAAAGCATTTGACAAAATGCAACATCCTTTCATGATAAAAAAAAAAAAACCCTCAAAAAAGTAGGTTTATCAAAAACATACCTCAACAATATAAAGGCCATATATGAAAAATCCACTGCTAACATCATCCTTAATGGGCAAAACTGAGAGATTTCTAAAATTAGGAACAAGACAAGGCTATCCACTCTCACTACGTTTATTCAACAGAGTACTGGAAGTAATATGGAAGTACTGGAAGTAATATGGAAGTACTGGAAGTAATACAGCCACAGTAATCAGACAACAAAAAGAAATAAAAGCAATCCAAATCAGCAAGAAAGAAGTAAAACTTTCACTATTTGCAGATGACATGATACTTTATATAGAAAACATAAAAGACTCCACTAAAAACCTGCTAGAAATGACAAGTGAATTCAGGAAAGTTGCAGGATACACAATCAACCCACAGAAATTTGTTACATTTCTATATAACAATAAGGAAGCAGTAGAAAAAGAAATTAAGAAAACAATCCCACTTGAATTTGTATCAAAAATAAGATACCTAGGAATCAACCTAACCAAAGAGGTGAATTACCTGAACTCTGAAAACAGTAAAACACTAATGAAAGAAATTGAAGACAACATAAAGAAATGGAAAGACATCTTATGCTCATTAATTGGAAGAATAAATATTGTTAAAATGTGTATACTACTCAAAACAATCTACACATTTAATAGTCATTATCAAATTACCAACAGCACTTTTCACAGAACTAGAACAAACAGTTCTAAAATATATATAGAACCACAAAAAACTCCAAAGAGCCAAAGCAATCATGAAAAAGAAAAGCAAAACTGGAGGTACCACGATTCCAGACCTCAAGTTATATTATAAATGTATAGTCATCAGAGCAGTATAGTACTAGCACAAAAACAGATACATAAATTGAAGGAACAGGATAAAAAACTCAAAAATGGACCCACAATTATAAAGTCAACTCATCTTTGACAAAGCAGAAAGAATATCTACTAGGAAAAGGGCACTCTCTTCAACAAATGGTGCTGAAGAAAACTGGACAGCAACACGTAAAAGAAAGAAATTGGATCACTGTCTAACATCATAGACAAAAACACATTTAAAATGGATTGAAGACATAAATGTGAGACCTGAAACCATAAAAATCCTAGAAGAGAACAGAGGCAGTAACCTCTTTGATATCAGCTGTAGCATTTATTTTTCTAGATATATCTCCTGAGGAAAGGGAAACAAAAGCAAACATAAACTATTGGAACTACATCAAAATAAAAATATCAGTGAAGGAAAAAAATCAACTAAACTAAAAGGCAACCTATGGAATGGAAGAACATATTTGCAAATGACATATCTGATTTTGGCTAATACCAAAAATCTATAAAGAACTTGGAGCATCTGGGTGTCTCAGTAGGTTGAGTTGACTCTTGATTTTGGTCCAGGTCATGATCTCATGGTTGTGGAATCAAGTCCCACATCAGTCTCCATGCTGAGTGTGGAGTCCCCTTAAGATTCTCTCTTTCCCTTCCCTCTTTCTTTCTCAAGTAAATAAATAAACTTTAATATAAATAAAGAACTTATACAATTCAACATCCAAAAAATGAATAATTGAATTTAGAAATGGGCAGAAGATATGAACAGACATTTCTCCAGAGAAGACATGTAGATGACCAAAAGACACATGATGAGTGATGTGGAGTATCTTTGCATCAGAGAAATGCAAATCAAAACTACAATGAAACATCACCTCACTCCTGTTGGAATGGTTCAAAACAACAACACAAAAAACAACAAATATTTTTGAGGATTTGGAGAAAGGGGAACCGTCTTTCACTGTTGGTGGGAATGCAAAGTGGTGTAGTGGCAGTGGAAGACAGTATGGACGTTCTTTAAAAAGTTAAAAGTAGAACTATGCGTTGATCTGGCAATCGTACTACTGTTTATTTAACCAAAGAATACAAAAACACTATTCAAAGGGATACATGCATCTTATGTTTATAGCCCCATTATTTACAACAACCAAATTATAGAAGCAGTTCAAGTGTCAATCAACTGATGAATGGATAAAGAAGTGGTATGTATACACACACACACACACACAAGAATATAATTCAACCAATAAAAAAATTAAATCTTTCCATTTGTAACAACATGGATGGAGCTGGAGAGTATTATGCTAAGGGAAGTAAGTCAGTCAAAGACAAATGTCATATGATTTCATTCTTATATGGAATTTAAGAAACAAAACAAAGGAGTAAAGGGAAAAAAAGACAAACCAAGAAACAGACTCTTAATTTGAGAGAAGTGATGGTTACCTAAGGGTAGATAGGAGGGGTATGTGTGAGTTAGGTTATGGGGATTAAGGAGTACACTTTTTGAGATGGGCACCAGGTATATAAAGAAGCACTGAATCACTATATTGTGCACCTGAAACTAGTATAACACTATATACTAACTGGAATAAAAATAAAAATTAAAGAAAATACCTTCACATATTTGCATAAGCAGTAGAAAGACTGAATTTCCCGTTGAACTGAAAAAAAAAAGTCAAACTCATAGAGGCAGAGAGTAAAATCATGGCAGTCAGGGGCTTGAGGGGTGGGGAAAATAGGGTAAGGTTGGCAAATGAGAATACAAGCTTTGAGGTATAAGATGAATAAGGTCTGAAGATATAATGTATAACATGGTGACTACTGTTGATAATTCTGTATTGTATAACTGAGGTTTGCTAAGAGAGTAGAACTTAGCTGTTCTCATACACACACAAAAAAGGTAAGTATCTAAGGTGATGAATGTGGGAATAAATATGCTGGTAGGGATTTTCACAATGTATATGTACATCAAATTATAATGCTATACATTTTAAAAATAAATACAAATAAATAATAAAAATATACATTATTTTATTATAACAGACTGCAGAATAATATAATAAAGTGAAAATCGAATAGTCTGCAAAATGGTGTCTGATATGTTAATGCCCTTATTATGAAAATTAGTATCATGCTAGGCAAAATGACATATTTTGTTAAATTGATTTTTCAAATACTGCTAGGTAGGTCTTCATTAATTCTCTCTCTGAAATTTCTAGTGGCCAGGAGAAATATCAAAGAAGGTGATCCATTTACTCACATTCTTTATACATCTGATAATTTAATATTTAGAAAGAAACGGAAGATGAAATAAGTGTTTATTCAATTCAATTGTATTTTGGACTCTCCTGGAAACCACACAAAATAGCAATCCTGAGTGACTCAAGTGTAATTGATCTTTTAGATTAGTCACATAACCCTTTGACTTTGGTTACTATATAAAGCTGCAGACTTTCCCAAAATATTTTTGTATCATCATGTTTCATTTGTTTTAGAAAAGGATGCTATTTCAAGCCAAACTAAATGGAAACACTTGGGTTTACAGAAGCATTCTATACTGCGACCTTTAAGTCACCTGGATGAGGGCTCAAAGCACCTTTTACTGTTTGATCAAATGATAACACTTGGAATTACACTTTTTTCACAGAAGGAAAATATACAGCAACACTACTATGAAATAGCTAATTTCTCTATAGACTTAGATGTAATATTGAACAAATACTGCCCCCTGACATGTATATATAAATAACATTTATAAAATTATTTTATGTATTTTAAAAAGCTCTGTTGACGTTGAATGGCTCAGCGTAATCACAATAGCAGGAACTGAATTTGGAACAACTTCTTACCTCTTTGAATAGAAATACCCGATTTAGAAGATAACGCAATCATCTATTGTAACCAAGCCAGGTAGCTATTTAGCCCATCTTTAAATAAGCAGTTCTAGAAAAATAAATGTTTCAGCATCAGGTCAGTGTTAGCGAACACAAATTATTTGACCCTGCAATGACCAGTTCCAAAGTACCAGACTTTAAGATATCGAGTAACTTAAAATAGAACAAGAAAGCAGCCATCTGGAAACCAGAGCAGCACAGGGTATAGATTGAATCTACCCAGGCAGCAGGAGACACACCTGCAGGCTGAAAGATCACTAGGGTAGTGTATTGCAACACCTTGCAATGTCTAGCACAAGCCCCTCTTGCACTACACGTGTTCATGAGGAAACTTGGTTTTAGGAAAGTAATAAGGCACGCACATTGTTGGTATGTCATTCTCCTGGTGCCAAATATTCACTTACAGCAATTAGCTTGAATAGTGAGATTTTAATCATTTCGTTCTCAACATAAATACTTAGCTAATCGATAGGAAAGGTATTTATTTTCTCTATAGTTGGCTTTGCTTCCCAGCATTAGTACTGTGTGACAGATGGCTGATGTCATCTCTGCTTGGAAGAACTCAGTTGGCAATATTAGCATGGCATATTTCTGGGGACTTGTGATATGCTATGAGATGATGAAAAATAAAAGGGTCCAAAAGGGAATTCCCCGAAGCAAATATATTTATATGATTTAGTACCATACCTTACTGATTCATCATAAAGAGATATACATCCCATTTAATTAATGTTTTATTTAAACATATTCTGGCAAATATTAAGAGTACCACTGGACATATTCTTTGGACACTGAGAGTTAACAATAAAATAAGCCCATTGGTTGTTTAAATTTCCCTTGTCTTCACCTTTGCTCAGCACATGCGGGTACAACAATCTTAGTGCCAGCACTGTGTGCTCTCATATAGGACACTGACAATTATGGCAACAAAAGAGAACTCAAAGCTTGGCTTGTATGAAGTTCTCATCTAATTAGTCAACAATGATTTTCCCTGGTCCTATGTTCTGGAATTTGCTCTATGTTCTGAATCCAGTATTATACTTTTTAGGTTACATCCCTTCTCCCTCATGCTGCCGGTAGCCACTCAGTGGTTGCTGTCAAAACCTTTGGTTTTAAAAAGAAGGAAGAAGTTGGGATAAAGCAAAGTGCATAGAGAGAGGAGGTTAGAGGGAGGAAGATAAAGGAAGGTTCTGTTGTTGTTGCTAATGGGAGAATGAGTTGTTAAATAATATTAAAATAATTTCTATGTTCTGGGTATTCTTATGGATACTCTATGTAAATTAATTCATTTAATGCTCTGAATAAAGCAGTGACATAGGAACTAATTATGTTTCTGTGAGGAAAATGAAATACAAAAACCCTTAAATAACTTAATCAAAGTCTCAGACCTGGTATGTGCTGGAGCTGAGTTTCAGGTTGTGGTAGTTTGGCTTCAGAGTGTGTGCTTTAACCACAGCGCTAGAGGCTAATGTTATAATCCAACTTCTATCAACAGGGGTTAGCGTTTATAGAAAAGTGTTTTCTTGAAGAAAGGAATTGTATTTTATCATCTTTCTATCTCTTTTCTTCACAGTATGATATGCTACCTTAAAAATGAATACTATGACCATAACAGTTACAGGGAAAGAGATTTTCCAGATCTGAAGTAAAATTTTATAAGCCATTTTTTGATAACATATGGGCAAGTTTAGGATAAAGTGAAAGGTAAAAATAACAAGACAAGTAATTCCTTTTATAATGTGACAATTTATTGTAAGGAACTGCTACTCTCCTGAAGGTCTGCACAGATCTTACATTCAATTGGAATCGATTAATGACATTAGCAATGTTTTTGATGGGACTATTAGTTTAAATAATCTTGGAAAGTTTCCTGAATTTAAGTTTAAATTGTGACTGGTAAGACCTATATACTCACAAGATCAATGTTTCTATTCTTTCTTCATTTTTCATTGTTCCACTCATTGAAATACCTCCAAATTATTTCATGTATTGTCATTATTTCAATTTCCCCAAGAATTTTCCAAGTAGAACACCCACAGTCATCCATTAAATGGAAAAGGATAATTGATAAGATTTCATGTTCTCAACTACTGAAAACTCGTGACGAATCCTTAATAATATAAAAATACGGCTAATGATATTCATGTTTAAGATATATCTTTTTCAGGTGTTAGGAGTTTATTAAGTTTTTAATAATGAGTTAAAAGATAATAAGCATGTTCTGTATATGTGTGTACATATAATATATAGGCAGAGATATTATTGGTGCTAATGCTGTATTAAAGGGGACCGCTTAGGGGTACTTGGGCGGCTCAGTCAGTTAAGCGTCTGACTTTAGCAAGGTCATGATCCCACGGTTCGTGGGTTCAAGCCCGCCATCAGGCTCTGTGCTGACAGCTAGCTCAGAGCCTGGAAACCGTCTTTGAATTCTGTGTCTCCCTCTCTCTCTGCCTCCCCTGTCACTGCTTTCTCTCTCTCGCTCTCAAAAATAAATAAAACATTTAAAAAAATTTTTAAAGGGAACTATTTAGCAGATGTAACATAAAGGAGGCTAATACCTTCAGACAGATGCCTTTGTCTCTCAGATTTAGTACTTTTTATATACCAGAGAAGTGTACCAATAAAACATGACCATGACATTCATAAGACAATGTTTTTCACTAATTTGTTAGTGTTTTATAGGGAATAATGTGAAATTGTTGTTTGTCACATCATTAAGGGAGGTTTTATCTTGATCAATCATCTGAAAACATTATATATGGCAAATTGTAATTAACCCATGATACCCATAAGTACCTATGTCAGTTTTGACCATTACACCAGCAAATTTGAAACAGGTCAGCCTTACAATGGCAGCAAAAACGTGCTGCATTTTACCTTACTTTTTTCACTGTTCATTGCGATCACCCCAACCACTGCAGCTGAGAAATGGAGACTGAGAGGAAAATGTTGAAAGTGGTTTAATGGTGCTGTGTGTTTCTTCTCTAAGTATGATTAAATAATCATAAGAACTTCTCTAAGGGCTAATCTGCTATATTTTCCAGATTTTCACCTTGGGGACATATTGTCCCTTGTCACTGAAACCTCGGGGACAGAAGGGGACGCCACAGGGTGGCACAGCAGGAAGCTGAGACACTGATGAAACAGTGTTCAGTTAATGAAGGCATGGCCCATGGCCTCCGCTGCTCTGCCATATGTTTGAAGAAATGCTAATGACTACAATTCAAATACCTTTTTCATCTTAACTATATGTAAATGTGTTTATAAATGCTCTCTTATAAATATACGATCACATTTTTAAAAGCCAAGTGCTAATGCTGCTTTCAACATCTATAATACACAATAATTAAAACTTAAGCAATTCTGCTTAATTATACCTTATGGGAAACTGTACAGTAATTTATAGAAATTAAGCAGAAAAACAAAGATCAACAGAAATAAAGCAGCAGTTGAACAACTGAATAGTAAATCACTTTGATCATTAATTTACAGCAGCAAAATCATTGTAAGTAAAAGACTTCGATTTTAATTCTTAAACAGCTGACTTGTGAAAAAGAAGGTGTTAGAAATTTGGGTATGTCTTGTAAGAGCACAGCTTGAGCTGATGGTGTCATTGCCGACTTTATTTGTTCTTATGCTGCCCCTCCAAACTCACGCAGTAATTTTTGGTAGAAAACTTTCACTCTTCTAGCTCTGATCTGAGATGGCCTTCCTGTTTGCTCATACTCAGCCCTAATTTAGCAGATGATTGTTTGCTAGCCAATGGTCCCTTTTATGACTAACCCATTCTTCAGTGGCCATCCTCCAAAATGGGTGTCATTTATTTATTTATTTTTTAAAATATTTTTATTTATTTCTAGGAGAGAGAGAGACAGCGTGAGCAGGGGAGGGTCAGAGAGAGAGGGAGTCACAAACTCTGAAACAGGCTCCAGGCTCTGAGCTTGCAGTCAGCACAGAGCCCGACGCGGGGCTCGAACCCACGAACCGCGAGATCATGACCCAAGCGAAAGTCAGACGCTCAACCGACTAAGCCACCCAGGCGCCCCCAAAATGGGTGTCATTTAAATTTTTTTTTTTAATGTTTTATTTATTTCTAGGAGAGAGACAGCATGAGTAAGGGAGGGTCAGAGAGAGAGGGAGTCACAGACTCTGAAATAGGCTCCAGGCTCTGAGCTGGCAGTCAGCACAGAGCCCGACGCGGGGCTCGAACCCACGAACCGCGAGATCATGACCTAAGCGAAAGTCGGACGCTTAACCGACTAAGCCACCCAGGCGCCCCAAAATGGGTGTCATTTAAAACAACTGATTGCTGCCCAGTTTGGGATGTTTTGTACATTAGGCCTTGTTAAAACTACTTGAAGAGTTCACTTGATTAAATCTATGACAGTTCAGCTAACTTCATTCTAATCAATAAAAGTGTCACATTCTTACACTCCAAAATGCTCTCTCTCATTATCAAAAATCTCAAAGTTATGGGTTAAAATTCCTTTTAACAAATGAAATCAACACCCTCAACTGAAATAAAAGTTCTAAGTTTGAATAGCCATTATTTTTAAATGTTTTAGTAGGAAGATTCACTATTGTTTTAATGTCTAAAACAAAATTCTTTGTTTAACTCTACTGCATGTTTACTTCTATTTAAAAATTTTTAAAAAATAATTTATTTTTTAGACAGAGAGAGACAGAGCATGAGTCGGGGAAGGACAGAGAGCGATGGAGACACAGAATCCGAAGCAGGACCCAGTATCTGAACTGTCAGCAAAGAGCCTGATGTGGGGCTCGAACCCACAAACGATGAGATCTGACCTGAGCCAAAGTTGGATGCCTAACCGACTGAGCCACCCAGGTACCTCTATTTCTATTTTAATAAATGTATTTTTAAAAGATTTGTGTAAGGGGTGCCTGGGTAACTTAGTCAGTTGAGCTGCTGACTCCTGATTTTGGTCCATGTCATTATCTCACAGTTAATGATATCAAGCCCCATGTCAAGCTCTCTCTCTCCTCTCTGTCTCTGGCCCATTCACACTCTTAAATAAATAAATAAATAAATAAATAAGTAAAAATAAATAATGTAAAAATGTTTATGTAATTAAAACTTTTTATTTTCTTTAATAGTTACTCAATTTCTAGCTTTCTTAGAGCTTCCCTACATGGAGGTTATGAAAATGTTACATTATTTTATTCTAATGCTATACACGTTCCATCTTAATATTTATAGATTTAATTTGGAATTTTTCAAAAATATTAGGAGAGGTTGTATCATCAGTTTATATAACATTTTTAAGTGAATGGACAATTTTTCATCATCATTTATCCCATGCATAAATTACTAGATTTATCTGTAAACCTTGTCATATATTAAATCCCCATGTACGTCTATTTGTTTCTACTGTATTGTGTTCTCTCATCCATTTGATGTTTCTTTACACATATTTTAAAATTTTATTTCAGAAGTGTTCTGACAGATTTTAATACACAGAAGGACAAGTCCCTCATTCTTAACTCTCTCTTTTTCATCCCCAAAGTTTTATGACCTTTTCCCCCATATAGACTGTAGAATTTTAGCATCCTGGTCCACAGCTACCTCATCACCCAACATCTATTGACTGATAGAAAGAATAGATGCAATATTATGAACCAAGAAATATAATTTAAAATTTGTTTTAAGAACTATAGAGTTAGAAAAAAAAAACAAAAACAAAAGGAATGTGAACTTCCATAGGAAATAAAATAAAAAGATTTTCAACCATGAAAAAAAAAATTCAAATAACCTTCAATATAAAGGAATAGTTAAATAAATAATGATACATACACACACACACACACACACAAAAAGAACTATAGAGTTAGAAAGAGGAATGAGTCTCCCTGTGCTGTTTTTTCATATCCCATCACCCTGCTTCCAGTTAAAAGGTAACCATTATTTTGAAGTTCGTATTTATTATTCCATTTAATTAGTGTATACTATATTTAATTGACATGTAACTCTTTGGGGGCTATTTCAAGTGATAGCATAATTCATTAGCCTTCTTGGACTTATTATTTTCCATCAATATCATGTATGTAAGGTTCAATTTTGTAACTGCTTGCAGATGGAATTTATTCGTTTATACTCTTTTGAAACATTTCACTATGGGAATGCACTCCGGTTTATTTTTCATTCTTTTGAGTGGAAATTTGAGATACTTTATGATTTCTTTACCATGACTAGTACTGGTATGAACACTTGATACATATCCTCATGCATAAATGCAAAAGTTTTTCTAAAGTATATTGATTAGTGGATTTGCTGAATTTTTACCTTTAAGAAACAATGCTACATGTTTCCTAAAGTGTTTGTACCAAACATCTTTGCATTTCCATTGCTGTGGATGTGTGCTTCTGTTTGCGTAATGTTTGGTTTCTTTCTCCATAATATTTTGATACGAATATGTATTAAATTATTTCTACTTAATTCTGAAGAATTAACAGATCAGCAATTTTGTTCCAGTTCATTTTTAAAAGAATCTTTAAATCACTATGGTTACTATACCAATGTGATCTAAAGCAGATTATTTCACAGCTGTAAACTGTTTGCTCTTTGGAGAAATGGGAAAAGAATAGAAACTAATTCATTCATCCATGGATAAAATCAAATAAAAGGGTTAGTTTAGGAAAGCACAATCTAGAACACAGAAAATGTTCTGTAAATGTCAAATGTTCACTATTGTTGTTATTACTGTTACATGTTGAATAAAATCTCTGGGACTGTTTTGGTCAGCAATTTGAGGGAAGTAAAAAATTATTTGTGTAAATTTAGTTGATTATGTGGACATGGGGAAAAGCAAAAAATAATATTGTAATATTTTATATTAATCTAGATAACTCATCAACTCATTCTCCAATGAAAATCCAAAAGTTAATTTCCCAGATATTTTTGTTACATGTAGTTAACCACAAGGTATGACTGTAATATGCATCTGAATGTTTCCGAATTATGATGACAGGTTTTGTTGGGTCCCACTCCTTCCAAAAATCTACTTTTTAAAAACTAAACTAAAGAAAAAAAAAAAGTACCCGGTCAGGAAGACAAGAACATTATTTAAAAGTGGTAAGAGCAAAAAAAGCTGGGAGATGACTCTCTAATGCATGTTAAAAAACAAAAGACAAAAGTTAAGCAACTTCCTCAATGCAGGCTAAAGATTGAGTGATGAAAAGCCATTAGACTGTTTTTCAGATCTAGAAAATAAAGGTCAGTGGTGCTTCCCAAATGGGCTTAACCACAAATATATCAGGATGTCATTGAAAACAAGCTGATGCATTTTCATCTCTCCCTAAGAATATCATATATGGAGATTTCCTCAATATCAGCTCTGCTTTGCTTCAGTCATGTACTAAGGGACTCTGATCACAAAGGGCCACCTAGTCCTTTCTCCAGCAAAAGCCTCTTAGTAAAGATGTGACACATGGTCAAGACAAAATCTGACTAAAGGGCAAATTCTCCTTCTCCTTTCTTCATTGAAGATGATTAAAAGGTAGGATAATACATTCAAAGACATAATGTCTTGAAATTCATTTCCCAGACAAGAATCACAAGAAAGAAATATGAAACAATGAGTGATAGAACTGGACAATGTTTACTGGTAAATCATTTGCATTATGTTTGCATATGAATATATTACCTTATGAGTATGTACTTTTCCCATATTATCTTAATAAATTTGATTTGTTTTTTTAACAAGAAGAGGCAGTGTCTCTCTTTCTACTTCTGTCTGGTACTGTTCCGGGTTATAATAGACTTTGTCAATCTATTTTTCTTCTTATGGTCACTTAGAGATGGAAAATGATACATTTATCTTGGGGGTTATGAAAATTGCTTAATGATGCAAACCATATGGAAATGCTTCCAAACAATGTGTAATAGCTGGTTTAGGAAGTAAACATTGTTTTGAAGTTTGATAACTTATTTGCAAAAAAATTATGACTAGGAAAGTAGAGGTTTAAAGGGAAGAAAACTGAATAATTTATACATATGGCCTGGAAAACTGACACATTTCTTGGACCTCAGACAAGATTCCCCTTTTGAGAAGAGTAATCTTCCTTATGTTTCATGTTCTGACAGGTGAACCACACTAGTAATCCCTTCACTATGAAATAAAACATGAAAATATTTCAGCACAGACTCCTGAAATAAACAAAGATATCCAGAATGGGGTGCTCTCTTTGCCTTGTGAGGTAGAACTTAGGTAAGAACTTGCAACGCCAGGGAAAGATACACTTGAAATTTCTATAATGAAGCACAAATCGTACACCATGGATGAGAGGAAAGAAGGGTGTCAGGTAGGGGCATAGTGCTTTTTAGTCCATGAACAATACAAGGAATGGAGGCTTCTTCACTCAAACTAGGAGCTGGGAAGAATGCCACCATCTTGCCATCACTCTCCCTCTCTTCCCCAGTGGCCTGTCCTTTTGACTCTTACTCCCTCCACTCCAGAGATGGTCCTTAATCCAGCAGTGAGCAAAACTCTTGCCTCTTTTATCAGGGACTACTGTACGTGCCTTAATTAAAAGTTCTTCTGAGGTTCTGTGTAGAGGAAATTAATTTGAAGTCAAGAGTAGAAAAAACAAAGAAGCTATCTTGAGTTTTTTCCTGTTTGTTACATTTTAGTTATAATTAATTTATTAAAAAATAAACAAAAAATCTTCAAACACTAAGCAGAAATCTTTTGCCGAGAAGTAAACTCTGCCAAAAGTCTTTCCTAAGTCTACAGAGAAAATGATAAACTAGTCCATGCACTGATCCGTTGTTAACTATTGGAGTGCCTTAGACTGAAGGATTGAAATACAAACTTATTTTACTAATAGGGGTGGAGGGAAGACTCCTCTATTTTAGTCAACTGAGTAAACATTGGACCTTCACATTAAATGATAGACTTGTGTCTTTTTACTAATTAATTGTGAACTCAAGTTTCTTTGATGAAAGGAGGACAAAATTAAAATGGAAGTACTTCTTAATAGATGTTTTGTCTATTTTTGTGGCTAAGCTAAATCTATGCAAATTTCAGTGTTTTCTAAGGATATTTATCTGTATTTGAAGTACACTAGTGCTTTATAGATAGCTTGAATTTGAACAGAATTCAAGCAAATAAATAAAATACAAACATAAATATTGGTCATGTCATTTTAAAATTATCTTAAAAATAATAAATTAAGACCATAGTATCTAAAGTATCAGTTCTGAGAAGAGAATGAATTCTCAAGCATCTGGACTTTTGTATCTTGCTTAGAAGAAAACAATCTGATTAGCCATAACAAGGAGAAAATCAACAAGTATTTGTTTTTTAGCAAAGGTATAGCTCAAACACATGGATTATATTGCCAGAAATTACTTTTATAAGAATATGTGTGTTGATGCATATAACTTTTATTTATATAAAATAATTTATTTATATAAAATTATTTATAATAAAATAATAATTTATTAAATAAATAATTGTTATAAGAGGTAACAATATAGAAGTACACTCTAAACCACATGAGTCAAATATTTTAATATGACTATATACACCAAACTTAAGTTTAAAAATTCCTAAAGGTAGAGGCCAACTGTTGTTACTGTTTCCATTTTTTTCTTTCATGTATTGCTGTTTCTATTTTTAGAGAACTGATCAATAAAATTTTTGAGTATCAAGCAAGTTATAAAGCAATATTGTAAAGTTCTATATTAGATATGTTGAATGTCCATACATGTATAATAAAAATTTAGATAGGGAATTCTTTTACTAGTCTTCTCAGAATGAAAGTAATCAGATATGCACAAATTATTCTTGAGCTCCACCATTTTAACAAGAGTTAAGCTTCTGAGGCAGGCATCTAGTAAATGGCAGGAACCAGATTAAATCCAAGTCCTCTGTCACCTAGGAGGGGTGTAATTAGTGATATTTATTCCTTATTAAAGACTCACTAGAGACTATCATTTCACTTCAAACAATGGATGTAAATGTTGTTGAATATAGGCTCACTAGTTACTAACATTATTAGAAGCTATAAGAAACAATCTAGAAACTGAGTCTGTCACTTTATGTAAGAAACATTATCAAAGTTAATTTTAATGCAAGTTATCATTCTCTTTATTTCTCAGCTTCATGTTCCTTACCTGTACAATCAAGTAGTTGATTTTAAGTCTTTCTCAGTATTAAGGTTTTATAGTTGAAAATAAAAAATACTAAATTTTTAATTTTTATATACTCTGTTGATAGTGGACATTGATGTTTCCCATATTTAATGCATTATGTAAGGTCTGAGTTTTCTGTATGAGTAGGTTGTTTACTTCTATCCAACTTGATTATAAAATATGACTTAGCTGAGCAGCTTGCCGCCATCATTCTCTTTTTATGGGGTCTTTTAGTTTTGATTTCTTTAAAAAACATTTAATGTTTATTTTTATCTTTGAGAGAGAGAGAGAGAGAGAGAGAGAGAGATACAGAGTGTGAGCATGGGAAGGACAGAGAGAGAGGAAGAGAAAGAATCTGAAGTAGGCTCCAGGCTCTGAGCTGTCAGTACAGAGCCCAACATGAGACTCGAACTCACAAACTGCAAGATCATGACCTGAGCCAAAGTTTGATGCTCAACTGACTGAGCCACCCAGATGTCCCTATTTTGATTTCTTAGTAGAGATGAACCTTATATGATAAATATATGACAATTTTTTCTATAACTGACACTACTTTTTCTTACAACTCCTCATTTTTTCATATAGCTGAAATGCAACTTCAATAAACTTAGAAGTCTTCTACATCTCTCAAAGGATTATTCTGATATAGGAAGAAAGTAACTTAATGTCAAACTATGAGGGTGGAATATCTGGGTTGGGTCTATAATCTATGATTGCTGGCCCTGATCAAATTCTTTGTTCTAATCAGGGCTTTACATATAGATGCTAATGACATCAGCCTTTGTATTATTTTAGATCTAACTCTCTCAGGGTTTGCACCTATGTCTTATCCTCTGAGTAAAACAAGTTCCTGTGTGATGCTGCATCAAGGCTCTGGATCCTTCATCATGAAGGCTCACATGATATTCTCCAAGGCATAGATATGACTTCACTGCTCTTATACGAATGTCTGGGGTGTGGGCAACTACATGAGGTTTTTCAGGCCTATCTGCCTGTACATACCAGACAACTTTGCTGCACTGGTGTCTTGGTAATTTTCTGGGCTTTTCCTTAGGGAAGTGGAGTGCAAATCATCTCTATTTCTATTTGAGTTTTTATGTCTTATATCCCTACCTCATCATGAATAAAATCCAAGTCCACATTCATTGACAGATTCTTCCTTCCCTCCCTCCCTCCATCCCTTCCTTCCTTTTCTGTAAATGACTTCATCTTCTCCACCCACTTAGACTAGTTTTTATCTAGGCTGGTCTCTAAGCTACTACTTGTTGTTTGGAATATACCTTCTGGAGCTTTAGGCTATTGACATTCTGAGGCACTTTGGCACAATGCATGTCTCCTTGTCTAGTTTCCTAAGTGGAAAAAGCATAAGGAATACGCAAGGAAAAAAAAGTTATTGTTATCAAATTCTGCTGTACCTTATCCATATTTATTACCTATTTCGCACTGAGAGAAAAAAAGTTGGGCAAGTTTGATATCCCCAATCCCCATTCTATTAAGCATTTGAGGCTTTATACCAAAAAAATTGCTGTCATTTGTTTTCTCAGTTTATAAGCCATTATACATTATTCAGCACATCTTCTGAATGACAGTTATAGTCCAGGTGGCATAATGCCAAGACTTGGCGTGATTATGTCAAAACACTACATAGGATTTTTTTTAGGGAGAGATTTATTAAAGAAGCATCCCTTTTAGAAAAATCACCTTAAAAATATACATAGTCATAGAAAATCATCAATTTCATTTAATGTTAATTTAGTGATAATGGATTTTTCCAAATAATTAATGGATATTATTTTACAACTAGCCATTGTGTGCTGGACTACACCTCATTCATCTAAAAATGATTGTAAGTATAGTGGCCCAACTTTTTGATTTGCCTAGCAAAGTCCTGGCTTTTTGCCTGTTTTCCTGTGAAAGGATTTACTGTGACTCGTATATACTAAAAAAAAACCAAAAAACAGTTTTGAACTAGAAATTATTTAGTGTCCTAGTTATAAGATATTGTATCTGCCTTACTTTCCTATATAGATTATGAATAGATAAGGAGTTTAAAACTTTCTCTTGAACAGAATATAAAATTTGTTACTAATAATGCTTCTGGAGTATTCAACATTTTCAATTTCTCCTAAATTATAGGAAATAATTTTCCTACTCACTCTTCAAAAATAAGGCCAAATATCATAGAAAATGAGAGTATTTTTATGAAAATGAAATTGTGACATCAGTCATTATGGGTGACACTAACCTTAGCATTCATTAAGCTTAAATATAATGTTCTTAACTTTATTACTTTCATGTTCCTTAAGGGGCCACAACATGGAAACCAAAGGTTTAGCCTATGTGTCAAAACAGTAGTTTTCAGTAATTTTAACATACAAAAACAACAATTTTTCATCTTTCACAACTCAGTGCCAACTCCCTCTAAATTTCATAGATTTCAATCAAGTTTCCAACATGAAGAATGCAATTTTAGTTTCACCCATTATTTTCTATTGTTGCCTCTGTCACATAATAAAATGGGTGTTCAAGAATTTGAAAATAGGCCATATTTATTGAACTGATCTTGACATGGAACTAGGAAATACATGAAAGCCCAGTTGTGGAACCTCAATATTGATCTGCATCTTTGTACATTCATTTAGAATTGTTATCATAGTATTGTCCTAAGAATTATGATGGTCAGGAATTATCTTCTGATAGAGCAAGTAGCATAGTCCCTTCTCTATACTGGTTAAAGAATACTTATCCAGCTTTATGAAATTATTTACATGCATATCCATAGCACTTGGGAAGCAAATATCTTTGCAAATGGCCCTAATCATATTACAGGATGAGCCTTAGGAAGTCATAGAACATATTGGAGAACTATTATATAAAGAGAGGATAAACTGGGGTGCCTGGGTGGGTTAGTCGGTTAAGTGTCCAACTTTCACTTAGGGCATGATCTCATGGTTCGTGGGTTCGAGCCCCGCGTCGGGCTCTGTGCTGACTGCAAGCTCAGACCCTGGAGCCTGTTTCAGATTCTGTATCTCCCTCTCTCTCTGACCCTCCCCTGCTCACGCTGTCTCTCTCTCTCCTAGAAATAAATAAAAATATTTAAAAAAAAAATAAAGAGAGGATAAACAATACTTTTATTAAAGCTACAAATGTCACTTTTAGGATAAATAACAAATTCTAGTGTATAGGTTACATATACTCAACATACATATTCAACACGTTCTTGTGGGGGGTCTCCTGATCGAATTCGGGTGTCACCAGATATGGGCAACCTGATCAGGTGGAGGGTAGCAGCATAGGTGATAAAAGAATTCACCCAAGGCACCAAAGGAGATAGAAGTTTATTGAGTAAGGGAGTTGTGGGCAAGACAACAAGACAACAAGAGAGACACCTTCTGCCAGGAGGCAATTGTGGGGAGGCTGCAGTTAAACAGGAAGGTGAGAAGGTTTGGAAACATATGGAATTTTTCTTTTTTGGAACCTGTGTCTGAGTGTAAGTAACCCATTGATTAGCTCAGGCTAAGGAAATTTTGAAGGGATGTCACCTAACGGGCTTGTCTGTATTCATTCAGGGAGTTGGGGGTCATTGTTGGTCCTCCTATCTTACTCAGGGTTCCATTGTTCAAGTTGGTTGCCTATAGGGGCACCTGGGTGGCTCAGTTGGTTAAGTGTCTGACTCTGGCTCAGGTCATGATCTCACAGTTCTTAGGTTCCAGCCCCATGTCGGGCTCTGTGCTGACAGCCAGCTCAGAGCCTGGAGCCTGTTTCAGATTCTGTGTCTCCCTCTCTCTCTGACCCTCCCCTGCTTACCCTCTCTCTCTCTCTCTCAGAAATAAAATAAAACATTAAAAAATAAAGTTGGTTGCCTATAAGTGGCCTCCACATTTCTCATATTTAGATATATAACACTCAAATTTGTCTCTAAGAGAATTATTTACTTATGTCCAAAATTGATTTTTATAGCAACCATGTTAGTATCAATTTTGAGTCATTCTTTTAAGCCCTTATTATTACAATAAAGATGATTTTTATACCATATAAGATATTCAGAAATTTTAGCAGAGAATTACTTACAACAGAACTTAAATAGAGCTAAAAGAAACTTTTGAGAAAAAAAGGTGATGTAAGATTCTTTTTTTTTTTGGAAAAGGGTAGGCTGCTAGTTAAAAAAAGAATATTATATATATATAGTATTATGTATATATATGTATATACCCATAATTTCTATCTAAAATTCTCACATGCAAAGTATACAAATTGTCTTTTAATAAATCAAATAAAATATGTCTTATTTGAGTCATTTTTGTTTGCTCCAAACCTGGCTGATACATTGAAGGTCAAGAGAAACTTGCTAAAACAGTTTTTCCCAAAACTGGGATTTCTACAATGATGACAATCCAGAATAAAGTTGAGGCAACCAACAGGAGATAGTCAATTATTCTCTAAAAATTTTTCAAGAAAGCACACTTATAAGCAAATAAAACAAACCAAACTCAAAAGTTTCATATACCATCACTATAACTTAACAACAAAAAAGACATTTTAATGTGTATAATTTAGGTGATAGTCTCAAAGTAAAATATCTTAAGCTGCATCAGTGAGAAACTACTAAACTGTCTTTATTTTTCTCATATGGTATAGGTGATTAAAAATAATGTCACAGGAACAGGATTTTTCACCAATTTTGGTCACTGTTCAAAATTCTCCAATACCTTCTTTCCTAATAAACTTTGTCACCAGAGATCAATGTTTATAAATGTACTAGTCTCGCTAGTTTTAGAATTATCTTATCTTTAATTACTTATTTTTATCTTTTAATACTTAATAGAGGATCTTGTATTTTATAAAATTACTATCAAGTGCATTTTCTACTATCACATTTAACATTTTTAAAATTCTGCCATGACACATTTCACTCAGGGTTGGTTACACAATAATGAAATGGAGCATATTTTTTTCTTAGATGGAAAGTATCAGTTTTTCCATTTATTGTTACAAAGCCAAAAATTATTTTGTACTACTGCAAGTTGGCAGCCTTCCTTGGGCTGAGTTTGGGGACACTATTCTATTTTCTTCCTCTTCAAGTTGTATCTACTAATAGTTGTTTTCTTTTTGAAATTAGATATATATTTAATAATAAAGTACATCAAAATATATCTTAGAAAGATGAGGATGATCAATAAATACATAGGTTTTTTTTTTTTCATTGGAAATTAAGTGCCCAGTATCCTGAGAATTTTGTCCTCTGAGTGAGGCTTTTGCAGCTAGTCTGTGTGGAAACTTGATTTTGGATGTAACCTGAGCTCTTAGGTTGGGGTTAACTACTGGCTTGTTTGTTGTGGATAAATTTCACACTCTTAAGTGTGTTATGCCATTAAGTGTAAATTTTATTCACTCTTCCAATGCTAAAAGACACTATGATGAATTCTTGCTACTTTACTTAAAAATGAGAAAATGAACTAGGAACTATGGTTCTGAGACTTAACCCATAAATTTTATGCCAACCTCTCTCTTTCCTTGGAGGATTTACCCTGGGATTAGGGAAAAGTCATAAATTCTTGATTCACAAGATTCAAACACATATGCCCAAATATTTTATCTCAGCTGCGTACACTTCTAATATATTTGCATATGACCTAAAGATCCCTATCTTTGCTTTTATTTTGTTTGTATTATTGTTGTTGTTGTTGTTGTGCATGTCTTCTGGATCATGAGACTTTTTTTTTTTTTTTAACAACCTAAGATGCTGGTAAGAAGTATGGCAGGTGAACAGTCAACGATCTTCTTTATCCTTTCAAGTATTGTTCCAATTTCTATGATAACACTATCTGTATCTTGCTCTCAAGATGTAGCAATGGAGTGCATTCTGAAGCATTTTTTCTCTGGAAATTGTACTTCATTCTGATTTGAATCAGACCTTTAGGTAGACTTAAACATCATTCAGCTCTAAGACTTCTGTCCAAGGTAGAAGCCTAACAGTTGCTAAGCTCTACAGAAAGAATTTAAGTTCTCATGTATATCTTAGCTTTCTCATCCTGGAGCAAAAGATACTGTAGTGAAGTCAAGTACAGATTGGAGACAGTGAGTGGTTTTATATCCCACAACTTGCTTCTCTGCTACATTAGAGCCAATGTGTATCAGGAAAGAAAATATTCTATTAAGTTTTCCAGTTTCATCTTTTGTGATTCTAGAATTTATCTGATTTAAAGGCATATTCCTGCTACTATTCCTGAGAGTCATTGCTAAAACATAGTTCATTTTATTATGGAAACAGAGTAAGCTAATTATCTCCTGAGAACGTGCTATAACTTTAAGGGTTATGCACAAGATGTTAACTAATCACACAGCTCCCAGATATTTGTAACATGCAGTGTGACTCCGAGGTCGTATTTAAATGAGTGCTAGGCATGACTTGTGATGTGTTGTTTCTGGTGCTGCATGGAAGAAAAAATGGTACATTATGCAAGGTTAAATTGACAAGATTTGACATGTCTTGTTTCAGATACAACAGAAGTGTACTATATTTTATCAGTGTGTAACAATCTGCAGAATTTTCTAAGAAATAATATCTTTAGTTTAAAATATTTATGAAGTGAAAGAGGTGACATCAACTGCCAGTTGCAAATATGATGCAAATTAATGCAAACTGGTATGGGTTAACATACATGTGTTAAAATAAAAATCTTTTTAAAAAATCATATCTTAAAATGATTCCAGTAATATGAATTGGGTAACTTGTAGTCTTTTTCATTTTTAACATATGTTGAAGTCAGTGTTATTGCTGCTGGTAGTATGAAATTCATTAGAAATATTCAGGATGTGAAATTAACAGAAAAAAAATGTGCAGAACTGACACATTTGATTCGCAAATCTATTACTGAGTATCTTCATGTCAAGACTAAATTTTTTTTAATTGACAAACTTCTCTGAAAATACAGCTACAATCCTGGGTTTACTTAGTTACTACCTATATAAACTCTATCACTCTATCCATGGATTCACTCTATCCATGCTCTCACTTTTGTATTCTAAAAACTATTGAATTTGCTCTCCTTAGTGTCCTCAGACTTTCTAATTCCCAAACAAGACATAAGACGAAGCTGGAGCCATTATACTCCCAAGTTTCTCTCACATGGTTAGTTTCCTATTTCTGTTGAAAACTCCTATCAAAATAATCTGTTATATTATTTTGTTTCCTTACTTACATCTCAGAATATTTTTCTCTCTTTCACATACTCTATTTTTTCTAACTTATAAGAAATGTCCTTGAGTGTTTTTGTTCTTACAGTTTTCTTTCTCTTCATCAGTATTTTCCTTTTATTTTTGTCTTCAATTTATCCTAACATTTTATTACTCTTATAGCACTTTTTATGTACTCACTTTCAAGGTGCTTTTTTGTGCACATTTATTTCCTTTAATAGATTTTATATACACAGAAAATTATTGGATTTATTATTTATAGCAACAATTCATAAGTGTATAGGAACTTTCAATTTTTCAAAATGTTGTCATATTGTATTTTTCTTTAGAAAACAATTACCCTATGTTCTATCTTTCCTTTCCTTTCATTTTTTCTGCAATTTCTCTTCCTTCCTTCCTCTTTCTTTTTCTTTCTTTCTTTCTTTCTTTCTTTCTTTCTTTCTTTCTTTCTTTCTTTCTTTCTTTCTTTTTCTCCTCTCTCTCTCCAAAGTACTAGCTGTCATGTAACACTTGTTCAAAAACTACTCATGGGTAGAATAAGGAAGATAAAGGTCTTTTTGCTTTCAACAACTTTGGTCCTAAAACCTGATGGGGTTTAAGTTTCTTAAGGTAGTCTAGGTTACTACTTGTATCCTCAAAGAAATGAAGGCTTTTCCTACTTGTCAAATGTATTATTTAAGAACGACAGAATCCGAAGAAAATGACACTCTTTTTATTTGAACAGCTATGTGTTTTCTTCCTGTATTATGTTTTCTTCCTCCTAAAATATATTATGAATTTAATACACTAATTATAAAATTATTAACCATTTGAGGCAAAACTTTTTACTTAATTCAGCAATGAACTTTTTTCCTGCTTATTTTTTGATAGGGCATTTCTGTAAATACATATTCTGGTGTCTATTAGAAAACATAATACAGAAGTTTAAAAATATTATTTACTTTTAAGTTCCCTGTATTTAGCTAATCATATCCCTGGAAGCTTACTGTATGAATTCTAAGTCTTCTAATATTTTAATATGTGTTCTTGCTTAATATTTTATCATGCTCACTTTTTTTTTGAATGAGAAAAACGCATTAACTCTTTTCTTGTTGTTAGTATCTATGACATAGAGAATATATGAAGTCATGTTAGGCATCACCAGCATTAGGAAACCCATTTCTTCTTACAAGCAAAGACACTTTGAGAACATCAGTGATGAAAACAAAACAACATGACAGAAAGTAAGAAAATAAGAAAGTCAGAAGGAAGGAAAGAAGGAAGGAAGGAAGGAAGGAAGGAAGGAAGGAAGGAAGGAAGGAAGGAAAAGAAAGAAGAGAAAGAGGGAGAGAGAGAGAGAGAGAGAGAGAAAGAAAGAAAGAAAGAAAGAAAGAAAGAAAGAAAGAAAGAAGAAGGAAGAAAGAAGAAGGAAGGAAGGAAGGAAGGAAGGAAGGAAGGAAGGAAGGAAGGAAGGAAGGAAGAAGGGAGGGAGGGAGGGAGGGAGGGAGGGAAAGAAGGAAGGGCCCTCAACTAAATGTGCCCAGAGCTCCTTTACTTTCCACCAACCCAACTAAAACGTTCCCATATTCTAGGCTTCAAAGTGAGAGAAATTAGTTCACAACAGCAATTTACATATTGTTTAATGCTTCATGTGCTACTTCATCTTTTCTGGGCTAATTCTGTCCACATTTACTCATTGAAGTACCTCCTTCCAGTGTTGTTTCTCTTTCTGATTCCCACCCGAGCAAGATATGCCAAGGGAAAACACAAAAATTGGCTGTCTCTTATCATTTCTTTATGTTTTCAGAGAATTGGCTGACACCCAATTCCCTATAAACTATCTAATGGTCTTGGCAATTTCCTTAAACAATACCCGTAAGTTCTCTCACCTAAGCCTGAGCAGGTACAATAGAAGGCTTAGTTGAAAAGAAAAGAAAAACAATGAACATGTGGATGAGCCTCTCAAGTTTTTACATGCAGATAATAAGAATCAAGGGTCAAACCATATGGGAAATGTCCTTCAATTTGACCATGAAAATGGAACAGATCTTTAACAAAGTGGTTCAGCTGTTTAAAAAGCATAAGGTGACCAGATGTGCATCTGTTTACCTTCATTTCCTAGTTATTTTCATATCCTGAGGGGAAAAAGTTTCATATTAATGTCTTGGCTTCAACTAAAGTAGCAGCAACGCTTCTGGAGAGAGCCTTATTTCCTCCCAGGAGAAAACTAAGATGCATTTTGATTAAGAGGAAAAACCTGACCTGAGAACTAGGATTAAAATATAACTGTAGTCACATATATCAATGTTTCGACATTTAAAAAATAAGTATTGTAAACATGGAATACATGTATCCCCAGAGATATGTAATATGGTAATGAAGCACACAGGGATCCAAAGTGCAAATGTGGGATATGACCTTACAGCATCAAAAAAAAATTATTGGGGCACCTGGTTGCTCAGTCAGTTAAGCCTCCAACTCTTGATTTCAGCTGAGGTCTTGATCTCACGGTTTGTGAGATCAAGCCGTGCGTTGGGCTCTGTGCTGACAGTGCAGATCCTGCTTGATATTGTTCTTTCTCCCTCTCTTTCTGCCCTTCCCCCACTCTCTCTCTCTCAAAATAAATAAACCTGAAAAAAAGAAAATCCAATTTATTGGTAAGCTAATTGTTAATTGATTTAATATACTAATCAAATTAAAATTAGCACAGATATGATGCCTGCAGTGTATTAGTGAATTACTATGATCAAAGGTCAAATTCTTATCCCTGTTAATGGGCACTAGGTAAATCAATCCACATACTGCTTTTCATTTATGCATAATTTGTAAGTAATAAAACCAAAGTTCTCTCCTTGTCTGAGACAGCCCTATGCCAATTCAGAATAAAACTGGGTTCTATGCAATTTTGGTTTTTCATTTTTCTCTTTAAAAAATTGGTGAACATGATCTCAACCTAGAAGCATCTGTAAGAAAGGAGATATTGGACTTGAGCAAACCTCTGAGAGTGTGGTGTGACCTCCACTCGTACCATTAGGAAGATGTATCTTGTCACCTCTGCCTATCCCTTTGGAGTGACCAGACCCTGGTGTTCAGATGACTATGATACTGATGAAACAGGAGACTTGTTGTCATTACAGTTCTAGAGACTTTCCCTGAATCTTATTCCTCGATGGGGTAGAAGCAGGGAGACCATTCATACTGTGGCAGATTGAAGAGTGAAAAGGGTATTACTAATAACTGTGTTGGGACAACAGGAATATCCTGAGAAAATAGGGCCCGTTTGCCACTGCTCAAAGGGAATTTTTAGGAGGAGGAATTAAAATCTGAGTTAATTTGATACACTGATTCTAATAGTGTTTTTTGAAGTGATATATGTTAGAATAGAAGAGCCTGATTCTTCTCACAGTATCATTCCCCAAAGTGTGCCACAGAAAATGCCAAAATGACATTAGGTTTAACATAGAGCACATTAAAATCAAACACATTTAGAGACCATTAATATTTTTACTAATTCAAGCATATTTTCTTCATGTGATCCTAAAGGCATCAAATGGAATTTAAGAGATATTCTTTGTAAATGATTATAAATAAGTTTTAAAAAATTAATTTTGAAAATGAGTATCAGTAAGTAGTACCAATATTTTAAAAATATACCTCTAATGTCTTGAGATCATTTCAACAGGTGGGTTTTATAAAATAAGTACCTTATGACTTATCTGTTCTAATTTTGGTTTCATCATCTGTAATATTCGGTTAAAATTTTTGACCTCCTTAGATTTGGATAATGGTATGGTGAAGAGATATAAGTGATATTTGTATGTCTAACTTAACAGTCATCTTGTAATAGTCAGTGGTCCTGAAGATATGTAATTTGGTACAAATGAAAGTTGGCTATTAGAAGAAGATTGAGAATTGAAGTTCTGGGCATTAACGCAGTGGTTCTTTGTACATGCGATTTCCTTGTCTTTGTCTTCTTCCTCCTCTTCCTTTCAGGCTAACTCGGGCTTATTCTTCACATTTGGTTTGGGTAGAAACTCATCTGGGAAGCATACTCTCATGATCTGAAGGTATTAATTATATTTCTGTAGTGTTACATGTATACCTTTATCACAGCATGGCTGACATGTATCTTTTCATAGTATTTACTATAAAATGGTGTGTTTACCAGGCTTCTCAATTAGAATTTGAGCTCTATTTTCAAATTGCATAATTCTCAATGCTATTGCTGAAGTGGAAGGCCCTAATTCCAACCCCAGTCCAAAGGTCTAAATATTCACTGAACTCCTATTATGAAAGGTGCTATGCTGGGCTCACTGTACATGATAAGTCCAAAGCACACACAAAATTTATGTTCCTGGTTTAAAAGTAAAATGTAAATATTCAGAAAAATAAAGATAAAATGATCCTACCACTTAACCTGGTAGTGAATGCCAGCGCCATGTTTTTGATATTGCTTCTATGGACTCTGGGAATTCCACAGCCATTAGAACACATATCTGCCCCAAAACAGCTGCTGATATTTGAGCTTTTGTTTTGTTTTGTAACTGTGTGCGTTTTCATTCTCTCTATCCCTCCCTCTTTTTCTTCCTTTCTATCACTCTGTCTCTGTATAAAATAGTTGTTTTTCCCCTCTTACAGTAGAACTATGCCTTCCAGAGAGCCCTAAACATGAGAGAATTACATGCAGGGTAAATACAGTTTGTTAAATGAAACTATAATCCAATAATACTATGATATGAGATTTCTGCCAAAAGCTAGCACACACACAAACAAAACTAACAAGCAAACAAAAACAAACAACAAACCCTCTACATATCCTACTAAAATGGCTACAAATGCATTAAAATAATATATGTAGATAAAGATTTGTGAGGTAATTCCATAGCTTGTCAAACATTCTACATTGATTGTGATGACACAGAATAGTATATGTGGTCATAATAAAAAAATGGGAAATACAATTTCTCAGGTCAAAAACCATTTATCAATAATATGATATGCTTACTCTACAAAATTTAGAACAATGCAATGAAGGAAAAATGCCTAAGTTGTAATGACCCAAAGTCTATTACTGTTAATAATTTTATACATTAAACCCATTATTTCCTTTGCAATATTTTTCTTGTAATATTTTTACATAGTTATATTCTAGCCATTCAAAAGCACATTTTATTATTGAATTATATTCTTTTAATCATACAGGGCTCAAATATTAACTATGCTTAGTAGGGATTCAGAGGGTGAAGACAAATTTAAAACTTTCTTGATTCCCTTATTTACTTTGTGGTATTAAAAATAATTGTCAGTTTAGTGGTTTTGAGTTTGTTTATTTTTGTTCTTTGAGAGGGAAAGAACACATGCGTGAAGGAGAGTGGAGATACATGGGGAGAGGGAGAAATTTAAGCAGGGTCCATGCCCAGCAGGGAGCCCAATGCAGGGCTCCAACTCATGACCATAAGATCATGACCTAAGGTGAAATCAAGAGGTGGACCTTTATATGACTGAGCCACCCAGGCACCCATGTTTCTGAGGGGTTTTTCTTAATTTTTAATGTTTATTTGTTTTTGAGAGAGAGAGATAGAGCATGAGAGGGGGAGGGACAGAAAGAGAGGCAGAAGCAGTATCCAAAGCAGGCTCCAGACTCTGAGCTGTCAGCATAGAGCCTGACGCGGGGCTCGAATCAAAAAAAAAGGTGAGATCATGACGTGAGCCGAAGTTGGAATCTCACCTGACTGAACCACTCAGGTGCCCCACTTAGGTTTTGAGATTAAAGGACACAGTTTAAAAGTCCTAAAACATCAGGAACTAAAAGGACTTGATTGATCTGTGAGCTCTTAGGACAAAAGATAAGGGTTGAAATCAATCCTGATAATGTGTCTTTACCCACACTCTCCTGTTTGTCATTTGGGTGAAAGTGTCTGACGTACATTAACATGGAATTGCTAGGAAAACCCTTGGGAAAGTATTTCAGTATAAGCATTTACATAATATTTGAGAAAACTTCCATCTCTGAGGAGGTATCAGTCTGGAATACTATCAGAATTTCATGGCATACTGAAGAACTTGTCCTGGGATTTCTGTTGGACAAAGATCTCAACTTCTATTTCTATCACTTCAGGAGCTAGGGACAAAGGAGACACAGACAGTCACAGCAAATATCATATGTCCCAGATGTACTTTGTTCTCCTTCTTAACATAATGAGATCTATGCTGACAGGTTACATGAACAAACCATGCATTCTTATTCAGCTCTCACTAGAGAGGAGAAAGGAGGAATAAGTACAAATCGATGTCCTAGTGCATCACAATTACTGCCTTATTTTGCTGACTCAGTGTTTACTTTTTGAGAAAATACCTCTCCTGCCTTTATCAGGGGATAGAATCTAATCTCAGACAGAGCAGTGTTCTATGGCACAAGGTAGGCCACCAGTCTTTTCTGCCACCACATCGTTCTTGGTTGTGGGAATACCAGAGGACTGGCATCCAAGCCTTGATGTAATAATTTATGGGAAATGGGAGAGCTGCAGATTGCCCTGTCACCTCAGACTGCTACCAGAATCAACTGCCTTAAACACTAGGCTGAGGATGGTTATTTTGGAGTTCTGCAGGAGGCCAGCTTCTTCTCTGCAAGGTCAGAGCTGTCAGCACAGAGCACACTAGGGGGCTCAGATTACTGGGGTTCAGTCAAATTTATTGTTAGTTGGTAGTTGATGACACTGATCTCAAGGGTCAGCTTCTGCATCTCCTACCCCTCTGTGGTAGAAAATGATCCCAAGCCAAAAGTGTGATGAGACTAATCCTTAACAGTGAAGCAGGACACTAGAAAGTAGTGAGAAGTGGTCAAGTGACCACTTCTCAGGTATGCCTATGTTTGTCCGAGGCAGATGGGAAAGTGGTTTGTCCTTGAAAAGCAGCCTACGAGGGATATTTTGTCTGGTGGCTGTTCTCCCTGCTGGGGAGCATAAGATAATATGGATTTGATCCCGGCCGGCAGCACAAGTCTAAGACAGGTAAGTACTAACCAGGATCTACAGCATTATTCTCAAATCTGTCTCAGTGACAAGGGACTCTGGAAATTCAGAAAGTCTAGGGAAAGAGAAAGTTCTATGTGTGATTTATTTAACCACAATTCCTAGAGTCTGATAATCTGTTATTTTCATTAACAGATAATTGGTAGGGTAGTTTTGGGATTGGTAGTTTTCATGGTTTGCCCTGCTCTGATAAAAGGCACATTGGCGTACCTGACAGAGCTAGCTAGGTGAATGGAGAGGGAAATGGTAAGAGCCCTAGGATAACATGAACACTTACTGAAGGAAAGTCATCGAAACAGCAACATTAGCAGATATAGTTACTTTTACCTATTACCCATTGCATCAGAGGGCATGGATGTTGCTGGCTGGATGTCAAACTCGAGGAGAAGAAACTTGTTATTTTGCAGAATATTTTGCTCATTGTTGTGGTATGTGTTGGTTTATTCAGGATAGTTCCTTTAGTTTTTGTAATGCTTATTTATTTATTTTTGAGAGAGAGAGAGACAGAGACAGAGAGTGCACAAGCAGGGGTGGGGCAGAGAGAGAGATACACACAGAACCTAAAGGAGGCTTCAGGCTCTGAGCTGTCAGCACAGAGCACACTACTGCGCTCAAACTCACACATTGTGAGATCACAACCTGAGCTACAAAGGCATCCCCAGGATTGTTCCTTTAGAGTGAAAGTAATGGAAAAAAGAGCTACTGGATGAATAGTAATAAATATTTTTTTGTCTCTTGAGAGATAATACTAAATTGAATTGAAATAAGAGCTTATACTTTCTATTAACACTTTATGGGAGTGTTTTTTTTTTTTTTTTCTTTCCCAGTGCATGCAAACCAGTTGAGACTGATATAAAGGGGAAGGAATATGACACATATAAGAGGCATAAAAGGGTAAATTTTTTAATTACATTTGATTTTTACTATGATTGAAGACCTTTCTGTATATTTGTTCATTATTTGCTCTTTGGTTATTTTTCTGTTTACATCTTTTATAAATATAATAACAATTTTCTTAATTTGGCATCATACCAGATAAACCTTCAATAAATTTTCTGCTCTATAAATTTCTATACCTAGAAAATTAAAAGTTACCTTAATTGCCCTATTATGCATTAATCATTTTACTGTTAAAATGTATTTTAGCATGTAAGAATAAAGATAAGACAAGAAAATTTAAGTACTAAGCTAGAGTGTTTTTACCTAAAATTAAGTATTTGCACACAAATCTGACTTAATTAAAAGTGAAACAGTATGTAGTAATCAGTTTTCTCTATTTCAGACCAGACAGCGTAAGGAGAAATGGACAGATGAAGTATATGTTTCATCATATGATAATTTGATTTTGGAAAAAAATTAATTTATGACAAAGAATGGGGTAGCTCTTTCAAATATCTCCATTTTTTTTCTTCTCCAACCACTAAACTGTAATGTTTTTATTTTAGTAGGAACTGTGGTATAGAATAATGCATATTGAGAAATAGTGTTTTTAAAATAAAAGATTTTTAATTATTAGTTGTACCAAAATATTCTATGTTACTATTTTAATATTAACTGATTTCATTTTCTTGGCTTCTAATAAGTCTTGTACACATATGCCACTAACTTATGACTCAGGTTTTTTTCTTTTTTGCTATTAATTTTTTCCTCATTTTTGGTAAATGGATATAATCTGCTTTCATAGTAGACACACTGTACATAATTTTTATACCTACTTTTCCCCCCAGTATGTTTAGCCATAAAATTTATGGAAGTTTTGCAATATTTTCTATAAATGTAATCATTTTTCTTGAAGACTAACATGGACATCTGCTTCCCCCTAGAATCAGGAGGCCAAGTAAGTCTTTGGCTGGGCCCTCATCACCCCTACTGACTTTAGAGGGAATATCTAAAACTCATCCAAGAATGGAATTGAGCTCATAAAAAATATCACAAGGAAGGTTTAGATTTTTTATATTTGTGGGTGGGTTCATTTTTATTATTTTTAGCTATTAAAAAGTATTGACATTGAAAAGAAACAAATGGCAAAAACATGCAAATGATTCTATTTTTAACTCATGATTAGTTCCTTTTCATTTTAGTGATGTTTCAGCTCAATGGTCTCCCTATCCTGAAATTATATAGTGTATCTATTTTATGAAAATATCTAATCTGTTTTAAATTGAGTGGAAAGATGAATATAATAATTCATTTTTATGTTTTGGTTCCTTGATTATCTGCTCTTTTAGAAACACAAGTTATATCTTAGGTTTATTGCCCTCCTTTTAAAATTTTTATGTTTTAAAATAAATTATGTAAAATCATCCCTCATATTTACAGAAACAATTGAATAAGTCTATTCATATAACTGTTTGTGTCTCAGATATTTTACTTTCTCCTTTCTTTTTCTCATTTCCTCACTCTTTCCTTGCTCTGAGTTTTTACATATATTTCTTCATAATCTAGTACCTAATCTGGTATTACTCTCCACAGGAATTATGTCTTTTTGAATGATACATTTCTTATCTGAAACAGCTTCATGAGTAAGAAAAGTAAATAAAAGACCATGTGTGTTGTTGTGTCTGTGTTGGTTACCCACCCATATGTACAATGGCAGTTCTAATGGATGTCTAATGGATGTCTAACTGGTGGCATTTTGGTCATCTACTTATAAGTTAACTTTGTGAAACTCAAAACCTCATGTTTCTCTACATCTACATTCCCAGGGCAAGCTATAAAACTAATTTAAGCTAAAAAAGCCTGGGGAACAAAACTGGCTATAGCTATCCATAATCATGTTTATTATATTCCTACCTCTACCTTCACATCTTTATTACATAACATATTCCTTTATTGCTACATTTTCTTTAGGGAAGAAAGGAAGTTGCTTGTGGGTGGATGAAGTTCTCAAGTCAGACTTTCCTAGTACGTGCCTCCATGAATGTTATCTCACTGAAATTGTGGATGAGTTCTCTCTGGATAGCTCTGTCCTTTATATTTATTTGCCTTGGGAAATTTTTGCAGGGCCTATTTCACAAGGAGATACACTGTAACTCTGTAAAAGCTTAAACTGACTGAAACGATCATACCTAGCATGGGTATGGGGATCCAGAGGGAGTGTAATGAGAAAATATGGTTTGGAGAAGGAGCCAAGGTAGATCTATGTTGATAACAAAAGTCTTTCTTGACACAGGGCTCAATATGAACCGCAAGATCATGACCTGAGCTGAAATTAAGAGTTGGATGATTAACTGACTGAGCCACCCAGGTACCCCAAGAATGCATGACTTTCTTTTCTTTTTTTTTTCATGCACTGCAGAATATTCTAAGACTTTAATTAGGGTAACCCTAAAGAAAAAAAGAAAACTCAGTGAGAATTGGATGACATTTATTCCCGTATCTAAGAATGCTTAAAGTCCAATTTCAAAAATTAAAAAAAAATTTTCTTGTCATGAAAAGAGCAGAATTTTCTGACAATGAAATTCTCAGGCACTCCACCCATGTTTTCTGTACTAAGACTGAGAGGGTTACTAAATAATGGGGTTCCTTTTTCCCACGTGGAGGAAAAGCACCCCAGCTTAATTTCCATGGAATCAAAGAAGGAAGGAGAACTACACTATACCATAAGCTCCAATGTTCCCAAATTCCTCAAACTGCAAAGTAATTATTTTTATCAGATAACCCATATAAATGGCTGGCACCAGGGGTCTGGCAGGAAACAATTTGATGGTTCTTACATTGATAAGGCTTTGTTCATGCATACATTATAAAAACAAAGAATAAAAAGTAGAGGGCTCCACATGGATCTGAATCTATGCTTGCTCTAGGACTCACTGGCTCCCTATAAAAACTGCACTTATAATAGGTCTCTATCTTTCTGAACTTGGTCTTACAATTTTTCTTTCTCTTTAATAAGCCAAAGCCTTTGGTCATGTCCTGTGTCATTATACAAGTTGTTGTAAACAATTTTCACAGTCGAGATAATACTCACTTTGCACATTACTAAAATGTTTTGTTATGGTGCTGCTGAATGTGTAGGCCGATATTTATCCTTGCTACGTTGTTAGCATGATGTAAATACAAATGAGAGGCTCACAGATGAATGTGCCTAGGGGCTATATGAATGAGTACAATTTTACCATTGTATACAGAACTGATTAATATCTTTACATAGTAGGGCATTAATAGCAACAATCAACAGAAGACAATCAGTCAAAAAGTCTGAGATTTTACCTAGGCTTTAAGGCAGAGGTAGGCAGCAAATGGATTTTACCTCCTTCAAACCATAAATAAATAAATAAATAAATAAATAAATAAATAAATAAATAAATAAAAAGAAGGATGAACAGGAGGGAAAAAAGAAGAGGAAGAAGGGGAGAAGGAAGAGGAGCAAGAGGAGACGAGATAGAGTCTAAATCACCAAACGAAGTCCAAAAAGGTTAAAACATTCACCATCCACCTCTTTGTAGACAAAGCTTGCAAACTCCTGCTCTAAAATAAGGATCTCTCTCTTTTTTTAATAACAATTTAAGTTTTGTAGAAATGTATAGTCATTATATAGGAAGAAGTGTGATTTATTCTACTACAAAAACCAAAAATATCTCTGGCCACATCTCATAAGCATGAGAAACTGATCCTGCAAAATGGATCATGGCAGGCTGAAAAGATATCCAACCTTGAGGTCTAAAGCTAATTTAAAATTTCTTAACAAACAGAAACATTGTATCCCCAGATTTCACACACACCCTGAGATGCACCAAATCTCAAAAAGGCTTTTTATTACCACCCCTGTGTTCATATTTTTATACGCTGTCTTGAAAAATATGTTTTCCCATCCTAATGTTTCATAGTGATTCAAAACAGCTTTGAAAGTGATGAAGGCCTCAGACTTGTTATGTTAGCATGTGTAGACCATAGTTAAGTCTAGCTTTAAATAGCTTTAACCTGAAGGACAATAATGGCTCTTTAAGCTTTCAAAGTATTTTTTTCCCTACTCTTTTACCCGCTATTATCTTCAGTTAGGATCTTAGAGCAAGTTTCTTATCTGCTCCAAACAATAGACCTTTGCGTAAGCTTCTGTTCCAGGAATCCATGTTTCCTAACCTGAGCCCTAAACTTTCTGTATGTGTCCTTTGGATGTCTACAATCTTATGGGCTAGAATTAAGCACTTTAGGTCCTTTTCTAAGCCAAAAATAAATGAGCACTTTTTTCTAATTAGGTACAAAGTTGAACAATGATTTTATGTAACAATGACTCACACATGAAGGGTTTAATTATTTGAAATCCACATAGCATTATTTTAAAATCTGAAGAGTACTTTTTGTTTATAATAAAATAATTTTTACTTGTTCATTTATATAATATTCAATAATTATTAGGCCAAAAGTCTGTTATCAATTCTAATGTATTTAGAATCAATTCTATTTATTTAACATTCTAATATTATTTTGTACAACAACATATAGATAGGGTAATATATTTATAGTTTTTAAAGTTCTTTCACATTTTAGGGTAAAGATCATGTGAGTCATTTACTTGTATTTCTGAAAAACAGAAAATGAGGTACAGTGAAGGAGAATGACTTATCAAGGGCCACTTGGAGCATTAAGAACTTGGAAATTTGATATTTGATTCAGATAGCAAATATCTGATATGTTTATTCCCAGAATAAAAGCCAACTTTTAATTAGGATTTGGCAGGCATTTTGGCTTTACTAATGCATATACTTTAGTCAATAGGGGAGTAGGAATGTCATGTTTTCCTATAAGCCAGTCAATTAAAAACAAAATCAAGTACAGCTAATGAATGATATTGAACTTGCTCTGTTGTCTCTGTGTTGAAACTAGAAGTCCAATTGACTTTATATAAAAGGAAACAGGTTTATGATTTGAGTTTCATATCAGATCTCTTAACAGACTTAGAGACTCGATGCAGATCAAGTCACATTCAATTGTTGTTCTTAAATTTAAGGGTGAAGATCATATGTTTTATACTTTTGGAACTCCCTTAATACTGTGTTTAACCCAACACAGGAGGAGCAGCTAACTTCATAAAAATATTCCCTCAATATTTCCAGTATTTTGTATCTGTATAAAATTCTCACATTTATTTTCCTGGAATTATTGCAGCTGATTGTTACAAAACTCTTTTAAGGTAATAAAGACATAAATCTATTCACTTTGCAGACAATTTAAAGCTACATGAGAAGGGGGTATACATTGTCTCCTAGTCTTTTTCACTACCTATCTTCTGAAATGACTCCATTGTTTTCTCTTCTAAATAATCTGAAACAGTCAAAAAGGAACAAATGAAGAATAATCATTATTTTTTAATGACTTAGGGTCTTGTGCTATAGATAATGTAACTATAACTTTCATTAAAATATGAAAGGAATACAGTTGGAAAAATTTTGGCGTTGAGAATATGAATGTCAGAAGAATTTAGCTAGACCACAATGCTGTTAGCTGTCAGATGTTATAGGTCAAGAGCTTGTGGAATGGCAACTTTATATATGTTTATATTTAAACATGTGTTTATATATTATGTTACAGCTATACCAAAATTTGTTAATGAAGATATTTCTCAGTGTATCTTATTTCCATAGGAAGGTTGACACTAGTTACTTTATAACATCTTTAATACTAAAGGAAGAACAAGATATGGTTTAAGACAGAAAACATTCTAATGATTTACTCCAGTTCTGCACCCCATTTCACACTATTGTGAGAATAAATAAGATTATATGTTTTTCCTTGATGGAATAGATATCCTCTTACATCTTCAACAAAACAAGGTATAATGTCATCAATTAAATGAGAGAAGGATATGAGAGTTTAGAATAAAGACAAATTTTCTCAATTCATAATGCTTTAAAGACGTTTTATAAAAATATAGCATGTATTTCAGATATTTTGAAATTGAAAAGTGAACACACCAAAGAGAGAATTTTGTAATTAAATTCATGTTGGCCAAGACAAAAGACAAAAATTCAACAGAGGCACATCTCAGTAAAACAAGTGTCAATATTTTAAACTTAAAACAATTTTTAAATAGATATATTTACTTATTTTGAGAGAGAGAGAGAGAGAGGGCATGTGCAAACAGGTAGGAGCAGAGAGAGGCAGGAGAGAGAATCCCAAGCAGGCTCTCTGTGCTGTCGGCTTAGAGTTCAATGCGGAGCTCAAACACACAAACCAGGAGATCATGACCTGAGCCAAAATCAAGAGTTGGACACTTAACCAACTGAGCCACCCTGGCAGGACAAGTGTCAATAGTTTTTAATTACATATAAATTTTCAACTGATTATTAATAATATAAAAATGAAAAAGAAAACTAGGTTTATATGTTACTTATTATCAAAAGTGAACATTGGCTTTTAAAATACATAGGAGAAGATTATGTACCACAAAATAAAAAAGAAGAGTATGGCTAATAGGACAAGGTCTTTCTTTTTTATTTTATTTTTTTTATATTTTTATTTATTTATTTTTTATTTCTAGGAGAAAGAGAGAGAGACAGCGTGAGCAGGGGAGGGTCAGAGAGAGAGGGAGTCACAGACTCTGAAACAGGCTCCAGGCTCTGAGCTGGCAGTCAGCACAGAGCCCGACGCGGGGCTCGAACCCACGAACCACGAGATCCTGACCTAAGCGAAAGTCGGACGCTTAACCGACTAAGCCACCCAGGTGCCCCAGGACAAGGTCTTTCGAACTGTAGCTTTTTTCCTTCCCTCATACTGAAGATAAAAGAATCAAACAGCCCTTTGGAACCTGGATGAACAGAGCTAAACAAAAACAAGTACGTTCTTCCTTAGGCTTGCGTACTGCATTAGGCTCTTCCACCACTTCACCTCTGTCCAATATAGTATCTTCTAGCCACATGTAGCTAATGCTTAAAATATGATTAGTATGTTAAAATCTTTAATATTTTAAACTTTTAATTCTTTAAGTATTAGAAAGCCACTTGTAGCAAGTGGCTAAATGTGAGTAACATAGTAACTCTTTGATGGGCTCTTGTTGTTGGATAAAACAACTCTATATTTAATCATCTGCTTTTCTTTTTTATACTAACTACAAACCCTACCTCTTTTCATTTTCTATTCCTCATGTAGGTTACTAAAAAGGGGAAGAATCTCAGAAACATTATTTTATTAGTCAATGGTTCTTATAAATGTCTCTTCAAGGTGGAGTCCCTCTTTTTCCCAAATTAGAAATAGCATAACTAATATTGTCCTAGTATAAATTTTGACTTAGTTTCTTCTTTTGGAGTAGAGTAAAAAGAGATGGTGCAGGTGGAAGTTAATCAGCCAAGGGCAGCGGGAAGACTAAGGTGATGCAGCAACATTTAGAGAAGATCCTCCTGCTCCCTCGCCCTCGTGTCCTCACCTGTGCACCTGCATCTGGTCTCTTTCTTCCTCCAGTATACAATGCATATACTGGTGGGGAAGCAAGCCACTAGTATTTTTCTGTCATTGTCACCACATGTGCAGCCTTGGACAGTTCATTTAACCTTTCTGCCGTTAGTTTCTTTAATTTCAAAATAAACTGGTAAGTTGAGGTCACTAAAGATATAGAGATAATTCAGAATAGCGAAATGTATTATATGTGAATATCTGTAGGCAAATCACAATAAAACACCAGAGTAAACAAGCATTAATTGGAAAAAAATAGACCAAAACTTGTCTTTAAAAGCACTATGTCAGGGGCACCTGGGTGGCTCAGTCAGTTAGGCGTCTGACTTCAGCTCAGGTCATGATCTCACAGTTTGTGGGTTCAAGCCGCACGTCAGGCTTTGTGCTGACAGCTCCTCAGAGCCTGGAGCCTGTCTTTGGATTCTGTATCTCTCTCTCTCTCTGACCCTCCTCTGCTTATGCTATCTCTCTCTGACTCTCAAAAATAAATAAAAAACATTTAAAAAAAACTTAAAAAAAGACATCATGTCAATATATGTAAAGTTTGCTACCCTCAAACTAGAGAAAGACTAGGTAACATTTTTTCTTTTAGTTTGAAAATTGGAAGAATTGTGTTTCTATGAAATTATCATATACTAAATCATGCTGGAGAATCAGGGTTTGTTTCTAAAAATATATTAATTATCATGAGCTTGAGCTATTTTCTCTAAATAATTAGAAAAGTGACTGGAGCAGGAGAATGGGAGAGAATGGGTTTATTTGATACTTGACTTAAACTATTGCCAAATAAAGACATTAAAAACAACACAATTGTGTTCCTCTTGATGCGTTGCATAGACAAAATTTAATTTTACCAGAAAAATATATTTTCAGGGTAAGAAATATTTATATAGTTTTCAACCCCACTAGTAAGAAGTGTTATATGTACATCCTCACATGGAATAAAATACACTGAAAGTTAAACAAGAAATTTAGTATTTATATTAAAGTGAACCCTCACTATCTTCAAGCTCAAATGACTGTCAGTGGATTAAAGTGAATGATACTTTAGACTTCCCACTCCATCCCAAATATCATAGCATTGCTCTATATAGGATCTAGAAGTTCTCTTTAAATTATTTACTAATTTACTAATAAACAACTATCTGTATGGGGACATTCTGATTACAACGACTTTTACAAAATTATTTCTTAAAGTATTTTGGTTTTAGTATTTTTGCATATAAAAAATAAAATTGATTATTAAAACTAAAGCCAAATTGAATAACATGAAATCACCAAAGTTCTCTTTCGACAGTGTTGTTGAGGTAGTCTTTTATGGGCTGCAAATGGAAAACATTTTCTGTCTGGAATCATGCCTTCGTGTCTATTCTTGTCACACGAACAATTATATCCTCTACTTCTTTGTAGTGAAGGTTAGGGAAAGAAAAGAAGAGATGGAGGGAAGGCTAGAGAAAAAAGAGGAAGAGAGAGAAAGAGAAAGAAGGAAGGAGAGAGCGAGACAGAATATATTGGTCTTCCATACTGTGATTCTGATTGATACACAAGTCATCTCATGGAATCCAACCAAATAATTGTATGCTGTTTACTGTTTTTAAAGGCTAGAATCACTGTGCTTCTTTTCAGATATTTTCAAAACTTTATCAACTCAATGATTACCTTTATATTTAAGTCAGGTCAGTTTTAGGGATTATATTTCAAAACAAGTGAAGTTTCAACAGTGTTTTTACAACAATAAACAGGATTCTAGGTTCCTTGGTAAAGAAAGTGCAAAGTGCAATATGACTAAATCAGGCAAATTAAGTGAATTTTAACTTGTCAGATACGGTTGATTTTCTAGAATGTAGCAATTATTTATGAGGACTGTGAAAGTGTAAAGATCTCATATACATTTTAGATATGCTTCTATCAGGGCTGTTTTTATATAATCTGCTTCAGGTAGATATGGTGTAACAGCATCTTTTTGTCAATTTTTCCTTCTGTAACTGCTGAAATCTACACTTAAGCTGAACAAATTATTCTGAGCAGCCAGTAAACAGAAGCAATCAGCAAGATGTAGATGGAAATTAGTCTACTGTATGTTGGAAATGGCCAGTGGACATGCCCTTTGTCCAGCCTACTAAGGGAGGACTCTATTAAGAGAAAAAAAAAACAAAAACAAAACCAGAAAAATACACACATTGTTAAGTTACTGTTTGCTGAGAATACAAGATAAAGGGAAATTTGGGAGTAAATAGTTTATACTATAAAATGAACATTTTCTGTTATGGCACATGATGAGAAATTATTTGAAGACAAGTTGTTAAGAACTGTCCTTAAAGGCAAATTTTCTTTTCTCCTTTCTAAAATACATTTGACTTAACTTTCCATTGGGGATTCACCAAATTACACTTTCATGAGTAATTAGAGAACACACAGTGGACTAAGAAAAAAATACTCAAAAAGTCTGGAAAAGAGTATATATTTTGTAAATGGTGGGTAGAGATTTAACTCTATGTTTCATTAAAGTGAAAATATCAAAATTAGATTATGAGGCTGACCTGACACCAAAGGCTGCTGACCTATTCCTGAGCATTTATGAATAACAGGATAGGTTATTCCTAGCCTGATATACAGAATAATAGCTGATAGAACTCTGGAAAACATATTCATATGTTTCCATATATTCATTTCATCATGACAAAAAAGTCCACAAAATCTTTTACCCCAAAAATGTATTAGAAGAGTTGATTCATTCATCCCTGTTAGAAATGGATTGTAATTTTTTTTTTAATTATTTTTATTTATTTCTAGGAGAGAGAGAGAGAGAGACAGCGCGATCAGGGGAGGGTCAGAGAGAGAGGGAGACACAGACTGAAACAGGCTCCAGGCTCCGAGCTGGCAGTCAGCACAGAGCCCGACGCGGGGCCCGAACCCACGAACCGCGAGACCATGACCCAAGCGAAAGTCGGACGCCCAACCGACCAAGCCACCCAGGCGCCCCGAAATGATTGTAATTTTTAAAAGTCCACTTTGTCAGTTTTTTCTCTGTGATTTGTAGCATCATTACTACAATTAAAGTGAGAAGAAATCAACAATATTCATTTTATTTTAGGAGACTACGTATCATTAGTTCATCCAAGAACATGCATGTTACCTTTAAATGGCAATGCCAGCCCTACCCTTTAATTTCACAATGATGAAAGTCATGGTATCAACAAGAACAAGACCTTAAACTTCGTTCTTCTTCAAAAGCAGCTTGGTGTTCTTGGCAACTTTAATTTTCACATATATTTTAAATTCATTAAAGTTAAAAATGTTTGAATATTGCATTTTAAAAGCTATAAATACAGTATATTATGTCACTTACGTGGATATTTTAAATTTACTCAGTTTTTACATTTATCCACATATTTTATACATAATTTATTAGTTTTCCATAGGTATTATATACTCAAATATCACTTCAAATATTATTTTTTAATGTAACACTCTGTGCCTAGTAGATAGACATGTAATTGATCTTTTTTAAACTAAATTTTTAACCAGCAATTAAGATAAATACACCTAATATAAATACTTGGCCTGCTGACACTTTTGAATTTTATGTAAATATGATGTCATATACAAAGATGTAAATTACATTTATTTTTACAACTATTTTACCATTTATTTATGTTTTCTTGCCTTAGTGCACAGGGGTAGTATATCCAGTATAATTCTACATGTAAGTGATAATAGCAGACATTGTTCCTTTTTGCTTGGTCTCAAAGGAAAGAATTTAATTATTCACCATCAATTATATTAATGATATAGCCTTTAAAAATCCTCTTTTTAGATCCGAGTTCTCATATATTCCAACTTTAATAAGAGGTTTTGCATGTAGAAAATTGGTTTTAATAACTACTTTATTCTGCACCTACTAAGATGTTCTACATAATTTTCTCCTTTATTCAGTTAATGTAGATAATTATACTTATTAATTTTGATGTTAAACCAATTGTGCATTTCTAGAATACATATCTCATTAGCTTATGAAGTACTATTAGTATCATTTCACATATATAAAAATTGAAACTCAAACATATAAAATAATTTGCTATGAGTAGCTAAAGAATGGCACAAAACCATTTTAGTTTTGCTCTCCCTTATACAGATTATGTATATTGTATGCTAGGGCACTTTTTCCAAAGGTGTTTCACATCTTTTATGAAGAGCTTGCCAAAAAAAAAAAAAAAACCCACTTAAAAAGGAAGCATATTCTTGGATGGGATGGAAAGACATAAATACCACATAATAGTTAAAAGAGGTAAACGAAATGGGGACTAGAGAGTAAGTCAGATTCATGATTGAGTCACTGAATATGCTACAATGGCAATACTACCCAAACTGATGTATACATGCAATGTAATTGCTATCAAAGTTCTAGTTGCTTATTTTATAAAATTAATAAACTGACTATAAAATTCACATAGCAATGGAAGGCACCTGGGATACCAAACAATATTGAACAAGAACAAAATTGGAGAACTCCTACCTTCTTATTTCAAAACTGACTATAGCCTTGTAAACAGGACAGTGGTATGAGCATAAGAATATACATAGAGATCAGTGGAAAAGAGGTGAAAGTCTAGAAATAAGCACTTCCATTTATGGCTAACTAATTTTTGACAGTGATTTCAAGGTAATACGATTGGGAAAAGAATAGTTTTTTGAACAAATAGTCCTCGAACAACTAGGTAATCTTATACATAAGAATAAACTTCAACTCGACCTCTGGCCATAAAAAAAAACCAACTCAAAATTAATGAGGGATGTAACATTAGAGTAGTTAAATGTGCAAAACTCTTAGAATAAAATATGGAAGTAAATCATTATCAACATTGATTAGGCAATGTTTTCTTAGAAATGACAATAAAAGCAGAATGACAAATGAATAGATAATTCGATCTTTATCAAACTAAAAAAATATTGCACTTTGAAAGATATCAATAAAATGAAAAGACATTCTATAGAACTAAAGAAAATATCTGCCAGTTGTATATCTGGTAGAAGACTTATATATAGAATATACATATAAAACACTTACCACTTGATGATAAGAATTTAAAATCTTTAAATTAAAAAAATTTAAATTTTAAAATGGGCAAAGGAAAAATAGGCAAAGCATTTAAATCTCTAAAATAGATTTACGAATAGCCAGTAAGCACAAGTAATTCTAAGCACCATTACTCATTAAGAGATTGCAAATCTAGGGGCACCTGGGTGGCTCAGGCAGTTAAGTACCTGACTATTGGTTTCAGCTCAGGTCATGATCTCAGTTTTGTGAGTTCAAGCACCGCTTTGGGCTCTGTGCTGGCAGTGTGGACTGGGATTTTCTCCCCCTTTCTCTCTGTCCCTTCCTCACTTGTGCTATTTCTCTCAAATAAAGAAATAAGGTTTAAGAAAAAATATATACATAAAAGAAGTTGCAAATCTAAAAATGTTAAAACAATAGATCTCATGTTGAGTGTTCTTACCACATACACACATGCAAGCAAATGGTGGTGATGGTCAAACAACTCTGTGAGTATAATAAAAACAATTGCAGATTTAAAGGCACAAATTTTATGGCATGTAAGTGGTATATCAATAAAACTTTTTTAAAGCAAATGCAGCAAAAGAAGGAAAATATGGGCTCTTCAGCTACACAGATTTATTTCAGATCTCAGGTTCCACCTCTTCTACACAACTATAACAAGCTACCAAATGCTAAATTACAGATTTCTAGGTATCTACTCCTAGAGTCTGATTTAGGAGGTCTTTGGTAAGGATCACAATTTTGGGCTTAAACATATGTCTTAGGAAATTCTTATGGTTACATAGAACTTTGAAAAATGATAGCCTAGTGTGTCCTCAATAAATAATAGTTTTTCTTTATGTTCTCCTATGCCAGAAATACTTTAAGAGACTTTATGTGTTTGTGTTTGTAAGCTTATGATTACATATGACTATATACCCACTCATTTATATCAGAGTTTTCATTTTAAAATTTCCTTAAAAGTGTTCCCTAGCTACTTAAGAAATTTCAAGGTTTTCAAATGGATATATACAATTCTAGCTCATTTCTTATAGGTTTCAGGAAATGAAATCTAATGCAAATCAACTTTAGAATGTAACCATGACTGGCCACTGACACATTTTACCTTTGAAAGAAACAAAACAACTCTGTAATAGATTATAAGCACAGGGATCTCAAGCTATTCCTTGATAGAAATTTGTCTTCCTTCCCAAAGTAGTATATAATTTAGTAAGGCTGGCAGTCTTTGCACAATAGATGCCAAGTAATTGAATAGCAGGGGTGTTATAGATTTGATATGGAGTACGTGTGGGTAGAGATGTGTGAACAAACCTGGAGAAGAGCCACATGCAATTTCCCTAACTATAGTCAGGATTATCAGCATCACACACTCTCATTAGCACCAAATTTTTATGAAATTTATTTATACGTTGTAAAAATGTAGAGTCAAATATAAATAGGCTGGAATAAACATCTGTGATTACTGAAATCAACACATTTCCTCTATTAAATGTGCTTTCCCTAAGGAACATCTTCCTACTGAGCAAGAAAATTATTCCAAACTCTCTTTAGGTTTATATGAAGAACCAGTCTCTGTCTTTTCTGTAAGATGCATAAATTCTACCAGAAATAGTATTTATTTTAAAACTATAAATAAAAGTAGTGTTTCCAAGTAGGTAGGTACAGATGGAAATATTCATAGTGTTCTTTTTGAAATTCATTATCACATTATATCTACTTTTAATTAACTTTATCAATTAATATAAACAGAAGAGCCTGGACACATGTATCAGTCATTCATTAACATTTAGCATTCATCTGCTCTCTCCCTGGCTTAGCTGATACATTTAGTTGAGTGCCATACTTTACTTTGCTTTCACTTCCAGCTTCCAAAAAACATTCATGGTTTTATAAGGGTTGCTTATAAACATTGAACCTAGATCCCCTTGGAAATCTGTATTTTACAAAACATTATAGACTGAAAACAAGTGAATCACATGGAAAATTGCATATTTTTCCTTCTGCTTTGCTTCTGAAAGTCTTCTGATGATAGCTCTGTTTTTTTTAATCAGATTTCAATATTCACATTATGTTCCTCCCTGAATTGGCAGAAGAGCAGTCCTGATAACATGGAAACCCAGAATATAGCAGGTCTCCTACTGTATTACTGTAGGTAACCAAAAAATATTAAATCAAATTTTATATTACTTGTGTTATGTATGTGGATAGAGAGAAAAGAAGCCACACTGAATAATTTATTGACTATAAGAAGTCATAGTCAATAAATTCTCTTTGATGAGATACTGATTTAAAGGAAAAACAGTTATTTTAAATAGAAATTTGCCATTCTATCTACCCCCTTTTAACACAAGCATGTTTAAGAATGAAGAATATTAGATTCTTTAGGATACAAAGGAAAATTGGGAATTATGTATATGAACAAAATTTCTTGAAAATGAGTAAATGTGAATTGTGCAATATTCCACAGCAAATTAGCGACAGAAAGAGAAATTCAATTCACTGTAACTGCTTCCATATCAGACTTGCTTTCCAAATAAGCACATCTCTTAGGAGTCTAAATCAACACATACTCACAGTATTTCATGTTTCTTACCCCTGTCTGGTCAAAGGACATAATTAGTGGTCACTAAAATATTTAATGGATGGCCGATAAGGAAAAAAATATTTGAAAAGATATTTTAATAATGGTATAACCAGACTTACTTTTTTTTTCATTTTACAACTACACTATATTTATGCACCCTATTATTGACACATTTATTTACATTATTTATAATTTTTTGCTAAGAAACAGTATGATATGGAGTGTTTTTCTACATGTTACCTTTTTCACATTTGCAAGATTTTATCCAGTTTGTATACCTAAAAATGGAAATTCTCAGCATGGAGTAGGTATATCTTGAATTTTATTTGATATTAACAAATTAGTTTCAAAAATTAAGGTAGCAATTTATCATCTCACCAGAAGGATATAAGCATCTTCATTATTCTACAGAGTCAACAAAATACAGTAGTTATTTTTTTTAAGAAAAGTAGATTTCATGGGCATGGATGCTAAATATCTTTTCACATGTTTCCTGGACATTTGTATTTCCTACTCTGTGAATTCATTATTGGTCTATTTAATTTATTTATCTGTTGGATTATTACTTTTTTCAGTTGACTAATTATTTGGCCATTATCTGTTTTTGTTAATATTTTCTAAAGTTCAGTGGATTGTCTTTTCACCTTTTAAATGGTAATTTGTGGTAGTAAGTTGCTATGTTAATATAATCAGATATGTCATTGTGTTTTTACTTGATCTGATGGCATTGAAAATATTAATTGATATTTTCTTCTAACCTGTTTTTTAAAGTTTCTTGAAAAAAACTCTATTGAGAATTTGACTGTAATAACATTAAAATTTTAATTCAATTTATAGAAAATTAAGTTTTATAATTTTGAGAATTTCATCTGTTATTACTTTTTATTAGACCTTCTTTATATCCATTAATAGTGTTTTATGACTAATTATGTATAGTTACTATTATTAGAGCATTTAATACAAAGATATAATCTCTATCAATATATATAGTTGTCATACAGTATTATTGTTATATATAATACAAACTTATTCTATATCATATATATTGCTGTTATGATTAGGTTCAGAGTCATTTATTAAATAATCTGATTCATTCTTTTAGATATTCTGGTTAGATATCACTTATCATAAAGTGCTTTTGATTTTTGTACATTATGCTTACATCATTCTGATTACAGTAATTTCAAAAATTTGTTAATATTCTTGGACTTTGTATGTAGACAATTGTGTATTTGGCATACATTCCAGTTATAACACTATTATATGTCAACTTCCAATCTACCCATCTACACTCTGCTGTGATGCTAAGGCCTTTGGCACCTGATTCCCTATTTGGCGACAACAGGAAGAACTCAGAAACTAGTACTGGAAAAAGAAATATGCTCCTTTGTGTTTGTTTGCCTTTCTTCTTTTGTTTTTTGTTTATTTCTGGATCAGAGCTTCATCACCCGGCAGTGGCTCTCTTTACCAACGGCAGCAGTTCAGCCCAATTTAGTTTTCCAACAAATTCAAATATCTTTTCAGAAGACTGTGTCTAATTCACACAGAGTCCTTCTTTTGAGTTCTGAAAAAACAAAAATACAAAATAGTAGAAGCTGAACAGCACCTTTTTCTCAGAAGTTTGAAACCCAGCCCTGCTGTACGTTCCTCATTTTCCACATTAAAACAAAAAATTAACTTTATTCCTTTCTTTCTATGATCCTAACTGATTCAGCTGCTTTCTTCTGTTGTTACTCTAACAATATAATAGTGATTCCTGACGCATTTCTGTATGTGACTTCTGTCCCTTAGTGGGATCTAGGCCGACATGGCTCACAATCACAGTTTCTAATTTACCTTCCATTTCCCACAGATCTTACTTCTAAATAGTGAGAATAATCATCACTACTTTCCTCTAGACATTGGAGCTAATGTTCATAGCTTGTCATCAGTAGTTTATAGACATTTTGATTATTAGACAAAGAAAATTCCCTTCTATTTTCAGTTTCCATAGTCTTTCTCATGCTTCTTTTGCCATTTCTTTATTTATATATGACTTGATTTTTATTGAATGGATGATTGATTTTGGCATTTATCTGGCTGATTTTTCTTTACGCATTCATTCTCTTAGTGTATACTGAATGATAACTAGTTTCTACTCTAATTTTCTTATGTCACTATCATAATGCCTTAATCATTCTGCCTTATGATGCATCTATCTTACAATGTAGCTTTCTCCATCTTAGTTCCATTCTTTAAAATTTTCAAAATTATTCTTTGTCTTATAAACTTCCAACTCCCTTAATTTTTGAGTTGAAAATGTTATTTGGCTTTGTATTTTTTTCCATGCATGTAAGGTTATTTATTTACTTCCGAGGACCAATTTGGTATTCTATAAGGTACTTCTTTATATTTCTAAAATCTGTAAAGATCATTGTGATTAACTTGGTCACACATGACTAACTTGTGACTTCATTTTCAAAAAAAGTTTACTTTTATTGCTTTATTGTATTTCATTAGCTTTTGAGTGCTATTTTTGAATTTGTGTTGAATTTCTTATTATTAATTTTATTTTATGTAAAATACTTTAATTGTTATCATACTTCTTTTGTAACTTAATAGGTGATCCATTTTGGTAAATTGTCCATGTATTAATGAAAATATGTGTATTTTTATTGGAATACAAGTTTTAGTGTACATCTATTATATAAAGGTTCTTAATTGTATTGTTCAGATTTTTATGCCCAAATTGCTTATCTAGTTGATATATTGACTTTGAGTTATATTTAGTTACCTATTAAGGCTGTTGTTTATTTTCTCTTAAATCCTTTGTAAATAAATACAAATATATAATTTTAGATGTGGTAATTTCAGAATTATTGTGAATTTTAAACATCATAGATAGAAAATCATTCTATTGTAATTTTTAGTTGGTTATTATCCTGATATTTTATCCATAAATTGTACTTTGTCTGAAATTACTACAGATATGCCAGTTCTCTTTTTGTTTTACACTACTCCATTCTACAGTATAAGTTATGATAATGTAGGCATAAGATTTATTGCACATGTCTCTTTTTTTAAATGTTGTTTTTTTTTCTGAGAGAGTGACAGCGTGAGCAGGGGAGGGTCAGAGAGAAAAGGAGACACAGAATCTGAAGAAGGCTCCAGGCTCCGAGCTAACTGTCAGCACAGGGCCCATCACCAGGCTTGAACCCACCAACCGTGAGATCATGACCTGAGCCGAAATCTTACGCTTAACTGGCTGAGCCACTCACGCATCCCTATTATACACGTCTCTTGATGGACAGAGGCAACATTATTGTTTCATTTATCAGTCAGTATTTATTTACATTTAAACACATAATAATGGAATTTTCTTGGTACTAATGCATTACTTCAGTTTCATCTTGAGACATGTTTCTTCTGTCTATACACCATCCTCTAGAACTCTTTTTAGGTGAGTCCATTGGTGACTCAAGCTCTCATTACTGTTTACGTAAAACATCTTTAAGTTATCTTCATTTTTAAAAAAATATTTAATTTATTTCTAGGGGAGAGAGAGAGAGAGAGAGAGAGTGAGTAGGGGAGGGTCAGAGAGAGAGGGAGTCACAGACTGAAACAGGCTCCAGGCTCTGAGCTGGCAGTCTGCACAGAGCCCGACGCGGGGATCGAACCCACGAACCGCGACGTCATGACCTAAGTGAAAGTCGGACGCTTAACCGACTAAGCCACCCAGGCGCCCCTATGTTATCTGCATGTTTGAAGGATACTTTCACCGGGTATGGAAAAGGAAATTGGCTCTTATTTTCACTAAGTATTTTAATTGTATCATTCCATTGTCAACAGACTTTCATTATTTCTTTCGGTAAATCTTCCATCAGTTTTATGAGTGTTCATTTGAAGATGATCTTTGTTTGTTTTAAATCTGGTTATTCTTAAAGTTTTCTATTTGTCTATTTGTCTACAATTTTATTAGCTTATCTATGATGTGTTGTTATGGGGTCTTTTGATTTTTGTGTGTGTGCATGTGCTTGAGATTATTAGAGATTTTGAATATTTCCTTAATGTCCTTTTTGAGTAAAAACGTTCTCTGATATTATCTCTTCAAATACTTCTTCCTCTCTTCCACTTCTCTCTTCCTCTCTTCTCTCTTTTTCTCTCTTTCTCTCCCTCTCTTTAAATTGTGTGTAGATGTGTTACTGGTTTCTTTGCACACCGTATGTGTCACTTGCATTTCTGTCATGTTCTTATATTTTTCCTATTTTTTTCTGTGCTTCAATAATTATTTTATACTGTTGTATCTTCCAGATTATTAATTTGCTTTTCTATATTGCTTGTTATTTTACTTGATTACTGTTGTAATTTTTCAAAAATTTTTATTTGAACATTTTAATACATTCCTCTTCTTTGATGTAACTGGTGAATTTGATTGAATTTTACTGTGTGTTATCATAATTTCATCTATTTTGAATACTTATATCATAGTTCATCTGAAGCTGGTGATTGATAACTCCAACATACAAAATTTTTTGGGATTTGCTTCTATTATCTTTTTTTCATCATGATTTTTGACATTTTGGCCTGGATCCTGGCATGTCTCATAATTTCTTTTTTAATGCTGGGTACAGTTTGTCAAAATACATATAGAGGCATTGAATGATGCTATATTACTTCACAGGGATTTAATATTCTTTTCTAAGGGAGATAATAGTGAATAAATTTAATGATCCAGTCAAGAGTGGTCCATTTTCAGTTTTTCCCTACCCTTAGGAATATAGCCTTCCATAGCATGAGCTTTCCATGTTACACAGTAGGTTGAATCATTTTACTATTCCGGGCTGTAACTTTAAGACGACATTAGTTTTACCTTTCTTAGTCCTAAGTTCAGAAAGAAGTTACCCACGACCCTGCTGTGGCTCAAAAAGTGAGGCCGCTCTGACCTCTCTCCTCCAGAGCAGTCCTTTAAGTCACACTTTCCATACATGAAAAATGATGACTGCTCACAACCTCAGAAATCTTTCATCAGTGTTCTTGGTTTTATTCATGATTTCTCTGTTACTAGGACATGTTGATCTTAGAAATGTTGTTTGCATTTTTTTCTCTGTATATTTTGTCTGTCATAGCTGGGTGTTATGAGTCAATGCATGATCAAGGATGTTTTGTTATGCTTATTCTTCTACTCTTTACCCTTTATGATCTTGCAAACTTTTCAGAATTGAGGTATACTTTATATGAAGTTTATGTATGTTTAGTCATCATGTATGTTATGTTATTAAAATATACATGTTAATTACATAACTATGCAAACAAATTATTAGCAAATCTAATTCAACAGCATATTAAAGGGATTGAACATCACAACCAAGTGGGATTTATCACTGGGATTCAAGAATGGTTCAACATATGCATAGGAGCACATGTACCCCAATGTTCATAGCAGCACTCTCCACAATAGCTAAAACCTGCAAAGAGCCTAAGTGTCCATCAACAGATGAATGGATCAAGAAGATGTGGTTTATCTATACCATGGAGTACTACATGGCAATGAGAAACAATGAAATCTGGCCATGTGTAGCAACATGGATGGACCTTGAGGGTGTTATGCTGAGCGAAATAAGTCAGGCAGAGAAAGACAAATATCATATGTGTGCACGTATAGGAGGATTAGGAGGAACTTAACAGAGGACCAAGGGGGAGAAGAAGGGCGGAAATGGTGGGGGAAAGGGGGAGAGGCAAACCATGAGAGACTCTTGAATGCTGACAAAAACTGAGGACTGGTGGATGTGGGGGGGAGGAGGGGTGGGCATGGAGGAGGGCACTTGTGGGGATGAGCACTGGGTGTTATGTGGAAACCAATTTGACAATAAACTATTTGTAAAAGAAAAAAAAATGGTTCAACATATGCAAATCGATGTTAAATGCCACAGTAACAGAACAATGAATAAAAATCACATGGTTATCTGAATAAGTGCAAAAAGTTATTTAATGAAATACAACACTCTTTCATATTAAAACCTCTTAACAAATTGGGTATAAAAGGAACGTACCTCAACACAATAAAGGTCACATATCACAAGCTCACAGCTAACATCACATCCAATAGTGAAAAACTGCAAGGATTTTTTTCTAACATTTGGAATAAGGCAAAGATGCCACTCTTACTACTATTTCACATAATATTTTAAGTCCTAACCAGAGCAATTAGGAAGAAAAAAAATAAAAAGGTATTGGAAAGGTAAAGTAAAAATATCTCTGTACTCAAAGGAATCTACAGATTCAATGCAATTTACTCAAATGAATCTACAGATTCAATCTCTATTAAACTTCCAATGGTATTGTCATAGAAATAGAAAATAAAATAGTGCTAAAGCTTATACATTATACATAAGCATAAAATACCCCAAATAGCCAAAGCAATCTCGAGGGAAGAATAAAGCTGCTGGTATCATACCTCCTAATTTCAAAAAACATTATGAAGCTATATTAAACAAAACATTATGGTACTGGCATAAAAACAGACACAAAGAGCAATGAAACAGAAAACAAAACCAGAAACAAACTCACATACACGTGTTCAAGTAACCATTGAGAAGGGTATCAAGAACACAATGGGGAAAGGATAGACTCTTTAAGAAATGGTATTGTGGGAGAACTTGACAATATCATGTGAAAATGAACCCTTATTTTCACCATACACAAAATTAACTCAAAATATATTAAAGGCCTAAATTTAAAACCAGAAATCATAAAAATCTTAGAAGAAAATGGGAGAAAACTCCTTGACACCAAAATCATAGGCGACAAAAGCAAACTTAAACAAGTGCGAGTGGAGGCGACTGAGTGTCTAAGCCAGTTAAGCATCTGACTTTGGCTCAGGTCATGATCTCACAGTTAGTGGGTTCGAGCCCTGTGTTGGGTTCTGTGCTGACAGCCAGCTCAGAGCCTGAAGCCTGTTTCAGATTCTGTATCTCCCTCTCTCTCTGACCCTCCCCTGCTCATGCTGTCTCTCTTTCTTTCAGATATAAAAAAATAAAAAACAATAAAAATTTAAAAAAGGAAAACAAATGGGAATGTATCAAACTCACAAGTTTCTGCAGGGTAAAGGAAAGAACAAATTGAAAGGATAATCTATGGAAGGAAGAAAATATTTATAAACCATATGTCTAAGAGGGGGTTAATATACAAAATATATAAGGAATTCCATCAACTCAACAGCAAAAAAACAAATAACCTGATTAGAAAATGGACAGAGGAACTAAATAGACATTTTTCCAAAGAAGACGTATATATGGTCAACATGTATATGAAAAGGGTGTTCAATATCATTAATCATGAGGGAAATGCAGATCAAAACCACAATGCAATACGATCTCACATCTGTTACAATAGCTACTATAAAACAAAAGAACAATAAAAAAAGATAACAACTTTTGGTAAGGATTAGCTAAAAGGAAACCTTTGTATATTGTTAGAGGAATTTAAATTGGTATAGCCATGACGGAAAACAATATAGGGTTTCTGCAAAATATTAAAAATAGAACTACTATTAAATCCAGCAATCTCACTTTTGGGTATATATGCAAAGGAATTGATGTCTAGATCTTAAAGAGATGTCTGCAGTCCTATGCTCATTGGAGCATTATTCACTATAGGCAAATAGGGAAGCAACCTAAATGTCCATCAACAGACAAATGGATGAAGAAATTGTGGCATATATCTATACAACGCGATATTATTCTTTCTAGAAAAGGAATCCCTGCCATTTGCCACAACAGGGATGAACCTGGAAGACATTATGCTAAGTTAAATAAACCAGACACAGTAGGACAATCACTTGCATATTTATTTAACAAGGTTACTTTTGTTGAAGGAGAGAGATTTTAAATCACTTGAGCGAGACTTGACTGATGCAAGACCACTGTTGTTTTTTAAACATGAAGGGATTGTTCCTGTTACCTGACCAGTTTAGATTAAACTTGGCCTACAAACTTTCTAACACATTTTTGTTAGGTTTCAAGATAATAAACACAAAAAGAGTAAGTTAAACTAAATCTAAAATTAAAGAACTAGTTATAGTTCCTAGAACACATATTCTCACTTATATTTCTATACATTTTCTTCACGAGTCTGTCTGTGAACCTTCAAATATAGTGTCAAGTCAGGAAAAATCTAATTTCCTTAAAGCTTAACTTACACTCATTCAGCTAGGTGTGGAAGTTTTTTTCTTACATCTCAATAACATGCCATATTTATCATCACTGAGACAATTTTGCTTTACAAGTGTTTGAGAAAAGTGATATTATTTTGGAGAAATTTCCATGAGAACTAGAATGGGATACATTTTTGAAATCTGCAAATACAGGCATTTGATTACTGATGAAAACTGAATGCCTTAACTACAAGCAAATTTAAAACAATCTGTTGTGAGAATAGGTTAAATACATAAAGTCATAATATAGTGTGAGGTAGGTGGACCGATCAAATGAGAAACATATGTTTTTGTTGGGTTTCTACTTTTAACTTCGACCCAAATCAGATCATCTTACTTATTTTTCTGATTTTTCCAGCTAATGGGAAAAATATAGTTGTTTACATATTTCTGACTACACAATATACACTTATTTGCTTTATTATTTTAACATTTTTACTGTTTTACTTATTTCAGAGAGAGAGAGAGACAGTGAGAGAGAGAGACAGTGTGAACAGGGGAGGGTCAGAGAGAGAGGGAGACACAGAATCTGAAACAGGCTCCAGGCTCTGAGCTAGCTGTCAGCACAGAGCCCAATGCAGGGCTCGAACCCACACCCGTGAGATCATGACCTGAGCCACAGTGGGTCGCTTAACTGACTGAGCCACCCAGGTGCCCCTAGGGGGTTTGATTTATAATAAAATAGATTTTGTTTTAAAAACAAGATGCAAGTTAATCCAATTATTGGTTGCATTAGATCTAAGCTTGCCTCATCTTAATTTTTCGTTCCTTTATTTAATTTTTATGTTTTATTATTTTGTGTTTGACTCCTCTGTCTTCAATATAAAGTAATGAATCAGTAAAGAAAACTGAAAATAAATAAAATTAGGGAAAGCCAAGAAAATAATTTATAATAACATTAGTCAATAGTTTTTATATGTCTAATGCATATAGTTCTTTGTTTTATACTTATTGTACAAGCTGAAACCGGGCTTCTGACTAGGTTCCTTCTTTGAATCCATGAAAACTTTGAACAGTATTTGTTAGAGAATGGAATAAACACAAATGTCAAAACCATAGAAAGTTGCCCTCGCTATTTTCTTAAAACTTTTTAAGTTATGAAGATAAAAGAAAATGCAATTAGAATAAATCCACTAAGAGCTTTATTTGCCACCTGCCATTCTCTGAATGCCTGCTGATAAAAGTGAGTTTTTAACTTGCAGATTTTCCTTGATAGACTGGAATTAGGAAAGTTTCCCTCTAAAGTGAGTGCTCCAGCTGCCACAGGGGGATAAATATAGAACCAATCAAATCAAAGTTTGGCAATATGGAAGTAAAAAATGCATGTGATCTATCCCAAAGATTTGTTATTTGCATAGAAATAAAATCATTAACTCATTTGTGTTTTAAATTATCTAAAGCTTAATTATAGTTTATTTGATATTTGACCTGATTGTCTCTTACCTCCGCTAGGAGGGCAGATTTAACTGAGTTGTTATGATTCTGACTACTTGTGGGTGGAATTATTTTTGATGCCATGAGCCCAGGTTGCAATGGGACAATGATGAATCCCATTGTTTCCTGATCTCTATGGCTAGACAATATATGAGAGTCACGTGATTTTAGCAGTCCGAGACAGGGCCATGAAACCTCAGGTAAGAGTAAGCAAAACTCAATCTTTCAACAGCTACAGTGTGGAAACTGTAGCTTGTTTGTTTTTGAAAATCTAAATGGTAATTATTTTAGTTTTACTAATGGGAAAAATTATCTCTACAAGAATGCTGAACCCATCCCACCCTTTTTTTTTTCAAAAGTTGATTGGTATAAAGAAACACTCTGTCTGCACCAGAAAACTGTATGCTTTGAAGCTTTTTTAAGTTAAGAAACTACATCTAAAAGGCATGGTTCATGAAGGTATGTGTGGCAATTATTTGTCATTATTTTTGACATTTCTAGAGAACATGACTAACATGAAGGCTTCTATGGGGAAGATGCTTTCGGTTGATTCGAACCAAAGGAATTACTTTCAGATGTTCAACTAGATACAGATTAGTTTAGTTTTCAGTGGGACCGGACCTAGTGACACAGGGTTATTTGGTCTCTAAGGTACCCTCCCTGCTATTTCTCAGAAGGAGCTGCTACTTCCTCACCAAGCTAAATACTTATTTCAGGAAGAACCTTCCCTATACTTCCAGAGAGTGTGTGTGTGTGTGTGTATGTGTGTGTGTGTGTGTGTGTGTTCATACACCATCCTCCCCACTCCCCACTCCTAGATAAAAACAAATGAATATCAAGGAAATCTTTACTTTTACTTCTGGCATTGTTTCAAAACTTCTCAGTAAAAAATTGTCTGCATGAACACATGATGTCACATTATAGTTATTTTTTCAAACTAGGCATCCAAGTGCCCAAATAGAGGAAATACTGGGTTGTTTTGCTGTTGCTGAAGTTTTCATCCTGGCAAACTCAGATTGTTTGTTTCCTCCACTTAAGTTATGTGAGTAAGCACTCCAAGTTCATATTTTTAAAGAAAGCAGAGACAGACAAGTAAAGAAATACAGTCAGGGTTATGAAATGGGAAAGGAGAAATGAAATGGAAAAGTAAAAATTATATACATAGGAGTAGCCTCCAATCATCAGTAATTTCCTCAGGAGTCAACCCTGCTCAGCATATAATGTACCCTTTAACCAGGAAAGAAAACCACAAGATATTTTTTGGTTCTGCAAGAAATGGCATGAGACCTTTAAAGCACTCATTTCTAGTGGCATCTATCCTGGGATTTGAAACTTGCTTCACAAAGTTCAAGACCTAAAATTTTGTGTAGTTGATCAATAATTCACTTCACTTCACAAAACCACTCTGTAATAATGACCTGGGGATTCAGTCTACTCTTCATGCAGAGATTTTTAATACATTGATCACATTTTATGAGCAATAACTCATTAATCTTTGCAATTACCATATTTAGTCAAACATTATTATCACACATTGTAGGTAAAGTGATTGAGGGCAGTTTTTGACCTGCTGAAGGTCAAACTGAAATCAGAAGCGGAAGTGGGAAGAGGTATTAATGTGATTGCATGACTCCAAATCCTAACTCATGGCCATACACAGAAAAGGCCAATTTTTTTACTCTCAAATTTTTTTTGCCTCCCTCAAAACTTGCCCTTATTATATAATTATAGCTAAAATGTCATCATGCCTTTTTAATAAACTGTTAATAAGGAAACCGCAACTAGAAGCTTCCTCTTCAATATTAAACATCACTGCAAAGTAAAATAGTTTTCTGTATGAGTATTAAGTTTTAAAATATTAGCTACAATAAATATGATGTTCTATATTTAAAACATATGGAAATCAGCTTAACTTTTTCCTATTCTTAAAATTGTTAACTAGGTGCTTAGACATCTTCTGTATGGAGAGACACCACGAGAAATATGATAGAGAAACAGTGGCAAAAAGTTGAGGAAAGAAAGAAAAACAAGATATCGAGGAGTTTCTTTTAAATCTAAAAAAAAAAAGCTGTGTAAAGTTTTTCTCACTGATGAAATGAGCTCTTTACATATAAATTATATTGTAATAACAGAGCTCCTGGGTGGAAAAGAGTTCCTTCTCCTGCTGACAAAAATTAAAATAATCACAGATGGCTAATGATCAAAAATACTGACTGACAGCTCTGAAGTATAAGACACAGAGAATATTCTCCAAGGAGTGAGAATGTTCTCAGGGTTTCTTAAGCCAACACTTACCGTTGGTTTAAGAGCACCACACAGCTTTTTCCAACCACATATTCATATGCAGGGAGCTTTGACTTTATTTTGGAAACTACCATATCGACTCACAGAACTCCTTAAAAAAAACTAATGTAATTCTTTACCTTTGTGATTACATTCATAATTTGGGATAAAATGCAAGAATTCACTAGGGAAACACAGTCCATAATGGTTCCTAATGGTACAAAAAACCTTTATAATTTTAGCATTAGGAATCCAGTCTATCTTAATATAGAGGTGAAAAGGGAGCAATCTGCTCAGCAGAATTAGCTGTCTTTATAAATATGTTTAATAATGCCAATAACAGTAACAACTAATAATTATTGAAGACTTGCTTTTTGTCTGACATTCACTTACGCATGTTACTTATTTACTTCATTTAATTTAAACACTTAGTCCAATGAAATACACCATGTTATTATTCACTTTTCTTCGATGAGGAAACCAAAATTACAGAAGTTTAAGAAAGTGGCCCAGGTCACACTACAGCTAATGAGTAGTCAAAGAGGGGCTCAAACTAGTTTCTAAGCCTGGTGCTTAATAGCAATATGGCCATTGCATTAAATTTATGAATAGAATATAAATTTAAGTGGAACCACACTGAGACCAACAACAAATGCTCCATTCTGTATCACTGTTAAAAGTCTTTCAAAATCACTTGATTTTACAACCACCCAACAAACCAAGTACAGTGTTACCGTATCAAATAATGATTAAACTGTGACTACGAATTTAATATTTATTTCTCCACTTATTTATTGGTGAAATCAAAAGATGACCAATAAGTGCCTATATAGTTCTTGTTTTAGAGATTCAAATATATATAACACTGTTCCTGCTTTTTTACGTATATATTCTGTATGGAGACATACCTGGCATGTTTGTACCATATATTAATCCACATGGATGATTCATACAAGATGTGTGTGCCAAGAGCAACAAGCACTCAGTTGAGAAAGTAATCCATTCTATCCGGTTGATATCAAAGGAAGCATTGCATGTAGATAAGAATAAAGTAAGGGGCGCCTGGGTGGCTTAGTCGGTTAAGCGTCCGACTTTCGCTTAGGTCATGATCTCGCGGTTCATGGGTTCGAGCCCCGCGTCGGGCTCTGTGCTGACTGCCAGCTCAGAGCCTGAGCCTGTTTCAGTCTGTGACTCCCTCTCTCTCTGACCCTCCCCTGCTCACGCTGTCTCTCTCTCTCCTAAAAAATAAATAAAAACATTAAAAAAAAAAAAAAAAAGAATAAAGTAAGGGCATCGTATTGAGGGGTAGGTGAAACTCTGCTGAAGAAAAAGTTGGAAAAGGATTATTGTAGTGACTGAAGTAGTTCTGCACATGTTAAATATGCCTATTGAATTAATAATACCATCTTTACACATATTCTGTACCCATCTTGGTAAATTGTAATCATATATGTACAAATTCCTTTTAAAACATAGTCACATTGTTAGCCAAACAAATGTTATGGGATATCATAGGCAAGAATCCTTTTTAAAGTAATTTTTTAAAAGGACCTTTGCAAATCAAATCATAGGATGTCAAGAGCAGAATTTTTGGAACAAAAGTTGCTCTTCTTAGCACTGGATGAAAGAAATGTAATTTAGTAACCATTTAATGGCTGCTTTTTAAAACGTCTTTGCCAGAATTGCTTGTAATGTGTGATTTCTTCATTTGGATGTTACTTGTTTCGACTACAACATTTCCAAGTCAACTCACTGTACTTCACAATACACTGAAATGAGTAAAAGTATTAAAAGCATGCCTGAGGCGACAGAAACCTTGAGGTTAATTTCCATTTCTTCAAGTATATTTGATGAATGATGTGACAAAGGAATCCTAATTAAGGTTGAAATCCTGAATACTAAATAAATTAGAAGTGCCACTACATTCATCTTTCACAGTGATAATACTGCCACTTCTGCTTCTCTTTAGTCTAGCCCTTGACTTTTTGGGAAACCTTTTCTTGTGTGTTTTCTTCCCCTATCACTTTCACTGAGAGTAGATCATGAGTATCCCACCCAGTTTTAATCAAGCCCAAATCTAAGAAGTCTGTCCCTCTTTGTTCTTCTTCTCACTTACTCATCTCTATCAAAAGCAAACATTTCATTTCTTATGTAATCTCAAAAATTGCTTCACTTCTCACACCATAGTTCCTATTTCCTCTCATTAAACTATCTAAAGGTAGAATTGTTCCATCTGTAAGAATCTTTTAACTTTTTCTAAGAAATAAAACACAACAATTATAACAGTTTCACTAAAACTTAGCTCTTTAATGATATCATTTTCATAGTTACTATTATTACCATTATTAGTAGGAGTCAACAAGTAAGGGTGTAAATTATTGTACCCCTCAGTAGCTGAGAAACCTTAGGCAAGTTACTTAACAATTATATAATTCTAGTATCTTGATTTTGAATTATGCCTGCCCATTATGAAAGAGAACTCATTGACCCATTATTTTGAATATTGTCCTCTGAGATAATTTAATCAATAGAAATAAAAATTTGCATTCAAAAAAATGGCAAATGCATTTGCTTATAGAAACTATATTCATAAACATAATTAACTATCAGAAGCTAGACTGGATACCAGTGTCCTTCAAAGGATGAATGCATGTACAAATGGGTAACCCATCTGTATAATGAGATACTATTTAACATTAAACAGGATGTGATTTTCTTTTTAAATTTGGTTCATTTAAAACTAGTATAAATTAAATTTTAAAATCTGATTCTTGCCTTGGATATTGGAGTATTTTCAGGTGTGTTTTGTCAATATGGCTATGCTATTCTTCTCTCACAAATATCAATCTTATGGTATCTTGATAGAAATTAAGTGTATCTGATCAAATTGAAGTTATGAACTAAAATATCCTGTAACTGCAGAAGATACTGTATTTCAAGTCTCAGATGCAAAAAAAAAAATAACATATCTTAACCATTGTTCTGATGTGGATTACATTTTGAAATAAATTTTTACTTTAGGAGCTCAATAAAAACGTTATTAAAACTAAAAACAAAAAGGTGAGATTGTATTTACTTTCTGTTTTAAATCAGGTCCTGATCTTGTTAAAATAATTGGAAAGCTTTTCAGTTTTGTTTTGAAATAACTACAATGATTTTGAAATTGTCTGTCTTTTAGGGTTAAACAGAATTTAACTGGAAATCCATCTCATTCTAGAGCCCTTCACCAATTTGAACTGTGGTAATAGATCCATTCAGGCTTTTACCGTCTTGTTACGTCAATAGTGACAATTTACATTTAAATGGAAAATCATATATTTATCATGATTTTCAAATTGCAGCAGGTTTGCACACAATGTTCAAGAATAACTGCTTTGAGTTCCTCTGTATTTGAGGCATTTGCTTTTACATTCCAAGAGCTTTGCTGTCCTTCTCTCTCCTTTTTTAAAACCATCATCAAGAAGTGTTTTTCAGGGTTTCTGGGTGGCTCAGTCAGTTAAGTGGCTGACCTTGGCTCAGATCATGATCTCATAGTTCTTGAATTTGAGCCCCATCTTGGCCTCTCAGGTCAGAGCCTGGAACCTGCATCAGATTCTGTCTCCCGTTCTCTCTGCCCCTTCTCTGCTTGTACTCCCTCCCTCTCTCTCTCTCTCTCAAAAATAAATAAAGCATTTTTCAAAAATGTTTAAACAAGGAATTGTTTTTCTATTTTATTGATCCTTTCAAATAGCCAATGTTTTGACTTAGTCATTATTTCTGTTTTATTTATTTACTTGGAAAACACTTATATAGCATTTACTCTATGCTAAGAATTGTATTAGGCACTTTACAGTGCCTAATTGTTTTTTTTGTTTATAATAGTCCTGTGAGATACAATTATGATCCTCATTTTATTGGCAAAGAAACAGAAGAACCATGTTATTTTGGATTTCTCTTTTAGTATAATCCTTTCTTATTAATTATTTCCATTGAGACCAAGGTTTAAATGCTTTATATGCTTTGAGATATTTCTTCTATTCATATACACTTACTTACACATGACTAATTTCACTCTACTGTCTTTAGTGAACAGTTCTTTTTTCATTTCATTTGCTTACTATTTTTTAAATTTAACAATTACATTATTGAGACCAAGAATGATAGCTTTATGTTTTTCTTAGTCATTAAGATCACTTATTGTCTGTCCAAGTTTTCTTATGTAAGTAAGCTCTTCTTCTCCAGTAAGCTCTTGTATGTTGGCTGATCTTCCTCTCATGCTATTTACCTCCTTAGTTACATAGTTAAATGTTGTTACTTTTAATGTCATTGTTAGCTTCTGAAGTCATGTTCTCCTAATCCAAAATGTCTTTCATGCAGTTATCTCTCAAATAATAGAAGGAGATGGATCCCCTGTCCCTTCAGCAATGACCTATCTTCCTTGACCCCTAGCCTCTCTTAGCTGGAGAAAACCAGCTCATTCCCTATGTTCCTTCTACCATTCTTCTCTCAAGAATAGGAAGTTTCAGCACATAAATTCAGCTCTAACTCCATCTCTTAAGTTACTGGAAGCCTACACATTTTTATGTAGGGCCAGTATACATTCAAGGTGTGAGTCATGTGTGTGAGAGACACAGAGAGCTGTTTGGATTTGGTGGTCCTCAAATATTTGAGAACTTAACTCTTCTAGTACTATATTCAGAACCTAATATTGGAGCTTCTCTTAGACCGCTGTATCTCTAGACCTTCCTTTAAAGGGCAAAATTCCTACAGCCTCCATACCCACCCCAGAAGTTTCTACAGTAATGAACATGTCAAGTTGACCAGATCCCTCTAGTCCAAGACTGGTGAACAATCAAATATGGGAGTGTGGAAGATACATTAGAACAGGCTGCCTTTTTCCAGAATCCTTTTTCTCTTTTTAATAAATCACAAAAGAGATAACACATAATTTTTTAAAATTATAATATGAATTCAGAATACAAAATACCAATAAAAAGTGAAAATGTGAAGAGAGGTGAGAGGAAATAAAAAGCACTAATCTCCTTTTACATAAGAGGGAATTAGTAAATATAGAATCATTCATAATATTGATAAGTAAAGAAATGTAACATGGTGTGTGATTTTTAAACATAATCCCTGCTAGAATTAAAAACAAGATATAGATATTTGAATTTCTATATAAAATTTCAAAAATCCCATACATTTTTCAGAAAATATGTATTAGTCATTAGCTCTTGGTAGGGTACTATTACTTAAAAGAAGTATACTATCATATTGGCCCTACCAATAATAGGTGATTACTATGGGTTTGACTTCTGCTAATTAAAACAACATTTTAATGTTTATTCATTTTTGGAAGAGAGAGACAGAAAGCAAGCAAGAGAGAGGCAGAGAAAGAGGGAGAGATACAATATCTGAAACAGACTCCAAGCTCTGAGTTGTCAGCAAAGAGCCCCAAACTAGGCTCAAACTCACCAGCTGTGAAACCATGACCTGAGCTGAAGTAGGATGCCTAACCAACTCCACCACCCAGGATCCCTGAATTTTGCTTTTTATTTTTTTAAAATTATATCCCTGGCCTGCAAATACTATCATTCCTGGACTTAACAATATCATATTCTCAACAGTTTTCACTCAGTGTTGGCTGTGATTAAGGAATATACTTTGCAATAAGAGAAGTGGGGAAATGAAGTAGGAAGATACAGAGAGACACAGTAGCAAATTAGGTTTTACTTAAGAAGAATATAAACTTCCATCTTTTTGTTTTATTTAAAAAATGTTTTATAGTTTATTTATTTTTGAGACAGAGCATGAGTGGGGGAGGGACAGAGAGAGAGCGAGACACAGAATCTGAAACAGGCTCGGAGATCCTGACCGTGAGATCATGACCTGAGCCAAAGTCAGACATTTAACTGACTGAGCCACCCAGGCACCCCAACTTCCATCTTTTTAAAACCAATAATAGTTTGAGTTACAGCCATTGAGCCTATAACTTAAACAAATCAGAGTATATATCTTTTTGAATTTTCATTTGTTAAATTTCACAAGGCTATTGTGTATATGGATATAACAGTTTAAATGACAAAAGTTAAAGACAGCTACACTAGATATGTAACTTCAGTCATACTGAAGTTCAGTCCAAGAAAAACAGGAAAAACAGCCCTTTTTACTACCCTCTCTGAGGGATTAACATAAAAGAGTTATGTAACCTTAATGTTTCTATGCACTTTGGATGAAGAATGAACACTTGGCACAAAAGAAGTCAAACCATAGGCAGGGAAGTTGCTCATGATTAGGAAAGAAGCAAAAAAATTTTGAGGAGAGTAATTAGCTGAGTCGATCAGAATGTCCAGAGATGCCTGGGTGGCTCAGTAAGTTGAGTATCTAACTCTTGATTTTGGCTCCAGTCGAGATCCCAAGGTTGTGGGATTGGGCCAGCCCCCAACTCTGTGTTGAATGTGGAGACTGCTTAAGATTCTCTCTCTCCCCACCCTCTTCCCCTCCCTGTCCCATCTCTCTCTGTCTCTCTGTGTCTCTCTGTCTCTCTCTCTCTCTGTCTCTCTCTCTCTCTGTCTCTCTCTGTGTCTCTCTCTCTCTCTCTCACACACACACACACACACACACACACACGAAGTAAAACAAGAATGTCTATTTCAGGAATAAGGAAAGTATTTAGATAATGAGAAGAGAAGCAGAAATAGGAACAATGTCACATAAAGAGATTATTATGGAGACATGACAAGTAAGGGAGAAATTCCTTTTTATTTAATTCTTTAGGTGTTGGAATCCTAAAGTGAAGAGTCACAAAATTCTGAATCTGAGAACTGCTTTGAATGCAGACAACCATCTACAGGATCCCTCTCTCTTACAGTTCTCATGTTTTGGTACATCAGATTGTCTTATCTCATGTTAATAAAGATCCTCTTTTATTGGAAGAAAAGAAGTCTCTGTTTCTTCCAGTTTAAATTAAAACAGAGAAAAAGAAGATGCAACAAAAAGAATAAAATTTAAAATTTAAATATATAACAGAGTAAACAGAATACCTATGAAATACACCAATAAATAAAAATGGGTTAACCACTTGAATCAAATGTAAAAGTAACATTTCAAACAAAAATAAAAAATCTGAACTGAGAATCTTTACATAAGAGAAATGTTGCAAGTTAAGGTAAAATGTGGACCAAAGCCCATGTTAGAATTCTACTTCCAATAAGGCAGTGCAGTCATAACCTGTATTGAGAGATAGTAGCAGCAGGAGAATTTGGCATGAGGGTGTAAAGACTGGGCAACACTTTGTTTTCTTTTTAAAGCAAACTCTATGGACTTCCTAAATGCCTACGAAGCACCATTGCACATGAGAAGGATCTAGAAAATAGTCTACTGCCCCAAATCAAAAAGCAGGCTTATTGTGTCCAGTATTGTTAGATACACTGAATGGTAATTAAGTTTTTTTGAGCATTGCTTGCACTTACATATAGTCATCATGATGAGAATATTTTATTTGTTTATTTATTTGTTTATCTATTCATTCATTTATTCATTTATCCATCTATTTATTCATAATATAAATTATTGTCCAGTTGGCAAACATACAGTATATACAGTGTGCTCTTGGTTTTGTGGGTAGATTCCTGTGATTCATTGTTTACATACAACACCCAGTGCTTATCCAAACAAATATCTTCCTCAATGCTCATCACCCATGTTCCCCTCCCCTCTGTGCTCCCATCAACCCTCAGTTTGTTCTCTGTATTTAAATCTCTTATAGTTTGCCTCCCTCCCTCTCTGTAACTATTTTTCCCTTCCCTTCCCCCATGGCTTCCTGTTAAGTTTCTTAAGTTCCACATATGAGTGAAATGTGTATCTATCTTTCTCTGATTGATTTATTTCACTTAGCATAATACCCTCCAGTTGCATCTCCTCAGCTGCAAATGGCAGGACAAAAAGAAGTAATGGTAAGATTCCAAAACTCATTTCACATTCTTTCCTCTCTTCCCCATTTCTCTCTTTGTGGTATGGTAGACAGTAGAGTGCACCACATAAAGGGTTAGCACGAGAAATCTTTTTCAAATAACCCATTATCTCATTTTGACTCTTGATAGGAAGGAGGGAAAAAGGGAAATTGGTAAAATGGGGAGAGGGAGAATACCTGAATACCTTCAGGATAGATGAATCATACATAGAATTGGGGACCTTTTTTATCCTGAAAGAACCACAGCAAGGGTCTGATAGTCTCTAAGATTAAGGACTGTCACACCTTTGATCAATTGCAGGACTGGTTTTTGCTTGAAATGCTACTTTCACATTCAGTTTGGAAGAGAATATTGAGCTGTGTGTAAATACGGAACCTTTGAGACGGCACCATCTGGAGCTAATATTTGAAGTGATTTACACATGAGACAGAAAAAGAGAATGCAGATGAAATTATGCCTTAAAAATGTTTAATGGATTAACAGAATGTGTATACTGCCTCCAAGTCGTATCTAGATTGTTAATTAAAATGCATTCCCTTACATTCTTAGTTGTTGCAATGATCATTAAACAAAAGAAACTCAGGGTTTTCTGTAAGGGGATATCACTTGATTTTTGCTTTTTGGCATTACTGATTGTCTGACTATCTTCTACTCTACCATAAGTTTTCCCTCTCTCCATTCTATGTGTCTACTACACAGAGTAATAATATACACTGTGCTAGGATTTGGGGAGCCAATAGCGAGTATTTATAGACAATGATCTCTACCTCTTGGGGATAAGAAATTGACTAATAAAGTAGGCATTAGCCAATTATTCCTACAATTATATAAAACATATGCTCAGAAACAGTGGTACACAGTGTTATAATAACAAATGTTAGAGGAAACAGACCTATTGAGAAGTCACCAGAGACTTTCCAAAATTGGTGATTATTAGGCTAAAATTACTGTCTAGATCTTATTATTCCTATATCTTTCCACAGAAAGTGTATCAGAGCCAGGTCAAGTCTTAAACCAGATGTTGCCACTGTTGTTATAAAACACTAAAACCATATGAATGAAGACATGTCAGCTGTATCCGGAGCACAGGTCAGCTTGAAAGTGTGGACCACAAAACCATTGCTTATTTTTATAAGAAGAATTTCAATAAAGACTATAATTACTGATGTTGCATATGCTCATCAGAATTATATGATGATTGAGTGAAGAGTTACATATTTGGAAAATTCTGTAAGATATTCTGAAGGCTCATTTTTATTCTTTATGTGGAAACTTACAGAGAAGCATGCTATGTGATTCCCAGTCCAGGAAGTATTTAAGTTCCTGATGAATCACTTTAATTTTTCCAATCAATTCCTACTAAATCATAGGAGACATAGAAGATCCTGTTTGTTATACAAACTACACAGCTGCCTAGTTCCTCAACATCCTCTACAGACATGCCTAAGTCCATATATACAGAAGACATTGCATTTTGTACCAGTAAGTATGCTAAGTAAGATATATCAAGGCAATTTAGAAGGGATTTTGAGCTGGAATTCCAGAGCTCTATTATACTTCAAGATAGGCTGGTCCAGAGGCTTAAGAAAGCATAAGGAACTCGGTTCATGTTTCAGTCTCTTCTCTGCCCTTCCCCATATTTGTTTCTAAGGTTGGTTCCCTATATGGGTTTAAGCTCTCTACCAGGGGTGACTTGTGCTGTATATTCTTTCCTTCTGTTGCTGATATAAAAGTAGTTTTTCTGCCTCACAATAACAATCGAGAGTCTCTAGAATTCTCCTAATTGGATCAGGCCACATGCCAATAACTGTTCTGGGGAATGTGTATGTGCTGCTTAGGTTCAAGCATCACGCCCACCTCCAGAAATGTAGTGGCTGCCTGGTGAAGTTGAAAACCTGAAGGGAAACCTGGGTGCTATTAGGGAAAGGGAAAGGGTAGAATAGATTCTAGATATGGAGGCATCCATAACATCCATTATATCAGAGTAATGATCTTCCCTAGGAATCAAAGAAAAGGATAATCAAAGAGTATATCGTGAAATTTTCTTCCAGCATTTCCCTAGGATACCTAATTTTCCCACAAAACAGAAAACCCAGATTAATAGTTACATATACTGCTAACTCATTGGATACACACACACACACACACACACACACACACACATATATTCGTTCCTGTCTGCCATCCCTGGTGGTCAATGCCAGGTATGCTCGCTTTTAACACTTTACATTCACAGATTTTAAATTCTTTGTTTGTTAATTATTGGATCAGCAAGGGCATCGTGTGGCATCACATATTCAAAACATCCACTTAGTGAGAGTCAGCGGCAATTTTGAATGGCTAAATGTCCAACCAGTCGGTTAGTAGCTATAACATGGGATTTATACATTATTTAGTTATTATTTGGGGGGGAATTGAATAATGTTTTCTTCAATTGGCAGACAGGTATCTCACCATTACAGTGTTACATTTGCAAAGAATAAAGCAGTGAATGCTGTGCAACACAACAAATTAGACATTTCAAAGAGGACAGGACAGTTTACAAGTAATGCCTTAGCTATACCTAATAGTACTCATATAATAAAAGTGTTTTGGTTTCGGTTAAGTTTTGGTTAAGATTAGTTTTGGTTAAGACTAATAAACCCTGTTTCTAGGGAAAAGGAATTAAATTTATTTTTTATAAATGGAATACAAGATGTGGGAAAATAATCACCCATGATCACAGATGGAAAAGAAACTTTTATATAGCAATCTCTCCAATCATCAATGAACAGGTGGACACTATCAAACTATGTAAGTAGGTTAAGTGAAGCTCAAAGAGGTAAAGCAACTTGCTGGATACCCTGTGGATTATAGATGGCAGATGGTGTACGACAACATAAGGGCCAGAATTTAGGATGAAGCTGACATTGGGAGGGAGCAGATAGGAGAATGAGAAAGAAACTGAGGTAGTTCTACCTGCTCAAAAATCCACACTCATGTTAACACAACCATACAAATAAATGCTTTGCTCATTTATCAGTTAGCTCAAAAAAATAGGACTTTTAAATAATGAGTCTGCAATTGTATCCTCTAGAGGTAATTAGCAGCATATTAACCTTAACCATAATAACACATTATCACTATTTTGTTTCAGTTGGCTAATTTGCAAAACAATAGTGAAGATCCTAGCCAACATGTAAGAATTTATTCTTCAGTTATTGGCACTGAATAAATACAGTGACCCTCAGTAGAAATATCAGGAACTTGGGAAGGAAGTGCAGTATATGCCATGTAGGAAGGAGCAGTTTGGGAGTTGTAGATCTCGTGAAGTCAAGGTTAAAAACAAATCTGGCCATGTGTAGCAACATGGATGGACCTTGAGGGTGTTATGCTTAGAAAATAAGTCAGGCAGAGAAGGACAAATATATGTTTGCACGTATGGGAAGATTGGGAGGAGTTTGACAGAGGACCATGGGAGAGAAGAGGGGGGGAAATGGTGGGGGAAAGGGAGAGAGGCAAACCATGAGAGACTCTTGAATGCTGAGAACAAACTGAGGACTGATGGATGTGGGGGGGGCGGGGGGAGATAGGCATGGAGGGGGGTACTTGTGGGGATGAGCACTGGGTGTTATATGGACACCAACTTGACAATAAACTATTTGTAAAAAAAAAAATAAAAATAAAAGGAACCTAATAAACTGAAAACAAACAAACAAACAAACAAACAAACAAAAACAACCCACCCAAACCTGGGTTAACCCTTAGGCATAAATTGATAGCAAGCAGAACCAGCTTGAATTAAGGTCAGTTTGATTTCCTCCAATATGTTTTCTGCTTTGCTAAATGTAAGAGGGAATGACTTATACTTGGAGAGGTTTGGCTCATGAGCATAGTCGCTAGTAGGTCTTCTGATAGATATGTGGAAAGTGAAGCTCTGTCAGTAGGGTATAAATCCTCCAATGATTATTCTCACAAATAATCAGTTGAAAACTTTATTTCAAGCCCAACAACAACAAAAAAAGTTATTTAGGCTTCCAGATCATATCTTTTAAGTTTGTTGTTGCTGTTGTTGGCTCAGACTAAAAGCAATGTTCTAATGTCATCGGCTTTAAAAAGCAAGTATCTGTTTTGTCCTGTAATTAACTGAAAGCCACCAGTCTCTGTGGCATGCTTTTCTCCAAATCCAAGGAACTTAAAAAAAAATACCACAAAAATAGCAAGCTCAGCCTAAGGCCCAACACCTATTTCATCTTTAGAGTGCCCCTAAACACAGGTCAGGTAGATTTAATTTCCTTCCCACTAGTTTTCACTGATTTACCCAGAAGGTAAGCACTGTTAGAACTGTGACTCTTTGTCCTCATGTTCCATTACGTACAAGAGAAAAGTCTGAAAATTCATTTAAGCATGCTGTTTTTAGAGAGGATAGTTAGGCACACTGTACTGAGGATAAGAAAAACAAAAACAAAAAAACAAAAAAAACAAAAAAAAAAAAGGAAGACAAACAAACCATGGAATCTTTGCTGACCACAGCATGAAACACAGAAATCACAGATATCAAGACATCTTGAAAGAGTCTATCAGGACAACAGATATATACTGGACTATAACTTTTTACATTGCCGGTAGGCTCTCTTTCTACTATTCCCTTGTTTACTCTCCTCTAGACAAATGGATTTCCTTGCTGGAATTCTAACATGCAACATATTCCTGTAGTAGGGACTTTGCACTAGCTCTTCTACTGCCTAGAATGTTCTTCCCTCAGATACTCACTTTCCAACTGTCTTATGTCTTTCAATTATTTGTTCAAATATTGTCCCAATGGGTCTGCTCCCTCTCCCTCTATTTAATTCTGTATCCTGCCCTCACTTCCTGCCCATCTCCCACATGTATTCAAATCTTCTAAACCTATTTTACTTTTTCTTTATTCCATAACACTTATAATCATCTGGCTTATTATAATTTATGTATTTATTATGTTTACTGTCATTTACTATCTCTTCCTGCTAGAATGTAATCTCCATCAGGGCAAATACCTCTAAATGTTCTCTTTGCTTATGTATGCAAAGTGCCTACAACAATCTGGTGAATAGAAGGCACTCCCTAAATATTCCTCAAAACAATGAATGATTTCCAGTAATATTATAGATAAGAGGGTAAGCGGCCTGAAAGTAGAGGCAGTGTCTTACTGAGCATTATATACCTGATGCCTATTACAGTGCCTGACAAATAGTAGATGATCAAGCAATTTGTTGAATTAACAAATAAAATAATAGATAGGTGGGTATATATTTTAGCAGAGACACATAAGAATTATGTGTAATCAAAGAGAAAATAAAAAATGACTCAGTATATAGATTTGGGAAATATGTTATAAAAGAGTAAGTATTTGATCTGAGTTTTAAAGTAGAGATATTGTCCTGGAGAAAATGTACATACTGAGAAACAGATCATTGGTGGATCCCTTGATATTCAACATATTTTCTTCAAGTCTAGTAAAAAAATTACTAGAACCAAACACTGAATATCCTAAGAAAAAAAATTAAGGCATTATATATAGCCCGCATTATTTCCAGTATTAGAACAAGTATGAAGCCTGCTCAGTTACAATTCAAGAACAAATCATGAATCTAAAGGTTTATAATTTTTGAACATATGTAGAAAAGGCAATATTGAAGTAAAAGAAAAACCGGAACATCACACTGAAATCTTCAAAAAATGTAAAATGCAATGGGACTTCTCTGAAAAAATCGTATAGGTCATAAAATGAGGTAAACTTAAGACTACATTTAAAAAGATATATTCCTGAAATATTAAGACCATATTAAAGAATTTCTTCTTTAGAAAAGAAGTATTTAAAAAAAGAAAAGCAGTATTAATTTACTCTTCCTCAAAGGCAGTATTTCAAACAATTCATGATCCCCCCCACCCAAGATTTATAAAGGGGCCACCAAGGCTTTGAGTTTAGTATTAAATAAAAATATGAAATTAAAATATTGTGTCTAAAAAATCTCAATTTGTGTTTCAAAGTCTGGACTGCTCCTATACAAAATTCCTGATCTTTTCATTTTGGTATGTAAATTTCCATTAACACTAAAATATAAAAACTTTTTCAGAAAGGCAAGATCAATGAGATTTCTGCACTTTCTGAGAAACTACATCTATAAAGTAATACGTGGTCATCTCCAATCTCAGAATAATCCTGATAATATCTGCATCCTCTCTTTCAAATGAAGTGTTTGAGGTATATATAAGTCACATCAAAAATACTTATCAAATCTCCCTTCTTTTCTCCTCAATCTACTTACTATTGTAGTTGCAAGCGAGTGGATCTATGCCTGGAGACCTGTATGGACTTATACCCACCTTGTCAGTCTGTGGCTGTCAATCAGTGAATTCCTTTTCATTTCCACATGTTGACAGTGGAAATCTTTCTAAACACACACCCAGTCATCTTAGTCTCTTATTGGAACCCATCAATAGTTTGCCAAAAGCCTCAGAATACAGTTCATAGTAGTCAGCAAGGCATCGTAGGTGACTGTATAATACCTAGCATCATCTTTAAACCCTTCACTTATTATATTATCTTTTCTTTAATATAATCACATCACTTTCTCCATTATACTTTTGTATTTGCTTGTTTGCCTCACTAACTGTATAACCCTGTTGAAGAGAATGCATGTATCTTATTCTAGAATATGATTAAATACTTAGTGCTTATTATGGTATAATAAGCTTACATGGTATTAACTAATTTGAAAGAAAAAAAACTGATTTTTTTCTTCAGTGTTTTTATTTTACATAATGAAGGGGAGCAATATATTCCACCACAAAATAAACTGTTTTGACACATGGATTATTTTGAGTTGAAGACAATCAAGACTCAGCCAACTAAGGAGAAGTTTTTAGGTTCTCCCTCAATTGCTTAAAAGAACTTAGCAAGGTGTCGATACCAGGAAGATAGATATACTAATACCAGATATAACTGTTCCATTTGAGAGACCTATCTGCAGAGCAGAGCAAACACTTGTTTCTAAATATTTGCTGTTCTCATCTTCCTATGAACCATCTTCCTTTTTGAAGTCTCAGACCCCTACCACTTTCATTAGCTAAGAAAGGTGTATGTTTCAATTGCCTGTCTGCCTTTGAGTCTCATATTTTCCTGAAGCTTCTGTACTTTAAGGAAATAAATTTGTCTTCTATTCATCTGTTTGATGTCGATTTAAATAGATCAGACAAAGAACCTAGAAGAAAGAAGGGAAAAGATTTCCTCCCCTATAAGAGCTTCTACAGAATAAGAAAACGAAAAAAAAAAATCAAAGTACAGGTGGAAGGAAACACCTATTTCTTTATTTTTCAATGTTTTTAATTTATTTCTGAGATAGAGACCACGTAAACAGGGGAGAGTCAGAGAGAGAGGGAGACAAAGAATCCGATACAGGCTCCAGGCTTTGAGATAGCTGTTATCACAAAGCCTGATGCGGGGCTCAAACCCATGAACTGTGAGATCATGACCTGAGCTGAAGTTGGATGCTTAACTGACTGAGCCACCCAGGCGCCCCAGAAAAAAAAAATCTTTCATAGCCATATAAATTATAGCACATTTTAAAATTCTTATTAAGACTGAAATTGCTTTTTCAGGTGTCAAGAATGTTATTTGCTTTTACATTTGAGTATCACTAAGTGAGATAGATAGGTTGTAATTTTTGCAGGTGTTCATTGGCCACTGGGAAAACCGAATAAACACAAAATGAAACAAAATCCAAAATTATACCCTGGGTCTACCTTTTTATTACACTGTATTTTTTAAATTAAGGTTTAATTTACATGCGATAAAATATGGAGAATTTAAGTGTATAGATAGGTGAGTTTTGACAAATGGATATATCCTTGTTATTAAAACATAGAAGCCTCAGGCAAAGAAAGTTTTGGTTTCTATTATATAGCTTAATCGGTCTGTTCTAGAAGTTCATGTAAATTATAGAATATGTATATTTCTGTATGTACTTTGCACATGTTCTTTAATGCAATACAATAATTTTGACATCCATTCATGCTGTTGGATATGTCAAAAGTTCACTTCTTTTTATTCCTTGTTATCATTTCATTGTTTATCCATACACCTATTTATGGACATAATGTTGTTCCTGGTTGTTAACTATTATGAAAAAAACTATTGTGAAAACTGGTGTACAAGTGTTTGTGTGAACCTATGCTCACTCTTCCCCTTGGGTAAAAACCATTGTTGAACTGTTGAGTCTTATTGTATGTGTATATTTCACAGGATAAGAATGTGTACTTCAATACATAAGAAAGTGCCAACCCTTTCTTCCAAAGTAACTATGCCATGTTATGCTCTCAGCAGAAATATATGAGAGTTCTAGTTTCTCTTTTTCCTCATCAACACTTTATAATGTCATTTTTTATTTGTTTGTTTCTTAGCTCTTTACGTGAATGAAGTGTTATCTGATGGTGGTTTTAATTCACTTTCCCCAGGTACTGTTGACTGATATTGTTGAGCATTTTTGATATGCTTATTGGCCATTCTTATATAATTTCTACCAGTCTTCTGCCCATCTTTTGTTGAGTGATTTATTATTGTTGTTATTATTATTAATAGTAAAGTGGTTATTTGTGTGTTCCAGATAAGTTACTTATCAAATATATATATATATATCACCTTTTAGTAGTCTTCAATATAAACTTACCTTTTAATTTTCTTAATTATGACTAGTGAAAAGTAAATTTTTTAATATAAAATACCCGAGTATATCTTATAAGTAGAATTCTCAGAGCTTCTAAGCAAATAGTGATATTGATTAGAAAATAAATTTTACTTGGTTTCTTGGACCAAAATATGACACAGATCTTCAATGTGTGTATGCCATTCATTATTATCATTATAACCTCAAATTTAGTTAGACTTAATACGATAACATATCTCCTTGAATTTTATGACAAAAAAATAACCAAATTGTACAAAAACTAAAACCAACTCTAAATAATCTATTAATATTTGGGATTTTCAAAGTTAGATGACCTATAAAATTCAACATTGTGTTAAAATTATAATAGAGCTGTTTCACTTTATATATTTTCTTGATAAATATCTGAGATTAATGTAACTCTGTGTTTCAACTATACTCAAATTTTTAAAAAATCACAAGGAAGAGAAAATACATTTACAGCACTCTACTGTAAAATGTTCACATGTAAGTGGAACCATGTAGTTTAAAACAGCATTATTTAAGGGTCAACTCTAGTGAAATACATACGCTAACAAATGTCAATTTGATTAAATAATAGAATAAATAATTACTCTAAAGGTTAAAATTAATGATCTTGATAAAGATTATAACTGTAGATTATCTCCATCTGTATTTTATATTTTGCTTATAATATTAATGACCATCAAAAAATTTAACATAAAAATCATAAATGACCTGAGTATGTTAATGTACCAAATAAATTTTGAAGTGAGTAATTTTAGATAGACTTCATCATTTTTCAGTAGAGTAACTAGAGAAAGAATACAGTTAAGCCATGTTTTATTCCTGGCATGCCATTAACCAGCTATATGGTCATGTGAGTCCTATAGCCTTCCTTGGTCGCAACTGTTGTCAACTATAAAATGAAGGCAGAGATAGTCTTGGTGGTCACATTCAAAGAAAATTAGCTATTTTTTATATTCTACTATATCTGGATGTATCATTAATTTCTGATATATAATGGGCATGCTTAGGTAATTCTTAATACTTATTATCTTTCACAGAGATATATGTGTTTTCTAAATGGACCACTCCCTTGAATAATAAAAGTTGGAAAATGAATATTGTAACTGAAACTAACCCCTGGATCATGATTACACTGAAAAATAGGCTTATGATTTTAAAATATGGCTTTTGATGAAAACAAAGTAAAAAATATACCCATAAAACAATGTTTTAGAAAAGTAGACATATGCATAACCCATGGTGATTATATACATGCTCCCTTGCCACAGGCGGCTGCCTAAGATATATTTCAACATACAATATACCCAGCATTCATGCAAGAATATTTTGCCTGGGGAAAGTGAATATTTATGCCAATCCTCAAGTTTCCAGTCATTTGTTATAATTACGGGAAATATATGAGAGTTACTGTATTCTCTTTTTCAAACTTAAGTTGATATCCTCTAGGATTACCATGAAGGACTCTTCTCTTCTTTGAAATTTGTTCACTTAGGAAGCTCAAGAAAGGAAGAACTCAAAGGCGGAGTGCACATACTTGAAATCAAAAGTGAGAGGAATCAAGAGAAATGTTTGCACTGAGCGCTCATCAGGTCAAATCTATTTTATTTGATAGAGAGACAGTAAAATTCTATAATATTATAAAATATATTAATACTGTGTGCATATCCTCTATGATCTTCATGTCTTACCATGAAGTCCTTTTATTAGGCATTTTCTTAGCATTACCTCCTTTCTTCTCTGACAATCAAAACAAATTTGGCATATGATGACTTTAATATAAAACAAGTGAAAATGGAGGGGGTTGGAATCTTCATTTGAAAAGATTTAGAGTAAAGGTAGAAGATATTTTAGTACTCAAATCTAGAAATTTCTCAAAATAGGAACTGTTAATATAAAAATGACTACTATAAAAGAGGTTAAAAATTCTACCTATGGAATGAAGACAAAGAGATTGAAACCTATTAAATGGAAAATCTTTTCTTGGAGATATTCCAACATTGTTGACAAGCCACATAGTAGTAATTAATTTTATGGTTATTTATGTAATCCATCTGAAAAGGAATTAGTTCATTTTATTATAAGTTCTAAAACACTTTTAAATTTTAATCAACTTGATTTCAATGTTGACAAATCCTAGACATTCATTATGTAGTGCTGACTGCAGGCTTTCCATGAGGTCAGCATATGAAGTGAGTTTCAATATACATATACAGTGTGTCTATAGTGAACTGAAGAGTAAATGACAATTTCTAAAGTTGCATTTTGTGGATTCTGGGTTTTAACCCCTCCTTGGCTTAATTGCTGACTTCATGGACCAGAGTCTCTGTAAACATTTTCAAAGTCTAGCAGGTGCTTCAGAGTCTGAATATATAGCTTTGCTTTATTCAATGACTTAACTCAAAATATTGGCTCTGGCTCTCCAATTCACCAGTTTCCTTTCCACTCTAATGGTGACTGATATCTATCTGCATCTCTCTGCCAACAAAAGCACTGATCTGTAGAGTGGCAATAGGAGAACAGTTAAATGCCTTTTGGTCAAGCAAAGCCTTTACCTCTTATTGCTTCTTAAGCACTTTATTCATACATGTACCATATTACTTAATTTCAAAATATTCTAGTCTATTGCTTGTGGATATATCTTCCTTTTTCTCTAGAATGTGGTATTCTCAGGAGAGACACTATGTTCTGTTAATATTAGTATCATGCTGTTTAGAACTCAGAAACACCTAAATAATTACATGTTCTGTTAAATAGATGTATGAATAAATATACAGCCCTTTAGCCCAAGGAAGACAGAATGAATACATAAAGTTTCCCAGCCTTACTGGCTTATAAAATTAGCAAACATTTTTCTTGAGCCCAATGCTGATAGTTACAAAGGGCAACAGATCAGGGCAAAATGGTTATTTTAAGTCCTTCAATCTTTTCTAATTTATACATAGGTCCTCTATGAAAAAGCATAATGCCCTTTGGGTCATGATTTGTCTTTGAAGACACAGAAATCAGAAATAAGATACATCTTTTCTTCTGAGGACTATACAAATACATTTAGTCTCCCAGGCATGTGTTTCTAGGAGGACCAGTGTCATTAATGAAGCTAAGAGGAAGAAGAGTTCAGAAAGAAATAGAATTAAGTAGATCAGGGTTACTATAGGACTGTTATTGAATAAACAGCTATGATCTGTGCTGGGAAAAGGTGGACACAAGTGTCCTATTTGCCCTGCTAATTTGTTTCTTGTGTCTACTAGTCACAGACTGAGGGTAGGACTTAGAGAAAGGAAGGTGTGCTTCCATTCTATAAATATGTTTCAATAATGAAGAAGAGTCCGGAAGAAAAGGAAAGAGTATGAAATTTAAGTGAAGTTGGTTAAGAAGGCAGACTTCTTTCTTTCCTCCCTTCTATCCATCTGTCAACATATCTTTTTCTTCTGTCATAAAGAGTATTCTACATTTAAAAATCCAGTGTAAGTTTTTCTCATTACATAATTATAAACAACGGTGCAATGGAACATCAACTGCTAAATCTGCCCATTTACTTTAAAATAAACTTCAGACCATCAACACTTAAGATTAAATTAGGTATAAAAAGTAGTTACAAACAGAGATGGAGATCATAAAAGACTCAAATACAGAGAACAAACTGAGAGTGGATGGTGGGGGTGGGGGGAGAAGGGAAAATGGGTGGTGAGCAATGAGGAGGGCCCTTGCTGGGATGAGCACTGAGTGTTATATGTAAGCAGTGAACCATGGGAATCTACCACCAAAAACCAAGAGCACACTATATACACTATATGTTACAAATTTGACCATAAATTATATTTTTTAAAAAGATTAGGTTAGGTATTGTTATATAGAAAAAAATAGTCAGTGTATTAACAGATTATCTGAAGCATTTCCCTAAATGACAAATGGTGGGACCATGGCATGGAATCAAATTTCTAAGGATAGCTTTTCAACTAATGATTTGTTTGAAAAATCTAAATTGATGGTCAACCCAAAATAAAAAAAGAAAATAGACCCCAGTTTATATCACCACTGGTTTATCTTCCCTTCATTCAGTAAATGATGGCCTAAGTTTGAATAATTGATCTATATTGATTTACAATAAAATAGCAACATGTCCCAACATCATAAAAGATTTATATTTTTATTCAGTGTTTATGTTGATATCTTAAGTAGCAGGCACATCGCACTTCCCTATGTAGTGACAAGACCAAACGCGCTTTGGCAGAGCTTCAGTATAAAAATTAGAAGGTGTTGATTTCATTACCACTTTGGCAATACATTTGAAAGAGTGTTAATGACTATTAATGGCCTAGTCCTCAGCCAGAAGAATGCCTGAAGTCAAGGAAAGTGGCATTTTATCTGCTCTTAAATATTAAAAACAGAAAGCCTCCTCCAGTTGCATTTGTAAGTGCCTTTCCTGCTCTACAAATAATCACATCCCCCACTTAACGGAGCTTTTAAATATGTTTAAATTCAAGGCAAACCCAACGTCTCCACTCTGGAGGTTTTGCCCCTTCCTTTTCTTTATAACTAGCACATTTAGCTCTTGTCTAAAAAGTTGAAGGTGAAGGAGAACAAAATTATTTTTAAAAGGACCTTTTGTATCATTTCAACTTTGCAATATAACTCCACTGTTTAAGGTTTAACAAAGGAAGAGTTACTTATTTCCCGTTCTTGTTTATTTTTGGAGAAAGAGAGGAGTCCAAACAGTCTTAGGATGGAATGCACTATGAACCAAACCATGTTTATGAAACCCACATGTTTTCAGGACTTTTTTTTTCTCTTCATGTAAGTTTGGATTTTTTTAGTTTTGTTTGTTTTCTGTTTGTTTGTTTTTGTGGGGTTTTTTTTTTTTTTTTTTTTTTTTGTCCCTAGAGGGTCCTAAATCAACAAGTTATTAGATGAGGAATGGAAGCTTCTGTTGCAGAAAACACAACTGCAGCTAGACAACAGAAAACAGATGCCAATTATTTGCCAATGGCTGCTGGAAAACAAAAACAAAACATTTTTTGACATTTACTTTGCCTTATGAGAACCGTTGCTGATGCCAAAGAAATATAAACTGGTCAAATTACCAGCAGCCGGTTTTGAAATGTGGGTTATTATGATTCGGAACCTTGCTCTGCATATGGCCATCCTGTGACGTACATATTTCTGTACACAATAATTCTATAGGCAACTGGGTATCTTAACAGATACGTTAAAAGAATATGTGTAACTGATATGTGTACTTAAATATTTGATATATCCCAGTATTTTATCCCATTGCCTCTTAATTCTGCTAGTTTTTTTATAGAGAGATACAAATAATTTTTGATGTTTGTTACTTGACAGTGACTTCCTTGACACAATATTTTTATTTCATGTAACAAAAGCTTCAAATTAAACATGTTTCTTGCATTGAATCCAGCTGAATTATTCATTGTTAATGTGATGTCACAAGCAATGTTTAAGTATTTTTCCTCCAGTAGTTACCAGGGACTTAATTTAGTCACAAGCAATTCCCATCTAGCAACACAAGAATATAAACGTTCCACGAATATTTTTAAATGAAATGTCTTACTTTTAAGACACATTTCTGGAGAAATATCTTGGGCCAATTTCACTGAAACAAGCAGTTGTGTCAAATAAATTTCTACTTTCATCAGCGTGAGACTATACTGTGCTAAAGATCTAGATTTGCAAATAAAGGCTTTTGGAAAATCTTATGTAATAAAAAAAGTATCTAATTTTCCCTCTCCTCTTCATAGTGATTTGAGTTTTCATTCAGGGTGTGAAGAAAATCAGTTAATGCATTTTTTCTTGATAGTTTAGACTTACTACAAGCAATAGTGTTATAAAGTCTGTCATAAGAGTCTACAATGCCTTACGAAGTGTCTTGGGTGACTAAGAAGTGAACTAAGTTAGGAATAGCACTTGCATATATGTTGAACATGTAAGCTGAAAAATGATGATCAAAGTAATTTAAGGAATGTCATGCCTCTCAGTTTTTAATATGCACACAAATCACCAGGGATCTTGTCAAATTCAGATTCTGATTCAATAGTTTCACCAAGGGGCTGGAGATTATGCACTTCAGCAATATTCCAGATGATACTTTCAAAGCAGCTGGGCAGTGGACAACACTTCTAGAAGAAAAACTGAAGATGACCTGAGGTGGGGCCATTCTTTTTTAATACAATTTTCTGAAATATTTACAATCAATCTCCATTTCAAGGTAATTGGCTCATGTATAGTCAGGATTCAGCCAACACAGGTTCAGGCCATCTCATGAGTAATAACTGTTATCAACTTCCTGATTCCAGTGAAATGTGTGGACACTGAATGGGACTATGTAGGACACGCACCTTCTCCTTGTTAGATTCAATAATACTAATACCTTCTATGAAGTGAGTGTGTGTGAGTACATGCATACACTTTTGGAGAGAGAGAATTTAAAGCTAGAGACAGATGCACACAAGACTATGTCATGATTAGAAAAAACTACATATATATATATATATGTATATATATATATATATATAACCACATTCTGAGGTATGACCCAAAGAAGATATGCATCCAGTTCCCATCAGCACATCTTTATAACTCAGACATCAATCACCCTGAACATCTGTAGTACTATCACAGCAAAGGAAAAGGAAATTTAGTCTCATTTTTTTTACTCACAACTCCCTGAACAACAGAATCTATAAACGAACATAGATTCTAGATATTTTAAAATTTTTAATACACATTCATTTCACCTACATTTAGCTAATGATGGCAAGCCCATTTCCCCTTATGTTACTCAGTGAGAGGCAACCCTCCTATCATATCAAAACCACAGGAGACCAATCCATGAAATAGGAGTATCCTAGATTACATTCTTTGAGCCCCTCCTTTGCCTCTATCACATTCCCCAAACAGTGGACAAATTGACGGGAGACAAATTCCCTCAGAAGATGAGAATTTGGGCAGATTATCCAGCGAGGGAGTAGCTGGGAGGATGTTATAGGCATTTAAAGGGGAAAAACATTTTGTATCCTTCTGGAAAAATTAGGACTTGTGGCCACATTAGATGAATGGATTCTGAACCACATCACACTCATCCTGCCCCACCTTTGGGCACCAAGTACCACTGATCCTTCCACAGACTGTGGAATGTGCCTTTTACACATTTATGCTCAGCCTGACCTCTGACCACATTACTAGAGTGTTGCAATTGTCTTCTAAGTGGTCTTCCCGCCTTGTGTTTTCATAAACTCAATAGCATCTCATTAGTCCTATTATACTGTAGCTGTTGTCTGTTTAATAACCTTCACTGACTCGTTTAGCTACAAGAATAAGTCTGACTTTCACACCCTGCCAGGCAAAGTTGTTCACAAAATATATTTATATCATCTTTTGAACTTCCAATAAGTGACCTCTACGATGTCCGAAACAATCTATGCTTATTATCGTGTCTGCTTAGATTTTACTGACTCTCCAACTATTTGCCAATAATCTCACCACTTGTCCTTTGTTTCTTTGAAGCCTCCTATGACCATTCTAATCCTTACTGATTCCTTCCACAGCTGTTATCACTGTTTATTTTGTTACTTCTTCATATGCTCTCTTGCATTCCCCCCCTGCTTTTTAAATGCTGTGTTATATATAGGGCCCTTGTGCCCATATCTCTATAAGGCTTAGGAGGGTAAGCATTGGAATCACTCTGGATTTGAATCTTAGTGAGTGAATGCTAATTGTCATCTGTAAATCAGAAATGAGAACATCCAGTTTTTCAGTATTATTGTAGGGTTTCAAAGATAATAAATGTAAAGCACCTAGAATAATCCCTGACATACAGCTTTATTCTCAAAAATGTTAGGTTTTTAACCTGTACATGGCTTCTGTGCCTTTGAGATACTATCATTTATTTGACATGATTATACCTTTCATAGTCATCATTAGTACACATAATAGAGGTTGGCTTCAGCAAAACTATCAACTACAATCAGAAGAAATTTAAAAAATTGACCTTACAAATCATTTGTCCTCATGAAATAAAAAAAAAAATCTAGGTTTGACCTAACTGTAGTCATGAATAAACTAACCAAGGGCCCTTAGGAGGTGAATATGACATATCCATAAATATAGCACAAAATCTGGCCCATGACAGATATTAAGTTTTTATCGAATAAGTGAGTGAAGGACTATATGAATGACATATTATTAATTAAATTCCCATGAATCTCTAGTAATAGCATTGCCTTCCTATTATTGCTTAAGAATTTCTAATTTAAAATTGACCAAAAGAATTTAAATGTCTTAATTAATAAACTTACTCATAAATTATATAAATACTTATCAATCCCATCAGATGTTAGTGTATATGTTAGTGTAGTGATAGGGAAACTGATAAGACTGAATATCAGCCATCAGAGATTGTTTAGCAGTGGTAGTAGTATGCTTCCCTCACTGAGCTAAGTATATTTTTTAAAGAGAAGGTTCCTGAAGTGATTTGATTTTAATTAATACTAGATCTCATGATTTATGTATTGTTGATAATAAGTAATTTGGCCGCATCAAACTCTTACACATCTTGGCCATTAATTACGGAGCAAAATTTTCATGATGAAGCTGTTAATGTAATTGAAGACATGTGATTTCTACTCCATGTGGTTTTCAATGCCATTGGTTGTAGAACACTTGTAAAGTACTAGAATTCTTATGGCAAATTATGGATCTGAAAATCTTTTCTAAACACTTTCTTTGACTTTCTCTTGAAGATATAATGTGAAAGATGTAGGAATAAGAACATGTTTTTGACATCTATAAACATCTCAACAAATTAACCTGCCCAGTGGAACTGACGACTATTTATGCTCAAAGCATCCACTTGCCTCAGGACTAAATATTTTGGGGAATATTTTCAATACACATCTGAACAGTTTTTCTATGGAATGTTTGAGGTATCCTTTATTCCTGTTTTGTCAAGTAGAATGTCATTTAGCTTAAATTGTATACTGAAGCTGTCTCCCTTCCTCTATTTCATTAAGATGTAAGTTGATTTATGATCAGCACTGTTTTCTTAAGAGACACATTAATCACAATAAGTTTGGTGAATTTATTCCATCAAGGATGAGTCCAATTTCATCATTCTGAAAATGTATAGTAGACAGTACAATAATCATCAACATCAATAAGAGTTTTTAATTTTTAAAATTAACATATATACAACTTAAAGAATAATGTGTTACATTCCTACCATGCCTAATTATTAAAAATGTTACTAATTATACATGTATTAATATTAATAAGACTCCCATTTATTGTAAAAAAAGCATATGAGGAATATTATATTGACAGCTGGAACAGATAGGACTCATTTCAAACCAATATTTTGTGAGTCTATTTTTGAAACATTGTTATTTTATAATGTTATATTGATTTAAGACCACAAGTCATCCTTGAAGTAATCATGGTCATGGAATTATTATTTTTTTGAAAGTATAGGAAAATGTTAAATGGGGCATAATGATTTTGTAAAATTTGACTTAAAGTTGAAGGCTATGTTAAAAATAGTCCCATTTAAAAAGTGGATTTGTAATGTTTAGCCAATATCTTCCTTTCAACAGATTTTATTTTCTTTGAAAAAATTATATAGGACAGTGTGGTATTTAAATTGGGAGATAATAGGAAGGTTTATTATCTCTGTCCTATGGTATATATAAAATAAAACCTCATTTCTCAAGTAACCAATTATAAAATCACATTTCAGGCTAACAAAATCAAGAAGAATGTTCTGATCAGTTAAATTTAAATTAAGAATCTGGTTATCTTAAATGAGTATACATAACTACCACTAAAATGTGTAAAATGATTTTTGCCTTATTTTGAAGATATCCTGGAAACATTTTAATTTTCCTCTTAGTCAGGACTTAATGTGACTGTATGTTATGAACACTGGAAGCTCTTTTTATATAAAATTTTAATTTATATAGACAGATAATGATTATACAAATGAATGTTCAGATTATGATATATTCTAATCTATAATAGGAAAGGTAAAGAGAAATTATTCAAGTTAGTGTTTTAATTATACGTCTATCATTAGAGATAATATTTTAATAAAATATCCTATACCCATTAAGCTTATTATGAACCTGAATAAACATATTTAATAAGTTTGAAAATCACAAAATGTCCTAAGTTGAGTGGAAATTTTTAATGTAAGCATTCTAATGTCATTCCTGTTAAAAGTCTGTCTCATTAAAGATTCTGCTTTTGATCTCATGCACTTTTATTCAGTGTGTTCTTTTTCCTGAATTTTGTTTGTAATATAGATGTCATTTACTTGGTTTCCTAAATAAATCATTAGATTTCCAATAGTAAGGTTAACACACTTCATGAATAAGTATTTTCAGGCATCCAGTATATTATAGTTTGGTTTAATACAGATTTGAGTCACCATCTAAATAAAACCTGCTCTGATTTTCTCTGGCAGAATTTGTTGAGAAAATAATAGCTAAAAACATGTCAAATTTGATGTAAAACATTCTTCGATACACCCACTAAGATCTTTAAACAACACACACTAAGATCTACCTCAACACATACAAAGAGATTTACACATAGACATATCACAAGAGTTAAACAATGATAGTTAAAACCAGAATAAGAATCTTCAAAATGATGAAATTAAAAGCTATCTAGAAAGTGAATAGCTTTCACTAATAGCTGACTTCTCATTAGAATTGGAGGCCAGAAAGCAATGAGATGACATATCAATATAGGTAAAGAAAATTAAGATATCAATCAACAATTCTATAACTAGCAAAATTATGCTTCAAAACCAGGGGGAAATGATTGCCAACTCTCACCCCAAGAAGTTCTAAATCTAACTGAAATTTATGGAAAAAAGAATCCAGTAAAAGGATATCCATTCCTTTTGAGAGTAAATGTAAAATTCCCCATGGAAAATCATATGCTAGGTCATAACATAGAAATCAATAACCTTAAAAGAGATGAAAATGAATATGTTCTGAAACACAAGGAAGTTAAATTAGAAACTTATTTAAAAAATGAGAGAAATTCTAAACTTTGGAAAATAAATTATACACTTCTCAGTGCTCTATGGCTCAAAGAAGAATTCATAACAAGAATAATAAGAAAACATTTTGAACTGAGAATGAAATTGCACAAAAATAAAAAATTCGGTAAGGTAGCTAATGGTATATTTAGAGGGAAATTTTTAGATTTAAATGCCTGTATTAGAAAAGACAACTTTAAATCAATAACTTTCTACCTTTAAAAAGATAGTAAAAAAGTAAACTCAAAATTAAGTGGAATGAAAGAGATAATAAGTATTAGCACAGAAATTGTGAAATAGAGAAAAGAAAAATATCATTCAAGAAAATCAATGAAACTGCAACTGGTTCTTTGGAAAAAAATTTTAAATTGATAAAACTTTGGTGAGATGGGCCAAAAGAAAAAGAGAGACACAAATTATTAAAATCAGAAATGGAAAAGGGCATATATAACTATGAATCTTACAGAAATAAAAAGATTATAAAAAGCATGAACAATTTTGGGCACCTGGGTGTCTCAGTCAGTTGAGCATTCAACTTTGCCTCAGGTCATGATCTCTCTGCTTCTGGGCTCAAGCCCTGTGTCGGGCTCTGTGCTGACAGCTCACAGACTGGAGCCTGACAGCTCACAGACTGGAACCTGTTTCAGATTCTGTCTTCTTCTCTCTGCCCCTCCCCTGCTTGTGCTCTCTCTCTCTCTCTAATATAAAACATTAAAAAATGAAATAAATAAATATGAACAACTTAATGCTCAAAAAGTAGATGATTTAAATGAAATAGACAAAGTCTAGTAGGAAATAAATTTAAATAGATAAAAGAATAAATGAAAAATCTTAATAAACCTATAGCAAATAAAGGAGTTAAACTGGTACTTAAAATAGACTCAAGAAAGAAAAACTTAGGCACAGATCATTTTACAGGTAAATTCTATCAAATGTCTAATACAGCAGAAATAAATTATCCCCAAACTCTTACAAATTCACATTCCAAAATGCTTCTCAACTCATTCTGTGAGACCGACATTGCCCCAGTGCTAAAGCCAGATAAAGATATGACAATAGAAGAAAACTAATACCAATGTTTCTCATTCATTTTGACCCCCCAAAATCAACAAAATATTTCAATACACAATTAAGTAGCATATAAAAATATACATCATGCCCAAGTATAATTTATCTCAGGAATTCAACATTAATGAAATGTTTAAAAACTGATTAATAGAGGGGTGTCTGGGTGGCTCAGTTGGTTAAGCATCTGACTTTGTCTCAGGTCATGATCTTGTGGTTGGTGAGTTTGAGCCCTTCACTGGGCTCTGTGCTGACAGCTTGGAGCCTGGAGCCTGCTTCAGATTCTTTGCCTCCCTTTCTCTTTATCTCTCCTCTGCTTGCACTCTGTCTCTTTTTCTCAAAAATAAAATAAAAACATTAAATTTGTTTAATAAAAATAAAATCAGTTAATAGAATATAATAATATTCATGTATTAAGAGACAAACCCCACAGGTTTATCTCAATAAATAGACAAGGTGTTTTAACAAATGTAAAACCCATTTGTGATATTAAAAATCTCTCAAAAATATAGGAATCGTAGGAAATTTCCCTAATCAGATAAAGAATAGGTATGAAAAACCTACCACCAACATTATAGTTAATGCTGAATGAGTAAATGGTTTCTCATTAAGTTCAGAAATAAGATAACAATGTCTGCTTTTGTCACTCTTATTTAATAACATACTGAAAGTTCTAACTAGTGCAAAAAGGTAAGAATCAGAAATAAGGTATCTAGTGCAGAATGCAGGAAATAAAGCTGTCTTGATCTGTAAACAACATGATCCTATTGGTAGAAAAATCTAAATAATTTTTTAAAATAATCTAATAGAATTGATAAGTGTATACAACAATAAGTTCTTGGAATAGAAGTCCAATATATAAAAATCAGTCATCCTCTAAACTAGCAGTGAAATTCAGAAAAGAGTTCCATTCGCATAGCATCAAAAAAACCTAAATATTTGGGAATAAATGAATTAAACACTGTCAACTTCAAAGTTATGCTAAGAAAAATTAACAATTATATTAAGAAAGAAATATTCAACATCCATGGATTCAAAGGTTCAACATGTCAGGATGGTAATTATCCCAATTTAAATAGACAAAGTCCTAGAAGGAACTAAACTAATTTGATAAAAGAAGAAATGAAAAATCTGAATAAACCTGTAGCAGGTAAAGGAGTTTAAATAATATTTAGAATATTCTTGACAAAGAAAAACTCCAGCACAGATCTATCAAATAACTATAAAAGACAAATTATTCCCAAACTCTTAAAATATTCAAAGCCTACAACACTTCTCAACTCATTTTTTCTTTGCCTCTATTTCCCAAGATCACAAGAGGCTTCATCCCAAGAAGATCAATTCCATTGTTCCTTTAACTCAGGGCTGATAAACAGAGTAGTTAATATTAAGTACCCATGGAATCGTGAACTTGTAAAGAACTACAAGAGTATAGGCAAACTTAAGAAGAGCTAGCTAAAATAACTAGCACAATACCTAGTACACTGCTTAATACAAAATTGGTCATTAATATATGGTTATCCTAAATGACTAAGTTGATTAATAAACAAATAATTGTATACAGATTGATATCAGGTAACAGCAAAGCAATAACAGTAAAGACCACTATCTGTTGAGATTTTTTCCCTATGCTAAATACTAAGCTAAGCACTTAATTCTTGCTATAACTTTATGATACCATATGGGTGGATTAATGTACTGCCCAAGGTCACATAGGTAGTCACTAGAAGTATAGGCATGTGATCTTAAGCCTATCTGAGTCCAGAGCTGGCCTTTTCAATCATTCAGTGTTATTGCCTCAGTTTGTCCTTGTCACAGATAAATCCCCTAAATCAGAGTATGCAGCCAAGACATGTGCCTTCTGCACCTTCTGTGCCATCTCTATGCCATCAGAAGGTTCAGGATCCAGGACAATCAGAAGTAGACTCTGGTAATTATCCTAAGTGAATTTTGAAGTACTTATTTGACCAGAATCCTTGTGAAATTCTAAAATGGGCAGATAACTTCACCATCTCCAAGGCTGCTGTTGAATACATACCATTCACTGTAAGCTATATTTTTATTTCAAGCATTATTCTTTTTTCTTTTTACAAATAGTTTATTGTCAAGTTAGTTTCCACATAACACCCAGTGCTCATCCCCACAAGTGCCCTCCTCCATGCCCATCCCCCATCCCCTCAACATTACCCTCAAGGTCCATCCATGTGGCTACACATGGCAAGATTTCGTTGTTTCTCATTGCCATGTAGTATTCCATGGTATAGATAAACCACATCTTCTTGATCCATTCATCCATTGATGGATACTTAGGCTCTTTCCATGTTTTAGCTATTGTGGAGAGTGCTGCTATGAACATGGGGTACATGTGCTCCTATGCATCAGCATTTCTGTATCCCTTGGGTAAATTCCTAGCAGTGCTATTGCTGGGTCATAGGGGAGTTCTATTGTTAGTTTCCTGAGGAACCTCCACACTGTTTTCCAGAGGGGCTGTACCAGTTTACATTCCCACCAACAGTGTAGGAGGGTGCCCGTGTCTCCACATCCTCGCCAGCATCTAGAGTTCTCTGATTGGCTCATTTTAGCCACTCTGACTGGCGTGAGGTGGTATCTCAGTGTGGTTTTGATTTGTATTTCTCTGATGAGGAGGGATGCTGAGCATCGTTTCATGTGTCTGTTGGCCATCTGGATGTCCTCTTTGGAGAAGTGTCTGTTCATATCTTCTGCCCATTTCTTCACTGGGTTGTTTGTTTTTCAGGTGTGGAGTTTGGTGAGTTCCTTATAGATTCTGGTATGGTATTGGCACAAAAACAGACACATAGACCAATGGAACAGAATTGAGAACTCAGAAGTGGACCCAAAAGTATACAGCCAACTGATCTTTGACAAAGCAGGAAAGAATATCCAATGGAAAAAAGACAACCTCTTTAACAGATGGTGTTGGGAGAAGTGGACAGCAACATGCAGAAGAATGAAACTAGATCATTTTCTCACACCATGCACAAAAATAAACTCAAAATGGATAAAGGACCTGAACGTGAGACAGGAAACTATCAACACCCTAGAGGAGAAAGCAGGAAACAACCTTCTTGACCTCCACCGCAGCAACTTCTTACTTGACATATCCCCAAAAGCAAGGGAATCAAGAGCAAAAATAAACAATTGGGACCTCATCAAGATTAAAAGCTCCTGCACAGCAAAGGAAACAACGCACAAAACTAATAGGCAACCAATGGAATGGGAAAAGATGATTGCAAATGACATATCAGATCAAGTATTGTTCTTTTATAGTTGTCATGGCTGACCACTTCTCCCACTTATCATGCCAAATTTTTGCAAATGAAATAGGAAATAACACAAAGTAAGGTGTTTCCACTTACTCCTACCACCCCAGATAAAATCAGTTCTTGGTCATGTCTTCACACCTAATACCTATGTGGCTTCTTTGGTAAATAAGATATTTCTTTTGTCTGTTTTGTATTTGTCTGTATCCTACTTTCAGGTCCACTTTTTACCACATTCTATAAAGAAGCTAAATAAAAAAAAAAGACAAAGTCACATGGATCTTTGATGTGAAAACAACACGTATGTTGTATTTGTTTTAGTTATTTCAAAGCCCTCAGTTAAATTAGCAGAAAACATACAGTGGTATTCATTCTGTACTTCTATCTCCGAATGTACTATATAGTCATAATGGCATTCAATTTATCTCTACTTAATTTTACTTTTATCATATTAATCCCAACATATTGATTATATTTATTAAATATTATGACATTAATCTTATATATTCTTGATAAAGCACCCAGCTGCTCCTAGTGGGTACTAACGTTTACCTAATAGTATTAGTATTTGTAAAATTTAATAATGTATCATTATTGGTAGTGTTAAGCATATGTTCAAAATTCAGAAAACATGGAGCAAATTATCAAAAAAGTTGAAACCAAGTTATGAAAAACAAAAATAATTACATTTTATTTATTTTTTTCAAAATAATTTATTGTCAAATTGGCTTACATACAACACCCAGTACTCATCCCAAGTGCCCTCCTCAAAGTATAATCAGTTGACTTTAAGTGGTATCTCATTATCTCCATGTGACTAAATGTATAAAAAGCCATAATGGATATTTTAACCAATGGAGTATTTCATCTATTCCTCACTCATTTTTGTCCCATTTTATAACTTCCTATCAATGAAAACTAAAAAGGAAGAGTTGGGGGAAAGGGGACTGGAAATAATATCAAATTCTGGATTTATAAAGGGTGGAGTAGAGAGGATAAATTTTCTCATCATCATATTAATGAACAAAAATGACATACAGAGTATGATTTGAAAGGAATACACATGATAAATGGCAATATTCAGCTCTTTCCCAGGGGGAAATGCTTGTGAAGGAAGTGCGATGCCTGGAAACCACACCCATGTGCTATGGAGTGTGCATCTGCTCAGTACAGGCCTAGCCAAAATCTGCAGGTGTCAAAATGCCAGTAGTACACACAAAATGATAGAAATGGAGGCAAATTATCTTTTGAAAAGTACCAATATTCCCAAATTTTGTTAATTCTGCATGTCTGCCGACATCATTTGCCTTTTTCCCCTTTATCATGTCATATGTGGAGTTTTGTAAAAGTCTAAAAATGAACAATGAAAATTGCTCTCTCTGCAATCAACGGAGCAACGAGATGACCAGGCTGTCATCTCGTCAGCTCTCCTAGGAAAAGCCTTTATAGCACCATTACCATCTTCTTTCCTCCTAAAAAGCAGATTGGAAAGAGGAGCTCTCATTATTGATATAGAACTTTTGAGAGAGATTTCTATGGAGTGTGCAGAAGACTTGCAAATTTTGTGAATCATTGGCTCCATGTTTGTGGACTGTGAAGCCAATCACTAACAAATTACAGACCAGATGCTGCTCACCCTCTCAGTCTCAGTCCGCAAGAGGCTCTAAATAACTTTGTGAAAAATGACACCCTGAATTATTAAAACAAATTTTGTACCTAAATAAGTTCCTCTCTAAATGATGAAGATGGGCACTGATTAAACAGTGATTTGCTATTATTCTAGAAAATAGTTTGCCGATATGATTTATGTACATTTTATTGGAGTATCTTCTTAAACATTTTTCTAATAAATATGATATATAGTACTTTATAGTACTTTATATTATTGTACCACTTTAATAAAGCAGTTCATTTATCCCTCAGAAAATCCTATGGAAATAGGAAGCTTCACATTTTTATTATCTGATTACAGATGTGGAAAAATGTAGTAGTTTGCCTGGAGTCACACACTTGGAAATGGTATTAGCAACACTGGGACCCAGGCCTTTTGACTCTTCTAGGACTCTGTCTGTTAGGCCATCACGTTTTTATTGTTAATACATTAAATCTTTGTTTTCATGATGTTTCTGTGTACCATTCATTGATTCATTATCCAATAATACATAAAGCCACCTATTTAGCCTACTATGCAAATTTATACATTGATTTCAAACACCACACAAGCAATATAAAAATACAGTAGTAGTCCATTTAGTACATAGATCAATATACGGACCTAACCATCATTAGAACATAGAAGTTAAAGACAATCAGATAAGTAGAATATGAAAAGAAAAATAGAATTAGCCACTAATTACACAAACCATGAAACCAGAAATATCTACCTGTATTATCTCCTAGGGCTGCCATAACAAAGTTTCACAAACTGGTTGGTTTAAAACAATAGATATTTATTCTCTCATAGTTCTAAAAGCTAGAAGTCCAAAATCAAGACGTTGACAGGGCCATGCTTTCTCTGAAGGCTCTAGTGAAGACTCCTTTCTTACCCAATCCTAACTTCCAGTTACTTCAGGAGTCGCTTGGCCTCTAGTAGCATAACTCCAGTGTTTGCCTCCATCATTATATGGCCTTCTTCTCTATGTGCCTTTGTATGTCTGGATCTTCACTTCTTATTAGGAGATCAATCATAATGGATTTAGGGCCTACTCTAATTCAGTATGACAGCATCCTAACCTAACTATGTTATCATCTTCTAAGACCATCTTTCCAAATAAGGTCACATTCTGAAATGTTGGGCAGACATGAATTTAGGGGGTTACTATTCATCTTAGTATACAACCTTTGCCAGAAACCATGCTAGAAATCCTCCCTTCCCCGCTCCCCCACAATACCATAATACAGGACCTCTTTCTTCTCCTTATCTCAGGGGTTGTTAGAATCTTCTCCCATTACAGAATTCTTTTTAATCTTACTCGATCTAGGATGTTAGAGGTGCTAAGCAGTCACATGTTGGTAAAGGGGACTAGAGAAAGAAAGGAAGAGACGAAGTGTTTCTAGGTACTACAACTTTATTGGTGCTCCCAATGCACTTCATTTTAAATCTTCATTTCTTTATTTTTCACAAATTTATCTTTCTCCAGATCTCACAAACTCTGGAGACCTCTTTCTGTTTCTCAACATAAATGAATTTGAAATAATGTTCAGAATATACAACAGTAGGTCTATGCACATGTTTAATAATGAACTAAATCATTCTTCAGTAACTATTTTATGTACTCAAAGACCCATCTTCTGTAGCGATTACATGTAGGAAGGAACCCTGATTGGGATACAAGATAGGGGCCGGTAAAAGAAAAGGATATATATCCTAGAATATAAGCAACATGTATTCACTCAAAAGCTACCAAACAAATATACAAACATATATACCAATTCATAGGAGCAACTACCACGTGCTAAACAATTGTAGTTTAGGATGTGATCTCAGAACATATGGGGTTTTCACTGGACCCTCTAACAGGTATTAAATTTCATTGTAATGACTGAAAAAGGTTAACAAATTTACCTCTCCTCTTGAACCCTATTCTTGACTTTCTTCCTCTTAGGTCTTCCTTTTAAAAGTCTCTTATTACTGAGAGAGCTGTGTAAAATTCTGTTTCTTCCAAAATTTAAGAATGGGGAGATATGCTCTTTTCACCACAAGCTAGTGCAATGAAAGACATTGTCCATGAAAGTATTATTACAGTTTTATAATTCAAAGTCATTTTACTTTCAGGAGTAATTGTGAACTGGTTTAGGTATAGAGTCTAATACACTGAGTGTTTTCAGTTATCATAATATTGGCAACATACTATTTTGTAATTATATGCTATATGTATCTTATTCATTTAACTTATTTGAAGGCAATATCTGGGACAACATAAATGTCCACCAGTTTCGTGGTTGAGGAATGACAAGAAAGGTTAATGTTTTAATTGTGTCTTTTCTTAAATAGCAGTTATTATTTCCTACATAATTTAATCCTTAGGTACTCTACTATTCAGTAATTTTCTTTAATAACTATTAATTGCTCTCGCTACTTCAGGCACCATGGAAGGATTAAAATTGCTGGCCCCTCTGATTGTAAAGTTCCTGTTGATGAGTTGTTAGCAGAAGAGGAATGTTGATTCTGGACAGAAACCTTTAATTCCCAGTATAATACCTTTCAGAGTTCTCTTTCACTCTTTCATAGTCTGAGTTCTGAGTTAACTATAATGAGCAGAGTCTCCTGTCAACCTGAATTAGATATGAGGCATAAATGAGCAATAAATCTTTGTTGTTTAACTGCACAGAAATTTGGGTGGTGTTTGTTACTATAGAATAACCTACACTTCTCCACTGATACTACTTTACATTACTACTTCACATATCAAGTGCTACATAAAGGCTACTAGGTTATGAATTTGTGGGAGTCAATGACAAAATTTCACACTTTGCTTTTTTTCTCCCAACTGTGAGAACTCTATGTTGGCTTTGAGATCATTGATCAAAATTTTTAATAAAATTAGAACAATCCCAAAGTTTGTATGATTTGTATGATTCTGAACATCAAGCTATATTACAAAACTGTAGTCATCAAGACAGTATAGTACTGACACGAAAACAGACACATAGATCAATGTAACAGACTAGAAAACCCAGAACTGGACCCACAGCTATATGGTCAACTAATCTTCAACAAGTTAGGAAATAATACCCAATGGAAAACATCTCTTCAATAAATGGTGTTGGGAAAACTGGATGGCAACATGCAGAAGTAGGAGACTGGACCACTTTCTTAAACCATACACAAAAATAAATTCAAAATGAATAAAAGACAGAAATATGAGACAGGAAACCATCAAAATCCTAGAGGAGAATACAGACAACAACCTAGTTGACTTTGGCAAAAGGAACTTTTTACTAAACATGCCACAAAGGTAAGGAAAACAAAAGTAAATATGAACTGTTGGGACTTCATCAAGAAAAAAACCTTCAGCACAGGAAGGAAACAATCAACAAAACTATAAGGCAGCCTACTGATGGGAAAATATATTTGCATCACTACTAGATAATACTAGTGGATACTACTAGTGGATCCTAGTAAACTAGGATAAGTAAACTAGTAAGCTAGTAACCTAGTAAACTAGATAAAGGGTAGTATCCACAATCTGTAAAGGATTTAACAAATGCAACACCTGAAAATCCAATAATCCAGTGAAGAAATGAGCAGATGTGAATAGACACTTCCAAAAAAGACACCCTGATGGCCAACAGACACATGAAAAAATGCTCAACATCACTCATCATCAGGGAAATGCAAATCAAAACTACATTAAGATACCACCTCACACTTGTCGGATAAAACCGACGGATAAAACGGATAAAATTAACAATGCAACAAACAACAGGTGTTGGCAAGGACGAAGACAAAGGGGAACCCTTTTACACTGCTGAGGGGAATAAAAACTGGTGCAGTCACTCTGTAGAATCATATGGAGGTTCCTCAAGAAACTAAAAATGGAACTACCCTACATTCCAGCAATTGCAGTATTGAGTATTTACCCAAAAGATATAAAAGTAAAGATTTGTAGGGGTATACACACTTCAATGTTTTATAGCAATATTATCAACAATAGCCAAACTATGGAGAACTCCCAAATGTCCATCAACTGATAAATGAATAAAAAAGATATGGCACATATATACAATGGAACATTATTCAGCCATTAAAAAAAATGAAATCTTGCCATTGGTGATGAGGTTGATGTAGCTGAAATGTATTATGCTAAGCAACATAAGTCAATCAGAGAAAGACAAAAACCATATAACTTCACTCATATGTGGAATAAGAAACAAAACACAAGAAGGTAGCAGGGAAAGGAAGACAGAGAGAGGCAAAACGTAAGAGACTCTTAACTATAGACAACAAACTATAGAAGGTTACTGGAAGGGAGGTGGGGGGGGAATGGGCTAGGTGGGCCATGGGTACTGAGGAGGACACTTGTTGTGATGAGCACTGGGTGTTGGATGTAAGTGATGAATCACTGAATTCTACCCCTGAAACCAATACTGCATGGTATTTTAACTAAATTTAAATTGTAACAATAAATTAAAAAAATAAAACTTTATTAAAATAAGAATATTTCCATTTTACAATAATTTCCACTTGCTCTTGGCAAGACCGGCTGTCTTTTCACTAGCTCTCTTCTAAGTGTTATCTTTAAATTCTGATTTTAAATCAGTAAATTCAATCTGCCTAGGCAGTCAGTTTGCTTAGACTCTATTTCATAATTTCAGGAAAGCCAAAGGTGTTTGACTTGTACTCTGTTTCAATTTTACTAACACTCAATCATAATTAATTTTGATGATCTTAGGCTAAATTAGAAGCAATGGGTAGCTCTGCAGGAAAGGAAAAGGATAAGGACACCTTACAAAGTGCCCAGTAGGTAACTCCAACCTAATTTAAGGTATGCTTGATATGCAGCAATAGACCCTGGTAAAATAGCAGGTGATTCTCTAAACAGAATAAAAGTAGCAGTTGTATCCCTGCCCAGACACAGTAAGTTTGTATGAACACGGTGCTTTTCATTAGGCAATCAATAATATATTTTATTGGTTCCAGAACACTGCACAAAACCCACTAGAAGTCATCTCACTCTACTGTTTGGTGTGAACAGTACAATTAACCAAAGAAAAAAATAAATTAGTTTTTCTGAAATCTGGAGGTTTTCTAGTTGTAAAAGCCCAATTACAAATTAGCAAGCTGTGAATAATCAGATTACAAAATAATCAGTCTTGAAGCAGCAAGCATTTCCCTTGCAAAAATCTGCAAAGATTCACAAAGTTCAAGTTATATGATAATTGATGGAAAATCGAAAGAGCAAGGATAGATATTAAACAGAATCATTTTACCTCAAATGTGAGTACATTTACTCTATAAATTTTTAGGACTTTTTTTTCTCTTAATGTAAAGATTTGAAGGAAGGCATATGCCAAGTTGAAATAGTTTTTACACATTTGAACTTCAGGTAACTTGCTAAAAAATACCCTTATTTTTATGCTGATATTTCCTCCTTATTTATCATGCAGTATCATGAATACAGTCAACTTCATTTGACACCAAAAAAAAATCATTTAACATTTTGTAGTGTTGAGGCCTATCTGTTACTCTGCCTGATAAAACTTTCAGACAAATGAAAAATTCAGAAAAAAAATGGGGCGCCTGGGTGGCTTAGTCTGTTAAGCTAACTGTTGCTGACTGCCAGCTCAGAGCCTGGAGCCTGTTTCAGAATCTGTATCTCCCTCTCTCTCTGACCCTCCCCTGCTCACGCTGTCTGTCTGTCTGTCTGTCTCTCTCTCTCTCTCTCCCAGAAATAAATAAAAATATTTTTTTAAAAACTCAGAAAAAACTAGTGAAAGATGGCAATAGTAGTAACACATGGTTCAGTCTCCTCAAGCATCACTGTAAAAACATGGAGATTAACAAGGAGAGTTGATCAAAAAAACCACAGAAAAAACATCTGCAAAAAAGCCTACGTTACCATAATCATGATAGTTTGTTGCATTGCCATTTTGTTGGAGGAACAAATGGAAACAGCAGGAAATGTGATGGATGTGATAACAATAAAATCTCAGGCACTTGGGTGGCTAAGTGGGCTGGGCATCCAACTCTTGATTCCAGCTCAGGTTATGATCCCAGGGTCATGTAACGAGACCCACATAGAGCTCTGTGCTGACAATGGAGCCTGCTTGGAATTCTCTCTGTGTGTGTCCTCTTTCCCCCGCTTGTTTTCTCTCTCCTTCTCTAAAATAAAATAAAATAAAATAAAATAAAATAAAATAAAATAAAATAAAATAAATAAAATAATACAATAAAATAAAATAATACAATAAAATAAAACAGTAAAATAATAAAACCTACAAAGAGACAAGTTATTATTAGAATATTGCAAGGGTCCACTTGAGACAGCTTGGACAGACATAATCTTTCATAAGGGACCACATGCAGTCTGTGCAAAGTATGAAAAGGCTGATTAGGCAATTAATTGATTGATAGTTCTTCACACAGACCATATAAATAAACATCAGCCTAACAGCCAGCATTCTACTCAGTGTAGAAGTAAGAGAGACATTTCCACTAAACTCAGAAACAATACAAAATATGTTATTGTCTCCACTACCTTGCAACCTTGCTTTGCAAATATTCTTTCATTAAAATTAAATGACAAACAAAATTAAAGACATGCACTGGAAAACAAGAGACAGAACCATCTCTATTATCCTGCTTCAAGTTCTCTATTTGGTAATTTGGGATAGTTTACGCACATGCCTATTTGAAACATAATTTGTTTTGTTTTGTTTTCATTTCTCTTCCCCAGACTTTTTGGATGGGGAGGAAAAGGCTACACTACTTTTTAAAATTTCTTTTTTTTTTTGCAGAGGTCAGTGTTACACTAATTTAGGTACATAGTTATTGCTTACAATTGACGAAAATGAGTGATGAATTTAAATGCTGTTTATTGACAAAACAGTATAGTGAGTATATTTAAATATACTAAAGAATTTAGGGAGTAGGTAACTTGACCCAATCTGCATTTGAGTCCATATTAAATATTATCATCCCATTATTTTGGAAAGATTTAACATATGGGTATATAAATATTTATATGGTTTATGGATATATTGATATACAATATTTTTATTTATAAATATTTTATAAAGTATAGCACTTAAAGTACTTTATTCTCTTTTTTACAACTTTCTACTTATGAGAAGCTATTTATTTTATTTATTTTTTTTATTTTAGAGAGAGAGTGTGAGCAGGGGAGAGAGGAAGAGACAGTGAGAAAGAGAAAAAGAAAGAGTGGGGGAAGGGAGAACCTCGAACAGACTCCATGCTCAGCACAGAGTCCAATGCAGGGCTCTATCCCACAACCCTGGGATCATGACCTGAGCTGAAATCAAGAGTCAAACACTCAACCACCTGAGCCATCCTGGTGTTCCTTATGAGAAACTATTATAAAAATCATGTATAGCTAATGAATTTAACTTTCATTCACTTGGATAGGGAAAATGATGTGAAAGTAAGATCGCTGAGGATGTATTTTCTTGATAATACAGGTAGTCTGTTTGTAGTTGTCCAAGTGTTGGTAACTTTTGCACTTAAACTGATAAACTAGAAGAATTCTTCCTTTAGAGACTAGCAGTCTTCTATAAAAGTTTCTTTGTCTATTCAGTCAAAAAATCATCATCATCATCATTAACCATCATCATCATGATACTTTCTACATAGAGTTTCTTCATATCACTTTCATAAGTGAAGCAAAATAGAAGGCTTTGAAGCTTTCATCAGGCACTCGTAATATTATCAGTTCTGTATAAAATCCACAATCTTCCATGGTGAGCCTCGAATCTACTGATGCCCAAATTGTTGTGCTCCAGGACTTTCAAAACTAATACCTCTTTGGTAGCCTACTTGTTGACAACTCTCCAATGAAAGAGTTAACTCAGCCACAAGAGTCAAATTGCTTCCCTGAAAGCAATCTTAGAAGAAGTAAATTATATTAAGAAGGGCTTTAGATAAGCTTACATTACCCTTTATATCCTTAAAGGTAACACCTTGCTTCTAGCATTTGCTTTAGTCCAGGTCCCCAAATTTCAGACATTTATGAAGTACCTTCATGACTCTGCCAAATCTGTATATTATTTTAATAAACTTAAATAAGCTTATTGTTTAACTTTATTTTGATCTAAACAGTAATAGCCATAAACCTATCATTTAGAATCATGCTTGTTTCTAATGCACACTAAAATAAACACAGTGAAAGTACAAAATATATGGCCTTATGACAATACAGAGTGACAGTGTTGCACGTGCCACAAGGAGAAATGCTTTTTATTGCATTGTTTGCCAACTTTCCACCTCAATGTTTCCAGCATAGATATAAATGAATGTTTATGAATGGATGCCTCTAATGTTGTGAGGGACTAACCTGAAATAAAATGACACATTTATGACATTAGTTTAAAGTTATATTTCATTTTCATACAGTTTCCTGCTATTCCACAATATATTTATTTTAATATAAAAACTCTTTTTTCTTTCATAGAGATCTTTTCAGTAAAAGGTGTACTTCTAAAAGACATATTAATTTTGTCGTGTTAAATGTAAGTGTTAATTTTGGTTTATTCACCCAACAAGTAACAGCTGCTTTTGTGTATCAAGCATGACTCTAGACACTGGGTTCAAACAGTGGACAAAGTAATGAAGTGTTCACTCTCATGAAGCTTACACTGAAGATAAATAACAGATTCATTAAATGAACAAATTTAGAGATAATACCAGCAAATGAGTCAAGTTGTAAAAAATAATAAAGAATAATAAGAATAAAAATGTCAGTAGGTTGAAAATAATCTGGGGACTGGTTAGAAGACATGAATATATTACAGCTGAGAAATTATAATAGTTTTACATGAAGAGGCAAGATCTATATAAATAAGTTCATAGATAGTAGTTCACTTTTCATTTCTAATCTGGAGAAAAGATTAGGAATGCAGTCTTCCTAGGTTTGTAATTCATGTTCTATTAACATAGTAGGTTGTATTTAGCAAGGGAAGTGCATTAGTAATTTCTCTTGCCACCCCTATTAACATACTCATCATCATTTTACAGATAAACAATATGGGATTTAATGATATTATTTGATTTTTTTCAAGTTCATCAAGGTAATAAAGGAAGAATTAAAACTAGTGCAGTGGTTCTTAAATTTCATTGTAATGAAAATTCCCTACAAAAATATTTTTAAAACCTGTTATTTGATTTCCAGTCTCTAGATCTTCCAATTTAATGTTAGGTATGACCTGTGGTTTAAGATCTTTAACAGCTCACCAGATATGTTAATGTTCAGTTAAGATTTGGAACTAAGAGATCGCTGCCTTCTGGTTTTGTTCTTTACATTGTCTATCATTTTCTTCCTGAGGTACAAGAGTATCCAGATCTGGAACACAGTGGTTAGATGTATAGAGTTCAGGTAAACCCTCCAAGAACAGTAGTAATTAATATACTCGGGAGAGAAATTTCAGGTGACAGTTATATGCCAAAAATCTGGCAAAAGCAAAAGAGATTTTTTGATTTAAAAAATGTTTATTATTAAGTTTGAAAGAGTATGTGTGTGTACACACATATGTGTGTGTGCAACATATATGCGTGTGTGAACGAGGAGGAGCAGATAAGTAGAGGGAGAGAGAGAATCCCAAGCTGGCTGCTTGATGTCAGCACAGAGCCCAATGAGAGGTTCAATCTTACAAACTGTGAAATCATGGCATGAGCCAAAATTGAGAGTTGGATGCTTACCTGAATGAGCCACCCAGAAGCTCCAAAATAGATTTCTTAAAAAGTTTTCTAATATTTATTCCTATCATTTGTTTCCTTTTGCCCAGCAGTTTCTATCCATTTGTTGAAAGTTGCAATGATTTTGTTTTGTTAAAAGTTCACATGGAAATTGCTACAGGTGATGTCAAATGCTTTACTGCCTATGTTGTTCTCTAGGATGTTGATAGATTTCTGTCTCACATTTATGTCTTTCATCCATTTTGAGTTTATTTTTGTGTGTGGTGTGAGAAAGTGGTCCAGGTTCATTGTTTTGCATACTGTAGTCCAGTTTTCCCAACACCATTTGTTGAAGAAAGAGGCTGTCAATTGGATATTCTTCCCTGCTTTGTTGAAGATTAGTTGGCCTTGTACTTGTGGGTCCATTTCTGAGGTTTCTATTCCATTCCACTGATCTATGTTTCTATGCCAGGACAATATTGTTTTGATCATTACAGCACTGTAATATAACTACAAGTCTGGTATTTTGATGCATCTAGCTTTGGTTTTCTTTTTCAAGATTGCTTTGGCTATTTGGGGTCTTTTGTGGTTCCATACAAATTTTAGGATTGTTTTAATATTTCTGTGAAAAATATTGGTGATATTTTTTAGATGTTTGTTTATTTTTGAGTGAGAGAGAGAGAGAGAGAGAGAGAGAGGGAGGGAGGGAGAGCGAGAGAGAGAGCACAAGGGACAGAGAGAGACAGACACAGAATCTGAAACAGGCTCCAGGCTCTGATCTGTGTCAGCACAGAGCCCAACATGGGACTCAAACCCATGAGTTGTGAGATCATGATTTGGGTTGATGTTGAATGCCATATTGTACTCCGGAAAATAATTTTACACTGTATGTTAACTAACTAGAATTTCAATTAAAAAAAAAAAAAACACAGAAAAGAGAAAAAAAAGTATGGAAATCTGCGCGTGTGTGTATGTGTGTATGTTTTACTCGAAAATCTTGAAATGCCCAAAGCACTTTGTTTATTTTCAGCCTTATAGTGTTTGAGTAAATATTTAACATTTGAACTCAAATTTTCTTTTTTCTTTCTTTCTTTTTTTTTTTTTTTTTTACAAATACTTTATTGTCAAGTTGGTTTCCATATAACACCCAGTGCTCATCCCCACAAGTGCCCTCCTCCATGCCCATTTCCCCCGAACTCAAATTTTCAATCAAACTGTTTTTCTGATACAACTCTCACCTGATAGATTTCTTGTTTGAAATCTTAGTTTAGCTACTGACTTCAAACTTCATTTGATTAGAAAGACAATGCTGTATATCATTACTGAGAGTTGATTTCCATTTAGTGGATAAACCATCTGAAAAGCCACATGAAATTCACCAAGAAATAACTTTACTTCATGATAAAAAGTAAATTACATGTGTCTAATTAAAAGTATAAAACAAGTAATTTTCTTCTTTCTTATTCTGTATAATCAATATTTTGTAATGCAAAACTCTTAAGTTCTGTGCCATTTTAAACCAGAACAAAAAGCATGAGACATATATTAATCTGCTTCAGAGAGAAAAGTTTGGGAAGCACAAATGAGATATTGTGGGTATAAATGAGTTGTTTGGTTTTGGTTTCATGCCCAGACTTAGGCTGAATTCACTTTAGTCTTATCAGTTTAAGGGCTTTTCAAGACAGATACCAGTGGTAAACCATAATATAAGGCAACTATCAATCATGTGTCATCCAGAGCCATTCTTTTAACATTCACAAGGTATAGCTTAGGTGTAAAACAGGAACATTCAAGTTGCCTTTAGAAACTTATATTTTAAAAGGAGAACTGAGAACAAATACAGTAATGAGAATTCTAATAATGCAGGCTCCTGTCACCAACAATCTAAATTATATTCAGGTGAAAGGTGAAAAAATAGTGAAGTATGACTATTTTGTCTGCAATATGTTCACTGGAAAATTCAAGATAATTTCCGCAATTGTCATAAAGAATTCTGGCATATACCTCTAATAGTAATTTGTAATAGTCACTGATAGACATGCGTATGTGTGCTTATATATGCTTTAATATAAAAAGTAATTGTTCCAACAGTTTGCTCCTATGCAAAAATTCATATATGTGACTGTTGTGATCCACTGTCCTTTATAGAAAAAATTCATTGATATTATTAGTGGACAATGATGTTAAAAAGCCAACTCATAAACTCAGTATTAGGAGTTAAAAATTAAATTCTTCAGATAAGTGAAAACTTAGTACTTTAGTTTTTAACACATAAAGATTACTGGAGCAAGTAAGAACCAACAGCAGCTGAATAGCAAGCTTTTGTGTGTAGTTTTGTGGCTGCACAAATGAATAACAACATAACAACCTTCAGAAAGAACACGTGGGGCAATTTAAAAAAAAAACAACAAAGAAAATTATCTCTCTCTCTTCTTAAGACAAATATTAGGTAAAATATCATTCTCCTGCCAGAGTTCACTGGGTAGAGATCTATACCACACTGACGGTAAGAACAAAATATATTATGGGAGACATGGGCTTCCTCAGTCTGAGACCAGGCATTGCCCAAATTCCAACCTTCTCTAAGTGACAACATATTTCCATGATTAGTAAATTGATCTGTCTGATTACCTATCGCTCAGCTATCTATTTATATATCTATATGTATATAACCACCCATCCACTCACCAATTCATTCTGCCATATTTCTATTTACTCACCCATATGTACTAATGATTTATAAAAGAAAAAATGGAGTATGGATGGGAATGAAAATCTCTATGTATAGTCTTGTTGTTTTCTTCTTTAAGTACACAGTACTTCCTTGAGTGAGAAATTGGAACTATCGCTTGAGGTGTATAGGGATAATCACTGATATAAAATGGCTTAGGACTTTCATATACTAAGGCCACATACTAGGGATTTTCTTGGCTGACTATGTTTATCATTTAAAAGGCCAAATAACAGTGATAGGTTAAGAGATTTTCTTTAAGTTAATTGACTTAAAGTCAGACAAGTGTTAACTACCACTTTGTGATTTTCTGACCTTTCAATTTTTAACCTTAATTCTGAAAACACTATGCTGTTGTATATAATTTGACATACCTAAATATAGTCAGGTGCTCATAACTGAATCTCTTCCGTCAAACTCTTTCTAGCCCCTTGAAACTGCCTCATTCTGCTACTTCATGACAAATCCACAAATATGGCAAGGTTTGAAGGGCTTATTGAACAAATATGGAGGAATAACAAACTAAGGTTATTTACTGGCACTTCTACTATTCCTAAATATGGAAAAAAAAAAAAAAAGCAAGCACTGGATATTTTACCTGTATGGTAAAACCCTAGCTAGCTTTACTGGTCTTCCTGATGATTTTTATTTCTGAGACTTTGAGAAATCTTCAAAATATTAAGTATTTTTTACTAGACAGATTAACATGCAAAGATAAACAGAAATGAAAAGTATCCCTTTGGAAAGAATGGCTTTTATTAGTGAACAAGAAACTATTCTGTCTTATAAAAATACCTTTGAAGTATAAGTTTTGCCTTAGTATACACATATATAAATCCAGCTTTGAATAGATAAAGATGCACTAATGGCAAATAGGATATTTGCAAATTTCAAGACAATGCTGCTGAATTTCTAGGAGTTTAGGGGTAGGATATCAGGATGTCAAGTTCAGTATCCAGGCTACTGGTAAGCTGACTTTGCCAGACTGTGATGTCGAACACAAAGTGTCTAACAGCTCATAGAAGCAGAAAATGCTAACAGCTTCCACATTCTGTTTTATGTGATGGAATCTACTCTTAATATCCCCAGGCCTCTCTTCTTATTTATTTCCGCAGAACAAGATTATTTTAGGTTGTGAAAGAAGAAAAGCTTCACTTAATGAACATCATTTGGAGAATACTGTTGTGAGGTGTTTGATTCCAATTGATTGTAAATGTTTCAGCTAGGCACCAGAGGCTACAGACTCACACACAGCCCCACACATGCACATCTGAACTCCTTGATGAGAACAAATAAAAGAAGCCTGTTGTGTTAACCATTCTTTGTGAGGAAAGTCAATTATAGCTAATTCTGTGTTGCTCATTGTACAGTTTGTGGAATATTCAGGCAATTGTTTAATCATTCATAAATGTGAGAATCAAATACCCCAGACTTTAATACAGGCTCCATCTCTTACGGAGACACATCACAGAAAATTAACTTATGAAAAAGTAGATTAGGCATTAATATCCTCAGGTTTATGTGCAGATTAAATATGCTATTATACATACAACTGTTTAAATTTTGAAGTTGAATTATTGTTATTAAAAGCCTCAGGCAGCTTTGTTGCAAAATATGCAGAGATATCAACAATAAGGACTTGTGGAGATAGAGAGAGTGTATTCACTGACTAGAACCACCGTCACAAAGTACCATAGATTGAGTGGTTTAAACACTGGAAACATTTATTTCCTCACAGTTCTGATGTCTGGAAGTCCAAAATCAAGGTATTGGCAGGACTGGTTTCTTCACAGACCTCTCTTTTTGGCTTTTCTGTATGTGGCTTGTCCCTGTGTATAATGCATGGTCTTTCTTTTTTGTGTATCTCTCTTATATCCTAATCCCTTCATATAAGGACACCAGTCATAACTGGATTAGGGACTACCCACACAACCTCATTTTTAACTTAATTACCCTTTAAATACTTTATCTCCAAATACAATCACGTTATAAGGTACGGGCATTAGGACTTCAACTTATGAAAGAGGGGATGGGCATTTATTTGGGGAGTCTGGCTTTGCAAATGGGAAGACAATTGATAGCACATAGCTGCCAGGGGATGTGAGGTCAAATGAAGGAAATACAATTTTTTTTAATGGCAGGTAATTCTGAAGCACATTGACAAATTTACTGGAAGGGTCCAGCTGAGAGCAAAACTTATATATAAATGATGGAATAAGACTGCTGATAAGTTGTAAAGAGATGAGATGCAAAGTCCACATGAAGAGTCTGATCCAAGACACGAAGAGAGGATCAAGTTTAACAGGACACACGGAAAACAGTATGAGTGCAGGTATCGGAAGACTTGTATTATACTTGGTAGTGAAACAATGAGAGAGTACCATGTGAAAGCTGCTGATTTAAAAACATATGTATGTACTTTTTAAAAATAATTGTAGCTACACATAGCAGTTGCAAGGAAATAGTAGAGCCCCTGTGCATCATGTACTCCGTTTCTCCTAACGATAACATCTTACACAACAAAGTACAATTATTAAAACCAAGAAGCTGGCATTGGTGCGATACAGTTAACTAAACTACCAGCTTATTTAGATTTCAACAGTGGTTGTACAGTTCTTTCAGATTTTATCATATAAATAGATTAATGTAAATATCAGGACAAATCAGGAAACAAGACTGAAACATTGACTCCAAAGAAACTGCCTGAGGCTACTTTTCAAAGTCACAAATGTCTCTCCTCACCCTTACCCCTGGCAACCACTGATCTTATGTACATGACCACAAACTTGTCTTATCAAGAAAATGATATAAATGGAATCATACAATATGCATCCTTCTGAGATATTTTTTCTTTTAACAAAATGCCCTTGAAATCCATCCAATTTGTTGTGTTTATCAATAATTTCTTCCTTTTTATTGCTGAGTAGTAGTCCAGTGGATGAATGAACCATACTTTGTTTAGTCATTTACCCACTGAAGAACATATAGACCGTTTATAGGCTTTGGCTATTACAAATCTACAATGAACATTCAGGAAAATTTTCTTGTGTGGACACAGGTTTTCATTTCTCTGTGGTAAAATTCCAGGAGTAGAATTTCTAGGTTATATGACAAATGTGCATTTATCTATATAAAAACTGTCAAACTGTTTTCTAAGAAAGCTAATCTGCAGAGAATGAGAGGGATGAAGGAATAGGGTGGTAGATTGAAAATATTTGAGGCATTTAATCAAATATTGAAACATATGCTAGCTAGCACTCTTCACAATACCCAAAACATGCAAAGAGCCTAAATGTCCATCAACAGACGAATGGATCAAGAAGATGTGGTTTATCTATAAGATAGAATACTACATGGCAATGAGAAAAAATGAAATCTGGCCATGTGTAGCAACATGGATGGACCTTGAGGGTATTATGCTGAGCAAATAAGTCAGGCAGAGAAGGACAAATATCATATGTTTGTACATATAGGAGGATTAGGAAGAACTTAATGGAGGACCATGAGGGAGAAGGAGGGGGTAAATGGTGGTGGAAAGGGAGAGAGGCAAACCAGGAGAGACTCTTGAATGCTAAGAACAAACTGAGGACTGATGGGAGTGTGGGGAGGGGAGAGATGGGCATGGAGGAGGGCACTTGTGGGGATGAGCACTGGGTGTTATACGGAAACCAACTTGACAGTAAACTATTTGTAAAAAAAAAATTGTTTTAAATGTATACATTAAAAAAAGAAACATATGCTAGCTTTCATATAAAACTACTACTGAAATTAGATATTATTTTGATTATTCAAATATTCTCCCATCAAAAACATATACACTCAATGAATATATTTAAATACTATTACATTTTAAGCAGCATGTTTCGGGTCCACCTAGAGTTTATCTAGGGGCCTACTCTACACTGCTCGTCACGGGATCAGTGCATAAATCCACGGGAGAGGCTCTGCTTTAAGAGGTGTAAGTGACTGTAAAGTGCTTTGTAAAATGATATGTAAATTTCATTTGTAAAAACCTTCCCTAAATTTCACTAAGACTGTAGCCATTCTGAAGAATAAAAAGTGACTGGAGTCTATTTGCATTTACATTTGTTTATTTGATATCTATTTTTAAATTCCTGAACATTATAAACTGAATATGTTATATACTTATTAATCATACTTATGAATTACTGAAATGGCAACTGTCTTTAAATGACAGAGAGAAGAAATTGAACTTACCCCAGCCTGAAATCAATTTCCCAGGTTTAGCTAAAAGCATAACTTAGCAAATGCCAAAAATCATAAAACTCCTTTTGTAAAGAAAATCTTCTAAAGAAACTTAAAGTTTAGAATGTGATATGTCTTTTTACACACTGTTCTTTAATGGTCAAAAGGCTGCTTTACTTTTCAACATGGGTTTCATAAATAAATATGAAAACAGCTTTTCACCTTAAAAATAAGATAAGAGCATAACCCACTTAGTGTTTATTTTAAAGGCACTGAAGTTTAGAGACAAAGATTCCATAGTTCTCTTTTATCTGTTTGATTTTCTTAAAATGATAGTAAAAAGGGCCTGAATTTAAAAATAACAATATTTCTTTTTGGTTTCAAGACCAATTACATCAGGAAATCCACTATCTACTGGATTACATCAAATCAGACATCACGGTGTGATGACTCTTTTTAATCCTTCTCTATACACGCTAGTATATAATATAGATACTATACTGCCAGCATACTAACATCACCCTTACAGACATGTGGATTATAAAGCGTCCTGGATAAATCAATTTTCCCGATAATGAAAACTGTCCTTCTTCAATTCTAAAAGTGTTTAAATTAAATTTTGATTCCTATCTTTCAGTAATTTGTCAGGTACTTTCCCACCTCATTATATTTCAGATAATAAAAATTATTGGATCTATTTGTAAAAACTGAAGGCTATTTTTTAAATGAAAATGTATTATTTTGCAGCAGAAGCTAGTAACACGGTCTCTAATTCCAGTTTCTGTCCTTTTCCTCATCCTTTCAGAATATTATTTGACAATCTGATTGCCTGGGGCCAATCATCAGATAGATTTGATTTTTCTTGCATTGTATTTATTGCAAAGTAGGAGAACTGGAACTAAACTACTATAACTAATGTTCAACTAGACTTTGAACACCTGAGTAGCAAGAAGCCATGTTTTAGGAAAGGGATTTTAAACTGGCTTTATATCTTGAAGATTTAAAATGCTGGAAAACTGACTTTACTATAAACTGGGTATTTTCTGGGGTAAGAAAAGCAATCCTAAATAAAACAGCCAAATTATATATAATACTTTGAAAGAGTCAAGATTAAAGGTCAGAGTTCAATAAAAAGTGTTCTCAAAAATCTGGGATATGTTTGCTAATTGAATCAAATTTGAGGCAAGTTTTTCCTTTTAATTTCATAAATGCTACCATGCATTCTGTTAGAATTATTCATGTTTATCCTTTTCCTCACCCTTGACGTCATTAGTACCTTAAAGACGAAGGATTATTTCATCTTTATATTTCCCATGAACCTCTAATGATACTTCACTGAAAGTTCAGACAAGCGTGTGTTGAATTCCTAAGGCTTAATCCTAACTTTAAAATGGTGTCAGGAAAGGGAAAGAGGAGCAATGTCATGGAGGCACTGTGATATGTTCTCCTGGAGCCTTCTGTTCTCACCTGCATCAGGTTAATTCTTCATTACCTTCTTGTGGCTCAAAGAAATTCTCAGATTTCCCAAACATCTACTTATCCAAAGTAGTGCAAAATGAAGACCCTGTCTTATATCTAGAAAGTTTATGTTATCTAGAATCCATCTTCCTTGTTTTTCCCTCAAGACAGGAAGACTCAATTTAAGTTTTTATTTGGAACATTCCCCTGGAATTCTCACAGTTCTCTCAAGTAGATGTTAAACTAGTTTTAATATTGGGAAACATGCATGTGTATCTACCAGGCTGGGCACAGACATGCCTAGACACATTCATGTCCTTCAATATATGTATATGGACTAGACTTCAAACACTTATTCTAGCTATTATGCCTTTTACTGCTTTCAATTGTGAAGGAATTTTTAAATTGTATTCTTATCCTACAATATCCAGATGGAAGATTAGATGAAACCAAAGTATCCCTGACTAAGAAAAACTGAAAATAAGTTTCTTAATAAGAGAAAGATTTAATAGGTATGATGTCATCTCTCTATATCATACATGCCAACAAGCAGAAGAGGAATACGATAAAACTCTGGCAGTGCTGGAAAGTCACTTGCCAGCTATTTTCGGCTTCAGAGAATGGAGCCAAGCCTATGAGGTTGGAGTGCATTAAGTAAAATCCTGAAAGCTTTATCAAGAGTTCGACTTTGACATGAATATTTTGCTTCCCCAATATTCAAATGAAAGATAAGGGATGGCAATCCAATTAGAGTCATAACATAGCTTCCTATATACCCATATTTGTAGTTTACTTTTTAAAATATCTTGCCATTTGAAGGCAAGATCAACTTCAGACTGAGTAATGTCTATCAATCCATTTTTTATTGAGGCTAGCTCACTTCCTCTCTCTAAAAGGAAAATAGACAAATAATGCAAATAGAAAAATTCTGTCTCTATGAATTTTGCATTCATTTACCACTCTTGATAAACAATTAAATGTTTGGCAGCATAAGGAGAGTTCAAATTCTAATTCATGGCCCTCAAGTTTTTCACAGTTTATAGATAGGAAACAGAGAAGCTAGATTCTGATGGCAATCTATAAAAATGTAAATGTTCTTGCGTACGTGCATTTATCTGAAGAGAAATTCCAGATTTGCAAAAACATCTAAGCTGTAGAAAAGTTTAGGACCACTGCTTCTGAGCACAATGATTAATTCCTTACCCTTTTGATATTATGATTTGGAAGTCTTTCAAAATAAGTTAAGGTGAACTAAAAAAATTATATACTGAGGAGCGCGTGGGTGGCTCAGTCGGTTAAGCGTCCGACTTTGGCTTAGGTCATGATCTCACAGTCTGTAAGTTCGAGCCCCACATCAGGCTCTGTGCTGACAGCTGGGAGCCTGGAGCCTGCTTTGGATTCTGTGCCTCCTTCTCTCTCTGCCCCTGCCCCACTTATGCTCTGTCTCTATCTCTCAAAAATAAATAAATGCAAATTTTTTTAAATTATATACTGAAAGGTAAAAATGTCCTTAGTACTCATCATGCCAACTCAATAAAGGGCCACTGAATCTGACATCTCAATCACATATAAACTAATTATGGAACACCTGAGGAAAGATTCAGAAAACTTTTCCTTAAAGGTCCATATAGTTAATATCTTAGACTCTGACAAATAAGAGACAATATTAATGATATTTTTGAGATAAGTATACATTGTTTTAAATGCAACAATTTTAAAAATTGCACAAATAAAAATAGAGTGTTAAATGTGGGCTTCATCTGTACAGAAATGTGTAGTAGCCTGCTCTACAAGAACAATTATACCTTTAAAATTAAATGGGGTTTAGCTTCATGACAGGAATTGGCAGAATTATTTCAATTTCAAAGGAAGAAAAAATGAAATTGTTATATACAATTTATACTATATATATATATATATATATATAAAACTACACTTATGTGAAGCACTGCATTAAATACTTTATGAATATTGTCTTTTTAAAAGCACTAAACAACCTTGTTAGTAATATGCTGGTACAGTAATGTTGTAGATAAAGAAACTCTGGAATGTTTGGTACTTTTTCCAAGATTATTTATCCAGATGTTTTGAGTCCAAGAACCGTGCTGCATCTGAGGGATACAGCAAGGAGAAGAAATGAGGCCTGACTTTAATATTTAGGAAAGGAAGGGAGGCTGGTAATTAAGCAATAGAGGAACACTTAAACCCATAAAGAGAGGGCCAGGGAGGCTTCTGAGGGGAAGTGATGTCAAATAGTAGCAGAGAGGAAGTTTGGAAGCTTGAAGGAATAAGAAAAATTGCTTCTGACAAATATAAATGTGTTTGGGAATGTCTGCATATAACACATATGTTTGCAGAACAGCATATAGCTCGTTATAAGTGGAACAGGAGATCAATGAAGATGAGTGTAAGACATGGGGACGGGGGACAAGTAAGCATGCACAGTGTCACGAAGACTCTGCAAGGCCTCTGTAGTGGGTATCTGGCAATTTTGAATATTAGTACATATGTATTAGGAAGAATGTCTTTATTTTTAGTGGACAATGTTTTCCTAATTTCAGCTTATTGGTTTTAAGTGAATTCATTCTCATTCTCAAATTTTTGGTGTGCATAAAGTAAGCTGGACTTCTACTGGAACAATTTGGAAAGAGAGTATTGATTTACGCCATATATTTTAAACTGGTTTGACTAAAAGCTTGCAGCTTTTCATGCTCATCTTTAACCTCTTTGGAGGATGACCTACTGGAGAATATAACCAATAGAGAGTAAAGTGCTGTTGGAAAAACCCAAAATAATTTATTAATTACTTGATTAATTAATTGATTTTCTAAATTTAGTGATGGCTGAAAATCATCCTGAAACTTTTCAGCTGTGGTAGCCAATAAATCCCCCATCTCTGCTGAAACTAGTTTGATTTGGTTTCTGTAACTTATAACTGCAACATTTCTAATTAATATAGCCATAATAGCTTTTCAAATGTGTTAATCCATAAAAAGCCTCTGAAGGGTTGTGGACATATTGTGACACTAAAATACTTGTGGATTCTGTGAAAAGTAATGATTGGGTAATAAAAGACTCAAATCCATAGAGAACAGTTTGATGCTGGGTGGCAGTATGGAGAAGAGAGGCAGCTAATGGTAGTTGGGAGTAAAAGGAGTAATATTTATATAACCATAAAGTACTAATATTTAAGACTTGGCAACTCATTCGATATAGGTGAGACGGAGAGAGAAACCAAAGTCAAGGATGATACTCAAGTGTCTAGTTTAAGCCACTAAGTAACGACATGACTTAAGACAGAGATTTTGAACCAGATATGGATATCACCAATGCACTATTGATAAATGGAACTACAGGAATGGTTGAACTCACTGAGCGAAAAAGAAATGAGAGGAGAAAGGGGTCTAAGTGATGATAATGAGGGATACCAATGTTTAACGTGTGGTTGTAAGGAACATTACAAAGGAGAGTGAGAAAGATCTACCGGAGAGTAGATGAGCATGATCAATACTAAAGAAGTGAGAGAAACTAAGGGATGAAGTGTCCACAGAATTAAGCATCCAGGCATTTTCTGGTGACCCCTTTTCCTTTTGTTCATGTAACTTACTCCAAATTTCTGGCTAAGTCTAACCTATCATTTGAACATCAGTTTAAATGAAACCTCCTCAGAGAGGCCTCTCCTACGCCTGAGTGGCTCAGTCAGTTGAGCCTCTGACTTCAGTTCAAGTCATAATCCCACAGTTCCTGAGTTTGAGCCCCTCAGCAGGCTCTCTGCCATTAGCTTGGAGCCTGCTTTAGATCCTCCACCCCCTTTTCTCTGCCCCTCCCCCACTCATGCTCTCTCTCAAAAATAAAATAAACATTTAAAAACAAAAGCCTTTCATTTAAATCTGCTCAAGTGTTATACTCTGTCAAAGAGTTTTTCCTGTGCAACACTTAGCTAAATCTGTGCTTATCTGTCCTCCCCAGAAAAGCCTATGAAGGGTGGATAGTATTCATTTCAAGAGGTTGCTCCAGCACCTCTTAAATTGCCTCCAACTCAGTTACTATTATTTTTTAATTAATGAATGATATAAAAATAGAAAAATACTGAGTTTTTAAGTCACAGCTGCTAAATATCATAAATTTAGTGGAGATACTTGCTTTCAAAGAAAAAAAAGACAGATAATGTATATGTGCTTGAGAGGTTTTATAGTTAACTTGTGTGTCCACAAGATCAGAAAGAATAAAATAATCTCTTCAATTAATAACAAGAGACAATCAATGTTTTGAGGATACAACAGGGCTTCTGGACCTAAATGGCCTAAATTCAAATCCCATCTGTATCTAGTTAGCTATATAATCTGGGCAAATTTTTACATCCTCTGAACCATTTGCAAGTCTGCAAAATATGGGGACAAAATAATACCTGAGAAAATTAATAATTGAAAATATAGTGGCATACATTATAGAGACAGGTACATGGTAATATGTATTCAAGTGTTTTATATTATTATTATTATTATTCATTTGATCATAAATTATATATTTTTCAAAGATTTGTCACTGTGAGGATTTTTTCTACTCAGACTTACACTTTGGATTACACCCAAACAAGGTGCAAAAGTGATATGCAAGAAAGAAACGTAAAGCTGATTAGATAAAACAAACATAGAATTCAAATTTTACCTTAAGGCATTCAACAAATATTTATTTTATACATGCACATGAGAACAAGCCTTTTTATAAACACTGTTTCTTTTTGTATCTTTACAAAATAAATGCAACTATTGTTTTACAGAATTTCAAATTCCTTTCCTACTGCTACGACTCTCATTAATCTTAATCCTCCACTCTTTCTTCCCCCAATTATAAATGGAATAGAGATATTCTGGCATTCAGAGAGGCATATGAATACTAAAGTATAGCTTGAAGCTTAGATAGCACAGACAGATATTTCCAAAGACATGTTCTGCTCCTTCATGCTAAGGCAAGAAGCTTTTTGGTGTTATATTGATTTTAAATACCTATAGGCTTTTTCCCATAAGAGTGTGATATTATTTCAGCACCCCTACAGTCATTTGTTTACTCTCTTAGTTGTTCCTCTATGAAGAGATTTGGTGAGGGTTCTTCTCACCTTACAAGTTCCTCTATGCCCTGTGGGCTAGAGGCAAACCCTTGCTCAATGACTGCAATCCAGTGAATACCCAACTGACAGTATACCAGGCTGAGGATGTTGCCAAATGATCTATGCATGTTGAAAGGTATACCAGTTTAAATCCTGATAGATTATTACCAATCCCCTCAGGGAGTACCAAGTTTTCAGTGCACACCTGATAGCCATTAAGCAAGTCTGGCTGCCTAGAAATACTCGCTCAGTTCCTAAGGTTGATGGAATGTCTGTACTTAGTAGAGCTGATGACATTTTGTGTCTAGCCCATTTTTCATCACCAGCAGAGTGACACATGATTTCATAATTGGTTCAGTATCATTCACTTTCCCTTACAATAGAACAGCTGGAAATGGATTTGAAATATAAATTTTGTGTTCTAAGAAACACTTTAACTTAGTGTACATGTCGCCCTAAGCATCTCTAAAGTAGTTAATTAGGAGGGATACCGTAGTGGCAATTGCTTTATAAAAAATACACATATTGAGTAAATTTTAATAGACTAGAATTAAAGGATTGGTCAAATATTAAGGGCTGATATCCAAAGAAGACTAAAAATACACTTCAGCGCCAAAGAAAAACTTTCACACATACAAAGTTTTAATCATAAAGTTAAGATGGAAATTGAAATAGATTCTGCCATCTACACACTACTGTGCTATCTAAGGATACACTAAGAAATGTGGTAAATTGACCTAAAGTATTGGAACACGTTTCAGAGGATACAAGTGCAATCCTTCACTGTGAACATTTTAAGCCCTTTTTAACTGACATTGAATCCAGTCAATTCAATTCAATTGAACAAACATATAACAAAAGATTTCTAAGTGCCACGTACTATAAAAGATGTTGAGTGCCAAAAAAATATGATGAGGATAAAAATCTCATCCCTAGATATCCAATAATTTAGTAGAAACTATATAAATACACATATATCACTGAAATGAAGTGACTGAAAATCAAGGATTATGAAAAAAATTAATGTTTCTGATATCCTTAGTGCTAAACACAGAATGTTCAAAGTAGCTACTCAATTAGTATCTATATTGCGAAAGAGGGAGAACTATAATTCTTGTTAGGAAGACAGTGTTGAGGAGGGATTAAAATTTCTATATTTAATTATTAGAGGTTTCTAATTTATGAAGAAAAATGAGAATGCCACTGATTCAATGGAACACTATTTTTTTAGCGATGGTGCACAGATTAATTCCTCTTGTCTATTATCAAGACTAGACTAATTAAATTCCACTCCTGGGTATTTACCCAAAGAAATAAAAAATACTAATATGAAAAGACATATGCTCCCCTACATTTACTGCAGCATTATTTACAACAGCCAGGAAATGGAAGCCACCCAAGCATCCATAAATAGATAAATGGAAAAAAAAAAAAAAGATGTGGAATATAACAGCCATAAAAAATTAGATCTTATTTGCAACAACATGGACAGAACTAGAGGACATCATGCTAAGTGAAATAAGTCAGGTAAGGTCAAGACAAATACTGTATGACTGCACTTACGTGTGGAATCTCGAAACCAAATGAACCAACAAATAAAAACAAATGAATACACAAACAAAAAGCAGAACACATAAGTACAGAGAACAAATTGATGGCTGCCAGAGGGGAGGGGATGAGGGGATGGGCAAAATGAGTCAAGGGGAAATACAGTCTTCCGGTTACAGAATGAATGAGTCACATGATAAAAGGCACAGCATCAGGATTATAGTCAATGATACTGTAATCTTACTGTATGGAAACAGATGGTAACTACACTCACGGTGAGCACAGCATCACGTAGAGGGAAGTTGAATAACTATGTTGTACACCTGAAACTAATGTGTGTCAATGAAATTCAAATAAAATCGAAGAAGAAGAGGAAGAAAAAGAAGGAGGAAGAGGTGGAGGAGGAAGGGGAAATACGAGCCACTTTATTCGTGGATGGACATTGAATAAAATTCTGAAAGGAAAAGATGAGTCTGGGGAAAAAGCTTCTGATACAGAGAACCTTATGAACATGGGCACAGTGTGAACAAGAAACAAAAGATATGTTCTCCGACAACTGAATATTCTACCCTACATTTACAAGAAGGGTTATATTGGAAAATTGTAGAACTAAAGTCATACAGGTTAATATAAAGTTTAAAAGACCCTAGAATTTTTAGCTTTGTAATATGGATTTATTGCAAAATAAGTGAAGAATTATTGAAGATAGTTGAACAAAGTAATTACAGCATCATTTGGGTAAATGTGTCAGGGTAGCAATCAGGATATGTTGAAAAATTTTAATTTATGGGGAATAAACATTTGAATGTTTAAGCACTGGCAAGGGTGAGATGATGTTAAATTTTTATTAAGTCGGCCTGCCTGATAGTTTTCATATCTAGCCTTTAAAACGTATATTCACAAATCATATATATATAAACACCATCCCAAATGAGTATAATTCATTGTTATAATGTATTAAACATATTTTATTTTTTAAACATGTTTACTGTAATGTCAAAGAAATCTACTTTTGGAACTTAGCTATAATTACTTTACTTAGAACATGCCTCTTTAACAATGAGAAAGAATGAAATCTGGCCATGTGTAGCAACATGGATGGACCTTGAGAGTGTTATGCTGAGCGAAATAAGTCAGGCAGAGAAGGACAAATACCATATGTTTGCACGTATAGGAGGATTAGGAGGAACTTAACGAGGAACAAGGGGGAGAAGAAGGGAGGAAATGGTGGGGGAAAGGGAGAGAGGCAAACCACGAGAGACTCTTGAATGCTGAGAACAAACTGAGGACTGATGGATGTGGGGGGGAGGGGGGTTGGGCATGGAGGAGGACACTTGTGGGGATGAGCACTGGGTGTTATATGGAAACCAACTTGACAATAAACTATTCGTAAAAAATTTTTTTAATAAATAAATATATAAACATTAAAAAACAGAACATGCCTCTAAGAAAAGTTTAAATAGAGAAAAAACAATATTCTGTTCTTAAACATTTTCCTGGTTTATTATAATATTCCCCTGATATCCCTGTATCTACTTCTCTAAGCCACTGAGAAATACCCATGAGAAGTTTTTCTTTAAATACAGTTTGAAAGCCTGTTATTGTAGAAATAATAAAATTGAAAGGTGGGGGGCATCTTCTGAGCCAAGGTATTTAGACATAACAATCCGCAAGAGTCTACTTCAGACTTGAATTTTTAAGATTTTTCTAATGTTTATTTATTTTTGAGAGAGAGAGAGAGAGAGAGAGAGGAGAGGGACAGAGAGGGGGAGACACGGAATTGGAAGCAGGCTCCAGTCTCTGAGCTGTCAGCAGAGAGCCCTACGCAGGGCTCGAATCCACAACTAGAACATCATGACCTGTGTGCAAGTCAGATGCCTAACCACCTAACAGGCTGAGTCACCCAGGCTCCCTCAGATTTGAATTTTTTTAAAGCACTTTCCTATCCCCATGTTTCAAGCTTATCTCCAATGGCATCCCCTTTAGCATTAACCCCAAAGTGACAATGCTAGCCTACCTAGACACTGACTAAACAGATAACAAAAATGCACGGCACACACTATCTACAACTGAAATTTTGATGTTTCCTAAACTTCTCACCTTTGTGCCACTGGTCATTACTCTCTTTCCCGTCAAAATTCTGCTGCCATCTTTGAAAGTTTCCTTTCCATTCCATGTCCACCAACCCTGCTTCGGTAAAAGTGAGTTCTCCACATTGTAGCTTGCTCCCTCCCTCCTTCTTTCCCTCACCCCCCCCTTTCTTCCATCCTCTTTAGGTTTCTCTCCTTCCTTCTCTTCCTTCCTCTCCTCCTCCCCACCTCCCCATTTTTCTAGCTTGCTTTCTCACTTTCGGGCTTTAATTCCTTCTTTTGGACTTTCTTGCTTTCTTCCTTCTTGTTAGACTCAATGGCATTCATTGTTGTTTTAAATGTGCCTTGCTTTCAAGTACATTTCATATTCATCTATAGCAGTAAGCTGGGAGATCCATGAAGCCACACTAACTATGGTGCTTTAAAGCTTATTCGTGCTTATTAATAGCCTGCTCTATTGTACTGATGGTCAGCTTTGAAAAACACAAAGATAACTAGTGCTTAAAACAGACCAGCTTAGAAATAATAAAAGTACTTTTAAATATCACCATTACAGTACGCACAAATAGTCTTAACCCAGTATAATCAAACTGCATCCTCATCTACTGAGATTATTCTTCCCAAGCCATTCACATACCTACAAATTAGAGGATGATTATTTATCTGCTTGATTCATTGGTGCAAATGTTCCTTAGCCCACGCAGAGGCCAGACTCAGCTGTGTGGTTTCAGAGACTGGGTTGGAAATATAACGCAGTACATGCATTAGAAAAAGGAAATCAGAACATTAAACCACTTGTTTTAGCTTCTCTGATCCCCCTGAGGCTCAGTGACATTTGGTGAATTTATCTTTCTTGTTAAAAGCAGATTCTCTAACTCCTTGTAGCAGGTGGAGGAAAGATGTAGCAGAATGTTTACAATAAGGCATATAAATCTGTTACATGTGTATATGTCTGAGGAAAGGGAAGGTCATTGCTTAAATTTCAGTTTACTTCCTCAATTTTCAGTTAAATGTTTTCTCCAGTGCTCTGCAAATTAAATATCTCAGAGGACTCTTTAGAAAGAAAGAAAGAAGTGGGAAGCAGAATCAGAGTATAGGGGAAACAAAAACAAAAACAAAAAACATAAAATAAGGTAATGGAGAATAAAGCCCTCTACAAAGAGGGCGTACCTATATTGCTTTTTAGGGATTTCATTCTCTAAGTTTTCAGTTTATACTTGTTTGCATTTCAGCATTACTGGGATCATTAGGAATTCTTATACTTTGCTGGATTTGCTCGTACTGGGTAAAGCCAATCGTGGCAGTGCTTCCTCTCCTAAAAGACAATGCTCTGCACTGGGTCAGTGTGGTGACTGGTAAATTAGTCTTTTGAATTTAGGGGCCATATTTCAACTTCCTATATGAGTTCAAATGCTTCTCAGTCATTTTCCTCTTCCTCCTATTTGCTTAAATAACTATATTCTTCCAGGACTTTCAATCTCCACTGTTTTCTCTCTCACTCCTTTCCACACAGAAGTGCACAAACCTTGTTATAGGGCAAGGAACACTCTGTCTCTTCCCAGAAGCCCTCACTACTAATCTGCTCTTTCTACTCATATTCAACGTCTTAGAGAAATCCTCATGTCTTCCTCAAATCAGGTTCTTTCTAGGCTCTCCTTAATGAATTAGGTTTCTGTAATCAACTGTTTTTGAGCATGTGAAAGCTCTCTGGCACTGATTCTGTGCTAGACTCAGGAAAATTTTCTTTCAAAATGGCATAATTCTTGACTACAGGAAAATTCCAGACATACAAACAGAATGTTTAAATACAATAATATAAAATCATAGAAAGATAGTTTTCAACCTTGGCTGTCCATTAGCATTACTTTGGAAGCTTTTAAATATCCCAGTGCCCAGGCAGCAACTCAGCCTAAATAATACAAACCTGGGTTTGGGCCCAGACTCCTTACACGATTCCAATTTGGGGGCAGGGTTGAGAATGATTATCGTATAAGTATATGTAGGAAGCTGCGAAACACGGTGGGGTGGGGGGGGATATTGTACCTCAACCAGGATGTTAGGGAAACCCCAGAAGAGGTGGTGCTTCTACAAAGCTATGAAAAATGAGTTGATGATTAAAGATTTGGATCAAAATGTATGGCTTGACAGAGAGGTGGGTGGGGGGTGGGCAAAATGGGATCAGAAGGGCTTACAGTTTGGGATGAGTAAGTCCCAGGAATGAAAGGTGCAGCACAGGGAATATAGTCAATGGTCTTGTAATAGTGTATAGTGACAGATGGTAGCTACACTTGTGAGTGTAGCATAAAATATAGACTCGTCCAATCACTATGTTTTACACCTGAAACTAATGTAACACTGTGTGTCAACTATACATCAATAAAATAAATAAAATGATGCCAAGGAAGTGCAAAGAAAACCACAAAAGGTATGGCTTCAGCAGCTTCTCACTGGTAGGTAGTGCTTTTCGGGTGATTCTAAGTCAGTCAGTCATATTGGACAACAAAGCATCAGACAGTACAATGGGGAATAGAAGTCCTGAGAAAATACCACAGATTTTTAGGGTAAGAGTCAAAAGGATGGAGGAACTCCGAATTAGACTCCTACCCCCTTGCAACTGTACAATCATGGTTCAACAAATGTTCAATATAGTCACTAAAAACAAGGAGGAGATGTCTCAGTTCGCCTGACATTTTCTTATAGACTTGTCAACCTCCTATCTCCTCATTTCTGGTCACTTTGTTTTTGATATCTAGGCTATAACATTCACCAGTCAGCTTGAGGATCCTTTCCAATATAATCTCTTCTCCAGTAACCACTCCTTCCCTGAAAAGTTGCATTACAGATACGAAAGGGGCATCTCTTACTTTTAAGTTCCCTATACTTCAAAAACTTTCATATCCATACTTTAAGAATCTGGTACATGGTGGGGCGCCTGGGTGGCTTAGTCGGTTAAGCGTCCGACTTTTGCTTGGGTCATGATCTCGCAGTTCGTGGGTTCGAGCCCCGCGTCGGGCTCTGTGCTGACTGCCAGCTCAGAGCCTGGAGCCTGTTTCAGATTCTGTATCCCTCTCTCTCTGACCCTCCTGCTCACGCTGTCTCTCTCTCTCTCTCTAGAAATAAATAAAAAAAAAAAAAAAAAAAAAGAATTTGGTATGTGTTTCCAAAGTGGGACTTTGGGACTTCTTGACTGCTTTCAAAAGAAACAAAACTACATTTAGATAGCACTGTATAGATAACAAAGAAACAAACATTCATGCACATTGTCAGTTGACACCAACTCAAATGGGACAAAAATTCATTTATTGATTATGGAGATAATCCTGAGTTTAATTTTTGAATAATAAGTTATGAAAGTATATAATGTATCAAATAAAATTATATAATGTATCAAATAATTTGGAACCATCAAGTGTTTGGCTCACACAGTCACAAAATGATCCCATATTGGTGTCCCTGCCTCTCTGTATCCGAGACATTAAACATCTGACCAAATTATAGAGAACATTTTACCAGTGGAAAAAAAATTCTAGCAGGACTCATCCCTTTCTGCTACAAGCAAATGCAATAAGGCACTGTATTGTTTTATTTTAGTACATCATAACGTGAAATAGGAGTATATATAAATAAAAACTAAAAGATTGAAATCTAATTTTATAATTGTGTTCCTCTAACTGCTAACAATATTTTGGGTGTGAGTTACTAGATTCCAAAGTCTGTCCAGTTCCTGCATTAAGGAACGTTATCCTGTTATGGAAAATCTGGGTGAGGATAAATCTGTTATGAGAAATGACTCAGGTTGCTAAAAAACATCCCTGTGAGTGGACAAACATGACACCTTAAATACGTTAAGTTTTATTATGGATTTTACAAAGTCGATGTCTCCGTTCTCAGACAGCACCATTAGCATTTTAAGGCATTCTATTCATTAAACAAATAATCATTAGTTTTTTCTTTATTGTAGGCCATGTACGCAACACTAGGGATATAGCAGGTAAGAAAGTGAAGATTGAGGACAGTAAATATTCATAAAATTAGTGCAATGTCACTTGTTTTTATAGTGGAGAGTATTTCCGTTCATTCACCTCATAGGAAGTTCTTCCCTTAAGTCATGCCCTGAATTAGGCACGGCGCCTACCACAGAGACTAGATCCAATTCCTGATTTGGAAGATGCATGTGGTCTAATCTAGGGTTCCCAAGACTGGACACTCTGAGGAACCTCTCAGATATAGTTATCCACAATCTTTATGTTATATCCAAGATATGAAAAGAAAAGAGAAAAGAAAAGAAAAAAAAGGAAAAAGGAAAAGGAAAGGAAAGGAAAAAGAAAAAGAAAAGGAAATGAAAAATAAATTGTTCCAGGTGATTCTGATAATTTTCTGATCATGAAATCTATTCTTTCCAACAACAAAAGAAAATACCAAATGTTATCCTCCTATTAAACTTTGGCATTTAGGAAATGTTTACTGTGATTCACTCAAGTTTTTGACTCCTTTATTTCATCACATGCAGTAAATGCTGCAGGGTGATCAATTTCCTGAGACATAATGTAAAATCCATATACATATTCAGACTTAAATAATATAGTGAAATTTCATTTTCAGGTAATATAAACATTTTAAGCTTCTTTTTAAAATTATGTTCAACATCTCAATTGATGCCTTTTTCTAAATAGGTAGTGATAGCAATAAACACAAAACTATGTGATACATTTGAGATGTTTAACCTGGTTTGACTCTGATACATACATATGGTGCTATTCTCGTAGAGCATTGAATTATGTTGGCAACAGTTACTTGTCCACTCGTGGGTAATAATACTGGAAAAACAGCCCAAAACATGTAACATCTCCCTGGGCATCCAAACACAATCACTCTGCACATCTATGCATAGAGATTCTTTTCATTTTTAAATTTATTTTTTCTGTGTGCATGAATTAACAATAGGGACTTCAAGATAAACACTTGGATAAGAGGGCCAATATCAGATCTTGAAAGAGTTCTATTTTTATGTAACACATTGTTGGCATTTATTGATATTATTTCACATAATTTCTAATACATCTGTCATTCTAGTACTGCTTCATTTTGACAAGCTGAGAGGTGAGGAAGCACTCATAAAAGATGCACTCTCACCATTCATATAGATCATTAATTTTAAGTTTCAGAAGAATTTGTTTGCAAGCTAGAAAGTAAGCAATTTAAAACCATTTTCAAGTTTGGTGAACCAGAAAAAAACCCCAAAGTTCACAACGGTGTTAACCCAGGTGCCATTTGAAACAGGTTAAGTTATGCCCTTCTTAAGAGTTAAAATTAAAGGGGCACCTGGGTGGCTCAGTCGGTTAAGCATTGGACTTTGGCTCAGGTCATGACCTCACATTCGTGGGTTCGAGCCCCACATTGGGCTCTGTGCTGACAGCTGGCTCAGAGCCTGGAGCCTGTTTCAGATTCTGTGTCTCCCTCTCTCTCTGACCCTTCCCTGCTCACACTGTCTCTCTCTCTCTCAGAAATAAATAAAACATTAAAAGAAGAGTTAAAATTAAAACAAAGAGGCCTCACTGAAGTTTAATCCTATCCTTCAGGTGCCACATACTATATTAATTTTTTTCACCAGTTCAGCTATTCCAGTATAACAAATTGGCTTTATCTCCATTGGTCAGCTTCTTTTTCTAACACAGGCAACTTAACGGATTTCAGTTCTAAATAGAGTATGGTTTGTTTCTTTGTATAAATTTCAACTTTAGTTACTGTGCAAATTATGCTCTTGCTTGAAATTGAACCACGTTGACCACTAAAACAGAAAAATCTAATATATGATCCAAATTAGCAAATTTTGCCCAGACAGCAAAGTTAAGTTGGCTGGACTTCCTCATCCTTATAGACTATTTTGCAAAGCAAGTTCTCCATCTAGTGGTTAGAAAGTTGACAGTACGATCCTATCTCATTATTGGTGATTCATGATACATTTATCTAACTTTTAAAATTACTCACACACACAGACACACACACACACACACATACACACACACACATCACATCACATCACATACATATATGTGATAGTTGTTTATTTTTCCCTACCTTCTACAGGAAGGGGTCAGGCTTATGTCCTAGTAAGTGTATGTAAAGTTGGGCACTTCAACTTGTTAAGAAAAGCTGTTCTGTAATCACTTGGTAAAATAAGAATGAATGAGAATATTATATATAAAGAGGTTTCTGCAATGTATAAAGCAGCATACCATTGAAACGTAATGTCTAACTATTAGTAAATATTTCTTTTTCTTGTGAAAGTGGATTCAGGATTTTCTCCTGAATTAGATATCTCTTGCAATCTGCGTTCTTGGTTATGGTTCTGATCAATTATTTATGTGTTTACTAGGTAGGACAGTTTCTACCTGGATATTATGACTAAGAGCCTCATTCTTCTTTTCTCTAGATCATTACCAATAAAATGTTCCTATTCCTTTCATTCTGTTAGTTCGGCTCTCTGTTTATATCCAATGACTCATTCTTTTTTTTTTTTTTTTTTTATTTCTAGGAGAGAGAGACAGCGTAAGCAGGGGAGGGTCAGAGAGAGAGAGGGAGACACAGACTCTGAAACAAGCTCCAGGCTCTGAGCTGGCAGTCAGCACAGAGCCCGATGCGGGGCTCGAACCCAGAACCGCGAGATCATGACTTAAGCGAAAGTCGGACGCTTAACCGACTAAGCCACCCAGGCGCCCCTCCAATGACTCATTCTTAAAGTAGTTCTCATCTAAAAATATTTTTTTAAAGCTGTATCTTTATCCACAGGAATATTAAACACTACCACATATCATTAGAAAGTATAGATATTTTCAAACAAATATGGATGCCTATTATTTGTATCTGGAAATTTCTGAAGGGTTTTCTTTGCTTGTCTAGCAAGTGTTGCTTTGGTAAAGTACAAATGCCTCTGTGAACTACAGAAAACTGCAAGAGCCAAAAATCTTCCCTTGTGGGGCACCTGGGTGGCTCATTTGGTTAAGCATTGGACTGAGTTTGGGGTCAGGTCATGATCTCATGAATTTTTGAGGTCAGAACCCAATCGGGCTCCATGCAAACAGAGCAAAGCCTACTTGAGAGTCTGTCTCCTTCTTTCTCTCTCTCTGCCCCTCCTCCATTCGTGCCATCTCTGTCTCTCTTAAAAATAAATAAATAGGAGTGCCTGAATGGCTTCGTCAGTTAAGCATCTGACTTTGGTTCAGGTCATGATCTCTCGGTTCATGAGATCAAGCCCCGCATCAGGCTCTGACAGCTCAGAGCCTGGAGACTGCTTCAGATTTGTGTCACTCTCTCTCTCTGCTCCATCCCTGGTTGTACTCTGTCTCTCCCTGTGTCAAAAATAAATAAATATTAAAATAAATAAATAAGTAAACTTAAAAAAAAAACCTCTCCTCATAACACCAGATGGGGAGGTTTTAGAGCCAGAAGAATATTAGAATTTACATTCTTGAATCTGCCCATTTCATACAAGAGAAATACAGAGCTAGCTCAGAGCATTTAAAGGGTAGGTTTGAGAAGTGGCTTGAGAATAAGAATTAAATTCAAATACTCCCTTCCACTACTTACAAATATTTTTATCCCAGGAAGGTGACTTAACTCTACTAAGCCGTGGTTTCCTGTTCTACAAAATGTGTGTAATATTATCACAAGTATGCTTATTATGAAGATGAGGCAAGATATGCATATACAGTGCTTTTAAAGTGTCTGAGACATACAAGAATGTCAAAAAAGCCTATTGGTCAATGATATAGTAATTTAAAATGAAAGACCTAGGTCTCAAACCTGAGTCTGCATCCCAAATTTTCCACTGCACAACACTGATCTGGAAATACTGGGTTTGGAGCAAATGGTCAAAAATAATTCTTGAGATGTCTTCAGTACAAATGGGTGTTTTTGTTAAAGCTTGGGGACAGAGCCTGAGGGCAGAAAGAGCTGCACTGGGTTGGTGACAGGTGACTGATTATACCCCTTCAAGCTGGTAGGGATTTAGGGATAGCCTAAGTCTCTGTGAATTTGGAAGTAAGGTTTCCAGGACCTCGAGGGGGCTAGCTAATGTTAGGAAAAGTTAATTTATTATTATTTAATAAAACCTTAGTTATGAGACCCTTCAGATGTAGATCAGTGGGCCATATGCTTGGAAGATGATTGCTGACATGTATCTTAGTGGGTAGAGATAAAGGCAGTTTTCAAAGGAATTTTTATATGTTAAAGGAGACTTACAGGATCCTGGAGGTCAGGAGCATGTTAAGCTAAGATTGCCTTTTGCCGTTAGCAAAGTGTCATTATCGAGGCAGCTGACTTCCTGGAGGAAGGTCACTCTGCTTGGGTCAAGGACTTCTCAGTGAGTTGTAAGCTATAAAGAAATTTAATTTTTCTTCTTTCCCTTTGTTCCCCAGATAAACATGACTATAATTGTGATCTAAGGATAAAATAGAATCATGAAGATGAGCAAAGAAAGTGCATATAGCAATCGCTGACTTGATAACTTGATGTCTCAAAAAGTTAAACAATGAGGAAACAAATGGATTATAGGTTTAGTGATTGAGTATGCTTTCCCCATGGGACAAAAATCTAAATTTTAAAAAGGTATAATGCCATTTATATATCAATTTGAAAAAAACAAAATGATTATATATAAAACTATAAAACCAATTATATATTATGTGTTTGTTGTGTATCTCGTATTTCTCTAGAATATCTGAAAATATGTCAGAAAATCATTCCTCTGTTCTAATACCACTCTCAATAATTGACTATGTTAAATAAACAGTTTCTTTATGACAAAAAGTAAAAATGGGGGGATCTGGGTGGCTCTGTCAGTTAAGCATCCAACTTTGGCTCAGGTCATGATCTCACGGTTCGTGGGTTAGAGCCCTGCATCCGGTTCTGTGCTGACAGCTCAGAGCCTGGAGCCTGTTTCAGATTCTGTGTCTCCTCCCTCTCTCTCTGTCCTTCCCCCACTCATGCTCTGTCTCAAAAATAAATAAACTTTAAAAAAAATTTTAAGTAAAAATGGCAGCTAATTAACACATGTATAGAACAGCATCATAAGCTATTAATAAAATGTATGTTTTTTTTTATAAAGTCAAACAGATTTTTTCCTGTGTATGCTATCTAAAGTCAGGTAATTACCAATCTTACAGTTCTTTTTGGAAACTGTTAAACTGGAAGAACATTCTAATACATATCTTCATTATACTGGAAGATTTAAAGCTAACAATATTTGACAGTACTGAAATGACTTAAAATATTTTACTAAAAAGTAATCACTCAGACAGTATGCTACTGGGACAAAAACAGACACATAGATCAACAGAAAAGAATATAGAACTCAAAAAATGGACCCACAAATGTATGGTCAACTAATCTTTGACAAAACAGGAAAGAATATCCAATGGAAAAAAGACAGTCTCTTCAGCAAATGGTGTTGGGGAAACTGGAAAGTAATATGCAGAAGAATGAACGTGGACCACTTTCTTACACCACACCCAAAATAAACTCAAAATGGAGAAAAAAGACCTAATGTAAAACAGGAAGCCATCAAAATCCTAGAGGACAAAACAGGCAACAATCTCTTTGACCTCAGTCACAGCAACTCCTTACTTGACATGTCTCTGGAGACAAGGGAAACAAAAGCAAAAATGAACTAATGGGACCCCATGAAGATAAATTCTGCGTAGCAAAGGAAACTATCAGCAAAACTAAAAGTCAACAGATGGGATGGGAGATGATGTTTACAAATTACATATCAGATAAATGGTTAGTATTCAACATCTACAAAGAACTTATCAAACACAACACCCCTCCCCCCAAAAAACCCCCAAATAACCCAGTGAAGAAATGGGCAAAAGACATGAAAAGACACATTTCTAAAGAAGACATCCAGATGGCTAACAGACATATGTAAAGATGCTCGAGATCACTAATCATCAGGGAAATAGAAATCAAAACCAAAATGAGATACCACCTCGCACCTGTCAGAATGGCTAAAATTAACAATGCAGGCAACAACAGATATTGGTGAGGATGCAGAGAAAGAGGAATCCTTTTACACTGCTGTTGGGAATACAAACTGGTGCAGCTACTCTGGAAAACAGTATGGAGGAGCCTCAAAAAATTAAAAATAGAGCAACCCTATGACCTAGCAACTGCACTCCTAGATATTTATCCAAAGGATACAAAACTGCTGATTCAAAGGGGCACATGCACCCCAATGTTTATAGTAGCACTATTGACAATAGCCAAAGTATTCAAAGAGCCTAAATATCCATCAACTGATGAATGGATAAAGAAGATGGGGTATACATATATACAATAGAATATTACTCGGCGACCAAAAGAATGATTTCTTTCCATTTGCAACAATGTGGATGGATCTAGAGCGTATTATGTTAAGCGAAATAAGTCAGAGAAAGACAAATAATCTATGACTTCACTCATATGTAGAATTTAAAAAACAAAACATCGGAACACAGAGGAAGGGGAGCAAAACTAACTACTGAGTGATGGGAATTAAAGGAGGTCATTTGTTGGGATGAGCAATGGGTGTTATATGGAAGTGATGAATCACTAAATTCTATTCCTCAAATCATTATTACATTATATATGTATATACATATATATTAACATATAAACATATATATATGTCTACTAAGTTGGATTTAAATTTAAAAGATGTTTAAAAATTTAAAAAATTGTAGACATATAACAGCCATTTCAAAATACAGATGCTTCTAATAGATTTATTTGTACTTTATTTACTCGAGAAAACTTTTTTCATTCATTTCTTTGCATTCAAAGACAGTAAGTTCTTCTCTAATTGAAAAAGTATTCTCTGGAAATCGAGGGTACTGTATGTAAATGTGAATGTGTATTTGCAATAAATACTTGACAGTTTATTCTATAAAAAGATCCATGAAATTATTCCCTTTTTTTCTAGTGAATTTAAAAGAATGAAGTTTTTGAAAACTGTCTTATCAGGACTCTTGTACCTTATCTTAAGGTTTAACATCTGTCTCATTTTGATCTCATTTTGAAGTTCACCACTGAAACTGGATGGGATTTCTAACATTCCAATATATACTGATACTGTGTTTCTCCCTAGATAAATATTTTGAGCTCTTTTTCTATGTCTTCTTTAATATATAATTATAATAAATTAAAGGCTGTGAGTAAAAAATAAATGTCATCAAACAGATAAAAACATTCACGAACCTGTTGCTAAGCCATTTATAAAAGCCAATATTGCCATCTAGTGGTTACAGATGAGATATTTGTTTTAAGATTAAAAGCGTAGTTCTTGACAATTCAAATAATCTAAACATATTTGATGTGCAGATTTCTTGTGAACTTGCAAAAACAATTCAATAAAGAAAATATCACCTTATTGAGAAATGGGATTGGGGCATTTACACAATCAGAGCCAAAAAAAAATGAACACTGACTTAATCCTCATGTTATTTAAAACAAACCAAAACAAATTAAAAAAAAAAAACTGAAATGTAAAACATAATATATAAAACTTTTAGAAAAAATGCATACTAGTTAATATTTAGAGTTCAGGGCTGGTAAAGAGTTTTATAGACCTGATTCCAAAAACACAATCTATAAAAGAAAAAACGAAAAAACTGGACCCTGTCACAATTAAAGCTCTTTGCTTTGTGAAAGAGGTATTTTATACTGTTAAGAGGATGAAAATACAAGCTTACAGACTGAAAGAAAATAGTTTCAAACTACATATCTGAGAATATCCTTTAAAATATACAGAGAATTCTTAAAACCCAATAGTGAGAAAAACAAACAATTCAATAGAAAATGAGCAATTTTTAAAACCTAATAGTGAAAAAAACCAAACAATACAATATAAAACGAGCAAAAGCCATGAACAGACATTTTACTGATGAGGATATCAAGATGACAAAAAAGCCCATGTAAAGACATGCAACAACATTAGCCATTAGGGAAATGCAAATTAAAATGACAATGATATATCCTTTTACCAGAATCGTTACAATATCAAAAATGGAGTGACAACACAAATATTGGAGAGAATGTGGAGAGACTGGATCAATCATGTTTTGCTACTGAGAGTGTAAAATGATAGAGCCATAACGGCAATCTTATATAAACCTAAACATATATATTAGTTATATATATATATATATTTTATATATATATATTTTTTTATATATATATATAATATATATATAATAAAATAATATTATATTATATATAAAATATATAAGATATTTTATATATAATATAATATATATATATTCAAACAATTCAAATAATCTAAACATATTTACTTGTGATGCATTTATTAATTTTAATTGCTTCAACTTTGAAGTTGAAAATGATCTTTATGAATAAATGTCGTTTATGTGTAAGTGATTGAATGTGTACTCCCATGTGTCACAGTTTTTATTTCCTTTGCACATGTAAAATGGAGCTGAAACAGAGAATGAAAGTGTATTTGACAAATTAAGAGGCATGTAAAGAACTGTCAACACTCAACTGCAAAAAAGCCTAGAAATTTTCTAGAATGTTTATGTAAATAATTTCTCAAATAAATCACAGTTACAGAATTCCATTGGCATAAAAGTATTCTCTTTCTTTTATGTGACTAATAGCTATCAAATATAGAAATTGGCTAGATTTTACATTTTTAGAAAAACATCAAAATGACTATTCTTCCTAATGTGAGAAATACAATGGATTTTTCTTCCCACAGCAGAAATACTATACTCATGTTTTCTTACTCAAGTGATAGTTTACCAGAATAAAATTGCAAAGGAAGAAGTGAAAGAGAAGCAATAACGAATGACAATAAATAATAATAAAATACAAAATTTTAGGTATCATATATAATTATACATAATAAATATTCCCATTGGATAACCTTTTTAGAGAACGATGAGATTTTAGCAATATGTATATGGCTTCTGCACTTATTTATGGATAAAAGAAATAGAGATAAATATGTGAAGAACTCTTGACTGAAAGTTAAGATTGGGGTCTAATTAAGCCAAAAATAAATAAAATAAAAGTATGACATTGGACAAGTCACCTAACCACTCGAGGCCTCACTTTCACATCTGTTAAGGACAGAAAGGACTACATATTTCCTAGTGGATTTTCTAGCTTGACTACTAGATGAAACAAAGCCAGGGAATAGTCAGCTTGGAAAGCTTTAGGTTTTGAGTGTTTGAGTGTAGGGGTTTTGTGTTACTGTTGTTTCTTTGTTACCATGAACATAAATGTATTTTCAAGAGAATGAGAAGAAATTTAGGCTCAGAGTTTTAAATTTTTTCAAGTGTTACTCAAAGATCCCTTAGAAGTACATTTTAAACAGAACAAGCCATCATTGTTTGGCTTGTTAGTAGCTAAACTCTTATAAGCTAATGAATATTTGAATGATATTTACATATCAGCATACTGATTACTAATGAAAACATAAAAATCTTTTCATTTATGAAAATTCTTTAGAAACTTCCCATTGCCTTTACTTCTCCCAACTCTCAAGTATATAATCAGTCTCTCCTCAAAATTCTGGGGCAACTCTTCCTGCCCATGGGTCCTGTCTCTAGGGTTTAATAAAATCACCTTTTGCACTGGGGGAGGGGGGCAATCTTTTCATTTAAAGAAAGGGGATCTTGAGTACCTGCACTCGCGCCCATACATCACACAGAAAAGATCTGAAGCCATTGGAAACCTTACAAAACCTGAGAGACTGGGAGAAAAAGGACGCAGAATCCACTGAGAAAGCCTTCTAACGTGAGTGCAAACCGGGGAAGGTAAAATCGGGCCGGGATCGGAGCCTCCACGGTGGGAGGCGATCCCCCTCTACCCTCTACGGGGAGTGAGAGGGGAAAAGGAGAGAGTCTGAGACAGAAAAATCTCCGCTCGGTGCATAGAAAGACCGTACTTGCCAAATACCTGCACACCAGGTCCCCTCGCGACAACTGGTCCTGGGGGAGGTTGAGCACACAAACTGCTTCTTTGTGCCGCTCCTGGAGGTTGGTTTTAAAGCGGCGGCGGCGCGCCTGCCGCCATTGTAGCTCCAGGGCGGCTGGGACCCCTGAAAGAGCCGCGCAGACTCCGGGCGTCCACGCTCCTGGCTGGCTGGAACTCGAGAGGGAAGGCAAAGAGCTAAAAACTGGGAAATTTGCCTGTGAGTTCGTGTTTCGGGTGACGAGCCATAGAGGGACCCGGTTTTCCTCACTCCAGCGGGCTCAGGCTACGCGGACCCGGCAGGCAAGCCCCCGCGCATGCGCACCAGCCCGACCCAGAGAACGAAGCAGCGATCCTGACTCCGCCCCCAGAGCTCAGCAGGGAGCCTGGAATAGCCCGAGGGGGTTGTCTGGGAAGCTGTGTCTAAGGCAACTTCAGCGGGGCGCGGGCTGGGATTTGGAGATTGAACTGGCCTGGGTTGAAGAGTGCAACCAACTTCGGCTGCGTCCCCGGAACGGGGAGTTGACACGCCAAAAAAAAAAAGTGAGCTGCAGAGCAGGGTTCAAGAAGGGACTGGAGCACCGTCACTCTCCTCCCCACAATCGCCAAGGCAGAACCCCCCGCCTGAGGCATCGGATCACGCCACGCCCATCCCTGCCTGAGAGGTGCCCTCCTCCCTTTTTTCTTTTCCCTTTTTTTGTTTTTTTTTCCTTTTTTTTCTTCTTTCTTTTTTTTCCCTTTCTTTTCTCTTTTTTTCTTCTTCTTTCTCTTTTCTCGCTTTTTTTCCCCAAAACACTGACCTGATTAACTCTGGTCGCCAGCTTGCTTAAACAATCACAACAAGTCCATTCTGTAAATGTAAATTCTACACCTACCGACTTTTTCAGCTATTTCTCTCAGGAGTAATTAGACTATATAGTTTCTCTGGATAATTCCAGCATCCTTCTCTCACCTATCCAACCATATTCTACCCTTTACCTCTTTGAAAAAAGCTTCTTATCCCTTCTGCCTGTTCATTCTATTTCCAAATCTGCCTTGTCTCGCCCTGCCTTCTCTTTTTTTCTCTATGCTTTTCAACCAGCACTGCATACACACGGCTATTTAACTGTAGCTGGGAAATCCAGGTATATGCTTTAAACCGTTCTTTGTCCATCGGTTTTCTTTTTTCCTTTTCTTTTCCCCTTTTTGACCCTTTTATGTATTTTATGCTCCCTATTATTCGCCCTCCCTCCACCGTCTTTTCTATTAACTTTTTCGTTTTCCCTCTCACTTTGCATGTTAGTTGAATCAGCCTGTGCGTTTGTGTGCTCCTTCTCCCTGTGTGTTTGTCTGTCTGTTTTCTTTTCCAGGGCTACCTCAAGAAACAAGCTAGAGTACACAAGGTGAAGAGTCCCAAATATCAGTACGAATAGGAAAATAAAATAACTAAAGTCCCAACAAGAGTGACCGAGGGATACCATTCAAAAAACAATCTCTGAAAGGATAGGCCCTGGAAAGTCAAAGAGTTTTCTTGGATATAGCAGTTCTCATAGAAACAGAGAGCATAACAGGTCTTTAAAACAAACAAGAGCCAGAAAGCTAACTAAAATGACGAAACAAAAGAGCTCTCCTCCAAAGAAACTCCAAGAAGAAATGACAGCTAATGAACTTCTCAAAACAGATATAAGCAGCATAAGTGAACAAGATTTTAGAATAATAATGGTAAAATTAATAGCAGGGCTTGAAAAAAACATAGGGGTCATCAAAGAAACTATGGCTACAGACAGAATGGAAAATAATAATAGGCATGAAGAATTAAAAAATGCGATCAATGAGATCCATAATAAATTAGAGGCCTCCAATGCACGGCTTGAAGAGGCAGAAAGGAGAATAAGTGATTTAGAAGACACCATTCTAGAAAAACAAGAAGCTGACAAAAAAAGAGACAAACTGATCCAGGAACAGGAAAGAAGAATTCGAGAGCTCAGCGACACAGTCAAACGCAACAATATCCGTATTATAGGAATCCCAGAAGAGGAAGAGAGAGGGAAAGGTGCTGAAGGAATCCAGGAACAAATTATAGCAGAGAACTTCCCCGACCTGGGGAAGGAAGTAAATGTGGAAATACAAGAGGCTCAGAGGACTCCCCTCAGACGTAACTTGAATCGATCTTCTGCACGACATATCATCGTAAAAATGGCAAAATACAAGGACAAAGAGAGAATTTTGAAAGCAGCTAGGGAGAAAAGGGCCCTCACATACAAAGGGAAACCCATCAGAGTGGTGACAGACCTATCTACTGAAACGTGGCAGGCCAGAAAGGAATGGCAGGAGATCTTCAATGTGATGAACAATAAAAATATGCAGCCAAGAATCCTCTATCCAGCAAGCCTGTCATTCAAAATAGAAGGAGAGATAAAAACCTTTCCAAACAAACAGAAATTGAAAGAATTTGTCACCACGAAGCCAGCCCTACAAGAAATCCTGAGGGGGATGCTCTGAAGGAAAGGTTGCAAGGAACAAAGATACCAGAGACACCACCACAAACATGAACCCTACAAAAGATACAAAGACTCTAAACCCACATATTTCAATAATAACACTGAATGTAAATGGGCTGAATGCTCCAATCAAAAGACATAGGGTAGCAGAATGGATTAAAAAACAAAATCCATCTATATGCTGTCTACAAGAAACTCATTTTAGACGGGAAGATACCTTCAGATTAAAAGTAAGGGGATGGAGAAATATATATCATGCTACAGGAAATCAAAAGAAAGCCGGAGTAGCGATACTTATATCAGACAAACTGGACTTTAAATAAAGACAATCACAAGAGATGAAGAAGGGCACTACATAATAATTACAGGGTCCATCCATCAGGAAGAACTAACAATCATAAATGTCTACGCACCAAATATGGGAGCACCTAAAGATCTAAAACAATTAATCACAAACAGAAACAAGCTTCTAGATAAGAATGTGCTAATAGCAGGGGACTTTAATACTCCGCTTACAGCAATGGATAGGTCAACCAGACAGAAAATCACTAAAGAAATGATGGACTTGAAAGACACATTGGACCAGATGGACCTGACGGATATATTTAGAACTTTGCATCCTGAGGACAGGGAATTTACTTTCTTCTCAAGTGCGCATGGCACATTCTCCAAGATAGATCATATACTGGGACATAAAGCAGCCCTCAATAAATATAAAAGAATAGAGATCATACCATGCACACTGTCAGATCACAATGCTTTGAAACTTGAAATCAATTACAGGAAGAAGTCTGGAAAACTTCCAAAAACATGGAGGTTAAAGAACACCCTACTAAAGATAGAATGGGCCAATCAGGCAATTACAGATGAAATTTAAAAATATATGGAAACAAATGAAAATGAAAACACAACAATCCAAAATCTATGGGATGTGGCAAAGGCAGTCCTAAGAGGAAAGCACATTGCTCTCCAGGCCTATTTCAAGAGATTAGAAAAAGCGCAAGTCCAAAATCTAACAGCTCACCTAAAGGAACTAGAGGCAGAGCAAATAGAACGCCCTAAACCCAGTAGAAGAAGAGAAATAGTAAAAATTAGAGCAGAAATAAACAACATAGAGACCAAGGAAACAATTGAACAGATCAATGAAACCAAGAGTTGGTTTTTGAAAAAGTAAACAAAATTGACAACCCTCTAGCCAGACTTATCCAAAAGAAAAGAGAGAGCACCCAAATAGACAAAATTATGAATGAAAATGGACTTATTACAACCAACCCCTCAGAAATACAAGCAATTATCAGGGAATACTATGAAAAATTATATGCCAACAAATTGGACAACTTAGAAGAAATGGACAAATTCCTAAACACACACTCACTACCAAAATTCACACGGGAAGAAATAGAAAACCTGAATAGACCCATAACGAGTGAAGAAATTGAATCAGTGATGAAAAATCTCCCAACAAATAAAAGCCCTGGACCTGATGGCTTCCCTGGGGAATTCTACCAGACATTTAAAACAGAATTAATCCCAATTCTTCTCAAGTTATTCCAAAAAATAGAAAGCAAAGGAAATCTCCCGGACTCATTTTATGAAGCCAGCATCACTCTGATTCCCAAGCCAGACAGAGATCCAGCAAAAAAAGAGAACTATAGGCCAATATCCTTGATGAATACGGATGCAAAAATTCTCAACAAGATCCTTGCAAATCGAATCCAGCAGCACATAAAAAGAATCATCCAACAAGATCAAGTGGGATTCATTCCTGGGTTACAGGGCTGGTTCAACATTCTCAAATCAATCAATGTGATACATCATATCAATAAAAGAAAAGATAAAAACCATATGATCCTGTCAATAGATGCAGAAAAAGCATTTGACAAAATACAGCATCCCTTCTTAATAAAGACTCTCGAGAAAGTTGGGATAGAAGGAACCTACTTACACATCATCAAAGCCATCTATGAGAAGCCTTCAGCTAACATCATCAACGGGGAAAAACTCAGAGCTTTCCCCCTGAGATCAGGAACACGACAGGGATGCCCACTCTCACCAGCACTGTTGTTTAACATAGTGCTGGAAGTCCTAGCATCAACCATCAGACACCAAAAGGAAATCAAAGGCATCAGAATTGGCAAAGAGAAAGTCAAACTTTCGCTCTTCGCAGATGACATGATACCCTACATAGAAAACCCGACAGACTCCACCAGAAGCCTACTAGAACTGATCCAAGAATTCAGCCAAGTTGCAGGGTACAAAATCAACGTACAGAAATCGGTTGCATTTTTATACACCAACAATGAAGCAACAGAAAGAGAAATCAAGAAACTGATCCCATTCACAATTGCACAAAAAGCCATAAAATACCTCGGAATAAACCTAACCAAGGATACAAGAGATCTGTATGATGAAAACTATAGAAAACTTAGGAAGGAAATTGAAGAAGACACAAAGAAATGGAAAAACATCCCATGCTCATGGATAGGAAGAATAAATATAGTTAAGATGTCAATACTACCCAAGGCACTCTACACATTCAATGCAATTCCAATCAAAATTGCACCAACATACTTCTCAAAACCAGAAAAAACTATCCAAAAATTTGTATGGAACCACAAAAGACCCCGAATAGCCAAAGTAATCCTGAAAAATAAAACCAAAACGGGAGGGATCACCATCCCAGACTTTAGCCTCTGTCATCAACTGTCATCAAAACTGTCATCATCAAGACGGTATGGTATTGGCACAAAAACAGACACATAGACCAATGGAACAGAATTGAGAACTCATAAGTGGACCCAAAAGTATGCAGCCAACTAATCTTTGACAAAGCAGGAAAGAATATCCGATGGAAAAAAAACAGCCTTTTTAACAGATGGTGTTGGGAGAACTGGACAGCAACATGCAGAAGAATGAAACTAGATCATTTTCTCACACCATGCACAAAAATAAACTCAAATGGATAAAGGACCTGAACGTGAGACAGGAAACTATCAACACCCTAGAGGAGAAAGCAGGAAACAACCTCCTTGACCTCCACTGCAGCAACTTCTTACTTGACACATCCCCAAAAGCAAGGAATCAAGAGCAAAAATAAACTGTTGGGACCTCCTCAAGATTAAAAGCTTCTGCACAGCCAAGGAAACAACCCAGAAAACTAATAGGCAACCAACGAATGGGAAAAGATAGTTGCAAATGACATATCAGATAAAGGGTTGATATCCAGAATCTACAAGGAACTTACCAAACTACACGCCCGAAAAACAAACAACCCAGTGAAGAAATGGGCAGAAGATATGAACAGACACTTCTCCAAAGAGGACATCCAGATGGCCAACAGACATATGAAACGATGCTCAGCATCGCTCCTCATCAGGGAAATACAAATCAAAACCACACTGAGATACCACCTCACGCCAGTCAGAGTGGCTAAAATGAGCCAATCAGAGAACTCTAGATGCTGGTGAGGATGTGGAGAAACCGGCACCCTCCTACACTGTTGGTGGGAATGTAAACTGGTACAGCCCTTCTGGAAAACAGTGTGGAGGTTCCTAAGGAAACTAACAATAGAACTCCCCTATGACCCAGCAATAGCACTGTTAGGAATTTACCCAAGGGATACAGAAATGCTGATGCATAGGAGCACATGTACCCCAATGTTCATAGCAGCACTCTCCACAATAGCTAAAACCTGCAAAGAGCCTAAGTGTCCATCAACAGATGAATGGATCAAGAAGATGTGGTTTATCTATACCATGGAATACTACATGGCAATGAGAAACAATGAAATCTGGCCATGTGTAGCAACATGGATGGACCTTGAGGGTGTTATGCTGAGCGAAATAAGTCAGGCAGAGAAGGACAAATATCATATGTGTGCACGTATAGGAGGATTAGGAGGAACTTAACAGAGGACCAAGGGGGAGAAGAAGGGGGGAAATGGTGGGGGAAAGGGAGAGAGGCAAACCATGAGAGACTCTTGAATGCTGACAAAAACTGAGGACTGATGGATGTGGGGGGGAGGGAGGATGGGCATGGAGGAGGACACTTGTGGGGATGAGCACTGGGTGTTATGTGGAAACTAATTTGACAATAAACTATTTGTAAAAAAAATAATAATAATAATAAAGGGGATCTTCTGAATAGTGGCAAGTGGCTCAGGTCCCCTTATGATGGGATGCCCAGGCTATTTACTCATTTAGAGAAGCCACTGGAATGAGTTTTGTCCTCACTGAGATAAGATCTAGGACCTGTGGGAACTGCCCTCACCCTCTAGTAAATTATGGATATAAGACAGAATCATCAAGGGAAGTCAAGTGAGAGCTCGGTAACAATAAGTTTAGAAAGAGGCAACAAGCCAACAATCAATATATATATATATTTATAAATATATATATTTATATATGCAAATACTCAAGCACACCTTTCCAAACATCACCAGGGAGCATTTTGTAGACACTTTTAGACGAGGCTATCAAAATTATATACCATGAATGATACATCAACACCAAGAAAAGGAGGAAATATATTTGCTTCTAACCTCTGACTCTCATGAGACAAATTATATTTTGGTATTTGAACTCTGTGATTGCTGTAATTTTTGTTGATTATGTATTTATTGAAACAAATTGCATGAGAGAATGGGATGTCTTTACTATTTGAAATAATTGCTATTTTGCCAAGTCTGTGGCCCATTTCTAGTAAGTATGATACTAAAGGAGCACTTTTTGTATTATCCTAATTCCTGGTTCTGTGTTATGTCCAGAATTTATAGTTGCGGTTTTGGGGCTTTCTTCAACTGTTTATAACCTATGGTCTCTTTATGCATTTATACATTGCAAACCATCCTAAATTCATTTTAAATAAAGGGTGATATAATTCGACCAATAGCCACAATTTTGGGGGAACTCACTGCCCTGGATAGCCAATGAGATACCTACATATGGCCAAGATAAATTTACTATATTAAATGATTTTCTCCATAAAAATTTGAATAGGGCAAAATTTGATGACAATCTTAGCTGACTGAAATGTACCTCAGACAGTGCCATATTGGAGGCAAAACAAATAGTCCAATGGTGCCATTGTTGAAAAGGAGAACCCTCAACTTGCTAGAATTATCCAGTGCAGTCCCTCCCCAAAGAATATATAATTCCATGTCAAGTAATCAAGAGAAGAAAAACATCTCAAACGTTGTGCCAAGTAGAATCTTATACTGACAAAAATAATATAATAGATAATAATTATATATAATATGATTTACTATGATGATTATGATTACCATAAAAACATAACTAGAAAAAGTGTCTACAACTGTCATAACTTATCAGGATATCTGAATGCAGTTACTTTTATTTTTATTTATTTTTAAAATAGTTTATTGTCAAGTTGGTTTCCATATAATACCCAGTGCTCATCTCAACAAGTGACCTCCTCAGAGTCCATCATCTACTTTTCCCCTCTGTCACTCCCCATCAACCTTCAATTTGTTCTCAGTATGTAAGAGTCTCTTAAGGTTTATCTCCCTCCCTCTAACATTTTTTCCCCTTCCTCTCCCCCATGGTCTTCTGTTAAGTTTCTCAAGATCCGCATATGAGTGAAAACATATGGTATCTGTCTTTCTCTGACTGATTTATTTCACTTCGCATAATACCCTCCAATTCCATACTCATTGCTACAAATGGCCAGATTTCATTCTTTCTCATTGCCATGTAGTATTCCATTGTATAGATAAACCACATCTTCTTGATCAACTTGTCAGTTGATGGACACTTAGGCTCTTTCCATATTTTGGTATTGTTGAGAGTGCTGCTATGAACATTAAGGTTCATGTGCCCCTATGCATCAGCACTCCTGTATCCCTTGGGTAAATTCCTAGCAGTGCTATTGCTGGGTCATAGGGGAGTTCTATTGTTAATCTTCTGAGGAACCTCACACTGTTTTCCAGAGGGGCTGCTCCAAGTTACATTCACATCAACAATATAGGAGGATGCTCATTTATCCACATCCTTGCCAGCATCTAGAGTCTCCTGAAATGTTCATTTTAACCACTCTGACGAATATGAGGTGATATCTCAGTGTAGTTTTGATTTTTATTTCCCTGATGAGGAAGGATGCTGAGCATAGTTTCATGTGTCTATTGGCCATCTGGACGTCCTCTTTGAAGAAGTGTCTGTTCATATCTTCTGCCCATGTCTTCACTGGATTATTTGGTTTTTGGATGTGGTGTTAGGTGAGTTCCTTATAAATTTTGGATACTAGCCCTTTATCTGATATGTCATTTGCAACTATCTTTTCCTATTCCATCGGTTGTCTGTTAGTTTTATTGATTGTTTCCTTTGCCATGCAGAAGCTTTTAATCTTGATGAGGTCCCAATTGTTCAATTTTGCTCTTGATTCCCTAGACTTTGGGGATGTGTCAAGTAAGAAATTGCTGCAGTTGAGGTGAAGGATGTTTCCTGCTTTCTCTTCTAGGGTTTTGATGGTTTCCTTTCTCACATCCAGGTCCTTTATCCATTTTGAGTTTATTTTTGTGTATGGTGTGAGAAAATGATCTAGTTTCATTCTTCTGCATGTTGTGTCCAGTTCTCCCAGCACCATCTGTTAATGAGGTTGTCTTTTTTCCATTGGATACTCTTTCCTACTTTGTCAAAGATTAGTTGGCTGTACACTTTTGGGTCCAATTCTGAGTTCTCTATTCTATCCCACTGGTCTATGTGTCTGTTTTTGTGCCAATACCATACTGTCTTGATGATGACTGCTTTGTAGTAGAGGCTAAAGTCTGGGTGGTGATGACTCCCATTTTGGTTTTCTTCTTCAATATTACTTTGGCTATTTGGGGTCTTTTGAGGTTCCATACAAATTTTAGGATAGTTTGTTCTGGCTTTGAGAAGAATGCTGATGCAATTTTGATTGGGATTGCAATGAATGTGTAGATTGCTTTGGGTAGTAATGACATTTTAACTATATTTATTCTTCCGATCCATGAGCATGGAATATTTGTCCATTTCTTTGTGTCTTTTTCAATTTCCTTCATAAGTTTCCTATAGTTTTCATCATACAGCTCTCGTATATCTTTGGTTAGTTTTTTTCCTGGGTATTTTATGGTCTTTTGTGCAATTGTGAATAGGGTCAATTTCTTATTTCTCTTTCTGTTGCTTCATTATTGGTGCATAAAAATGCAACCGATTTCTGTACGTTGATTTTGTACCCTACCGTTTTGCTGAATTCATGGATCAGTTCTAGTAGGCTTCTGGTGGAGTCTGTCGGGTTTTCTATGTAGTGTATTATGTCATCTGCGAAAAGTGAAAGTTTAACTTCTTTGCCAATTCTAATGCCTTTTATTTCCTTTTGTTGTCTGATGGCTGACGCTAGGACTTCCAGCCCTATGTTAAACAGCAGTGGTGAGACTGGACATTCCTGTCGTGTTCCTGGTCTCAGGGGGAAAGCTCTGAGTTTTTCCCCATTGAGGATGATGTTAGCTGAAGGCTTCTCATAGATGGCTTTTATGATGTTTAAGTAAGGTCCTTCTATCCAGACTTTCTCGAGGGTCTTTATTAAGAAGGAATGCTGTATCTTGTCAAATGCTTTTACCACATCTATCAACAGGATCATATGGTTTTTATCTTTTCTTTTGATAATACGATTTATCACATTGATTAATTAGCGAATATTAAACTAGCCATGTACCCAGGAACGAATCCCACTTGATCTTTGTGGATAAATTCTTTTTATGTGCTGTTGCATTTGATTTGCAAGTATCTTGTTGAGGATTTTTGCATCTGTATTCATCAAGGATATTGGCCTGTAGTTTTCTTTTTTTGCTGGAACTCTCTGGCTTGGGAATCAAAGTTTTGCTGGCTTTGTAGAATGACTCCTGAAGTTTTCCTTCGATTTCTATTTTTTGGAATAGCTTGAGAAGAATGGGTATTAACTCTGATTTAAATGTCTGGCATAATTCCCCAGGAAGACCATCTGGCCCAGGCCTCTTATTTGTTGGGAGATTTTTGATCACTGATTCAATTTCTTCACTAGTTATGGGTCTGTTCAGATTTTCTATCTCTTCCCGTGTGAATTTTTGTAGTGAGTGTGTGTTTAGGAATTTGTCCATTTCTTCTAAGTTGCCCAGTTTCTTGGCATATAATTTTTCATAGTATTCCCTGATAATTGCTTATATTTATGAGAGGTTGGTTGTAATAAGTCCACTTTCATTCATGATTTTGTCTATTTGAGTGCTCTCTCTTTTCTTTTTGAGAAGCCTGTCTAGAGGTTGTCAATTTTGTTTATTTTTCCAAAAAACCAACTCTTGAGTTAATTGAGCTGTTCAACTGTTTTTTTAAAATTCTATATTGTTTATTTCTGCCCTGATTTTTATTATTTCTCTTCTCCAACAGGGTTTGGGTTTGAGGTGCTTTTGTTGCTCTCCTTCTAGTTCCTTTAGGTGCATTGTTAGATTTTGTATTTGCGCTTTTTTAAATTTCTTGATATAGGTCTGGAATGCAATGAACTTTCCTCTTAAGACTGCATTTGCTGCATCCCATAGAGTATGAATTGTTTTATTTTCATTTTCATTTGTTTCCATATCTTTTTAAATTTCTTCTCTAATTGCCTGATTGGCCCATTTGTCCTTTAGTAGGGTGCTCTTTAACCTCCATGTTTGTGGAGGTTTTCCAGTCTTTTTCTTGTGGCTGATTTCAAATTTGATAGCATTGTGATATGAAAGTGTGGATGGTATGATCTCAATTCTTTTATATTTATTGAGAGCTTCTTTATATACCAGTATGTGATCTACCTTGGATAATGTGTCATGTGCACTTAAGACGAAAGTGAATTCCATGGCTTCACGATGTAAAGTTCTAAATATATCTGTCAAATCCTTCTGGTCCAATGTGTCATTCAAGTCCATTGTTTTTTTAGTGATTTTCTGTCTAGTTGATCTATCCATTGCTGTGAGTGGAGTATTAAAGTCCTTTGCTATTAGCACATTCTTGTCCATAAAATTGTTTCTGTTTGTAATTAATTGTTTTGTGTGTTTGGGTGCTCCCATATTCAGAGCATAGACATTTATAAGTGTTAGCTCTTCCTGATGGATAGACCCTGTAATTATTATATATTATATAATAATATATAATTCTTCATCCTTTGGTACTGCCTTTAAAGTCCAGTTTGTCTCATAAAAGTATAGCTACTCCAGCTTTCTTTTGACTTCCAGTGGCATGATAGATATTTCTCCATCCCTTTACTTTCTATCTGAAGGTGTCCTCAGGTCTAAAATGAGTTTCTTGTAGACAGCACATAGATGGATTTTGGTTTATTTATCCATTCTGCTAACCTATGTCTTTTGATTGGAGCATTTAGTCCATTTATATTTAGTGTTTATATTTGAAAAATATGGGTTTAGAGTCACTGTGTTCTCTGTAGGATTCATGCTGTGGTGGTGTCTCTGGTACCTTGTGTTCCTTGCAATATTTCCCTCAGAGAGGCCCCCTCAGGATTTCTTGTAGGAATTGTTTAGTGGTGACAAATTCTTTTAATTGTTATTTCTTTGAGAAGACTTTTATCTCTCCTATTCTGAATGACAAGCTTCCTGGATATGGGATTTTTGGCTGCGTATTTTTTTTGTTCATCACATTGAAGATCTCCTGCCATTTCTTTCTGGCCTGTCCAGTTTCAGTAGATAGGTCTGTAGCCACCCTGATAGGTTTCCCTTTGTATGTTAGGGCCCTATTATCCCTAGCTGCTTTCAGAATTCTCTGTCCTTATATTTTACCAGTTTCACTATGATATGTCTTGCAGAAGTGTAATTCAAGTTACATCTGAGAGGAGTTCTGTCTGCTTCTTGGATTTCAATGTCTGTTTCCTTCCCCAGATTAAGGAAGTTCTCTGCTATAATTTGCTCTAGGACTCCTTCAGAGCCTTTCCCTCTCTCTTCCTCTTCTGGAATTCCCATGATAAGGATATTATTCCCTTTGTTTGTATCCCTCAGCTCTGAAACTCTCCTTTTGTGATCCTGGATCAGTTTATCTTTTTTTGGCTTCCTCTTTTTCTGTAAGTGTGTCTTCTAATTCACCTATTCTTCTCTCTGCCTCTTCAATCCGTGCACTGGATGCCTCCATTTTATTATGCACCTCATTTATAGCATTTTTAAATTCATCACAACTAGTTTTAAGCTCCATAGTCTTTGTAGCATAGTTTCTCTGATGTCTTCCATGCCTTTTTCAAGACCATGTATTAATTGTATGACTGTTGTTCTAAAATCTTGTTCAGTTATGTTGCTTATATTTGTTTTGAGCAGTTCTTTAGCTTTCATTTCTTCCTGGAATTTCTTTAGAGGAGAATTCTTCTGTTTCATCATTTTGGCTAGCTTTCTGTCTCTTGCTAGTTTTAAAAGCTTGTTATGTACTCTACACCTGCGAGTACTGCGGTATTAAAGAATGCTCTTTGACTATCCAAGGCCTGGCCGTTCAGGCAGTGTTCTTTGAATAGTGTCTCTTGGTTTCTTTTGTTGAGACTTTGGTTGTTTTATTTCCCTATTCATAGTGGTATTTGGGACTCTCCACCTTGTGTATTTTGGCTTGTTTCTTGAGGTAGCCCTGGAAAAGAAAACAAACAGACAAACACACAGGGAACAAAGACACACAAATGCACAGACAAATCCAACAAAGAAGCAAACCGAAACGGAAAAAGAAAACGAAAGATAAAAAAGAAAAAAAAAGTTGGAGGAAAAACAATAATAAAAATAAGAAAAGAAAAAAGAAAGAAGCCCAAAAGACAAAGGACCGTCTAAAAGCATAAAACCAGAATCCCCAGCTACAAATAAAAAGCCGGGTGTATGCAGTGCTGAGTGAAAAGCATATACAAAGAGAAATGACAGGGGCGGGGAGGAAGCAAAATTGGACAATAACCAGGCAGAGAGACCAAGAGGCTTCATTCAGAGAGAGAAAGAGGAGAACATGGTAAGAGGTAAGGAGAAATAAATGAAGATAATGTTACTCAGAGAAACTACATAGTCTGATTACTCCAGAGACAGAGAGAGAGAGTGAGAATGGTAGCGGTGGAGGTGTAGACTATATATCTAGAGAATGGATTAAATGTCACTGTTTAAGCAAACCAATGACCAGAGTGCCCAGTCCAGCAGAGGGGAAGAATACGAATGAAACAAGGGGAAAAGAAGGGGGAAAATATATCTAAAAGAAAGAAAGGATCTAGAATTAATCACGGCAGTGCATCCATGTTGGTCTTGCCCTGGGCTCCAGTAAAAAAAAAAAAAGAAAAAAAAATGGCAGCTCTCTAGTGGGGATGGGCATAGTCTGATGTAGCCAGGTCTTAGCCTCCATTGCATCCTACAGGCCACTCCCTGAGGTCCCACTTTGGTGGTTGTGGGGAGAAAAATGGCAGCGTCACATTCCCTTCTCAAACCAAGCATTGAAATCACTCTTTTGGGTCCAATCTCCCTGTGCCACGGGTGTAGCCATGTTGGGCCATGTTCTATGTCTCAAGCCATGCCTCGTTTCCAGACCTTAGTCCATGTACTTTATTGATACCACCTGAAATTAAACCCGTAGACCATGTCCTTCCAAGCAGTTTCAAGCTGACACTTCTCCACTGGGGATTGAGCCGGAAGAGGAGCAGAGTGGTTTCAGGCCGTGCCCCTTACCCTCTAGATCGAGCTGGAGAGCTGAGGAGCAGTTTCTGCTGGCACCGCTTGGGACCAGGGCGTCCAGCTCAAAGTCAGCTCCACAGCTGGAAACTGGATCACTCTCTGTCCTGAGACAAGGTTTTTTTTCTTCTCCAGAGATAGGGACAGTTCTTTGAGCAGTTGCAGCCGCTCTTTCTTTTCCCCTCAACTCATCATGGTTCCATGCAAAAGGGGTTACCTCCTCTCCCTCCATGTCTCCGGTTCCCGAGGCGTTTTTATCTTCCCCAGTTTGAACTCATGCACCTATAACGTTGTTTTCTCAGTGGACTCTTTCTTCTTTTCCTCCCAAACTCCTGCAATTCTGTAAGGGTTCCTATGGCCTTCTCCATTTGAGAGATGGGGGCAAATGAAATATACAGAAATCCCTGCTTCTCTGCCATCTTGCCTCTACCCTTTTCGTGTTGTTTTTCTACAAATATTTTTAAAACTTTAAGATTTATATTATTAATAGTGATAACATTCTGATGATTTCTATTAATATGTTTATGTTATTGACAGTAGCTAATATAGAATTACAGTATTGCTATATCCAACTCAGGCATATTAGCAAAAGGGATACAGTCTTCACAATAATGAACTAGATAAATTTAGTGTTATCATGGAGAGTTTGTTTTAATGTAAGACTGTAAGTGAGTGAGGGGCAGAAAGAAAGGAAGATACAGATGCTGAAGTAGGTTCCAGGCTGTGAGGTGTCAGCACAGAGTCTGACACAGGGCTCGAACTCACAGACTATGAAATAATGACCTGAGCCTAAGTCGGAAGCTTAACTGACTGAGCCATCCAAGCTCCTTGTATTATGGAGGTTTCATTGTTTAGGAAGATAAGACAATGAACAATTATCGTACAGAGTGAGAGAGAGGATCAGGAGAGCACTAGAGGAGTAGTTTTTCATTTACCAGATGATACTTTCTATTCCCCACAAATCCATGAATTCACCATCAGGTAACATTATGTAAGAACAGAATACGTCACTAGCAAAACAAAAATTGTCAAGGATTTCTAAAGCCAGAAGCATATAAGAAAAAGTAATTGAGTCCAAAATACGTGGAGGAAGACAGTTACAAAGGTGAGGAAGGTCCTGTAAAATTTCCAAGCGTGTATAATGGAAATTTATTCAGCCATAAAAAAGGGTAAAGTCTTGCCATTTGTGAAAACATGATGTACCTAGAGGGTATTATGTCAAGTGAAATAAGTCAGACTGAGAAAGACGAATGCCATATAAGTCCACATATATGTATTTTCTAAAAACAAAACCAACCAACCAACCAACCAACCAACCAACAAAAGAAAAAAACCAGACTATTAAACACAGAGAATAAACTGATGGTTCGCAGAGGGGAGGGATGGGTCAAATAGGTGAAGGAGATTAAGAGGTATAAACTTCTGGTTCTAAAATAAATAAGTCATGGAAATTAAAAGTACAACATAGAGAATATAGTCACTAATACTTTAATACCATCACATGATAATGGATGGTGACTACATACAGTGGTTTGAAAAAAAAAAAGTAAGGTAAATTCAGTAGTGGTCTGAAAGTCTGAGGGAAGGAATCCTCCCAAAATTCTATGCAAGAGGAAAATGATAAAAATGCATTAAGGTGTTTGGAAGATAGACTCAGTTTCTAATATCCATCTAGTCAAGGGCTGTAAAGGAGCAAAGAAAGGAAGGATAAAGTTAGAAATACTGAAGAAACAATTTCCTAAAGTCAAGACAGATATATGTCTTTAATCAAACTGCATGCCTAACAAGATGAATTTTAGCAATAAATCCATAGCTATACATCACTGTGAAGGATTGAGAAAATGTTAAAAGCTGTGGAGGGGTGAAGTGGTGACAGAAAAGTTACTTACAAAAGAGTAAAAATTGGATTTACACCAAATTTCTCACTATAGAAAGCTAGAAACTGAGCAACTGTATTTAACTATGTATGAGATATTTTGACTTAATTCTGTACTCAATCAGACTGAAATTTAAATATGAAGGAGAAAGAGCATCTGATAATAATGGTAACTCTTACATGGTTCCCACATGCTGCCCAGAGTGTTTTCCTGGTATTTTCTATTTCTATCCTCACAAAATGACAGCTTCACATTTCTTTTCATTTCAAACTTTTTACCCATCCCTCTATTCACCCCACTTTATCACCCTCAATTCTGGTGGCTTGCTTCATGGAGTTGAGGAAATAGAAGCTGTGGAATGAATATTCTTATTCTCCAATCCTCAATCTACCATTTTTTCTCCTAAAATAAATACGATATTCCCACTATCTCAAAGGGTAAACTTTCCTTATGCCTCATATCTCTATCCCTCTTGTTATGTTAATAGTTAATTCTGCCATTATTCCTTATTTCTTCTACAATGTAAATTTTTTACTTACTTCTGGATCATTCCACTTGACCATGTTCCAATGTATCCCAATACCCTGTAGTTAGTGCCTTAGCTCTCTCTTTCCCTCTATAATATCTGTTTTCTATAGTCACTGAGTCCTTTCCTCCCCTCCCCTTCTTTCTGCATCCCCTTGCATAGAGGCCTCTATTCCAGCCCCCTATAGAAATGTCTTTTTTTCAGTTCTCAAAAGAATTAATGTTTCTTTTCTCCTCACCCTGACTTCTGTTACACTTACTCGTTTTTATTAAGTACATCCTGATTATTCCTTGCCTCTTTTCTGGGTTTCTTTTGTGCTATACCTCTAAATGTTTTAATATCAGAGCTTAGTTTTAACCTCTTTTTTTCTGTCTATACTGTCCCTCCTCCTGGAAAATTTTTCTCTCAGATTGTACCTGTCTGGCGACTTCTTATAATTTAATCCCCAGCTAAAATGTCTCTTCTTCACAAAGTCCTTCCCTAATCGCCCAATATCTCTCAAACTGTTTTAATTTTCTCATTGCAGTTATCACTATTGAACGTTTCTGAAATTATTCTCCCTCTTCTCTCCAGAATGTAATGTTGGTAATCATGAATAAAAGAAAGGTCTCGCTTGTATTGTTTACTGGTACTCAAGTACCCATATGGTGTCTGGTCAGTATCAAGTTTACAATTAGAGAATAAATGGCTAAGTCAATCCATAATAAATAATATATAAAGATCACCTATAATTTTTATAAAGGAAAGGAGAAACATCTTAGTGAGAAAATTAAAAGTAATCACATTCTTAAATATAAATAATGTTTAAATATAAAAAAGTATTCTGTGTTTCATAAGAAATTAGAAAATGCAAATTAGGTTTACAATGTTTTATGTATTACTTAGGATATTATAAAATATTAATAATACTGGCAACAATATTATTAACTAATATCGGCTTTGGGGAAGATACTTTGGCAGTATCAATCAACATTCAAAATTCATGTACTCTTGGGGCCTCTGGGTAGCCCAATCCACAGAGCATGTGACTCTTAATCTTGAGGTTGTGAGCTCAAGGCCGATGTTGGGCCCAGGGCTCACTTTAAAAAAAAATGTGGGCTGCCTGGGTGGCTCAGTTGGTTAAGTATCTAACTCTTAGTTTTATCTCAGGTCATGATCTCACAGTCTGTGAGTTCAAGCCCCGCATTGGGCTCTGGGCTGAAAGTGTGGAGCCTGCTTGGGATTTCACTCTCCCTCTCTCTGCACCCCCTTCCCCCACTGGCTTTTTCTCTCTCTCTCTCTCTTCTTCTCTCAAACAACAACAACAACAAAAAACATAAAAAAATAAAAATAAAATTTTATACTCGGTGCAACTCTAGGAAAGTACTCATGAGGATTCCAACATATGCACAAAGATTTGTGTACAAGGATGCTAATTGCAGAGAAAAATAAGGATGGAATCTAAATTAGCAATTAATAGCAACAGGTAGTGTTCTCTTCCCCATGCTCTACTCTCCTATTTGGAAAATCATCTATTATTTAAAATATATATAGAAAGTTACAAATGTCTATAGTGGAAACAAATTATGTTAAAATACAGCAATATATATTATGGAAATAGTTATAATATTATAGAAAATGAACATAAGAAAGCAAAATGTACTGCACACTCTTTAGGTCTGAGAAAGACCGTGTGTGTGTGTGTGTGTGTGTGTGTGTGTGTGTGTAATTAGGATACAGAAAAAGTAATTTCACATTCCTCTGTAATTTTTTAACCCTATAAAAGAGATATAATAATATATAATAGATAATTTTTAAAAGGAAAAAATTATATCAAACAGAAAAATATATCTTCATATATACCTATGACAATGGACTTAAAATGGTGCTAGTGGAGACCAAATAAGAGATCCATTTTTCCTGCTTTAAGAGTTGACGAGAGAGAGAGATTCAAGTCTAGAGAGAAGATTATTTATAAAACAAGGGACACTGTCATTGAATAACTGAATTAATAAAAGAATCAATCTCAAGGTACAAAAACAGAAATGTAGACAGAAAACGGAAATTTGATGTCATGAGAACATATTGATACTAGTTGGAGTCATCAGATGTAATGAACTCAGGAACAGAACGTAGACAAAATGAGAACACAGAGAAGGGAAAAACACCTAAGAATTGGACTGATGAAAATAAGACAGGAAGACAGAGTATGAAGGTGACCAGGAGTAAAGAAAGTGTGGCTTTTAGGAATCTTAATACAGTATGTCTAGAGAACTAGAGAATGACTAAGAATTTCAAATAATGTCTAGTGATTAAGCAAGATTAGTATTAAAATGTGTCCAATCATTATATGATGAGAAGGCCAATGGTGACCTTTGTGCATAAAAAGTTTCTGTGCGGGTTGTGGTAGAAATCTAGACTGCAGTAGTTGAGTAAGTCTCTGGAAATAGGGAAACTGGAGGAGGTAAGTGTAGGTCTTCCTTTTAAGAAGCTTAGCTGCAGAGAACAATACTAACACGAAAGAAGTAAAGCAGTACAGTACCAACTGGTAGTTAAAGATGGCAGGCAGTTCAAAGGTGGTTACTTTGCTGCTTCTGGTGCTTTGACAGCAGTTACTTAGTTTATTTTTTAAAAAGTTTTCAGAACAACAGAGTTGGACATGTTTAAATTCTGAAAGGGAGAAGCCAGAAAGCAGAGGAAGTACATGATGCATGAGAGAGGAGAAACATTGGACCAAGGAAGAAGCCAAGAGTGGAAATTATCCTTTGATGAGTTCCCAGTGTGACTACAAGAAAGGATAAAGAATCAAGGGTGTTTCACATTGACAGGAAGACAATGGAGGTAGTTTTTGGCTGAAACCTTACATGTGATATACATTATCTTTAATATTCACGTTACCATATCTAGTTTGAGACACATTCATTTTATGATCAGAAGACAAAGAGTTAGCCTACAATTGTAAACTGTAACTAGAAGCGGAAAATAATTGTAAGAAAGTGAGTACTGAGTACTTGCAGGTTTGTGTTTATCTGGTCCACTTTTTACTAAGACAAAACTGTGTTGTTTCAAAGCGTAAAGTACATCAAATCTACTCAATTTTAGTAGGCAGGCATCTCTAAAAACGATTTTTAAGTTTGTGTTTTCATTCTTCCACCAGGTGGCGCTGTAGCTCTACAGGACTCATGCTTTCTCATGTTACTTGTTTGAGTTCTGTTAGGGTACCTGTTACCAGAAACCAGAAACAACTGACTAAATTAATAAATAAAACAAAAATCTTCTATTTTCTTCTATGGCAGTGCCCTGTGAGGGTCCTCAGAGATGTCCAAGAACCATCAGTAGTAAGAACATATAAATTGTCTTTACTTTTCAGTAACTGTGGGAAATGCTCTACTCCATCCAGTCCTATCCGAGAGGTAGGAATTGAGAAGGAAATCATTAACAGCACCGTGATGATCATTCTTGGAAGTTAAAAGGTAGTGGCACACAGCAATTGCAATTCAGCTGTGGGATACTATTGAGCATCTCAAAATCTTGCCTTTTTATAAAGGCCATAGAATTTACAACCCTCTCTAGCTTGGGTATATCTCATTATATCTAAGAAAGGGAGGCAGACCATTGTCTCACTAATTTACTGCCTTTTTGCAATGAAACCACTCTTGCAAGCAGACATAATTGGGATTCAGAAGAGAAAGGCCTGCATTGGCTCCAGTTTCCAGAGCAATCATTTGGTTTCTCTAAATCTGATCTCTGAAAGATAGAATGTATTCTGTCTCCCCCTTCTTGGAGCTATTTCTGTGTGGCCTTACAATTAAGGAAATTAATTCACTGTCATTTCTCATCCCTTACAAATGCTGCAATGTCCAGAATATCTCCATGGATCATTAAATCTAAATACAGATTCTCTCCTTAAGAAGCTTTCCTCAATGTCTTTAGGATGAATCTTGCCTCAGGAAGGCTGTGAAGCAGATTCTGAGAAGACCACGCCAGCCAGCAATGTGACTTTAAGAAGAGACTCTTCACATGAACGGGGCTCCTAGTTGGCTTCTTGGTCCTGCTAAAACCGTATGCCAGGAGGAGACCCCAAGAAAAGGTCTCTTATGTTTTACCTACACCTCCTGCCCCATTGTATTCAATACTTGAAAAGATCCCAAGAGTCTAGCAGGTCATTGCTGGAAGTCAGGCAGCCATGTAAAGGAACAAGGAGGGGAAGTGTGTCATCTTCCTAGAGGCTGGGCAAGAAGGACAGACGCCCAGCTTAGGTGAAGACGTTTTTCTGGCTCTAGGGACTTGATTTCCTTCCAGGGAAACAATTCACAGAGCAGCCAGATTTCTTTAATCTCAATTCTAACAAAACAAAACAAAACAAAACAAAACACTATCACCCAAACTTGGGTAAAGAAAAGGGGAGAAAAGCAGCCTTCCTTGACAGCCTCCTTAACCAGAGGCTGCCAGTCTGATTGCCATTATTTCCTGTTTGTTCCAAATTCTGAATTTCTCCAGAGAAGCTAGATTTTTTTTTAAAAAATCCATTTACCTGAACATGTACCTTAAGGTACAGATTTAATAAGTACAACTCCATTGTATTTTCACAAACATTGATTCAGAAATAGTTTTTCCCACTTAGCAATGGCCTGAACTCCTATTGCTGGGTACCCTTGTTTTACATTGTAGAACATTTTCTCAGGACACTTTCTGCCTCCTTCCCAGCTTCCCTCACCAGTGTGTGTGTGTGTGTGTGTGCGCGCGTGTGCACGCATATGTGTGTATGGCGGTGCTATCTAGGATTAGGTCGCAATTTAATCAAAGAAAAATGGTCTCGTTTTTGGTAATTTTATTTTATTTCAAATGATGAATATATTTATAAAAATTAAACTTATTACATTATAATACTACTTAATATATCAAATTATTCATACTATATAGATTTGACTTTGCACTCATCCGTTCCCATTCCATGTGAAATAATTTATTTTGCTCTAATAACATAATTATAAACCTTAAAGGAAGGGCACCTGGACGGTTCAGTTAGTTAAGCATCCGACTCTTGATTTTGGCTGAGGTCATGATCTCCTCATGGTTCATGGGATCAAGCCCCACATCGGGCTCCTCACTGATAGCTCAGAGGCTGTTTAGGATTTTCTCTCCCCCTCTCTTTTTCTGCCCATCCCCTGCTCGTGCTGTAACTCTCTCTCAAAATGACTAAACATTTAAAAAAAAATCTTAAGGGAGGGGGCAGGGAATATCTCAGATTATAATAAAGCAAAATAAAAGCCCCCAAATTCTCTAGACCCATGTTCTCAAGCTTCTCTGTATAATTTTATGTGGGTAAAAAGAACAAGGTTAAGCCTTATGTCACTTGTCATATGCAGTGACACATATATCCTCTATTTATTAAAGCATTTTCCTGAGGGAAGCATGGAAGGCCCATAACATAGAGCACATGCCATTACCCAGGTTCCATTGTTCACCCTGAACACGCTGTGAAATATAGGCATTTACGGTGGCCCATTAAACTGAATTTCAGGCTATTCAATCTGGCTTTACCCAAACTTCCCATCATGAAATGGACACTGGTTCTCCTACTCCTAGTCCAACTGTAATTCAGCCCTATCACAATCTAAACAGATTTTAATTCAGCTTCAATTTGGGGGTATATGATGAGACTCGGACCAGAAACTTTGAATGAGAACAAGTGCATATAGAATATCTTCCTTAAAGGCTTTTTAGGGCAGCTGGGTGGCTCAGTCAGTTGGGCGTCCAACCTTTGCTTTTGGCTCAGGTCATGACCTCATGGTTTGTGAGTTCTAGCCCTGCATGGGGCTCCAGGCTGATGGTGCAGAGCCTGTTTAGGATTCTGTCTTCCCCTCTCTCTCTCTGCCCCTCCTCTACTCACTCTCTATCTCTCTCTTTCAAAATAAATATTTAAAAATATTTTTAAAAGGGCTTTTTAAAATTATTATTATTTTTAGTTTTTATTTTTAGTTTAGTTTTTTTGTTTTGTTTTGTTTTGTTTTTTACCATCGCTAGCCTTTAACATGGCTCTACAACACCTAATGAATGTGCAGCTCATCATATATGTGATATACTACATGAATTTGAGAACACGTGGACTGGCGTATTCCCTGATTCCTGAGATGCATTCGTTGATCATGTTCTAGAATTCCATGGCAACATCAGGTTGTTCTAGATGTTTCTTACTGCTTACTCAAACTTTCCTCCTTTTTTGTATGCTGTATACTGAATATTGGCATTCCCCTCCAAAAGTCATATGTTAGAAGCAAATTCCCAAAGTGGTGGCATTTAGACATAGAGCTCTGGGGAAGTAATTAGGCCATGAGGGTAGAATCTTCTTGAAAAAATTAGTGCTTTTGTATAAAAGACACCCCAAGAGCTCCCTCATCCTTTCCACCACATGAGGACAGACTGAACACAGTCATTGTGAACCATGAAGCCGGTTCTCACCAGACACTGAATCTGTCAATGCCTTGATTTTGGACTTACTTCCCAGCCTTTGGTCCTGTGAGAAATAAATATTTGTTGCTTTAGCCACCAGTCTATGTTACTCTGTGATAGCAGCCCCAACAGACAAAGACATCGTGTCTCCGAGGAGTAATAAAGAGTTTGCGGAATAGCAGCCATTGTAGATCACAAAGTGAATAGCGCAGTTTTAGAATATGCCACCCCATATTATTGTTGGACTAAGGCTTCAGCTAAGAATCTTCATAGATAATATAACATTTGAGTCATATGTCCCTTCTCTGAAATGTGACAGGTATTGGGCTCGAGCTACAACACAAGGAAGGTATGCCACTTTCAACAAGTTGCTTACTATTTTTATACTTTGGGTTTGCCTTGTGTCATCACTTAAGTCTATAAAATTGTGGTAATAATTGTATTAATCTAAAAAGTTGTCATGAGTGTTAAATAAATTAATAACCATAACGAGTTGAGAACAAAGCCTACAACAGGGTAAATACTTGATAAATACTTGCTATTATTATTCAGATGGAATAAAAACAAGCCAATATTTTGCCTGTGGTCTTTTATTAAAATTTAAACAGAATGAACATTAGAAACTGAAGGATCTCCAGAGCAGACTGACTGAGGGTACTTTTTGAGAGTAAGCCTGCTTCTCCACTGATAACTATGTCTGATGGTATCAGAATTTTTACCCCCTAAAATGAAAGCTTTTAAGAACAACAAATAGAGAGTTCAAATACTATACTTTAAACATCAGTGTTTCTCAACATTACACTAAAATCTCATATTTAAAGATCAAATGTTGTGGGGGCACCTGGGTGATTTAGTCACTTAATCATCTGACTTCAGCTCAGATAATGATCTCAAGTTCATAAGTTTGAACCCCGTGTTGGACTTTGTGCTGAAGGCTCAGAGCCTAGAGCCTACTTCAAAATCTGTTTGTCCTTCTCTCTCCCTCTGCCCCTCCTCTACTCAAGCTCTCATTCTCTCCCAAAAAAAAACATTACAAAAAATTGAATGTTGTGAAAACTAATTACAGCCATACTATTCTGAAAAGTTCTGCTTAAGCAACAAGTGGAAGAAAACTGTAATTGCTAGCACTACACACACACACACAACGGTTCTATTTTGAAAATTTTCTTCCCTACTGAGCAGTATGCATTTATGCAACAATTGTGTGAAAATTCCCAGTGAAACAAAAGCTGTAGCTTAGAATAAAAATGACCAGGGGCGCCCGGGTGGCTTAGTCAGTTAAGCGTCCGACTTTCGCTCAGGTCATGATCTCGCGGTTCGTGGGTTCGAGCCCTGCGTCGGGCTCTGTGCTGACTGCCAGCTCAGAGCCTGGAGCCTGTTTCAGTCTGTGACTCCCTTTCTCTCTGACCCTCCCCTGCTCACGCGCTCTCTCTCTCTCTCTCTCCTAGAAATAAATAAAATACATTAAAAAAAAAAAGAAAGAAAATGACCATATGATTGCCAGTCAGAGATCTTTCACCACCAAACAATACAGGCATTTTTTTTTTTTTTTGGTCATAGGTACATTTGCCTCAAGCACAACTGGAATTTGGATAAATTCTCTAGACTTTTAGTTAATATATGCCCGCCATTGTGAAGAACAGATTGGTCCCATAGCTTGTAAGACATGTTGCTGTAGGCTTGTGTCCTAAGACAAGTTCCCTGGAAACAAAGCCTGACACAAGGATATTTGTGCAAAGAAGTTTTGATAGTGGGAGTGCCCTCGGGATTAGCCTGGAAACAAGTGAGCAAATCAGGGTAAGGTAGGAGAAGCATATAAGCGAAGTCTAATTTCAGCCTGATCCCACAGAGAGTCGTGAAGAAAACTGCACCGAAAGCTCATTCCCCCCAGTCAGTCACTGTTGACGACAGGCTATCCTCTGAGGATGTACGTACATAGTACCATAGAAATTTCTTAGTCAGCAGAGGGAATTTACCAGGAGAAGAGGGAAGTTATGAGACCGCAGACAATGCTCACAGCTGTTGGGAGAATCTAAGACATTACCATCCTGGAAAACGTGATCTGTGCCAGTACACAGACATTGCCCGGGGACCATGGACAAAATGAGCCAACAGTGAAAAACAGCTCATCACTATCTCTCATCATTCTAATATCCACTGTCTGCTTTCTAGCATCATCTTTCTGCTGTATGGGCTTTTATCTGGATTATTAATTTGCTGCTGAAAGAGCTGCCCAGTTATGAGCCAATACTAAACAACTTGTAAGGGTGATGGTACCACCTGCTTTCTAACTTTCTCATACTTGTCTTTCACTCTTTTTCTGTCAAATGCACACACTGGCCTAGCATTCATTATTTGAATATGGTACAAGATTTGATGGGGATGTAGATAAATATGTCTGCCTGGGGCCAAAACTCCCTCACCTTATCTTTCCTCCCCCTCCCCTCTTCTCCCTCCCCCTTCCCCCGTCCTCCTCTTCCTCCTCTTTCTCCTCCTCCTCCTCTTCTCCTTCTCCTTCCTCTTCCTCTTCCTCTTCTTTTCTCCTTCTTCTTCTTCTTTTCTCTTCTTCTTCTTCTTCTTCTTCTTCTTCTTCTTCTTCTTCTTCTTCTTCTTCTTCTACTTCTTCTTCTTGTGGGGAAATTACTTTGACACTTGTGTTTTTAGGGACTCTGCTTCTTCAAGAATATATATTCATGGTTTGATAAGGAGCACCTTAATATGTACATAGATGGTCATTTAGAGCAGAAATCAATACAAATGATTCAAAAAATCTGGGCACCACATGGCAGAATAAAGTAAGGTTTCTCTATGGGAAATTCAAAGTCTTGCTTAAGGATACTAATTAATCTTAATATTTATATGTCAACTAATATTTTCTTATTTCTACATATTGAATGTTTAGAACATAACCACCTTAGTGATAAGCAAATATTTGGTTTAATACACTACTGAAATTAAATAATAAGCACTAGAGACTTACACATTAAAATGGCAATTTCCACTCCATTTACTTACTTCTTTTGTTTCCTTTCCCCTGCTGACAAATTATCACACAATACTTTATGCGTATTGAGGCTTAAGGCATTGATAGGTTTCTGACAATCTGACAGGCCAACAGGAAGAAAGTAAGAAAAATGACATGGTGTGAGCTAAGAGTTTGGGATGAGAGACTTCTTCCATTTCCAAATATTTTAAACAAATTCTATGTTGTCTATAGCAGTGGCTGCCTGTAAAGTTGTCATTCTCCTTATGTATAAATTGGCTGCATATTTTCTTAAACTGATGAACATGTACAAGATAATTTGAATATAGAGTTGATTATTGCCCTTTTTTTCATTCATGCAGGTGGCTTTGCAAAAAGGAAAATGCCAAATAAATGTGGAATTAGAAAGGAAGGCATCTACCCCGAAAAGATGTTCTGGTAGCCACATCAAGGCCAGCCAGTCATACAGAAAATCCAATGAGCACATGCATCCAGCTCTGCTTGGCTACTCTCTTGTCACCCACATTACCTCATGTAAGTCCAATGGCTTCTCTATGTTGCAGTTCAATTATATCAACAATGAAAATAAAAACACCTTTCTCTCATATTTTTTGGCCTTAATGAGACACATATGTGATGTTGCATTATAATGTAAAAGTACTATGTGAAAGATATTGCTGTTACTTCACAAAGCAGGGAGATGCAGGTGGGTAAGAGGTTAGCCGAAGAATGTCAGATGAGAGTACACATCCTCTTATGGGACTCCACTCACTATTGCAGGCTTCAGGTAAACTGAGTCACATTCTCTTCAAAAAAGGGTACTTTTGCTAACATTCCTCAAATCCACACAGTCTGATTTCAGTAAAATTAGCTGAGAATAAACTATGCAGCCTACTTGAGAGGATATTCCTGCAGTTTTATATTCAGGAGGTAGTGCTCTAATGACCTCCTAAGGCGCCAAAGAAACACTGGAAATTATATTCTCGTGACACCTTAAATGTTTCCTCTAAAAGCAAAATTAAAATAAATTGTTTGAAGGCATAAGATGGCTACTAAGTATAGACTAGAGAGAAGTTTAGGAATAAAATTTTAAAATAATAAATACATTGGGTTCACAAAGAGAATACCATTTAGACTGTCTGTATTTAACATATAATTATAATAGAAAACATTAATCTCATTCTGATTGATTTTGGTTCTTTATTTTGTTCTTGAAAATCTCCCAAGGACAGGGATAACTATGAGAACATTTATGAAAGCATGGCCATACAGTACAAAGAGAACATTTGGTGTAGGGTTGTATGTATTTTTTACATAAACAGTTACAAAACATTAGACAAAGAACATTTCAGAAAGTGGCAGACCTTAGGTTTCTAGCAAATATTTAACCTGAAAAAATAAATATAAGGAATATACACTAAAAACTACAAGATAATACTAAAGAAATTAAAGAGGACCGACATGAAAGAAAAGATAGACCATGCTAATGGATTGGAGGACTCAATTGTGTTAAGATGTCAATTCTCTCTAAATTGATATACAGCACTGAAACAATTGCAATCAAATTCTTTCTAATTCTGCAATTGTAGAGTTTCATTGTAAAAATTAAGATTAAGACTATAAAATTCCTTTGGAATCTTGAAATGGCCTAGAATAGCCAAATCATCTTTGCAAATAAAGAATGAATCTTGAGAAATAATATCTCCTGATGTGATGACAGACATTGTTATAAAGTTTTGGTGATAAAGAGAATTTGGCATTGGCATAAAGATTGACAAAGAGGTAAATGAAACAGATAGGGGTCAGAAATACACCCACACATATTTGTCAAACTTAATTTTAACAAAGTTGCAAAGGAAATTTTATGGGAAAAAAAAAGATAACTCTTCTCAATGGACAATCCTGGAGAAACTAAATATATGTTAAAATAAAAAAGAACTTTAACACATACTTCTTACCATATATACAAAATAATTCAAAATGGATCATAGACCTAAATATAAAACACACTCTACAACTTCTAGGAAAAAAAAGAGGAGAAAATATCTGTAACCTTAGTTTAGGCAATTATTTCTAACTATAACATTTAAAGCATGATCCTGAAGACAAAATTTCATATTTTGTATTTATTATAATAAAATATAACTACTCCTGGAAATACATTGTTTAGAAAATTAAAAGATGAATCACAATGTAGGAGAAAACATTTGTACTATCTCTCAGGAACTTTTATCCAGAATAAATGAAGAACCCTCAAAACTCAATTAAAAAAAGTATAGTAAGAATGGGTAAAATATTTTAACAGACATTTTCTCAAAGACACTACATGAATTACAGATAATCTACATGAAGAGATACTCAACACTGATGATGATTAAGGAAATACAAATCAAAATCTAACAAGATACTATTAGAGACCCAGTTGATTAGCTAAAATATAAAGACAGCATACTAAGCTTTGGTGAGAATATGGAGGAGCTGGAACTTTCATACACTACTGATGATAAATACAAAAGGGTATAACCATTTTGGAAAGCGGAATGGCACTTTCTTATAAAATATTTTGTTTTTACATACCCTACTGTATGACCTAATATTTCACTTCTAGCTTTTTTGGCCAAGGAAAATGAAAGCTTATGACCATAAAAAGACATTCATGAAGTTTTACTGGGGCTTTATTTGTAATGGTTAAAAACTGAGAAGAACCTAAATATTCATCAACAAGTGAATGGATAAACCAACAGAACTATATGCTTACAATGGAAAACTATCTAGTGATTAAAATGAAATCACACCATGGATGGATGTCAAACAGATTATGCTGAATAAAAGCAGTTAACCAACAAGGAATACATATCTCATGTCTATTTATATAATATTTTAGAAAATGCAAACTAATAGATGATGATAGAAGGCAGATCAGTGATTGCCTGCCACAGATGGAGAAGGGGCAGTGTAGGGATGGGAAGGCAGGAACAATTTCAAACAGGTAGCGTGAAGTTTTGGAGAGTAATAAATATGTTCATTATCTTCACTGCAATTTCAGAGGTGAACACGCAAACTTAAAATAGTGTACTTAAAGTATGTGAAGTTTACTGTATATCAAACACATCTCAATGAAACTGTTATACAAAAATCAAGTTCTGAGTTTGATAGGCTAAGACCTTACCAATAACCTTGCCTGGATATAATACACGGAGTTATCAACCTATAGGTAGTAAACAGTGAACAAAAGATACAGACTCAAGCAGGAAATTTACCCTACAATCCTACTGGTCTGGTGAAATAGAAAGGTGAAGGAGGGAAGCCATGAAAGCTAAAGAAGGAGGTAAAATCTGAAATGGGGAAAAAGCTAGGGAAGGTATCCTCAAACTCTTTGCACCCACATCTCTGACTGATTGGCAAACCAGGCATCTATGGAACAAACTCAAAGCAGCTCAGCCAAAGACAAAATATCTTAATTTAGATTGAAGAAGCCAAACAAAAGGTTGAGGATCCTGTATCTGTCTACTGCATAGAGACGCCATGATAGAATACACACTCATTTGGAAAAGAACAGAGAACTTAGTTCTAGTCTTTGGCTTTTAGCCTAGGGCTAAGCCTGCCTTTGAAGGAAGAGGGCATGCTTGGGACAGCACTGCAGTCTTCATGTCCCGAGGACTTAGGAGGAAAAGCATGAAAACCTGAACACTGAAGACAATGGAAGGATCATGCGGGGGAATGAGTCAGAGAGAGATCCCTAAACTGTGAATCCACATCTCTGGCTGAACTCTGAATTATATATGCATAAAACAGACTCTAAGACTCTTCATTTGAGATCAATGCCCTGAATAGCTACTGCCTGAAAAACAAAAGTTTTTTTTTAAAGAAAACTTCCTGATAAGATTAAAAAATACATATTCATCACACAATAATAATTGAATCTAGAATTTCTACAACTTAACAGGATACACTACAAAGTTATCTGACACACAGATTACCAAGAAAATGGAAAATATTTTTTAAGGGTGAAGATATCAAACAACTCTGACCTTGAAAGCAAAAAGATGTTGAAACTAACTGACAACATATTTTAAGTGGATTTTAAACGCTCTTCAATGAAGTCAAACAACATTTTTTGAATGCATGAAAATCTCAGAAGATAAATGGAAAGTCTCAGTAGAAGAACATCTTTAATATCTGAAAGGATAAAATCCATGAACCAAAAATTCTATATGCAGGAAGAAGTATCATTCAAGAATAAAGGCAAAAAGATGTTTTCAGATAAAAGAAAACTAAGAGATTTTGTTACCAGAGCCCCATATTGTAAGAATGTTAAAGAAGTCTTTTAGGTTGAAGGGAAATGATAGCTGACAGAAGCTCAGATCCTCAGAAAGGAATGAACAATGGAAATTGGTAAATATCTTAATAGCTTTAAGAAACCATTTTTGTCTTTTTGTTCACTTAAATTTCTTTACGAATCATATAAAAGTTTAAAACTAAAATTACTATATGGTGAGTTTGGTGTTTTTAGATGTATCGTATAAATCAGCTATAACATAAAGGACAGGAGTGAGAGACATAGCTCTATTATGGCTTTAGAGTTTCTTTTAAAAAATTTTTTAACATCAATTTATTTTTGAAAGACAGAGACAAAGCACAAGTAGAGGACTGGCAGAGAGAGAGAGGGAGACAGAGGATCCGAATCAGGCTCCAGGCTCTGAGTTGTCAGCACAGAGCCCAAAGTGAGGTTTGAACCCACAAACTGTAAGATCATGACGTGAGCTCAAGTCTGGTCATTTAACCAACTGAGCCACCCAGGCTTCCCAAGGCTTTCAGGTTTCTATATTTTGCATGACACAGTAACATTATTATCATCTCTCAGAAGTGGACTATCAACTCTAAGAATACTGATGAATATTATAAACTAGAGGAAAACTAGTATTAAACATTCAAAAAGGAAAATCTAAAAAGAGAAGAGCAGAAAATAGAGAATACAAAAATTAAAATAAAATTGTATCATTTTAATAATAAAAAAGGGGCAGGGGAGAGAAAAAAGACAGAAGTAAAAACCGACAATAAATAAATAAATTGGTAAATTCATTTTTTTCCCAAAAAAGTATCAAGTTTGTCATGGAGTTCTTAATGAGGGTTATTAAACAGAGTCCAGAATGGCCATCATTTGTCCTGCTTTACAGATGGCAACTAAAACAAAAAGTAGGTAAATGACTTCTCCTGAGTTTAACTTTATGTGTTAGATAAATCTTTGTTGTCAACAGGAGATAAATGAGTTTCACCTTTACAAATCCATTCTAGGTGTTGACAGGTGACATGCTCTATTGAGAAATGAATTAAGTGCAGAGAAGAATGTGCATCTGTGTAAAAGAATGACTACAGTTATTTAGAAATCTTTGGCTAATTCTATACTAAATACTGGTGTGATTTTCTGTTTGTTTTTTAAGGTTTTGTTTGCCTTTTGAAGGAAGCTTTTTCCACAAATATGTCTAGCATTTTAACAAAAGTAGTCTCATTAGCATCAGTGAGAACATATCCAAAATTAAAATTAATTTAAAAAATTGTTTAATTTTGAGTGACAGACAGACAGACAGACAAACTGTGCGCAGGGGAGGGACAGAGAGAGAGGGAAGCACAGAATCTGAAGTAGCCTCCAGGCTCTGAGCTGTCAGCACAGGACTTGAACTCATGAACCATGAGATCATGACCTGAACTGAAGTCAGATGCTTAACAGACTAAGCCACTCACATGTCCCAAAATTAATTTTATATACTGATTTTTTTAACTTGAGAGTGACTTTTAAGGCTTCTCTTCATATAATGGATTTTTGCTTGGTACTGAATATATTTTATTTTTTTTTAATGTTTTATTTATTTCTAGGAGAGAGAGAGAGACAGCGTGAGCAGGAGAGGGTCAGAGAGAGAGGGAGTCACAGACTGAAACAGGCTCCAAGCTCTGAGCTGGCAGTCAGCACAGAGCCCAACGCGGGGCTCGAACCCACGAACCGCGAGATCATGACCTGAGCGAAAGTCGGACGCTTAACCGACTAAGCCACCTGGGCGCCCCATGTACTAAATATATTTTATAGAGATACTACCTCATCCATTTTCTTCTCATGGTGTGTGTGTGTGTGTGTGTGTGTGTCTGTTTAGTACCTATGTGAGAAAACTGAGGCACAGATATGTTAAGCAACTTGGCAAAGATCATAAAGGCTGATAGTTGGTTTTCAGTTTGAAACATTCAATGATGAATTATGAAGCTGTGTTTTGCCTTTACGTAATTGATGCAGGAGGAGTCTAAGAACACTGTAAAATATATTTTACAGAAGCTACTTTACAAAATGTACCTATGCAGATAAATGATGGAAATGACTGGTATGAAAAGGCTAACTTACCTGTAACTTTAAATTTAACATAAAACCCCCTTTTTTTTTTCTCCTAAAGTACTCACTGGTCCTATTCTAGACAACTCTTGACCTAATGAGCTTCAGCCTCTTCCACGGGGTGTGAAGAAGTCAGGTCCAGGAGCACATAGCCAGCTAGAGGCCCCTTTTCTCTTCTAGATCCTGCTCCAGCTACACAGGGTCTACAAGTTCACTTCCCAAATGCCCTTTACACCATTCCAGGTTCTGTACAAACTCCTTTTACTGGTAGTGTTGAGAAGGCACACTTTGCTGCCAGTGTGTGTACTTCTAGAGCTAAGGGGTAGCCAAGAGATTTGTAACTGATTGAGGGGGATTTGGATAAAGTTTAGATGTGAAGGTTGAGTGGCCCAATGCATGCACAAAAAAACCTCTGACTGGGAGCCCTGAGGTTAGTGTTTAGGATGAGAAAGAGAATAGGCTTTGCTTGGAAACTTGGGTTTTTATCTGTATGCGCCCTGCAAATTTGAATACTCACAACTATCATCTATTGCCTTTTTGGTTTCTAGAGAGAGATCGTGGGTCCACAAGAAAACTGTACAAATTCTAACAGTTTGCTAATAGACATAATACATTCTGACAATACTAACTAGGAATTTTGAATATGTCAACACTGATCTCATATTGAAAACTTAAAAATTGGTTTCAGAAGAACATAAAAACGATAGTTCTAACATGAGCTGTTATAATTCAAAGTGTTACCATATTTTATTTATCTCTAATAATCAAGTGTGCCTTTTTGTTCATAAAGCTGGTTTTTTTTTCTTCCTTGTCATGGTTTTAGAGGGGTAATTAAATGTTATACAAATCTCTTACTATTTACTGGACAAAACGATGTTCCTAGGGTATCCTCTCCTTAAATTTCCTAACAAAGATTCCTACATGATAAAGTTCATTTCTTTCCTTCATTATCTTTTGATAAGGTTTATGTTTTTGCCAGATAGTTTCTTTGGGCTTTGGGATGCAGAATCAGGAAGAAAAGAGGAGGGGAATCATAGTCATGTGTAGACTAAGACTTCAACAAAAATTTTCAAGAAGCTTGGAGGATGTAGAGAATATGTAGGTTATGAAGTACAATCAAAGCAAAGGAAAAAGGAAAAATTTTTTTGTTTTGCCTTGTTTTATTTTGTAGACATATTTTTGTTAATCATGGATTGCCTTCCTGATATATGAGAAAACATGTAAAAAGTCCTGAAAACTGACATATGATATCATAACTATTGCATTACATTTCTTTTTGATAAGAATCCTAGAAAAGTGGTTCTTGCAGCCTTGGCTTTAATCAGGTTGCATTTTTTTGTTCAAATACTAAGTTAAGACTCTGGTCAATAGTTTGGAAATACCCTCGCAAACTGCTCAGGCTATAATCCAAAGAAAACACAGAGTTAAAGAAATAAGCTTACACCTTAATATGAGAGGAAAGAATATACAGAAATGACTAAGATTATTTTTGACTGTAAAAATAATATAATCTAGAAAGAAATAAAAAGTTTCAGGGAGAAAAAGGTAAATTCCATTTGGAAACACAGCAAAAAGTGTCATTGTACATTTTAAAATAGGTTATCATTAAAGGGAAAATGGAGGATGGCAATTTCAATCAAGCTACAAAGGCCATTTTGAGAAAGAAAAATTAGTTTATTTTGGTTGGAATATAGTGTACATGGGATAATGGTAGGTGAAAAAGAGAATGAAATCAAACTCGAATAGCTTTAGATACAAGGTTTAGGAGACTGAACTTCATTCAGCAGATGGAACTTTTTGAACTTTTTGGAAAACAATTAAAGTGGATTCTTAAGATGTATTTGGTAATGATTCATAGGATGGTTGCAAGCCTTACTCATAATCCTGTCTGTCCATTCACAACACATGTCCCTTATACTGTCAATCCATTGTGATGTCTGACTTTTGCTAATGTACAATCATGACTTTCCAATAATCTGCTAAGTTTGTCAAGTTAATTTCATTGATTACTTTGAATAATGGAATATATTGCTTAAGAAACAGTTTTAAACCTTAGCCAACTTCCTTAATTTCAACTTTTTTATCTCCAAATGACCATAACATTGTATATCACATAGGGTTTTCAAGAATAAGTTATGCATGCAAAATTTATGACAATGCCTTATAGAAAATAAGAAATAATAACTATTAATATGGCATTACAAATAGAGAACCAAAAAATAATTTAGTAGGACATTATCTGCTATAAACTTTCTTTAAAAATTTTTTTAAACATTTATTTATTTTTGAGAGACAGAGAGAGCATGAGCAGGGGAGGGGCAAAGAGAGAGAGATGGAGACACAGAATACAAAGCAGGCTCCAGGCTCTGAGCTGTCATCACAGAGTCTGACGCAGGGCTTGAACTCATAAACTGAAGGTCATGACCTGAGCCGAAATCAGCCACTTAACCAACAGCGCCCTAACTGCTGTAAACTTTTTCTGTCAAAGGTAACTAAACCAAATATAGAAAAAAAATATTTGTAACAGAGACCATAAGATCTGGTTTAATGGGGCTGGGCTGAGTAAGAATTATTTTCCTGCAATGGCAGATGGATGCTTCAGCAATTTGAAGGCATGATGAGTCAAGGGAATATCTCTTTTCTTGTGAAGGGATGCTATAACTCTTGTCTGGCAATGCTAGCTAATTAATTCACCAGAGAGGAGAAATATCTGGAGATCAATGACATCTCATCAAAATTGGTGATTCTGAGAGAAACCACTTCTGTGAATCAGGGAGAAAATTTGGTTATTGGGACTGTAGCCAAACATATGTATATGAAACAACCAAAAATAAAATACATTACTTAAGTTTCTATTTTAGATAGAGAAGAAACATTAAACACTGTATACTAGAGGGCTTTTTCTAATGTACCATATAAAGATCTATTATCAGTATAAGAGAGTCTTTTGTATTGTACCAAGGTATTGTTGGTATAAGAGATTCAACTCTATGAATATAACAAAAAACTGTCATAAAATAGAAAGGGAAAAACACATTTTGTAGAAATGGGGTGATGTGAGAACTCCCATTTCCAACCTGTCATGTATACACACATACATGTGAGTGGAATGCCTGTCAAGGTTTCAGAACGACTTCTATTATTCAAACTACTAATCCTTAGTCATTTAAGTCGTGACCTCCAACTATCATTTTAATTAATCTTTTTAGTATCATACCCTATTTTCACTACCCTACTTATCAGAGTTCTCTTTAGGCAATTAACCTTGTATTAGATGAAAGTGCTCATCAGAGACACACACCTCAATCATTCATTATATTTGCAGTGATGTATCATTTTAATTTTAGGTTAAAAATTTTATTTCAAGGAGGGTTATTAGCAGCCTCAATAGAACCGATCAGGCTAACTAAAATTGAAAGGGAAATTGTTGGAAGACTATAAGAAGGCTTCTAAAATAGCTTGGAAATATCTGGGAGAAGCAGGGTGATCTTCTGGCCTGTGACTTGAGGAGCTAGGCAGTTAGAGCTAAGCTATAATCTCATTATGGTAATGGTAACTTGAGGTCGCCCTCACCAGCACCACTGACAGTGACATAGTCTTGTGGCCATCATCATGGCAGCTAAGAGCGAGCCTTTAAAATGGTTCACCCACCTGAAATTCAGGTCCTGGATAAGCCATGTTATGGAATGAATTGTGCTCCCTTTTCATCCTTCTGCCAAATTCAAGTTCATATGTTGAAGCCCTAATATCCCTCATGACTGTATTTGGAGAAAAGAATTTTAGGGAGGTAATTAAGGTTAAATGAGATCATAAATGTGGGATCCTAATCTGATACGCCTGGTATCCTTAGAAGAAAGGGAAACGATGTGAGAGATCCTTCTCAGTCTTCATGCATAATACACAAGAGACCATGTGAGGACACCCTGAGGTGAATTTGGTAACTTGCAACAAAATGAGTGTGTGCAAAAACCAGGAAGAAGGTCTGCCAAGAAACCAATCCTAGTGGCACCTTATTCTTAGTATTCTGGCTTCCAGACTTGTGAGAAAATAAATTTCTGTTGCTTCAGCTACCTATTCCATAATATTGTGTTATGGTAGTCCAAGCAGACTAATATAGAAAGTTAAGACTGGATTTCATCCAATGTCTACTCCCTGGCATCAGTGAATTGGGTGGGAAAACTGAGCATCTGTACTTCTGATCTTCTATATGAAGGCTAAGCCCTAGCACTCATCAAGACTCAAACAGAGGAATTACTCTCACATAGGGGAGGGGCAGCCCAAAAAACAACACACATGCAATACAAGGCCATTAACTAAATTGCATTGCTTACAAAAATACAATATATAATATTATCATATTTTACCTGCTTTAGAACATCAGAGTCTTTTAAAAAATTTTTAATGTTTACTTATTTTTGAAGGAGCGGGAGACACAGAGCATGTGATGGGGAGGAGCAGAGAGAGAGGGAGACAGAATCTGAAGCAGGCTCCAGGCTCTGAGCTGTCAGTACAGAGCCTGATACAGGGTTTGAACCCACAAACATGGAGATCATGACCTGAGCCAAAGTCGGACACTCAATCAACTAAGTCACCCAGGCACCCCTAAAACAGCGGAGTCTTTCCAGGTGAAATATTTATCTGATATTTATAAAACAATAAACATGGGCCAAAAATAACTTAGTATTCAAGGACTTACAATTTAACTGTTTTTTTTTTAAAGTTTTTTGAGAAAGTTAACATTTTGACATAAGTAATTGTATTTGGCATTAATACAAATTGTTAATTGTATTAACTCTACCATGTAAAAAGAGTGTATCTAATCATCTTCCTCTTGGGAAAAGAAAATAGAAATGATAATAATTGTGTCTTTCAACTCATAAGATTTTTTTGTTTTTGTTTTTGTTTTTTTTCTCCTTCCTGGCAATGATAGCCAATTCTACACAATCTAAGCCTGTTCATTGCAGTCAGGCCTGTTAGGAGGACCATGTGTAAAAATGTGGGACCTCTAGGTGAGGTAATAATATGAACACTGCTCTCTTCTGCAACCCCTATTGGTAGAGACATTAATGAAGTACATGCTCAGACATCAGTAAGTGTACTTTTATTTATCAAAGTCTAAAACAATCTTAATACAAAGTGTTACTGAGGATGTTCCAAAATGCAGTTACATGTCCCTGATGGCTGTTAAAACTAGCCAGACACTTCTGAATGCAAGAGGTGATCCACGAAAAGAGTCCATACACTTTGAACCAACAATGTCACTTTAATTTGTTTTCAGGAAATCGTAAGGAAGAAACATTTAATTGAACAATGCCATAGTTCATTTGGGCTGCTACTAGAAAACACCATGGATTTGGTAGCTTATAAACAACAGAATTTTATTTCTCACAGGTGTGAAGGCAGGAGTGCTAGATCAGGTGCCAGCACAGTCAGGGGAGGGTCCTTTTCCAAGACACAGGCTTTCCCCTGTATCACTGTATAGAAGGAAAAGGGAAAGGGGTTCTCAAGCCTCTTTTCAAGGGCACTAATTCTGTTCATAAAAGCTCTACCATCATAACCTAAGCATGTCCCAAAGACCCCAGCTCCTAAACTGTCACTTTGGGCATTAGGACTTCAAGACATGAATTGTGGGAACACATTCAGACCACAGCAAACAAGAATTTCACTTTCATAGAAGTTTTATATTAGCGAAAAGTTCAAAACAAACTAAATGTCCAAAAAAGGTAGGATTATGTCAAGAATTATACGACTGTCAAGAGATGTGTATTCAGATATTTAAAATTACTTTTTCTATGGATATTTAGGGATATGGAGAAATTCTCAAGTTATAACACTAAGTTAAAAAAAATAAAGTAGAATAGGCACTTAATGAGAAAAGGTATTTGTTGAGAACCTAGGATGTACAAGTATCTTCCAAATTCTGAGAATATAATAATAAACCATATATGAAATGCCTGGGTGGCTCAGTCAGTTGTCCAACTCTCAGTTTTGGCTCAGGTCATCATCTCACTGTTTCATGGATTCCATTCCCATGTCAGGATCTGTGCTGACAGTGCAGAGTCTGCTTGGCATTCTCTCTCTCTCTCTACTCCTTTCCCACTCACACTGTCTCTGTTTCTCTCAGAAATATAAATAAACATAAAAAATTAAAAAAATAGTAAACAATATAAACACTCTTGCCTCTATGGAGCTTACATTCTACACACACACACACACACACACACACACACACAGATCTAGTATGTCAAGTAGTAATAATTTTTATGAATAAAAATGAGCCTGCAGCAATACCAAATGGTTGGCCGGAAGGAGGGTATGGTGTCAATTTTTAGTAACAGTCAGAGAAAGTCTTACTGAAAAGCTAGTATTTGGGCAGACTTGAAGGAGAAGAGGACAGGAGTAAATGAATCATGAGGCTGTCAAAGTAAGAGATTCCAGCAAAGAGAAAAGCAATGGCAAGGAACACAGTAAGGCCGAAAAACAAATGCTAAATTGAAGATCAGTATATTCTGAAATATTACTGACATCATCTGTGTGTTCATGCATGATTTTTATCTTTATATATTACATAATGAATGCAAATAAAACAAAAAAAATTTAAAGACCTAAGTATTGGAATGGTTGAGGTAATTAGCTTTTTTCCATTTTATTTTGATAACTTGCAATAAAATGTGTGCAAAAGCAAAAAATAAAAAGCTTCTTTGTTCTGCATAGTTGTACTACTCATGGGTATTTTGAGATGATAAACTTGAAAAAACATCTACCTATTAAATTTAAAAGACCTTTTATTAATGATGTTAAACAATAAAGATCCTTCATGGAAAATGTTTAAATACCTTTTAAAATATAACATAGTTTTGTCCCTAATAATATTGGCTTTGAATTAATCTAGAAATTAAAAAAAATACTACTTTCAACATAATTTTATATAGGTGGAAAATACAAAGCATTACACATTCATTAGAAAGATTTTTAAAATATTGTATTAAAACAAAGATTTCTCTTACTGATCATTGATTATCACCTAAATTACACAAAGACACAGCATTTTACTGTATGCATGGATATTTTATCCAGTGCTCCTGTGAGGCCAATTTTTCAGAGATTTGCAGTAACAGGAACTCAGCAATCCATGTTGCTGAGATGGGCTGTAATGTGTCACTCAGCACACTGATGTTGCTTAATAATGCGACCTATCTGTAGCCAGGACCAAACTAGCACCTGGTCCTGCACCTGGCCATGAAAACCTGAAAGTCATTATCCAGAGGAATGATTCTGTATGCACTTTCTATATTTAAACTATGAGAGAAAATCATTTTAAAAGATGATTCTATTTTAGTTCCATTGTCTATAGTTGTATCACATTTCATGCTTTGAGGTCATAATCATTGGAAGATTAGCCACTATCCCATAGGTCATAAAAATTCCCTTGTCCTTCTAAAAATTAACCTGAAGGCAGTTACAAAAAAAGAGTTGTTGGGTTACCTGCTTTTTATTTTAGTAGTTAAAGTTGATAATTTTGGGGGGATTTTTTTTAATGCTTCATACAAAGTGGTATAATTTAATTCACATATTTGTATAGTTACAAATACAGAGATCTATCTTAAATTTCTCCTAGAAAAAATATGTGCCACCTGAGAGGCAAAATAGCAGAGTCGTTAGTGACTTTCATGTTCAGCTGTCCAGGTTGTGTACTGCTCAATTTCTGAGTAAAATATCACTGTGTGATCCTGAAACTTTTGATACTAGAGGAGACTCAATGGGTCCAAATTCCTGCTATGATGCTTTCTATATACAGTACTTGAAATTAGATAAGGAAATAAATACCTTGTTGCTTTATTTCTTTTTAATGTGAATACTATTAACTCCTTTACAGGAATATTGGAATAATTGAATTAATAAAAGTAAAGTACTTAAAAACATTGTTGGGGTATGTTATGGAAACACAAAACCTGGGCAATTTTTATTCGGCAAGTAATCTTTTCAAAAATGTAAGACTGTTGATGTGATCATTATAGTTCTCAACTGAGTAATTTCTTAGGTCTTATTTCATCTCTGCATGTGACTTACTATAGAATTTGGTTTACATAATTTATCTCTTAGATATAAAACCTTGTATATGAAGGATATAATAGAATCAAAGATGTTCAGTCTATGGAATGATGTGTCCAACTGGTGATGTAAATGGAAATCAGTATTTTACATACGATGTGATGATGAACATAAAATACATTGTTTGGATAGCATTTTATTTATGGGGAACTAACAATCAAATATCTTATTAGAATAATATAAGAACACTCTTTTCAGCCATTGTTAAAATAGGACTTGGTGGCCCCATTGTAGAAGCAATATGGCTAATCTTCTGGTACATTTCCAAATTGTGAGAGAAATGTATTTGTGGCCAAAGTTACCATAAAAACTTATAGACTAAGGAGTAAATGTGAAGTGACATTCTAAATAATGTATAAGGGTCAATATGACAGAAAAAAAAATGTGTGGGTAACTGAGGGTCAGAAAAGAGATTACTTTTAAGAGTTCATTTCATAAACCATTACCAGATGTTTTCTAAGTATGATCTCACATAGCTGTTCCCTCTAATTCTTGGGGCCAAACAGGAAGGCACTAAAAGTTGTGAATGAATTATAATGCATACATTAAGCTGCTTTCTAACTTTGTTGTATATTCTATCAAAAATTTTTACTGGCATGCTAGAATCCTGAGGTAAAATCGTACTTATGAAAGTATTATAAAAACATATATTGGACTAATTTTACTTTCACAGACACTAATTCAGTCACTGGCAAAAGTCATTTAGAAATAAACTCCCAGACTTTCTGGGCAATAAGCATGGAAAGAGAAGGATTTAATTTGGAAGTAGATGTTAAGGTGGCATTCATTCTTTTATTTACCAAATATTTAGAATGCCTCCTATGTTCTAAACCTGGCATTACCAAAAATTAAAACATACTACATTTTCTTTTCCCCAAGTAGATTATACACCAGAGGGGAGAGAAACATGGAGATTTCTATTGACTGGTAACAATGGTTTTAGATGTGGAGAAAACAACATAGGATAAGAGCTTTAGCCAGTAGGAATCAAAGAGGGCTGGGGGTGGAGACTTTTGAGTTAGTCTTTATTTTTGGAGCCACCTAAAATACACTTAATGTGTATGTCTGAGCCCTACTCCGAGCAAGAGAACTCATGGTCATAGCAGTAGCTTCTAGAAACTATTTGAGGATCAAGGCAATTACTCTCTCTCTACCCAGAAGGATAACCTCCACTTACCACTGAGCACAATTCTCCAAAAGAGCTGTGCATGTTGTCATTAATTTTATTCTATTTGTACAGAGTTTGCTTCTGAGATTCTGTTAGGCATAAGCTTACCAGAGACAAGAATTCCCAGAGTGGCAGAGCACTGTCAACTTCCACTTATGCTAAGGATACCTGGGGCCAGTGTCCAAGGACATTTGTTTTTCAGCACTGTATGCCAAACAAAACCAACCTTATTTTCTGCTATACAAATTATTCTTTAGTACACTGGGTGGGGGTGGGGGTGGGGAGGATGGACAGTCAGGCATTGATTTCTGTTTTTGATACTGAGTGGTTACTTTGAACATAAGTTGCTTAGAATTAGTTACCTCGGATCAATTACTGAAGACACCAGCAGATAAAAGGAGAATTAGGAGACAGGGAATCAATTTATGGTCCTAATGGCATTTGGTGACTGAATAAATAGGAAATACCTTGAAAAAAATTTCTGATGGAAAACAATCTATATTCTTGACATGATAACTGCTGGGATGCTCCTGAATTGTGCAGAAGGAATAAATAACATCTAACATCATCAAATCTTCCCTTTTCCATACCACAGTCTGATACCGTATGATAATTCTCTCAGTGTTTGTAGTATGGTTTGATGTTCTGAACTAGCTCATAGTGCTGCTTTTTCACATACACAAGCATTTACATATTGACCTAAATCCTCTTTTCTCTGCTGAGAAAGTAAAAAAGGAAAGCTTTCTTTTTTTTCTTTTTGTCCCTGATTTCATTTTCCCAGATGGCATTAATATTGAGTTCAAGCCAGCCGAGCACCTGTGTGGATAGTGAAGGGTTTTTTTGCACAATTTATTTTGAAATGTTCTCATAAAAAGATTTGTTAATTATAGAAGCAGTATTTACACATATGCAGAAATAAAATATGGAAATTCAAATGATGAATTAGCTTTGAAAATTCACATTTATCCACATCTGAGTTTTTCTCTCTGCCTGAATTTGTTTTTTGGAAGGATATGGAAAATAACAAATTATCAAAGTCCTCTACTGAAGGAGGATTACACTCTAATTAATATCTTAACTGCTGTGCACATTACATAACTGTGTGGCAAATCAGTCAGTAAAACATGAGTTCTAGAATGTAAAATAATAGCAATGATTATCTGTTTTGACCTGTTTTACTTCTTTTTATTTTTAAAGTTTATTTATTTATTTTGAGAGAGTGAGAAAGAGCACACACCTGAGCCAGGGAAGGGCAGAGAGAGAGAGAGAGAGAGAGAGAGAGAGAGAGAATCCCAAGCAGCCTCCACATCGTTAACACAGAGCCAGATGTGGGGTTCAAACTCACGAACTGTGAGATAATGACCTGAGCCAAAACCAGGAGTCGGGCACTTAACCGACTGAGCCACCCAGGTGCCTCTGACTTGACTTACTTCTGAATTACTACATGTTCCTTGTTAGCAAAGAGAAATTTTTATTTAGCAAATAGGCAACATTCAAGAAGAATATTTTGAACGAACTAAAAAGAATAAATGAGTTACTTAATTAACTAATACAGAATCATGAGGACTATCAAGGACCTTCTCTTTCCTATGTACCAAATGTTGAAATCGGTGTTGACTGACTATCTATGCAGGAGCAGTAAGCAGTAAAAACTCTGCTGTCCTTTTTTGGAGGAAAAGAATAGGAAGAAACTGGGAACTCTTACTTTTATGATGAAGAATTTATCAGAAAGGCAGACCTTAGTTGTCTTCCATGAAATTTAAAGTATTAAGAAAAAGAAAAAGAAAAGGAGGAAGGAAGGAAGGAAATAGCTATAAAGGATTTCCATAACAAAAAGTTCTATAATGAGAAAGAGTTTTTTTGATATGTAAAAATAGAATTAAGGACACACAAAAAAAACCTGATATAAATATGACCAACTGAGAAAAGCTCATGTTGAGTCTACTCTTAAAATTAAAACTAATGAAATAATACATTGGTAACAATAACTGATGTCTGGGAACTATGGAGGAAGTGATTGAGGAGTACTGAAAAAAATCCTACTTAATCATATTTCATATGAGAAACTAAAATCAATCAATCAAACTTTCATCTTGTAATGTTGGAATTGAGTGTTGAAGAGGCTTTTCCCCTAGTGCCTTTTAATTTTGACTAAGATTCAAAGCAAATAGGGCAATTAGATGCAAAGAATCAAATGTTTGAAACTGAATGGCCAGTAATTTGGGGCAGACCACTCAAAACTGTCCCCACTACCACTAGTCACCACTTAGGCTCTTCTCTATTCCCCAAGGAGGATGGTGAGGGAAAAGAGGTTGAAGTCAAAGGGTTCCAATTTTGGAGAGTGTAGTATCATGTTGACAAACTGCTTCCACAGCTGCCCAAAATTACAAGAGTGATGGGGCTCCAAGAAAACCACTATTATGGGGGGGAGTACACAAAATGTAAGCTACTTGCACAGTAGATTTGCTATTACCATCTTTCACCTTCTTTAGCAAGGGTAATGGGCATTGGAGTCAGATGACAAAGATTAATCAAGGAATAAAATACACCTAAATATTAATAGTGCCTGTTTGCTCAGTAGTTGGACACAGGAAGATTTAAAACATACATATTAGGGGCCACCTGGGTGGCTCAGTCAGTTAGACATCCGACCTCAGCTCGGGTCTTGATCTCACCAAGTCCTGAGTTGGGCTCTGTGCTGATAGCTTGGAGCTGGAGCCTGCTTCAGATTCTGTCTCCCTCTCCCTCTGCCCTTCTCCCCCTGCTTACACATACGCTCTCTCTCATGCGCTCTTTCTCAAAAATAAATGAACATAAAAATTTTTAAGGAAATAGAACATACATTGGGGCACCTGGGTGGCTCAGTCAGATAAGCCTTTGGCTCAAGTCATGATCTCACATTTCATGAGTTCAAATCGTGAATGTTGCCGGTTTGGGATTCCCTCTCTTCCTCTCTCTCTCACCCTCCCCTACTCTCTCTTGTGTGCACGTGTACACACACACATACACACACACACTCTCTCTCTCTCTCAAAATAAATGAATAAATTTAAAAATAAGTAAATAAAAACATATGTATTAAGATGACTTCAGCAATAAGCACATGGATTTTGTATACTCAAAGTCACTTGAGGGTCACCTGAGTCACTCAGTTGACTACTCATCCAACTTCAGCTTAGGTCATGATCTAATGGTCTGGGAGTTCAAGCCCTGGGTCAGGCTCTGTGCTGACAGCTCAAAGCCTGGAGCCTGCTTTGAATTCTGGATCTTCCTTCTGTCTCTGCTCTTCCCCTGCTCAGGCAAGCACTTGTGATCTCTCTCTCTCTGTCTCTGTCTCTTTCTCTCTCTCTCTCTTTCTTTCTCAAGAATAAGCATTAAAAATAAAATTTTAGGGGCACCTGGGTGGCTCAGTCCATTAAGCATCTGACTTCAGCTCAGGTCATGATCCCACAGTTTGTTGGTTTGAGCCCCACATGGGGCTCTGTACTGACTGCCAGCTCAGAGCCTGGAGCCTGCTTCAGATTCTGTATCTTCCCCTCTCTCTGACCCTACCCTGCTCATGGTCTCTCTCTCTCTCTCTCTCTTTCTCTTTCTCAGAAATAAATAAAAAACCACAATTTTAAAAGTCACTTAAATCTTAATATTTAATTAATGAAAACACAACTTTCATTGTCCTAAACAATTTTTTTCTTAAATACAAAAAAGAAAGAGCTTATTTTTATCATTTCTTCCTTTTCCATTTATAATCCCTTATTTTTCCAAATCAAATTAGTTGCTTTTCCTTTTCTTTTAATATAAATGTTTTTAATATTTGTTTATTTTTGGGAGTAACAGAGAAGAAGCCGGGGAGGGGGGGCACGCAGAGAGAGAGAGGGAGACACAGGATCCACAGCAGGCTCCAGGATCTAACCTGTTACCACAGAGCCCAATGCAGGGCTCAAACTCATGAGCCAGTGAGATCATGACACGAGCCAAAGTCAGACGCTTAACCAAGTGAGCCACCCAGGCACCCCAGTGTTGCTTTTTCCTTTTAGGTAAACTTTTTGTAAAGAGCAATTTTAGGTTGACAGCCAAACAGAAAATGCAAAGTTTCCATATATCCCTGCCCCATACACACACACACACACACACACACACACACACACACACACACACACACACACACACCCTCCTCTATTATTAAAATCCTTCACTAGAGTCGTTACATCTGTTACCATCCATAAACTTAGCACTGACACTTCATTACCATTCAAAGTCCACAACTTACATTGGAATTCTCTTTGCATTCTATATTCTGTAAGTTTCAACAAATGCATAATGATATGTATCCAACATTATAATATTATAGAAAATAATTTCAATGACCTAAAAATTAACTGGATTCTATTTATCTCTTCCTTCCCCTGAACACCTGGAAACTGCCATTGTGTTTCCATCTCCATAGTTTAGCCCTTTCCGGCTTACCATATAACTGGAATCATACAGTATGTAGCCTTTTCAGATGGGATTATTTAAGTTCCCTGCCCTTCCCCATGTCTTTTCATGGCTTAATAGCTTATTTCCTTTGAATGGTAAATATTCCATTTTGTAGATGTATCGCAATTCATCTATTAATCACTGAAGAACATAAGTGGTTTTCCAAATTTTGGCAATTATGGATATAGTTGGCATAAATATCCATTTGCAGGTTTTTGAATAGACATACATTTTGACTTCCTTTGGGAAAATATTAACAAGAATGATTGTTGCATATCATAAGAGTATGTTTACTTTTATAAGAAACTACCAAAATGTCCTCTAATGTGGATGTACCATTTAGCATTTGTACCATCAATAAATCAGAGTTCCCATTGCCCCATATCTTCATCAGCATTGATATTGTTGGTGACAGGGCTTTTGACCATACTAGTAGGTGTGTAGTAGCACACTGTTTTAATTTGCATTAATCTAAGAGTATATGACGTGGAGCATCTTTTTATGCGCTGTGTACCTGATTTAGTGGTGTCTGATTAGGTCTTCTGCCCATTTTTTCATCGACTGTTCATTTTCTTATTGTTGAGTTTTAAGAGCTCACTGTGTATTTTGGATAACAGTCTTTTATTAGATTTTTTATTTTTGGCAAATATATTCCCTCAATCTATGGCTTGTCTCCTTGTTTTCTTGAGAGTGTCTTTTGCAGAGCCAAAGTTTTTAATTTTTATGAAGTCAAGCATTTCAATTCTTTATTTTTCATGGATCATGTTTTTAGTGCTGTATCTAAAAGTAAGTGGACTACCTGAGGCTATCCAGGCTTCTCTTATGTTGGTTCCAAAGTTTTTTAATTTAGCATTTTACCTTTAGATCCATCATCCATTTTGAGGTAATTTTTTTTGGAAGGTGTAAAGTCAGTATCTAAGATTCTTTTTTTCCTTTGCATGTGGATGTCCAATTGTTCCAGCCCTTTTATTAAAAAGACTATCTCATCTCCTTTATACTGTCTTTGTTTCTTTGTCAAAGATCAGTGACCATATTGATGTTGGCTTATTTCTGAGCTCTCTTTTCTGCCCTATTGATCTGCTTGCCCATTTGTTTATCACTACTATGGTCCTGATTTCTGTTGTCCTAGAGTATGTCCTCAAGTTGGGTAGCATCAGTCCTCTGACTGTTCTTCTTCAACACTGAAATGGCTATTCTGGGTCTTCTCTCTCTCCATACGAAGTTTAGAATCTGTTTGCTAGTATCCACAAAACAACTTGCTAGAATTTTAATTAGGAGTGCACTAGTAATATATTTTTAATAAATTCTTTTTAACCTGTCTATTGGAAAATCACTGATTTAAGAACTGTTCAAATTAAGAGCAAATGTGCATGTTTGTTTTTAATAAGATAATTTGTATAATACTTAATTTAGTAGTAGGAAAACATTGTGCATTTACCAATGTTATATGGCAACAAAATCAAGTTCTGTGGAAAAAGCTATTCAAGCTTTTGGAGATGCTTTTAATTAGTATATTAATCAAAGTTTAAGAGACAGGTGATAAATACCTACACTTACATTAATTGATTACATATATAGAGTATACTTGAGTTGCTCAATTCCCTTTTACACAGTAACCGGGCAACATTATTAAAATCAAATAACGGTGTTGGCTTAGTATTTCTTTAGTTCACAGTAAGTGCATCACAATGAATAAGTTCTGTTTAGTAAGTACTGAGAAAGACTCACTGCTCTCTGCTACATATACACTACATAACTTTTGTTTTCCTAAAGAGATTAGTAACACAAATAACTAACTCCCGTTTACTAAATAATTACTTAACATTTTTCCCAGCCAACATAATGTGCTGTATACAAATTGACGAACTGTTTCTACTCTGAGTGCTTTCACATCTATAGACACATTATACAATACCTATGGCAACATCTGTAGATCAAGTTTCAGTAACGTATTGCTTGAACTAGATCAAACCCCTAAAGGTGAGTAAAAGAAAGACCAACATATAATTAGATGACTTGGGAATGTTTGTATACTGAGATAGATACTTTATATTTTTTATTTTTTATTTTTTTTTTACAAATAGTTTATTTCAAATTAGTTTCCACATAACACTCAGTGCTCATCCCCGTAAGTGTCCTCCTCTATGCCCATCCCCCCCTCCCCCCCACATCCATCAGTCCTCAGTTTTTGTCAGCATTCAAGACAGCATTCAAGACAGAGGTCTCTCATGGTTTGCCTCTCTCCCTTTCCCCCACCATTTCCGCCCTTCTTCTCCCCCTTGGTCCTCCATCAAGTTCCTCCTAATCCTCCTATGTGTGCAAACATATGATATTTGTCCTTCTCTGCCTGACTTATTTCTATCAGCATAACACCCTCAAGGTCCATCCATGTGGCTACACATGGCCAGATTTCATTGTTTCTCATTGCCATGTAGTATTCTATGGTATAGATAAACCACATCTTCTTGATCCATTCATCCGTTGATGAACACTTAGGCTCTTTCCATGTTTTAGCTATTGTGGAGAGTGCTGCTATGAACATTGGGGTACATGTGCTCCTATGCCTCAGCATTTCTGTATCCCTTGGGTAAATTCCTAGCAGTGCTATTGCTGGGTCATAGGGGAGTTCTATTGTTAGTTTCCTGAGGAACCTCCACACTGTTTTCCAGAGGGGCTGTACCAGTTTACATTCCCACCAACAGTGTAGGAGGGTGCCCGTTTCTCTACATCCTCGCCAGCATCTAGAGTTCTCTGATTGGCTCATTTTAGCCACTCTGACTGGCGTGAGGTGGTATCTCAGTGTGGTTTTGATTTGTATTTCCCTGATGAGGAGGGATGCTGAGCATCGTTTCATGTGTCTGTTGGCCATCTGGATGTCCTCTTTGGAGAAGTGTCTGTTCATATCTTCTGCCCATTTCTTCACTGGGTTGTTTGTGTTTCGGGCATGTCGTTTGGTGAGTTCCTTATAGATTCTGGATATTAACCCTTTATCTGATATGTCATTTGTAACTATCTTTTCCCATTCCGTTAGTTGCCTATTAATTTTCTGGGTTGTTTCCTTGGCTGTGCAGAAGCTTTTAATCTTGATGAGGTCCCAATGAGACAGACACTTTAATGTGGCCTCTGAATTAATCTCAATAACTGCAAACTGAGCATTATCTTACTTTATATGGAGGGGCAAGCATTCAAGTGTGTTAAATAATTTCCTCAAATCACACATTTCATTAGGATTCACCAATCCCTTTTTCTAAACTTCCCTGTACTGTGCCTCCCAGTTTCTAAAAGAAAACAAGGTTGTTAAGGTAACCTAGATGGCTTTTCCTTTTTCCTTTTACCATCCCTAGTTTGTGTCTTCAGTATGGTTGATTTCCCAAAATACATGACAACCTTTCATAGGAAGGGATAATGGAAGATGCTTTTGTACATTAATCATAATAATAGACAAATAAACAACCCTCTGGTCTGAGGGAAATTGGTAAAGTTGGTGGTGGAACTGTGAATATGAAAAAAGAAAAAAACAACAACAATGAACGCCATGAAATAATGTTTACACTGGTGAAGTGAATGAAAGCCTGTGGAAGGATGACCAAAAACATGGACATTGAACTAAGTAGTAAGAAATGGAATTAGGATAAGAATGATAATTTAATCATGAGTTCATTTTAAGGCAGCCAGGCATTTTTACTTTTCATGAATGGAAACACCACAAAACAACAGAACAAAAGCAAAACAAACAAAAACAAAACACAAATAAACAATCAGTATTTGCATGTTTTGGTATAGCATTAGGTGATACAAGAATAAATCAGGTCCACTCTCCATAGACAACATGAGGATTCTTCAGTGAATGGAGACTCCTTTAAGCACAAATCTAAAGGATTAGTGCATTAGGAGTAGAATTTCTTTTACTTTTCATTTGGTTCAGCCATGACCACACATGCTAATAAGTAGCTGCTAACAGCCATGTAGGCAATAAATATTCAATTGTAGCCTTCAATTGTGAAGCCAAAAAGAATACAAGGTAAATTTTTCTCAGCCAATTACTTTTATTACTCATTTCATGTACTTAATTATTCATAGATTTATAAAAAAAGGTACAAGTTTCAAAATGGAATGGACCTCAGAGATAATTTACTAAAGCTTGCTTATCTCAAATGTATAGAACACTTTAAATTGCAAGTCAATATCCAGTGTATTAAAAAAAAATTCAGGGCAACATTGTTTGGAAGGATGGTCTAATTAAATAGTGAGCTCTTTGATGCAACACCATCTGCAGGCTCAGCCTTAACTTCTGCTCCTCTGCAAAGGAGGTGACCTGTTTGACACTGAAAGTGTTTCCATCTGTAGAGAGAATGGAGCTGTTTATTAGCAGACCTTGCAACTGTACCTCAGAGACAAATTTAAAGAGGACTCCTTTTCTTTTGTCCAGAGATTTAACTCAAATTCTGTGTATCAAAAAGCAAAAATAATTGGAAAGTGTTCATGATGAGCTTACACACAGATATATATATATATTTGTCATGTGAGCATATGTATATATTGATGTATAATATATATATACTTTCGTGTGAGCACGTGAGATCGAGTGTATGTGTGTGTGTATGTATGTGGGTCAATATAATATATTCTTTTGTTATTTACAAAGTAATAAGAAATCATACCTATAGCCACAGGAAGTCCTTTACTTTATACAAGGTGAAATTACTTTGTTGAAAGACTCTGTGCTGGAATTGTACAATCCACATTTCATGGATCACATAGTAAGTTAGGACTCTTTAGTAGTAAATAATTATAAGCAATTAGCTAGGACTATAAGACCTATGCAAATAAGCAAGAAATGGTCTTTCTTTTTGGACAGACTGTGACAATAATCATAATAGAGTGGTGATGATGATGTACATGAACCCTAGTTTATTTTTTTTTCCTGGAACAAAATGCAGAATACATAAATACAAAATAAAACACACTGAGAGTCTAGACAACAATGTATATGACCATCTGGATATATTTATACAAATCCAGCCTGACAAGATAATAAATAGCATTATGAAGGAACCATAGATTTTTTTAATTTGGTTTTGTTTTTTACTCTATACTTCAATGGTGCTTTGAACCACTTTTTAGAGAAAGTAAATGTTTGATCCAAGCAGAATTAAATTCACATAATTAATAAATATGGGTCTGTGTATTTTTAAGCATATGCAGAGAATTTTCTAAATGAAAATAGATTCTTTGAAATATAATTTCAATATTTGGGCCCATTTAGCATATTATATAAAGTTAAAATTAATTTAATTTTTACTAAGTATACTCAGAAGTTTACTGAGTTACTTCTAGCTTTCAAAAATAGACTGTACAAAAGAGAAGTTCAAGTATTTAGAAAAAAAGGAAATTGAAGAAGAAAATGGTGCTCAGAAATGGCTGGAGGGGGCAGCTGGGTGGCTCGGTCGGTTAGGCATCTATCCAGCTCAAGTCATGATCCCACAGTTTGTGAGTTCAAGCCCCACGTCAAGCTCAGTGCTGACAGCTCAGAGCCTGGAGCCTGTTTCAGATTCTGTGTTTCTCCCATCTCTCTGCCCCTCCCTGCTCACACCATCTCTCTCTAAAAAAAAAAAAAAAAAGGTAATAATAATAAACATTAAAAATTTAAGAAAACAAAATGGGTGGAGAACACATGTGGAAGATAGGAAACAAAGGGAAGGGAAAAGATATTATGTAGAGAATTTTAAGTTAAAAATGAATCAGTATTAAATTACTAACATTATTCTTATAAAATATACAACTTTTGAAAGGGATCGCAAATTCTTTTCAGTTTGATTTTTATGCTAAAATAGTTCCCTCATCAGTATGTAACACTGGGTCACTAGTGAAAGCTACCTGTTGTATCTTGAAACCAGAAAAAATAGGGGCATCTGGGTGGCTCAGTTGGTTAAGCATCTGACTTCAGCTCAGGTCATGATCTCACGGTTTGTGGGTTTGAGCCCTGCATCGGGCTCCGTGCTGACAGCTAGCTCGAAGCCTGGAGCCTGTCTTCGGATTCTATGTCTCCCTCTCTCTCTGACCCTCCCCTGCTCATGCTGTCTCTCTCTCTCTCTCTCTCTCTAAAAAAATAAATAGAACATAAAAAAACAGAAAAACTATTATTAAAAATTATCAACACATTGTTTTTCTATTAGCATAAAAAATAGAATTTAAAGTAGATTAAAGTTCATTCTAGATAAAACAAAATTGAATGGGTCCATTAAATTCTCCAAAAGGAGTGTAGAATGTATCCGGATCATCAAGAACTTTACATAACAGCAGAGTGGCTTGCTTGGCAGGGAGAGACAGAGAATGGATCTTTGAGGTTCAAAGCTATGAACATGTTGCAGGAAACAGGAGTGACCACAACCAAGAGCAGATAACAGTGAATATCATTTGGAATGGGAGGACCCTTAAAAGTTAAGAGAGAAGACCTACAACTAACATAACATTGTAGGTAACTATATGTCAATAAAAAATACAATAGAAAGATACAGGAGGAGAATGTTTGAACTGGGTCCTTATGCTACAAAGACCAAGTTCAGGGCCTTGCCCTTCAGAGAGGAGTACATTTTTGCATGGAGTTATGGGTAAGGTCAGAATTCCTCCTGATGAGGGATTGAGGAAAATGTCTACATTAAGGTGAATTGAAGCAGCTGATCTGTAAGAATGAGTAGACTGGCTGGATGACTGGTGGGATGTGGGTACCTTTCGATAATCGTGACCAGAGCATCAATGCCTGTCCTACTGATGAACCAGCAATCAGAGCCATATAAAGAAGGCCAACACAGTGCAGAAGACTGAAAAGCATTCCTAAGGACCTTTCACTGTCATAGCCTCTCCTTCCAGTCAAGGACCAGAGAGCTTCTAGTTACTCACTAAAAGCTGCCAAAGTTGCTCTCACAGATGTTTCCAAAATCAAAGGACCTTAAGTTTACATGGCAATTGGCCTGTTAACTTCTGCTGGAAGAGGTGACACAGGGGTAAATGAGAAGGCAGAGAAATATTTTAGGAAGCAAACTGGTTTGGGACCACAAAGCCCACTACAGAGGGTTGGGGGACAGTAATGAAAGGGAAATGAGGAAATGCAGGGGTGGGGAGAGGCGAGAACTGTAGAACAATAAAAGACTGAGAATTCAGTCTAACATGCAGACCTTTGTGACTGTCCCAGCATTAGTAACCAGGCCAACAGGATGCCTAGAAAAGCCATCTTGAATTAAGCCTGGACTTCCTAAAAATCTGGCAGTTCATATACAGGTTTTAACATTATGAATATAGAAATCATGATTTTAATCCTGTGTCAATGAAACATGGACAGGGGCATTACATCATTATAAAAATATATGGATAATAAGGCATCTGTGCTATTGAATAATAAGGGTTTTTGCCATGATGGCAAGATTTTAAAATTTTTATTTAATCTCCTTCATGTGTTATTTCTATACCCACAATGACCACTTAAAAGATAGAATAAAATTCTCTTTCTACCAGACTAACTCAAAGGATAAAATAATTTCAAATACACCTAGCAAATAATAGGAAATATGTACAGGAAGAAACACTAAAATGCCATTAGAGGAGAGAAAAAGGACTTAACACCAACCAGGTTTCCGCATATAAAACATGAATTGTCACAGAGTTACACTCTTAATTTGTACAATCACAATGAAGATATCAAAAAATATAATTGGGGAGCAACTAAGCTAAGTGATTTTAAACTGCAAGAAAACATAAAATGATTTTTTAAAAAGAAAGAATTTTATACATTATTTGCCATAAATGTATATAGGGCAGCTGCAGTGTGGTGCTAGTACATAAAAGACAGAGTGCAGGGACCAGAAACAGAACCAAATAGACACAAGAATTTAGTATTTGATAAACTTTAAATACCAATCGGTGTACAAAAAAATGATTACTTAGTACCTGATATTGGAAGGCAGGTAGCCATGTTGGAGAAAATTTAAGTTAGATCCTTAACTCATGTGTTTCTACTTAAGAGTCCTTTCCATCAATAATGAACCTCTCTCTGGGTCAAAAAGCTGACATTTCCCTGAAGCCTCAAACCGCACTAGACATGGAGAAAGTTCAGTGGAAAATGTATCATTAATTCCTCCCACTCACCTCTTCCAACACTCACAGCTCTTTATCATTAGGTGTATTACCCAGGATCTATACTCTTCTGGACTCCTGGTATCTTCTGTTGTATCCCTGCCTCTTCCTTCCAAAAAATTTCCTATGGATCAAGGCCCTTGTGCATGTTTCATATTATCTCCCTAATATCCAGGAAACTTCTAGATTTCATCAGTTCAAAAATGCCCCAGTGATACAACAATCATTTATAAAAAAAAAACACCATAAAATTAGAGGGAGTATGTGACTGAGAGGAAGATTAATCTGTTTAAAGCCAATACTTAAGGGAAAACATAACAAAGAGTAATATAGTAAATTTCAGCTGTCTACAATAGTTCTTTGCCCTTGCAGGTGAGTGTCTGCTGTAGTTCACCAAATTATGTTTTAACCTTGTATAGCCTGTGTTACAGAAAGAATTATAGATGAAGTCAAGGTTCCTAGAAGCATATTTTAACTTTAGTCAGGGAAAAAAAGTAAATAAAAGAGTTCAACATATCTAATTGGATCAAAGCATGCTAAATGGTACAACTTCAGTTTAATCTCTACGTCAATTCTCCTTCCAGTGCCTATGGGAGAGAGAATTCTATTAGTATGCTAGTGACGGAGAGAGGTCAAGAGAAATTGACCCATTCTGCTGTTGGTAAATATGCCTACTCATTCAAAGATGAGACATAGAATAATCACAATTGTTTCCATTAATTATATCTGCAATACATAAGAAGGAAAATACCAACCTGAATTAAGAAAATGTCAATTTTAGAAAATAACTTTTAAAAATTCCTAAAATAGGGTGCATAGAAACTCCTCCAAAAGCCCCAAAACAAAACAAATAAACCCCCTGGCCATAATGAACAAAGAACAGAAGCTCATAAGGAAAAACTGAGTACTAAAGTTTTAATGTACAGATATTTCAAAGTGGCTAAATTATATTATTGGTAAGTTTGGAAGAAGGACAAAATATTGATGAAGTATGTGAATTGCAAAAGAGTATTCAACATTTCATATTTGTTATGATTCTAACTATGCAAAACATATACTTTCTTTTTGAAGGAAATCACCATAATGTTAAAAGTAGTTACATATGAAAAAGTATACTAAGTATTAGTAACATGTGTTTCTAAGTTTCTTCCTATATTTTCAGAGACAGCATGTGTGACTTTTTCACTGGGAGTTGATATGGTATTGAGTTATTATTTTTTTTAAGAACAGTCTTTATTCAGTTTAAATTTTTTCCAATAATGTTTTTTGTATTTTTATTTGGTCCTATTCCAGGATCCAATCCAGAATACACTGCTACATTTGGTCACCATGCCTCAATCTTTACAATCTCTGACAGGTCCTCACATTTTCATTGTTTTCCAATGGACTTAACATTTTTGAAGAGTACTGAGAATTCAGTAGAATATCTGCCAGGTTGTCAGATGTTTCTCCTACTTATACTGGGCTTGTGCACTTTTAGAAAAAACACCAACAGAGCTCAAGTGCTCTCACTGCATCAAATCAGGGATTATATATCAACATGACTTACTACTGGTGACGTCAGTCTTGATCACTTAGATAAGGGATGTTTGCCCATTTCTTCCAGAATGAAGTTACTATTGTTTCCTTTTTATCTTTGATTGTTAGAAAGAATGACTAAGTTTCACCCACACTCAAGGGGAGGTGAGTTAAGCTCCACCTTCTAAGGAATATAGAATATGTATGGACGTTTATTTAAACGAGAGCATGGATGAGGCACTTGAGTGGATCAGTAGGTTAAGCATCTGACTTGGCTCAAGTCATGATCTTGCGGTTCGTGGTTTGGATTGTGGTTTTGAGCCCTGCATTGGGTTCTGTGCTGACAGCTCAGAGCCTGGGGCCTGTTTCAGATTGTGTGTCTCCCTCTCTGTCTGTCCCTCACCTGCTCATGCGCTGTTTCTCTTTGTCTCAAAAATAAATAAACATTTTTAAAAATTTAAATGAGAGCAGGGATTAATAAGTATTTGGGAGTAGATAATTTGAATGTGTGCAAATATTCTGTTTCTTCCTACAATTGGGTGTTTCTTTTATAGTCAGGAAAGAAAAAGCATCCTTTACACATAAATCTGCAAAGCATAAATCATTGGATATTGTACAACATACAGTTCAGTTCCAGAGCTTGCCCACACTTTCCTTGTGTCTTTCCTAAAGTCCCTCTAGAAAAGCTAGACATGTTGCTTTTATCATTTAAGTATTTGAACTCTTCGTATTTTATGGGCTGCCAGCAGTATTCCCATCAAAAGAGAGAGAGAGAGAGAAAGAAACCATATTCTTTTTCTTCCCTGACCTGCTCCTGCAGGCAAAACATTCTGTTAATATTTTATAGTCAGATTTCCACATGTACAGTGCCAGGAAAGTAACTTAAATCTATTACTCTGAATCATCTGGAGGACACGCGCACACACACACACACACACACCTTATACCGTACCCACAGTTTGTCCTACCTCAATCTCTTTTCCCATATCCCACAGATGTATTGTTTAGTCAGTTCCTGTTGCAATTCCAAGAATACCATAAATTGGATGGTTTAAACAGCAAATACCCATTTCTCACAGTTCTAGAGGCTGGGAAGTTAACTCCAGTCATCAGCAGACTGTGCGCACGGAAAGGGCCTGCTTCCTGGTGCCTAGGCAGCTGTGTGCTCGAAGTATCCACCCACTGGAGAAGAGGAGAGGGATCTCTCTCTTGAGACCCTCAACCTCCTTGACCTAATTACTTCCCAAAGGCCCATTCTGAATGTGGTAATAGAGGGCATTATGTTTTAACAAATAAATTTTAGGCTAGGGGACTATCACAAACATTCAGTCTATAGCACTCATTGAGTCAGTATCTCCTTAGGCAGATTTGGCAGTCTCTGATTGTGTGAAAAGTCTGCAATATATTTCTAACTATATGCAAAGATTTGGGAATAGGTGACCTGGATAATGTTGCAATTTACCTTACACATGAAAGCATGATAGTTAAGTGACAATGCTGGAAGATTTCTTAAGATGATATGGACTGAGCAAAATATAATTTGAAATTTTCAGAATATTTTATCATTATTTCTGTCATAGTTGTAAGGAGAACTATAGTTGTACTATTCTTGACTTCGGAATGGATGGCCTATAACTCACAGATTTTCAGAAACCTAGAAGAAGACATAGTTTTATGTTATGTTACTCTCTGATTTTTGGGAGACCACAGAAAAGTCCTCAAGGGATTCATGTCACTGTTTAAATACTAACCTAGGGATATTGAAATGGGATTCCCAGGGACTGGCAAATTTTCAATTTTTGCGGTTGTTAGCAGTTGCAGATACAACCTCCCCTACTACCATGTCCCTGCCATTTTGCCACCAAAAAGCCTCTCAGCACGGCAGAGATGACGTTTTAGGAGTCCACAGGGGATGGAACAGATTCCTACTTCACAAATTACTTTTGCTTTTGGCAAGATATCATTTCACCAACCAGAAATGAAAAATGCGATTTTGAGACAACAGCACAGTAGTTACTCAAAAGAATATTTGCATAATTTTGTTTTCAATTTGCATAAAAAATGAAATGCAGACCAGCATGCAATTCTCAAAAGACCTCTAATCATTTCCTTGTTCAGCAACTCTTGCCAAGAACAGCCTATGTGTCCATAGCAAACTTAATTGTTTACTGGAACAGTGTTATGTATGAGTTCCACACCATGAGGAAATTATACAGACACTTTGATATTCATCATTTGGAGACTAGATGTGAAAGAGAATGTCCAACATAGTTATCCAGTATTAATATTTGGATGAATTGTTTAAAATATCAGAATCCATGAAAAGAAGGCCAAGTTATTATTCTGCTTGTGACATGAATTATTAAAACGGTGCTTAGCAAACCCTAACTCTATGTAATTCTACTCTAGTAGAATGATTATTAAAACTAACCCAGTGTTCATGGAATAATTAGTTTATGATTTTTTTTAAAAATTTTATGTTTATTTATTTTTGACAGAGAGACAGAGATAGCGTATGAGTAGGGAGAGGCCAGAGACAAAGAGGGAGACACAGAATCCACAAAGTAGGCTCCAGGCTCTGAGCTGTCAGCACAGAGCCCACGGCAGGGCCCCAACTCATGAACTCTGAGATCATGATCTGAACCCAAATCAGTCACTCAACTGACTAAGCCACCCAGGCACCCCTTTTTTTAAATTTGTTTTATAATTTTTAAAAGCTAACAAAAGTAAAAGTATTATAACAGCAGCAATATTGGAAATTCTCCTTTGCCAGGCTAACTGCTAGAGTTTTGCTAAGAATGACAAGAAAGACAGTATTCAATAGTATCCAAGTACTATACCACTAGGCAAATAAGAAATTGGGAGAATTTAGTAGTTCTCTTGGCATTGTGTTAGTAATGGTAGTAGACACCTAAAAGGAATTGAAAGCAGACCTATCTAGTCAAGAACAGTTAGAAAAACTTCCTATGATAAAGCATTATCTGGCTATCATATCACTAGGCAGACAGCACACCCATATAGTGCTCTGCAGGTAAGTCAACTCTCTGGAGGAACAAAAGGAAAAAGAAACTGATCTGTATCATTAGCTGGTTTGCAAATGCTGCCATTGTAGCTGATTCTGAGCTACCAGGGTGATGCCATTAAACACAGACTAGAGAACCAACTCTTCGGAGGAGGATGAGCCAGCTCCAAAGCATCTTTACAAAAGCAACATTTCAACCCATCTTATCCCAAAGACCTTATCCCAAAGTTTTCTTTATCTCTTAAGTTGGATCTGAAAAGAATTCATATGGTAGGAAGGATCTTAATGTTGCTTATAATATATCTATTTTGTTTAATATTTTAAGAAAAATGTCAACAATAAACTCTCATCATTAACATAGTTTTGCTAAAAAGATTTTGTGCAATAAATGATTTTACATACATCCTGAAAATCTAGAATTTAGGAATAAATGTTTTCAAATGGTCTCAAACCTTAGTGTAAGAAGTAAGATGATGATGGCTTAAGGGTATATGGTCAAACAACTAATCATGTCATTCATTACATATAACTATCTTCTGGCCTCTGCTGCCTCTAGAAGTCATATGATTGGATAATTCTTACTCACCAGCACTGCCTCTACTCTTATGGTAGCTTTTGTCACTTACCATTGCAGGTGTCTATGTACTGACATTTCTTGCCAGTGGGCGGGGGTATGTAATCTACTCCTTTGTACCTAGTGCCTGGTCCAGTACCTGGCACACAAGAAACGCTCAATTAAACTGTTAATATTTGGGGCACCTGGGTGGCTCAGTCAGCTAAGCATATGACTTTGGCTCAGGTCATGATATCATGGTTCATGAGTTCAAGCCCCCGTAGGGCTCTGCACTGACGGCATGGAGCCTGAAGCCTGCTTTGGATTCTCTCTCTCCTTCTCTCTCTCTGTCCTTCCCTCACTTCTGCTCTCTTTCTCTCCCTCTCTCAAAAGTCAATAAATAAACATTAAAAAATATTTCAAAGCTGTTAATATTTATTTCTTTTGTTAATGATCTAAATGAAAAGATAGAAAGGTTCTCAGAACACTTGTGCTGTTTATTCTTCTGAAATCAATGAACTCTAAAACACAACCTAAAATCAAAGCAAGATATTTCAATGATTTGCCACCACTAATTGAAGATAGTTAGAGATAGTGGGGAATTTATATTTATAATTTAAGAGGTAAAGTGTTACCAACCTACCAGAGGCCTTGGATTCTATACTAAAATATGTTTTTAAAGAGTGTTGTCACTGTTGGTGTTGACTATTAATGTTTAGAGACATTCCTCTTGTAAACTTCCAGTTATCATCATCATCATCAACATCATCATTGTCATTATTATCTGTACTCTGTTATGACAATAGTTTGGGCAGTAAACCATTATTTTTTATCTTAGACCCAATTATTATTTTTTATTAGGCAATTCTGGTCCAAGTAGATTAACTTTAAATAATTTTTACCTAATATAGTGTTGTTGAAGTTAAAAGTATAAAGAAGACTGTATGAGACACCATATAAATTTAAAAAGCCATTCTAGACACATTAAGATTTTAATAGTCAAAGCCTGCAAGGCCAAACATTGGCTCATAGATGTGACAGAAATGAGGTGACAGGATAAGAATAGTCAGATTTTGAAACTTAGAAACCTTGCCTTCAAAATCCTCAGAAAGTTATTTTGAAAAGCAAAGTACATCACAGAGAAGGGAATCCAAATATAAATGTAGTTTGATTTAGTTTGTAATATTAAACAGGAATTGGGATCATTACTACTTATTTTCCTATGATAAATTCTATGTTTTGCTTACAGAAAATAGAAGTAATTTATTTATTCTTACTCAATTAAAGAAGAACTATTTACTGTCCATGATGTGCGAATCATTGTATTACAAACCAAAACTTTTAAACTATTAATTATTTAGATTTAGTCATTGCTTACAAGAAACTCTTAGTCAAGTGAGAACTGAACAAAACGAGATGTGTGGTAGATGCCCTGAGAGTTGTGGATATATTATTCTACATGAACAAAAATCAAGAAATGATTATTTTAACTGCCTATCAAGAGCTGACAGGGCCAAGGGGAAATATATAGGATTCATACTTGAACTTGAGCAACATGTAAACATTTGCCAGGTACAAAAAACTGGGAGCAGGAGACATTCCAAGAGCATATGCCTGAAGTGAAATAAATATGCAGAAAGCCCAAGGGGCGCCTGGGTGGCTCAGTTGGTTAAGCCTCTGACTTCAGCTCAGGTCTTGATCTCACAGTTTGTGGGTTCAAGCCCCGTGGTGGGCTTTGGGCTGACAGCCAGCTCAGAGCCTGGAGCCTGCTTCAGATTCTGTAGCTCCTTTTCTCTCTCTGACCCTCCCCTGCTCATGTCTGTCTGTCTGTCTGTCTCTCTCTCTCTCTCTCAGAAATAAATAAAATGTTAAAAATTTTTTTAAAGAAAAAAAAAAAAAAAAGAAAGCTCAAGAACACCAGAACCTTGAATAAATAGCTTCATCTATTTTACAGAAGATCCAGTTTCAGAATTTTGTTTGGTTACTAAGGTAATTTCACGAGTATCTCAAAATCATTTAACTTGTCTTTTTATAGTCTCGAAGCAGTAAGACCATTATAAAGCCAGAACTCAAATACTTGTTTTTGAAAGTATTTTACAGTTTTTGTTATTAGTATACTCTTGTCACACCAGGATGTACAAATTGAGAGGAAAGTATTCCGTATCCAATCCCTCAGTGAGTACAAATGGTATCTGTTTAAACAAGAAATAATTTCAAGACAAATATTTGAACTTTTTTTTTTTGCCCTTTATGCTTTGGCTGTGGTTTATGTCTGATGGGGAAAATAAAAAGAAAAAGGAAAATTCTCCTTTCCAGACATTAGTGCATTTTTTGACTCCTGCTTCCAAGTTGAAATATTTGTCATGGAATCCTTGGGACTCAGTACTATCTAACGTGTGGGGCTTAGTAGGTCATCAATATTACTTATGAATAGATGCATGAATGACAAAAGCATTAATGAAAATCTAAACATATGCACATGTGGATTTTAACTGAAGTTCCTCACTGGAGAATCAATAGCCATTATCTGTTCTTCTCAGTCTTTGTTTCCACTAAAGAAAGCAATTAAAAAAAATAAAATAAATTTCCCGTCATAAAATCCGTACACTTAAAATAGCCCTACATTGGAATATTTTTTTTAATGTTTTTTTTATTTATTTCTAGGAGAGAGAGAGAGAGAGAGAGAGAGAGAGAGAGAGAGAGACAGCGTGAGCAGGGGGAGGGTCAGAGGGAGAGGGAGTCACAGACTGAAACAGGCTCCAAGCTCCGAGCCGGCAGTCAGCACAGAGCCCGACGCGGGGCTCGAACCCACGAACCGCGAGATCATGACCTAAGCGAAAGTCGGACGCTTAACCGACTAAGCCACCCAGGCGCCCCTACATTGGAATATTTTTAAGCCAAGAAATCATTTCATATGATAGCATTTATGTTTTTCCCAGATTTATTCAGATAGAATTGACATAGATCAAGTTTAAGGGCATACGACATGTGATTTGATACAAGTATGTATTGTGAAATGTTAAGTTAGTTAATATAAGGTTAGTTAACATATTCGTCGCCTCAAATAATTATCAATTTTTTTTGTGATGATAACATTTAAAATCTACTTTCTTAGCAACTTTCAAATACCTAAGACAGTACTGTTAATGAGAGTCACCATGCTGTAGATAGGATATTCAGAATTTAGCTCTTGTCTTTTCCAGAGTATCATACAGTTGGAATCAAACAGTATATAACATTTTCAGCTTGGCTGCTTTCACTTAGTAATACACATTTAAGATTCCTCCATGTCTTTTCGTGGTTTGACAGCTCATTTCTTTTTGGCACCGAGTAATATTCCATTGTTTGGATGTGCTACAGTTTATTTGTTTTCTACTTATGGGCATGTTGGTTCCTTACATATTTTGGCAATTATGAATAAAACTGCTTTCAACATCCATCTTTACGTTTTTGTGTGGGCAGAGTCTTCAATGAATGGTGTTTTCAAAATAATTTCATTTGATAATGTCATTAACAGACATTAAGCATTATTATTAACATTTTAAGTGCTTTAAATTTGAATAAGTATTAGTCTATTTGTTAAGGATTGAATCTTTTACCCCCCCTAACTAATGTTAACTGAATTACACTTTTACTTCATTAATTGCATATTTGAAAATATAAAAAAGTACATTTTAATGTGTGACGAGATTTTTCTTGCTTATCGAATCCAAGTCATCCATATCATAAATTTCTTCTTTTTAATGCTAATTCAATTAAGAATCCATCCTTCATTTTAGGATTTAGTATGTATGTAATAACACTTTTTAAGATTTTTTTTCCATTTCTAGGTCAAAAAGACCAACTACCCAAGCTTTTACTTCCTTCCTTCCCTAAAATCCACTGAAATGATAGAAAAAAATGTAAGATCCTAGAAAAACAAGGAAAATGCCTTTGGACGACAAGGATTGTTGAAAATTTTCTTAAAGATATAAAGCAGATGGGATTTAATTGAAAAAGAAACCCCACAGGGGTGAGCAACTGACAGCTCAATAGGGATTTCTGAAAAAAGAAAGTTTTCCAAATAGAACACCAGAAAACACCCCATGATCAGAAAAAGTCTAACTTGGGAGCCAGAGCAGTCCGTGGGGCAATTGGCAAGGTAATTAATTAAAGTGCTAGGAAACTGCTGGGCCAGAATACCGCTCTCAGGCACAAGCTAGTGAGCTCTAAATTTAATGGGATCGGCCTTAGAGAACTCCCAGGGTGGGCCTCAAGCCAGGAAGAGAAGCAGAGCAATGTCCTAGTCAACCTCCAGTTACCAAGTAACACTGAGTCTCTACAGATGGATCAATGAACTGAAATGAATTGTCTATACATAAAGATAAAAGTCTCAATAGAAATGTGAGAAATATATTTAGAATTTTGGATGAGAAAAATCCATCATAATCCTATGACAAATTTCAGGAATCCTAAAGGATAAACTGGCAGATTTGACCATATAATTAGTTTTACCTTCATCTTTACCAACTATATCATGAAAAAGATTGAAAAAAATGTAAGCACAGAGAACATACATACTCCACATGTGACATATAAAAATATGAACTTCCTAACATGCAAAACTGCATTAAACCAGTAAGAAAAAGACATCCCAAGAGAAAAATGCCATCTGAACAGATAAATTGCCAAATATTTTAGATTAATTAGCAAGGGTATTTTAAAAATTAGCCATGATCAGGGGAATGGAAATAAAAAATAATAATTAAATAGATTGGCAACTTGAAAATAATGTATAGTATACAAGTGTTGGAAAAGTTGTGAGGAAAATCATACTGTCGCTTACTCTTTCTTAAGTATAAATTCATATGAATTTTTAGAGCACAATTTGGTAGGATTTATCAAAATTTAGTATTTGGGTAGAAGATTAAAAAATCCATTTACTTCACTTTTTTCCCCACATAGGAAAAAATGTTTGTTTTTCCTCAAATTTTTTTAATTCCAGTTAGTTAACATATGGGCAGAAGACATAAATAGACATTTTTTTCCAGAAAAGACACACAGATGGCTAACAGACAAATGAAAAGATGCTCAACATCACTCATCATCAGGAAAATACAAAATAAAACTACAGTGTAACACCCATTTCCTCCTGCATCAGGAGCTGACCTTGGTCTCTGGAAGGAAAACACCTGATTCTGCTCCTGGAAAATTAGATTTCCTATTCCATTTCCTCTAAGTACATATGCTATTAGATGTGCCTTACATTAATCCTGTAAGTCTGAAAGCTTAGACAGACATTAAAGATCTCTGGCAGACATTATCAACTCATAAATAACATTTAAGTTCATTTAATGTAAATAAAAATACTTAGATATACACAGTAATATATTTGTTTAAGTGTGGAGATATGATAAATATTCAACAGTAACAGAAGGGGTGAATATATTTTGCTTCTCTACATTATGTAATATTGTATTAATAGAGTAACGTAGATTTGTATCACTGAAATGGAGAAAAAGCACTTAGCACTTATACATTTGGGTTTTTATGCCTTAGAAATGAAAACATATTCACACAAAAATCTGTGCACAAATAAGCATCGTAGATTTACTTGTAAAAGACCAAAACTGGAAGGAGCCCAGATGTCCTTCAATGGGTACCATGGTTCACATGTAGCACAATGTTGTACCATGGAACTATATTTAGCAATCAAAGGAACAATCTATTGATATATACAACCAGAATGTATCTCTAGATAATTATGCATAATGAAAAAAAATTCAGTCCCTTCATTTATATGACATTCTTGAAATGAAAGAATTACAGAGCAGAACAAATTGGTAGTTGCCAGGACTTTCCAGGAGAGAAAAAGGGGTAACTCTAATCATAAAAGGGTAAGATGAGGGATCTTTATGATAGAATTATTCCGTATCTTGACCATAGTAGATGTCACACAAGTCTACATATTTAATGATTTGCATAGAAATAAATGCATACACACCAAGACACACACAAATTAGTGCATGTAAAATTGGTGAAATCTGAATATGGTAGATAAATTGTATCAAAATCAATATTCTGGTTAAGGAACTGTACTATAGCCATGCAAGATGTTACCAATGATAGAAACCCAGTCAAGGGTGTAGATCTTTCTGTATTATATTTGACAACTGCCTATTAATTCTACCAATACCTAAAAATAAATAGTTTAAAACAACCAAACAAACCTGCAGTCTATCCCAGATATTCTAATTTATTTTGTCTATGGTGAGGCCAAAGGGATGTACATTTGTTTAAAAAGCTCTTCAGGAAAATCTCAAGGGAAGTAGTATTTCTAGCTACTATTGCTATGATTTAGACTGAACCTATGGCCGTGACATTGGCCTGAGTTTCATCTGAATATGCTTCTGTGGAATACTGTCTTGGACTATGTGGGTGTCCTTTCTGGATTCTACCATTGCAGTAGAATCCATTCATCTCTGCCTCCTTTGCTCCTCCCCAATCTCTGTCTCAGCTCAGTCTCTGCCTACAAGACTCAATGCAAGATATTGTTATGACATACATTGATTTCTATATTTATCTCTGTACTATTGTCAGTAATGTAAATTTTTTAATACTCCAATAATTTAGGAAAAAGACACCAACAAATATAATTTAACAAAAGATGACCTTAAACATATTTTAAAATCAGAATTTTAGAGATACCTGCAATAACTGATTGTGTTTATTTTCACTACTTTTATGTACTAAAACACTGGTTTAGTTTAGCCTCATTAGGAGGCATTTTATTTTGGAATGTGAATATAGCTTTATGTGCTTTTCAATTACTTTTTCTAAAACAAATTAGGTTGTTACTATATACACTGGCAAATACTGTTGGCAAAATAAAAATGCCAAATAAAAATGACAAAAGACAAGTCAAGTCTCTTTTGGAAGAGTAGAGTTGTAATGAAAATCTATACACAGAGCAAGAAAGAGGGAGAGAGAGAAACCTTTAGTTCACTTGTTTCAAACAAATCTTGATTAAGTAAAATTCCATGACAGCTAGCAAGGTTGAACAGTTCTACAGAGCCCATTGTAATCAAATCAGGCTTGAGTCATAAGTGAAAATGAATTCAGACTTCACCTCCTCCCTAAATGTTTTTCTAGGCAATAGACACTCTAAAATAAAGACCCTGTCAGAAGTAGCTGGCAAAAATCACAGATTAGAATTCTAAAATCCACACAGCTTCTTTGTCATGGTTACTTTTAACCCCAGTGCTTGGCTAGAGGCGTAACATGGAATGTTAGGAAGGATTCCCAGGGTCATTTTCTAACGACATGGCATTAAAATTGTTCTATGAACTGTGATAATCATCACTGTTGATAAGTGCCAGTATTTTTCTTAGATCACCCTCTTACAAACAGGCTTGTGGTGCATTTCCTGCAGCCTAGTATAGCTAAAGCCCTAAGTCATAAAGGATGCCTTGGGTCACTGTTTTATAATGCACTGTGGTATCCTTTCCCCTGGCTAAATGGTATTGTTATAATTATGATTGTTGCAATCCAGAATTTAATTCAAAGCACAGGAATTAAAGCCAGCCATGACAACCACATAGTGAGTGTTCCTTTTTCCCTGCCATGAGCATATAATTTAATGCTCTGCATTTAAAGCTTAGTCTAGTGCTTTTGTCATCTAATGGTAACAAATGAATTAATTATTGGAGTTACTAAAAGAGAAAAGTGTTTAAATGCTTCAGTGTTATAAGAATGAAAAGCAACTAAATCAAGTGTTGCCAATATTGGATTTTGCCAGGAGCATGGTCATTCCTTTTCAAAAACCAACATTTTCTCGTAATAGTTTGGGAAGATGGTCTTTCTCATTAAGATCTTCTCCCATTCAAGTGCTCAAATCCTCTTGTCAGAAGTTTCTGGTTATGATCTGGTTTATGGAATACTTCATTATTTCCCGTAGGCTAGAACAACCCTAGGCAATGGACCCACTCCACCTTCAGAAAGAATGTAGCTAAACACCTCCACTCAATATTATCTGAAGAGTCTAGCAGAATCTAGTTATTTCTAGATTTGGCCTCAAATGGAAGAATCAGGATTCTGCTTTTTCTCACACCTTAATAATCCCTATAAATGCCACATTCTTTCCCCTGTACCTTTACAGGGAGAAACATGAATCTCTAGAGAAAGAGGGTCTTGAAGAGTTCATTTCTCCTTGAGTCTAGCTTGAGATCTAGATGGTTTTAAAGAACTCTCTGGGGCCAAGGAGAAATGGATGGATTTTCAACATTTTCTGGCACTCTTTTTTCCTCACTTTTCTCCTTGTGAGACAGCATGTCAGTAGTAAATTTTAGGAGGGACAACTGGAGGCTTGAGTCCCACTGTCTCAGTAGAAGTTTGCCTCCCAAATAGAAAAAAAATTATCAGGAGAGCAGATAAAAGAAAGATTTTCCAGAAGTTAAAATTTGCTTCATTTTTGCAATATCTATCTATTTTCTCTAATGTCACCTAGCTGTAATCTGAAACTTTGGTATCTCTAAATATCGCCTTCGATACTTATGTACCATATCAATTCCTGGACTCCAGCCCCAAGAAGCTCTGATTCAGACTGGGGAAGTGCATAGGAAACTTAACCTAGGACTAAGAAAAGAGTTCTTAGACTTCATGCCAAAAAAGGATCCATAAAAGGAATGAGAATGATGAACAGGTGAAAGATGAATATGGATTTTAAATCATACTTTTAAATAGAATTCTAAGGTTTATGGGTAGGCTGATAAAAAAGATCATGAACATATTATTTAATCTATCTTCATCAGGATAGATGGATGACTAAGCAGACAACCAGGACAGCAACCCTGTTCAGAATGAAGGAATATAAATTTAAGACTGTATTTTTTGCCTTTCCTGGAGACCTAAGGAAAACTAAGATGGACTCAGAGTGGTTTGAAAAGAAGACAACCCTTTACTTTCCCTGCATGTGGTCATAGACTCAAATTGATTCCCAAACCACAGGCCCTCTGCCCCACATCTCAGGATATTTCCCACCCTTGCCAGGTGTATTGGAACTCTAAATAACAACTGAGCTTCTGCCTTAGCTCTTGTGCCTGAGTTCTTTTTGAAGTATCTACTTTAGCACCAACAGTTTTCTAGCACTGGTTCCTTCTCTAATTTTTGCTTGTCTCTCCCCATTATTTGTGAAATCATCTTGGGGTGATCCTGAGTGTTTCATTCCCTCCAAACTAACGGACTTGCTCTATCCTGCTTCTTCTGCATTTTGTTAAGCCTTCCCCAATTTATGTGCTGTTATCACTCTTCCTTTTTTAACCCTGTATTTGGATCCCCACAACACTTCCCCAAAAGACTAGTTTCTTTCTCTAGCAGCTTAGACCCAAGGTCTTCTCCCAGATGATGCTGGTCTGATTCTTTCAATACAGTCACTCACCATGTTTTGAAATAATATACTTTGTGAAAGAGAGCTTCTAAACTTGCCAGCACAATTGAAATGGATTATCTTAATCTTCCCTAATTCATTTATCTGGCCAAAACGTGGTAAACGCTCAATACCAGACACTTGTAAAAGGAAAAGTACCTTTTCATTGGGTATGGAAGAGAAATAGTAATTGGCAGGCATTTGTCACTTGTATTTTTCTAGTACTGGATTGAGAAGGATACAATAAAAGAAAAGGGGGAGGAGGCATTTTATCCTCCAGATTGATGTGGCTTAAAGAAATATCAGTGACCCAGCTGGATTTGTCTTTAATGTCTGGTAAAGACAAACAAGCTGGTTCAAGACTATGTCAGTACCTTAGTAGTTATCCCTAAGAGTAGCTGAAGTTCTTACAGAATTGTATCTTTTCTGAAAGAGTACAGCAAGATCTGTTTCTCCCGGGTCCATCTATGCCAAAGCAATAAGATCTGAAATTATTTTTCATTTCTTCATTTTATTTACCATGTTTTGGCCATATAAATTAGAGCCATTCAGAAAAAGAAAAAAATAATGTCTTTACTAGATCAAGTGTTTTATCTCCCTTGCAAAGACACCATTTAAAAAAAAATTAATGTTTGGGGCGCCTGGGTGGCTTAGTCGGTTAAACGACCGACTTTCGCTTAGGTCATGATCTCGCGGTTCGTGGGTTCGAGCCCCGCGTCGGGCTCTGTGCTGACTGCCAGCTCAGAGCCTGGAGCCTGTTTCAGTCTGTGACTCCCTCTCTCTCTGACTCTGCTCACGCTGTCTGTCTGTCTCTCTCCTAGAAATAAATAAAACATTTAAAAAAAATTAATGTTTTTATTTATTTGTGTGTGAGAGAGATAGAGACAGTGTGAGCAGGGGAGGGTCAGAGAGAGAGGGAGACATAGAATCTGAAGCAGGCTCCAGGCTCTGAGCTAGCTGTCAGCACAGAGCCCGATGTGGGGCTCGAACCCATGGACCGTGAGATCATGACCTGAGCCGAAGTCTGACTGAGCCACTCAGGAGCCCCAAGACACCATTTTTTAAACGCTATGATTATTTGGTGTGAAGTTGGGTTTGGATTTTCTTACAGATTTTCCAGTACCATTTTTTGAAAAGATTTTTCTTCCCTTATAAGAATGATTCCACTCCTTTGTTGAAAATCAATTGTTTGAATAAGTGAAAATGTTTCTGAATTCTTCTGTTCCACTGACCTGTCATACCTTATGCCAGTACTATGCCACACTGATTACTCTAGCTTAGTAAAAATTCCTGAAGAGAGCTTATATAAATCTTCCTAATTGTTTTTTTTTTCTTTTTCAGAATTTTAGGTCCTTTGTATTTCCATATAAATTTCAGAGTCAGCTTGACAAATTCTGAGAGAAAGAGAGAGAGAGATAGCAAGAGAGAGAGAGAGAATAAGAAACAATTTCCCGCTGAAATAATCCTGGGAATACACTAAAGTTATTAATTAATTAGGTGATAACTGACATATTTAAAACATTTTGCCTTCTTACACATAAAATTGTTTCATGTTATTTAATTTTCATTTTTAGGTGCTCTTTAGTTTCTCTGAGCAGGGATTTCAGATTTGAGATGTTACATGACTGTTATCAAATTTATTTCTAAGTATTTTTATATTTCTTTTCTCCTCAATAATTAGAATTACTGTAAAATATCACTTGCAGGTATTTGCCATTGTATATCAAACCGATTTTTAAAAAGTAGATTGTTCTCTGAGAACTTGCTCAATTTACTCTTAGTTCTAATAGTTATTTGTAAGATTACTTAAGATCTTCTGCATACAAAATGATGCCACACACCAACAGACACTTCCAATCTTTAATGTTTGAATTTCATTTTCTAGATGGTTTTTTCCAGGCCTACCAGCACAACACTTAATAGGAAAATAAGAATCAACACCTCTGCCTTGTTTTAATCTTAGGAGAAAAATAATCAACATTTCAAAATTTGGTATAATGTTAGATGTACATTATGCATAGATGCCCTTTCACAGATCAAAAAATCCTTATATTAGTATATTTCTGAAAATTTTAAACATGAATAGGTGTTGAAATTTGTCAATTACTTTTATTACATCTACTGAAAAGGTCTTTAGTCATTTCTCCATTACCCTTAAGAGGGTGCATTACATTGTTTTTTGATTGTTAAGCTAACATTGCATTCTTAGAATAAACTACTTAAATACATTATGTGAAAGGTTTTTGAATTTACATATGGGGAAAACATTGGTAGGTAATTTATTGTGAATTTTTTTTTCAGTTTCCTATTAGGATTATGCTGGCCTCATAAAATGAGTTGGGGAGTATTTAACCATCCTCCACCTTGGAAACACTACTGGAAGTCCGTCCTTACTTCTTAAATGTTTGACAAAATTCTACATTATACCCTCTGGATCTCAATTTTTCTTTCTAAAACATTTTTGGTAATGAACACAACTTCTTTAATTTAGTTTTCTCATTTATAAAATAGGGATAATAATAGTACCTCTTTGTAGGATTTTAAACAAAATTTGATATTTATAAAGATCCTACACTAAGGGATTAAGAAATGTCTGTTAAGCAAATAAAGCATCTGTTAACATTTTATGCTTTCCATTCCAGGTCTTTTACATATAAATAAAACTTATTAAAAAATTAAACATTATAGTACTATTTAACATAGTAATGGAAGTCTTAGCCTCAGCAATTAGACAACAAAAATCAATAAAAGGCACCCAAATAAGCAAGGAAAAAGTTAAACTCACTATTTGCAGATGACATGATACTCTATGTAGAAAACCCAGAAGACTCCACAAAAATATTACTAGAACTAATACATGAATTCAACAAAGTAAAAGGATATAAAATCAATGTGTAGAAATCTGTTGCATATTGATACACCAATAATGAAGAAATAGAAAAAGAAATCAAGGAATTGATCCTATTTATCAATCCAAAAACAAGATACCCAAGAATAAACCTAACTAAAGAAATAAAAGATCTGTACACTGAAAACTACAGAACACTTACGAAAGAAATTAAAGAGGACACAAAGAAATTGAAACGGAATCCATACTCACGGAATGGAAGAACAAACATTGTTGCAATGTCCAGACAGCCAAAAGCAATCTACACATTTAATGCAATCTCTATCAAAATACCAACAACACTTTTCACAAAGCTGTAATAAACAATCTTAAAATTTGTATGGAACCACAAAACACCATGAATAGCCAAAGCAGCCCTGAAAAATAGAAACAAAACAGGAGACATCACAATTCCAAAGTTCAAGCTATATTATATAGCTGTAATCATCAAGAGAGTATGGTACTAGTACAAAAAGAGACACATAGATCAATGGAGCAGAACAGAGAACCCAGAGTGGACCCATAAATGTATGGACAACTAATTTTCCACAAAGGAGGAAATAATATCCTATGGAAAAAAGGCAGTCTCTTCAACAAATGAGCTCAGGGAAACTGGGGGGTGTGTGTGACATGAATAAGAATGAATCTGGAACACTTTCTTATACACAATAAATTCAAAATGGATGAAAGACCTAAATGTGAGACAGGAAACCATCAAAATCCTAGAAGAAAACACGGGCAAAAACCTCTTTGACCTCAGCCACAACAACTTCTTAGTTGACATGTCTCCAGAGCAAGGACAACAAAAACAGATGTGAACTACTGAGACTTCGACAAGATAAATAACTTGGAAACAGTGAAGGAGACTATAAGCAAAGCCAAAGACAACTTCTAGAATGAGAAAAGATATTTACAAATGGCATATCAGATAAAGGGCTAGTATCCGAAATCTATAAAGAACTTATCCAACTCAATACTGAAAAAACAAACAACCCAGTTAAGAAATGGGCAGAAGACATGAATAGACATTTTCCAAAGATACCCAGATAGCTCTCAGACACATGAAAAGATGCTCAACGTCACTCATCATTAGGGAAATTCAAATCAAAATCACAATGAGATAGCACTTCGCACTTGTCAGAATGGCTAAAATTAACAACACAAGAAGCAAAAGGTATTGGAGAGAATGTGGAAAAGAGGAACACTTTTGCACTGTTAGGTGGAAATGCAAACTGGTGCCGCCACTCTGGAAGACAGTATGGAGGTTCCTCACAAAATTAGAAATGGAAATGCCCTATGATTTAGCAATTGCACTACTAGGCATTTATGCAAAGGGTACATAAATGCTGATTCGAAGGGGCACAGGTGACCCTATGTTTATAGCAGCGTTATCAACAATAGTCACACTATGGAGAAAGCCCAAAAGCCCATCAACTGACGAATGGATAAAGAAAATGTTGGTATATATATATATATATATATATATATATATATATATATATATTCCATTATATATATATATATATAATGGAATATTACTCAGTGATCATAAAGAATGAAATTTTGCCATTTACACAATGTGGATAGAACTAAGCAAAATTAGTCAGAGAAAGACAAATATCGTATGATTTCACTTATATATGGAAATAAGAAACAAAACACATGAGAATAGGGGAATGGAAGGAATAATAAGATGAAAATGGAGAGGGAGGCAAACTGTAAAAGATTTTTAAAGACAGAGAACAAATTGAGGGTTGCTGTAGGGGAGGTAGGTGGTGGGATGGGCAAAATGGCTAAGGGGAATTAAGGAGGACAACTTGCTGGGATGAGCCCTGGGTGTTGTATGTAAGTAATGAATCACTGGGTTTTACTCCTGAAACCAGTACTGCATTGTATGTTAACTAACTTGAATTTAAATAAATAAATTTTTTAAAATGGGCAGAGAACTTGAATATACATTTTTCCAAAGAAGACATACAGATTGCCAAAAGACACATATAAAATGGCTCAACATCACTAATTCTCAGGGAAATGCAAATCAAAACCACAAAATAACCTTATATCTATCAGGATGGCTAAAAACAAAAAGACAGGAGATAACAAATATCAGTGGGATGTAGAGCAAAAAAGCCTTATGTACTTTTGTTGGGAATGTAAATAGTTACAGTCCGTATACAAAACAGTTTAGAGGTTCCTCAAAAAATTAAAAAAATAGAAATACTATGTGAATTAAAACTCCAAAGGAAATGATAATACTAATTCAAAGGGATACATCCACCCTGATGTTTACTGCAGTATTTATATCAGCCAAGATATAGAAGCTACCTAAGTGTCCATCCATACACAAATGAATAAGGAAGACATGATACACACACAACACACACACACACACACACACACACACACACACACACACACACCATGATGGAATATTATGCAGCCATAAAAAGGATGAAATTGTGCTATTTGAGACATGTAAGGACCTGGATTATATTATGTTAAGTGAAATTAAACAGACTGAGATAGATAAATACCAGATGATTTTACTCATATGTGGAATCTAAAAACAAAACAAATGAATAAACAAAAAAGAAAAATCAAACCTGTAAATAAAGAGAACAAACTGATGGATGCCAGAAGGAAGAGTTGGGGATACAGGCATCCAGTTATGGAGTAAATCAGAAGGATAAAAGGCACAGCCTAGAGAATATAGTCACTGGTATTGTAATAACTCTGTATTGTGACAGATGGTAGCTACACTTGTGGTGAGCACAGAATAATGTCTAGACTTGTCCAATTATGGTGTTGTACACTTGAAACATAACATTGTGTGTCAAAAATTTTTTGATAACTTTGGCATAGTCACTTATTATTAATATGACACATAATATTTATTATTATTTCCTCTATTTTAGATAACATACTAAGACTCCTGGGTTATTTTGTCCAAATGTGCAAATGCACCTGAGAAGGAAATAATTATCTGAATTTTCCAGGAAGGGTAATATGTGAGTGACAGGGGCAATTATTACATAAAGCAAGGAAGGGTGAGCTGGAAAAGGGAGAAGTCTAATTGACTATTATATTCCTGGTTAGCCACCTAAATGGTAGGCAAATTCCAGCCCACCTTTACCATATTTAGAGCCCCTGTTTAGGGTTTTGACATGTACAACCATAAGCAGTGACCCAGACTGTATGTTTTCATTCTCTGAGCTTCTACTTTATGCCTGATTCTCTTTATTGGGATTCGGGTAGATAACCTAGGACAGAAAAGTAATGACTCTTTTATCCTTAATGATAATGGAAGCACATTTCTTGAGCCTTTTTTAACTTTAAAAAAGAAATTCAAGTGAATCTTTATGATCCCTGATCTCTGCCAAAAGAATCCTAGATTTTATTAGTTCAAAGTAGTGGAATTAAATTATGAAGCTAGCATGTCAGTTAGGAATATTCTCCAAGAAACTGACTAGCAGAGAAAACCTTTCTCTTCCATACTAATTACAAACAGATATTCTCCTCCTCACCCTTTCCTTTAGGTGCTGCTATAAATTCACTTGTTAAATATCAAGGCCCACACACAGATGTTTATGTTGCTCATCATGTTAAAAAACAACAACAACAACAAGTATTACTAGATGAAGTTTAAAAGTCTAAAAGTCTGCTAATATGTATTCTAGAGAAAATTTCACCATAGAGTACTCTTCATAACCTCTTCAAAGTTTTCATGTTCTGATAAAGATATACATGTGTTTACAGATGGATATAAAGATAATAGATGAGGGTGCTGGGTGTCTCAATCAGTTAAGTGTGTGACTTTGGCTCAGGTCATGATCTCATGGTTTGTGGATTTGAGCTCCACATCGGGCTCTGTGCTGACAGCTCAGGGCCTGGAGCTGCTTCAAATTCTCTGTCTCCCTTCCAGTCTTCTCCTCCCCTACTTGTGATGTCTCTCTCTCAAAAATAAATAAACATTAAAAATGTTTAAAATGTTAAAAAATGTTGACTGAGACGCAAAAAAGTTTGCCAGAAAAACATGTTCATATAATATAAAAGAAAAAGTGCATCACACCATGCTTTTGATGAGGTAGAAAAAATGACTGATAATGTATAAAGTAAGTGCATAATACTTTTGTAAACAAAAACTTTTATAAAATAGCATTGCTTGTAGGTTTAGAGAATAGATTTTAAATCCAAACTATATTTTTATCCCAGTTTTGACGCTTACCAGTTAGGTGATTCTGGGAAAATTCACTGACCCCTCTGTACCTAAGCTTTCTCATTTTGAAAAAGAGAGATAATAATCACACCCAAATGACAGGTTTTTATAAGGATTGAATGAGAAAATATATGTGACATTACAAAATTTTATGTAAATACTTGCTATGACAATCACAATCACAAACATGATAATTTTTTATTATTACTCTCAAACAAAATTGAACAGATTGCCATATCAAAGTAGTGGGGTAATTTTTATGCCATAGTTAAAAATAAATTCCATATGACAGAAGGAAAAATTAATTATAACATTTTTCAGTTAGAAATGACAGAAATCCAAGTCAACTTGAATAAGAAAATATGTTGGATATACTAATTTCAATGTCCTAGAAGACACAGTGAGTTAATGAGTTCAAAGATGTCTAAGTTCAAGAATCAAGTTATTAGTCTTTCCCTGAATCTTTCTCTTTCTCCTCCCCACCCCTGTCCTTAACTCTTCCTTCCTCTTGACTCTGCTTCTGACATTTTTCCTTCGTATCCTCGACATAGGTTTTCTATAGGCTTCAGACAGGAACCTAAAGCTTCATCCAAAAGAAAGAGATGCCCTTTTTGTGCTACTGTGCCACATGACTACCTTTTAACTAACAACTCTGTCTACCAAGAGGACAGTGGACTCCAATTGGACCAGACAAGCACTGTTCCCCGAAAGGAATGTAAACAAATATATGTTTACTACAGATGGCTGTGGTGATGTCATCGCCTTAAAAAAAAAAAAAAAAAAAGGAAAGCAAAGATGGAATTCACCTATTTGTCAGAGAGCAATATCTACCAGGAAGTGCATGGAGATTTTGGCTAGAGTTATAAATGAGTATTATCAGATTGCTTTACTTGTATCTGCTATAAAAGTGTACAACTTTGTTATTTTTTGGCATTCCATTTGGTTACTGTACTAGATTTGAATATTTTGTTTCTTTCATGCAGTTTTCTAATAACCTGGGGAGAATATATTAGCCAGGAGTATTAGATTTTAATTTTTTTAAAAAAATTAATATTTTTTATTTATTTCTGAGAGAGAGAGAGAGAGAACAGGGGAGGGTCAGAGAAAGGGGGAGACACAGAATCTGAAACAGGCTCCAGGCTCTGAGCTAGCTGTCAGCACAGAGCCCGCTGCAGGGCACAAACCCACGAACCCTGAGATTATGACCTGAGCTGAAGTTAGATCCTTAACTGAATGAGCCACCCAGGCGCCCCAGTTTTTTTAAGTTTTATTTTATTTATTTGAGAGAGAGAGACACCGCAAGTTGGGGAGGGGTAGAAAGAGAATCCCAAGCAGGCTCTGCCTTACCAATGCAGAGCCTCATGTGGGGCTCAAACTCACAAAACCATGAGATCATGACATGGGCCGAAACCAAGAGTCAGATGCTTAACCGATGGAACCACGCAGGAGCCCCAAGGAGTACTGTATTTTAATAAAAATATAGAGGATAAAAATGCATCAAAACATCTAGCAGCAAATATATCTATGTAAGATTTAGAGTACATTGTATTTTTAAAAAATGAACTAAACCATTAAAAATCTCAACCAATTAGTCCGACTGATGGATCACACCTGAGGCTAGTGTGAAAAAAGAGATGACTGAAGCACCCATGTAGAATTTTTGGTTTTTAGAAATTTGTCACTGGTGGAGGAGGAGCTAAGATGGTGGCATAGTAGGAGGATCCTAGGCTTGCCTCTTCCCTCAAATACAACTAGATACTTAGCAAATTGTTCTGAAGACTCAAGGAATCAATCTGAAGACCGAGCAAACAAATTGCACAACTAGAGAGAAAGAAGATGTCACATCAAGATTGGTAGAAAATGTGGAGATATGATTTGGGGGAGAAATGGATCATGTCTGCTGTGGAGGGAGCCATAACCTGGTTATGGACAAAGGTAGGAGAGAGTGAAGTGCAAAGGGATACACACAAGGACAACACTTCCCCAAAGCCAATGACTGGGAAGATGAGTGGGGCTAATTTTTTTGACTTCTTGTAACTATCAGGGCTCAGGGCTCAAAGACTGGACTTGTAGAGGTCTTACCTGGGATCGGGACCTGAGGGTGCTGCCCTGCTCCTAAAGATAAGGCATGCAAGTATCCCTGGGGCAGATGTCACAATCTCAGAATCACCTAAGGCCCTCAGAGAGAGACTACTTGCTCTTCTTGGAGCATATCTGTGAGAGGTGGCCTTCTCAGATGCCTCACCAGGGACAAAGGAGCCAGTATGTGCCATTTACCTCCCCTACTCTTCACCATAAGCACAAAGACACCTGCTGAGGGCAGCTAACGTGGACACTTGCTTCCTAGGCTGTTTTGTTCCAAATCCCACTCCCTTGTGCTCTGGCATGACTGCCTTTCTAGATCAAATCTGCATCCTTCCCAGAGTGGTGAGACCCTCTCCCAGAAGACCAGCACAGGCTCCCTGCCATAGCAAGTCCCTAAAGTTGATGTTTTAAAAGTCAGCAGGCTTGGCTGGGATACAGCCAAAAGTGCTGTGCACTCTTCCAAGCAGGGAAGCATCCTAGAGACAACATGAAAATAGTGATCTTAAAAGCACCTGGACACACAAGGGGAAGATTATTTGGTCACCTGGAAGTGTTTTCCTGAGGACAGCAAGCATGTAGACTCCTCTCCAGAGACAAAGGAGCTGACTGGTGTCACCATCCTTCAGCTTAAATCAACTTCAGTAAATGGCACAGTACCAACACTGACTACCTAACCTGCTTACATCAAGTCCCACCTCCCTGAACTCTGCTGATGCTGCTTTTCTCAGGTAAGAGTGCCTAAGGACCAGGCAGGTCCTTCCTCAGGCCCCTTCCTCAGAAGCCAGGCAAAAGCCCCTGCACAAAGGACATCTACCGACCATAGAGTTCTGCATGGCTTCAGGGCTAGTGGAAGTAGTATCAGGTTTCATTTAACAAGTGGACCAAAGCACACCTACTTAAAACTCGCCATACTCTGACCAAGGTCTAGACAATGCCCTATGCAGGCCAGGAGAGCCTCTGCAGACAAATGGCCTAAAGGACAGAGTAGACAAAACAGCAGAATGCACACAGAGATGTGGACACTGTATGACCTCTCCTTCATGAAGCCATTATTTTCAGGAACAGGAAACATAAAAGGTTTTTCTAACATAGAGAAGAAGACAGAGTTAGACAAAATGCCAAGCCAGAGAAAGTCATCCCAAAACAAAGAAAAAGAAAAGGTTGTAACCAGAGAATAAGTGAAACAGGTCTAAGTAATATGCCTGAAGGAAAATTTAAAGCGAAAATCATAAGGATACTCAATGGCCTTGAGAAAGCATGGAAGATATTAGGAAGACCCTGACCACAGATATAAAAAGGTCAAAAGACATCAGAAATGAAAAATGCCAAAACTGATATCTGCAACAGATTGGTTTTAATGACCACAAGAATGGTCTGCACAGATAAATAAGTGACATAGGAGATAGAATAATGGGACGTTATGAAGCTAAACAAAACAGACAGAGAATTATGGATCATGAGAATAGACTTAGGGAACACAGTGACTCAATCAAATATAATACATAACATTTGTATCATAGGAGTCCCTGATGAAGGAGAGAGAAAAAAGAGGTACAATACTGAGGCAATAACAGCTGAAATCTTCCCTCATCTGGGGAAGGAAATCAGTGTGCAAATCCAGAAGGAACAGAAAATTTGCATCAAAGTCAACAAAGCAGACCATCAAGACAGATCATCATTAAATTTGCAAAATATACTGATAAAGAAAAAATCCTAAAATCGGCAAGACAGAAGAAGTCCCTAACTTACAAGGAAACACCCATAAGGCTAGCTGCAGATCTTTCTACATAAGCCTGGCAAACCAGAAGGGAAGTCATGCTATATTCAACATGTTGAATGGGAAAAAAATCTGCAAACAAGAATATTCTATCAATCAAGGCGATCATCCAGAATGGAAAAGGAAATAAAGGCTTTCCCAGTCAAACAAAAACTAAAAGAATTCGTGACCACTAAACCAGTCCTGCAAGAAATATTAAAGGGGACTCTTTGCATGGAAAAAAAATTACATATGAATCAATAATTAGTTTGAATGTAAATCGACTAAACCTTCCAATCAAAAGACATAGAATGTCAGAATGGATTAAAAACAGAAAAAACAAAAACAAAAAAAACAAGAAAAAAACCCCACAAAGCCCAAATATGCTGACTTCTAGACACTCATTTTAGACCTAAAGTTACCTGCAGATTAACACTGAGAGAACGGAGAAACATTTATCACGCAAATGGAAGCAAAAAAAAAAAAAAAAAAAAAGCCAAGGTGTCAATACTTATATCAAACTAGATTTTAACAAAGACTGAAACAAGAGATAAAAAAGGGCATTAAAAAAACCCCAAAGCAAAGGAATCAAGAGCAAAAATAAACAATTGGGACCTCATCAAGATTAAAAGCTTCTGCATGGCAAAGGAAACAACCCACAAGACTAATAGGCAACCAAGGGAATGGGAAAAGATAGTTACAAACGACATATCAGATAAAGGGTTGATACCCAGAATCTATAAGGAACTCACCAAACTCCACACCCGAAAAACAAACAACCCAGTGAAGAAATGGGCAGAAGATATGAACAGACACGTCTCCAAAGAGGACATCCAGATGGCCAACAGACACATGAAACGATGCCCAGCATCCCTACTTATCAGGGAAATACAAATCAAAACGACACTGAGATACACCTCACACCAGTCAGAGTGGCTAAAATGAGCAAATCAGAGAACACAAGATGCTGGCAAGGATGTACAGCCCTTCTGGAAAACAGTGTGGAGGTTCCTCAAAAAAATAACAATAGAACTCCCCTATGACCCAGCAATAGCACTGCTAGGAATTTACCCAAGGGATATAGAAATGCTGAGGCATAGGAGCACATGTACCCCAATGTTCATAGCAGCACTCTCCACAATAGCTAAAACATGGAAAGAGCCTAAGTGTCCATCAACAGATGAATGGATCGAGAAGATGTGGTTTATCTATACCATGGAATACTACATGGCAATGAGAAACAATGAAATCTGGCCATGTGTAGCAACATGGATGGACCTTGAGGATGTTATGCTGAGTGAAATAAGTCAGCAGAGAAGGACAAATATCATATGTTTGCACGTATAGGAGGATTAGGAGGAACTTAACGGAGGAACAAGGGGGAGAAGAATGGGGGAATTGGTGGGGGAAAGGGAGAGAGGCAAACCATGAGAGACTCTTTTTTTTTCCCTAGGAGGGAGAGAGAGAGACAGCATGAGCAGGGGAGGGTCAGAGAGAGAGGGAGACACAGACTGAAACAGGCTCCAGGCTCTGAGCTGGCAGTCAGCATAGAGCCCGACACTGGGCTCGAACCCACGAACCGCGAGATCATGACCTAAGCGAAAGTCGGACGCTTAACCGACTAAACCACCCAGGTGCCCCAAACCATGAGAGACTCTTGAATGCTGACAAAAACTGAGGACTGGTGGATGTGGGGGGGAGGGGGATGGGCATGGAGGAGGGCACTCGTGGGGATGAGCACTGGGTGTTATGTGGAAACTAATTTGACAATAACTATTTGTAAAAAAAAAAGTGCATTATCAGAAAAAAAAAGACATTAAATCATAATAAAGGGGACTATCCAATATGAAGATCTAACAACTGTAAATATTTATACTGCCAAAACAGGAGCACCTAGATATATAAAACAATTCATAGCAAACGTAAAGGAACTCACCAATAACAATATAATAACAGTAGAGGACTTTAACACCTAACTTATATCAATGGAGACATAATCTAAACAGAAAATCAACAAGGAAACAATGACTTTGAATGACACACTGGACCAGATGAATTTAACAGATATATTCAAAACATTTTATTCTAAAACAACAGAATACGCACTTGGGGCACTTGGGACATTCTTCAGGATATATCACATACAAGGTCACAAATCAGGCCTAAAGTACAAACATATTGAAATCATAACATGCATCTTTTCCAAACACAGTGCTCTGAAACTTGCAATCAACCAGAAGATAGTATTTGGAAAGACCACAAATATATGGAGAATAAAAAGAATGCTACTAAAAAATAAATGGGTTAACCAGAAAGTTAAAAAAGAAATTAAAAAATACATGGAAACAAATGAAACTGAAAATACAACAGTCCAAAACCTTTGGGATGCAGCAAAAGTGGTCATAAGAGGAAAATGTATAGCAATAGAGGTTTACCTCAAAGAAAGAAAAATCTCAAGTAAACAACCTAACCTTATACCTAAAGGAGCTAGAAAAACAACAACAAATGGAACCTAAAGCCAGTAGAAGAAGAAAAGTAATAAAGATGAGAACAGAAATTACATAGAAACAAAACAAAACAAAACAAAACAGAACAGTAGGACAGATCAATGAAACCAGGAGCTGGTTCTTTGAAAAAAAGAAAAAAAAAAGGATAAAGAATAAAATGGACAAACCTCTAGCCAGACTTATCAAAAAGAAAAGATAAAGAACCAAAATAAATAAAATCACAAATGAGAGAGGAGAAATAACAACCAATACTTCAGAAATACAAAGAATTATTAGAGAACATTGTGAAAAATTATATGCCAACAAAATGACTAACCTGAAAGAAATGGATAAATTCCTAGAAACATATAAACTACAAAAATGTAAACAGGAAAATATAGAAAATGTGAACAGACTAATAACCAGCCAAGAAATGGGATCAGTAATCAAGAAACTCCCAGAAAGCAAAGTCCATGGCCAGGTGGCTTCACAGGGGAAATCTGGGTATTATGGAGAGCACCTGTTGTGATGAGCAGCATATGTGATAAGTAAGTGATGCTTCACTAAATTCTACCCTGGAAATCAATACTACACTATATGTTAACTAACTAGAAATAAAATAAAAACTTGAATCAATCATTCAATCCACCCATTCTAAAGATAAACAAAAATAAAGAAGAGTTATTACCAATTCTTAAACTATATCAAAAAATAGAAATAGAGGGAAATTTTCCAAATTCATTCTGAGGCCAGCATTAGCTTGATTCCAAAACCAGCAAAGACTTCACTAAAAAAGAGAACCAGAGGCCAATATCCTTTATGACCATGGATGCAAAAATTCTGAAAAAAATACTAGCAAATCAAACGAAGCAGTACATTAAAACAATCACTCACCATAATCAAGTGGGATTTATTCCTGGGTTGCAAGCTTGTACAATATTTGCAAATCAATCAATATGACATACCATATTAATAAAGAAAGGATAAGTACCATATGACCCTTTCAATAGATGCAGAAAAAGAATTTGACAAAACACAACATCCACTGATGATAAGAAACCCTCAATAAAGTAAGGATAAAGGAACTATACTTCAATATAATAAAGGCCAAATACAAAAAAACTACAGCTAAGATCATCCTCAATGGGGAAAAGGTAAGAGGTTTTCTTCTATGGTCAGGAACAAGACAAGGATAGTTCACGCTCACTATTATTTAACATAGTACTGGGAGCCCTAGATTCAGCAATTAGACAACAAAAAGAAATAAAAGGTATCCATATCACAAGGAAGAAGTTAAAATTTCACTATTTGCAGATTAATGGTGCTCTGTATCGAAAACCCAAAAGACTCCACCAACAAATTGTTAGAAATGATGCACAAATTCAGTAAAGTCACAGGATACAAAATCATATGTACAGAAATCTGTTGCATTTGTATACACCAATAATGAAGCAGCAGAAAGAGAAATCAAAGAATCAATTCCATTTATAATTGTACCAAAACTATAAAATAACTAGGAATAAACCTAACTAAAGAAGTAACAGATCTGTATTCTAAAAACTATAAGACACTGATGAAAGAAAGTGAAGAACGAGACAAAGAAATGGAAAAACATTCCATTCTCATGGATTAGAAAAACAAATATTGTTAAAATGTCTATACTACCAAAAGCAATCTACACATTTAATGTAATCCCTATCAAAATACCACCAGCATTTTCCACAGAGCTAGAACAAACAACCTTAAAATTTGTATGGAACCACAAAAGCCCGTGAATAGTCAAAGTTATCCTGTAAAAGAAAAGCAAAATTACAAAGCTGTATGGGAGTGGCACCAATATAGACACATAGAGTAATAAAACAGAACAGAAAACCAAGAAGTGAACCTGCGACTTTATACTCAATTCATCTTCAACAGAGCAGGAAAGAATATCCAACGGGAAAAAGACAGTCTCTTCAACAAACAGTTTTGAGAAAAAGTGGACATTAACATGAAGAATGAAACTGGATCACTTTCTTACACCATATACAAAACAAATTTAAAATGGATGAAAGACTTAAAGGTGACACAGGAAGCCATCAAAATCCTAGATGAGAACACAGGTAGCAGCAATATTTTTGATATTGGCCATATCAACTTCTTACTAGATGCATCTCCACTCTCTGGAGGCAAAGGAGACAGAAGCAAAAATAAACTATTGGAAAATAAAACAAAACAAAAAACCAATTGGGATTTCGTCAAAATAAAAAGCTTCTGCACAGTGAAGTAAACAGTTAACAAAGCTAAAAGTCAACCTTTGGAGTGGGAGAAGATATTTATACATGACATATCTGACAAATGGCTAGTATCCAATATCTATAAAGAACTTATCAAACTCAACACCTGAAAAACAAATAATCCAGTTGAGAAATGGGCAGAAGACAGGAATAGACATTTTTCCAAAGAAGACATACAGATGGGTAAGAGACACATGAAAACATGCTCAAGATAAGGGAAATCGTCATAAGGGAAAGACAAATCAAAATTATAATGATGTATCACCTTACTCTAGTCAGAATGGCTAAAATTAACAACATGGGAAATAACAGGTGTTAGTGAGGATACACAGAAAGGGGAAATGTCTCATTACACTGTTGGTGGGAATGTAAACTCATACAACCACTCTGGAAAACAGTAAGGAGTTTTCTCAAAAAGTTAAAAATAGCCTATACTCCAGCAATTGCAGTACTAGGTATTTATCAAAGGATACAAATATACTGATGCAAAGGGATACATGCTCTCAGATGTTTACCACAACATTATTAACAAAAGCTAAACTATAGAAAGAGCCCAAATGTCCACATATTGATGAATAAAGTAGATGTTGCACATATGTATACAATGCAATATAACTCAGACATAAATAACAAATGAAATCTTGCCATTTGCAATGACATGGATGTAGCTAGAGTGTATTATGCTAAGCCTAATACGTCAGTGAATGAAAGACACATATGCTATGATTTCACTCATATGTGGGATTTAAGAAACAAAACACATGCACGTGGGGGAACAAAAGGAAGTCAAACCAAGAGACAGACTCTTAACCATAGAGAACAAACTGAGGGTTACTGGAGGAGAGGTGGGTGTGTAATGAGTTAAATAGGTGATGGATATTAAGGACAACACTTTTTATGATGGGCACTGAGTGTTTTATGTAAGTGATGAATCACTAAATTCTACACCTGAAACTAATATTACACAGTACATTAACTAACTGGAGGAAAAGAAAAGAAATTTGTCACACGTAGAAGGTAAATGAATTCAATGTATATTATAAACAATGGGCATAAAATTACTAGAAAGTTGTCCAAAGGACTTTCCTCTTGGTCTTTTCCAGCTGGCTAGTAATCTCAAGATGAAACAGGTCACTTGACTCAATGACAAATGTATCTCCATTGTTTAGCCTGGGGTCAATTTTGAAGTTAGGCACACATTTATTAAATTAGGCACACATTTATTAAAATACTGGTGACTCCATTAGCTGTATGACTTTGGACACTAAGCTATCTAAACACTCTTTTGTCCATTCATGTAATGAGGATAATAATACACCCACATATGTGCTTGTAAAGTTGAAATGTGATTTCATCTTACCACAAAGACCGATTTCTTTGATCACCTCAATTCATGTAGCTTAGACTGTACACATGTGATCCATAAGGCCAAGGTATAATGTATTTTGAGACATGAAGACCTGATAAAACCTTAAAACACCCAATTGCTATCAGAAAATCAATTTATATTTTAAATAATCCCTTTCTATTTAACTTGCATAATGAATAATATATTTCTATTACCTAGCCAATGCAAACGAATGCAAAAAGGTTTTATTCCAACTGTGATTATAACAGGTGGTCTGAATTTTACCTCCTACATCCTTCTAAATTTAACTCATACTTCTCTAATGCCAACAGTAAAATCGCAGTATTTTTATTATATAAGCCTTAAAAAATTTTAAAACACAACAAACCATTTTGCCTATTCATAGGAAAATAAACTCTAAATATATTCCTCTTAGTGAATTTCCCTGGAAACAGCTAACATATAAAGACATTGATTTTCTCATGTTCTAATTTTATCATATCAACATGGATCCACTTACAAGTTTGCAAATACATCACTGAAGATTTTGTGAAATATTTCTGAAATGATAAAATAGACATTTTGAATCTATTTTTTCTTTGCCCTAAGAAACGTGTTATTAGCTAGTGATAATCATTTTTATGACACAATCCTGTCTTAAAATCATATATAAAATCAGTCAGTTAAAACTAATTTCACTAGTATAGGTAAGAGTAGACTAAGCAAAAGATTATCTTTAATAAATACTGAGAATTTAAAATTTTTCTTTACCTTTCAATGTGAAGATATTAATATTAGTTTTGTCTCTATGATGGAAAATGAGACAAAAGTAGGGGAGAAACAGTGACTATCAGGATGTGGAAAGAAGTATCTGGAGCCTTCAGTGAGTTTCTTATTGAGACTTTGGATCCTCTGTCCTTTCCCTACCCACATCCATGAAGTTCCCCCAGAAAAATACATGTACAGGATACAAGTTCAGACAAATGTATATACAGATTTGTATAAGTAGCTATAGATTGATTCAACTATAAACTGAGACTTTGGCCCCCAGACTCCATATAATCTCTAGGAAAACTGGACTAGACTTAAGCAAGGGTAAGCCGGACCACCTACTCTAAAAAAAAGGTAGCCCCAGGACAACTTGGTGCATGGAATTTCAAGAGAGGAGTATTAGAGAGACAGTGAAGTCCAAGAAGAGAAATTCTTTTAAAAAATGGAATACAAATAGACATTGCAAAAGGCCAATTCTTGACTCCTCTGTTTATTATATTAAAAATTTCTAATTTTTAGTAATTTGCCTAATATGTGGTACCAATGCATTACCTTGTACTGAATTGCTTCTAGCAACACTTCTTTTTCTTGAGGTTAAGTAGAGCCATTGTGAAAAACAGTGTGTAGTTTCCTCAAAAAATTAAAAATAGAAATAACATATGATTCAATTCCACTATTGGGTATCTAAACCAAGAAAACAAAAACACTAATTTGAGAAGATGTATGCACCCCTAAGTTCACTGCAGAATTATTTACAATAGCCAAGCTATGGGAGCAACCTAAGTGTCTATTGATAGATGAATGGATATGAATAGTGTGACATTCGTGTGCGCGTGTGAGGGTGCACGTGCGCGCGCACACACACACACGAATATTTTGCAGCCATAAAAAGGATGAAATCGCACCATTTGAAACAACAGAGATGGACCTAGAGGGTATTATGATGAATGAAATAAATTGAGACTGAGAAAGACAAATACTACATGATTATACTCATAAATGGAGTTTAAGAGACAAAAAATGAATAAGTGAACAAAAATCAAAATCATACCTATAAATACAGAGAACAAACTGATGGTTGCTAGGAGAGTTGAGTGGGGAAAATGGGTAGAGAGAGAGATAAAGGTTTCCAGTTATGGAACGAATAAGTCATGGGAATAAAGGGCACAGCATGAGAAATACAGTCAATGACACTGTAATAGCGACATAATGAGACAGACAGTAGCTACCCTTGTGAACACAGCATAATGTAAACACTTGTCAAATCACTAAGTTATATACCTGAAACTAATGTAACATTGTGTGCTAACTATATTCAAATTTTTAAGAAAAGAAGGAAAAAAGAGTTTGATCAACTCATAGTGAAGAATTCTGCTTCAATTTTTATTATTCTGTTAGGTCACTAAGGAGGATGTCAATGTTTAAAGAGTCAGCCAGGAGAAGAATACAAAATTCCTACTTTTAAAATCTGCAAATTCTCTTAGATATTCTAATGAATGTGTCTTTGATGTTTCCATTAAAACTTACTGAAATAGGTCAGGAAACGTTTTCTTCAATTTGTTTTGTTTCATTAGAAGATCACTTTCTATACCAGGCTAAGAAATCATCCCTCTTGTATCTTGTGTGTCAGATTATATTCATATACCATGTGGATACAATGAGAAGAATTCCTTGGTATCCCCACTAGATGTATAGCACTATGGAGAAATAAACATGTATTGTTTTAATTCACTGAGATTTCAAAATTGTTTGTTACTCTGCATAACACTACCCTATTCTGACTGAAACATAGAGTGATACAAAGAATACAAGGGTTGTGAAGTCCAATTGCACACAAGCTACCTTCTTCATTTTTCACTCCACATAAAATTTAACCATATTAATGGCTCTTAATAAAACCCTTGATCCTAAAAAGAAATAAAATTCTCAAAATACAAAAAGCATCAGCTTAAAGCATTTCTTTCTATTCTATTCAAATGTAATCAGAAAGATCTCATTAAAATAGTCAGCTGGAGTATAAGTTGTTTGTTAGTATTTAAAGGCAGGGGTTTGTTCATCTGGAATGAAGCTTTATAAGGATATCCAAAGTCAGTTTATTCAAACTGCAAATCTTTACTGTTCCAATCTTCCAAAGTTCTCTATAGACAAAAGGAAACATAAGAAAATCACAGCACAAGCTCAGTTCCATCAATTTTAGAAAGCACAAGCACATCCCAGAATCAATTTTGATTACTGTAGCATCTACTTGCTACAGACTTATTTGACTATTTATATAAGCTACAGACTTATTTGACTATTACAGAGTGTTTTCTAAGCTAAAATAGTATGTCCCTGAAACAATTATAATTACCATAATCCTTCTCTGCCTTTCAGCCTATCTTAGGAATGTATTGCCTTCAAAAGTATTAGGATTCCAGCCTTTTTTTTTTTCAAAAAATGGTGTGAAATGAGGGCAGCTATATATGCCCACACATTAATATTTTATTGGTCCCTGATCTTATAATTCCATATATAATTTAGGCTATACTGTCAAGGAACATTGTTATTCTCTTTTACTGATTATATTTTATAATATAAATATATTTATATTTTTTTAGCAAGGCAGTATTTTATTTTAGCAGGAAATGGGAAGACAGAAAAAAGAAGGAAAGTCCTCCTGACTTCAAGCCCTTACTGTATGTCAATCAAATCAAGCCATCTGTCCAAAGTTCATCCTTCTTCACAAGGATAGAAATTCTGTGATTCTATAATTTTCATAACTAGAAAGAGAAATAAAGATGGTGCTATTAAAGATTCTTCCTTATAGCATAGCACTTAATAATTTTGGTCATTTCATTTTTCTCTTTGACTTTATACACATATACAGGGTTATGAGGATATACACACAGATACACACATACACACACACGCATACAGCACATATACAGAGCATAGATGTGTGTTTTTGCCTACAAGTCCAGAATTCATTGCATAAACATAAAACACATCATATGCAACAATCATGTGGTTTTAATATCTCAGCAAGTCTGCAGATAGGTCACAGATATTTATTCCTACTAAACATCTCCACTCAATGCTGAAGAAATTGTAAGAATATTTAGGGAAAGGTAAAGGAAAACACCATCATATAATCTGGAGGAGCCAGTTCTATGCTGCCCAGAAGTGTCTTAGCAACACCAATTATAAAATCAGTAACTTCGTCATTGGAGTTTTTCATATTTTCTGCTAAGGTTAACCCAGAACTGAATGATTTTGAGAACTAGATCCATACCAGCCAGGAGCAACTGTTAAGGTAAAAGAAATATCTCACGTGGGGTTTTGACTATTAAATTGTGGCTGCCTATAACTTCCAAGCATCCTTATGCACATTCTACATGTAATGTTGGCCAATAAGCTTTTCACTGGTAAGAACAAACAAACAAAACAACAACAAAAAACACCTTCACAGTAAGAGAGACATTTTTCTGTCATACAAGATTTCACTCCCTAGACATACCCATCTGCATTCACATTCATTTCAACATACAAGTTGGTGGCAGGCTTGAGTCTGTCTTCAAGCTGAAGAAAGAATTAGTTGCCCAGTATTTCAAATGACCCACAAATACTAAATGAGTGAAGATAGTATTTGGCACTGTGTCCAAAGTTTGTCTCATTATAGCTATTCCCTTCTGGCCCACAGGAAGTTATAAGTACAGAATAAAGAAATACTAGTTCTTTTCAACAATTGCAATACTATGTATTTGTTCAAAAGACACAGGTGTGCTGTTTCAAAGGGGCATATGCACTCCAGGGTTTAAAGCAGCACTATTGACAATAGCCAAAGTATGGAAGAGCTCAAATGTCCATCGATGGATGAATGGATAAAGAATAGTGGTATATATTTATACAATGGAATGTTACTTGGCAATCAAAAAGAAGGAAATCTTGCCATTTGCAACTATGTGGATGGAACTAGAGGAGATTATGCTAAGCAAAATTAGTCAGTTAGAGAATACCATGTGACTTCACTCATATGAGGACTTTAAGAAACAAAACAGATGAACATAAAGAAAGGGAAGCAAAAATAATATAAAAACAGGGAGAGGTAGACTCTTAAATACGGAGAACAAACAGAGGGTTACTGGAGGGGTGGTGGAAGTGGGGATGGGCTAAATGGGTAAAAGGCATTAAGGAATCTACTCCTGAAATCATTGTTGTATTACATGCTAACTAACTTGGATGTAAATTTTAAAAATTAATGAAAAAAACATAACAAAACCAAAAGCCCACAATGAAAGATCACAACTCAAGCAACAGAATAGCTAAAATTAAAAAGATTGACAGTACAGGCTGAGAGTGGGGGAGGGGAAAAAGACTGACAATACAAAGAGTTGGTGAGAATGTGGAGCAACTGGAACTCTCCAATAATGTTTACAGGAATGTAAACTGAAATGACCTCTGTTGAAGATATGTTAGCAGACATTTTTAAAAATGTTTATTTACTTTTGAGAGAGATAAAGAGACAGAGTTAGAGCATGAGCAAGGTGGTGCAGAGAGTGAGGGAGAGATAATCCAAAACAGGCTCCAGGCTCTGAGCTGTCAGCACAGAGCCTGACATGGGGCTTGAACTCACAAACCATCAGATGATGATCTCATGATCATGAGCTGAAGTCAGATTCTTGACCAACTGAGCCACCCAGGTGCCTCAGGTTTTCTAAGAGAGTAAAATATAAACTTAACAACTAACTGAGGAATTCCACTCCTGCTAATATACCCAAAAGAAGTAAAACTGTATGCCAAAATCACTCTAAGTTAAAAAGCAATACACAAATGGAGAAATATTGTATGATTCCTTTTTTTTATTGAATTCCTGTAAGTACAAGCTAATCTGCAGTGACAGAAAGCAGATCAGGGGTTGTCTGATACAAGGTATGGTGGGAAAGGTTAACTGTATAGAGCCACAAGGAACTTTCTCAAGCAATGGAAATGTTCTGCATCTTAATTGTCATGGTAGTTACATGGGTATCACCTTTCAAAACTCTACTATATATTTAAAATTAGTGTAATTTATTAGATATAACTTAAATCAATAAAGTTGACAAAACGACAAAGAAAGAAAGAAGGAAAGAGAAAGAATGAAAAAAGGAAAGAGAAAGAAAAGAAAGAAAGAAAGAAAGAAAGAAAGAAAGAAAGAAAGAAAGAAAGAAAGAAAGAAAGAAAAGAAATACTAGTTCTTTACCTTTAGTTGACATTTTGACACCAAGCCTCTATAAGAAACATTATCTCTGGTGAAATGGGCTGGAGCCAGTTATGGTTAAAAATAGTGCTGAAACATTTTTAATATCAACAGATAGACTATAACTGATGATTTGTTGTTAAGATGTCAAAAACTTGTTTTAATCTTGACCATTTCCACCACCTTTCCCCTAAATAAAATGGTAGGACAGAAAACAAAATATCTGTTTTTTCAACTCAGGTCTAAATCCCTATATTTGATATCTGAAATAGTCATAAAGTAGCTTAATCATGATAGAGATGGTCAGATGAATCAGACAACCTAATTTAATCTAATTATTGGTGGAAAAAATTCTTGAATTGGAAGAATTGCACAGTTCTTCCAAAGACATTTCAGAGACAGAATCACTGTTAATATAAAGTAAGATCCACTGATAGAAATTTCGCTTGATTAAAAACATCTTCCCTCCAGAAAAAAAGTTTGATTTGTTGCCTCTCATATTATCACACCTGGTACTAGTTTTAAGTTGTTTAACCTTTCGAAAGCACATCTTTCTAAAAATTTTGAGTAAATTCTCACATCACTTTCACCTATTATGTAAGGCGGCACAAGAGTCACACCTATATACTGGAACATTCAGATAGTGTTCCAAACTAAATTATTTATTTATTTATTTCTAGGAAAGAGAGAGACAGCGTGAGCAGGGGAGGGTCAGAGAGAGAGGGAGTCACAGACTGAAACAGGCTCCAGGCTCCGAGCTGGCAGTCAGCACAGAGCCCGACACGGGGCTCAAACCCACGAACCGCGAGATCATGAGATAGTGTCCCAAACTAAATCTATACACACACATTTCCTTTCTAGTCATACAAAAAAGGATTCTTACTTTATGATATTGGATATATATTTCATGAGCAAATCCATTGAATGGAGGTTTCTATCAAAACTCCGGGTATGGAATTCTTTATTGCCCCATAATATTAAACCCAAGCCAAACTCTTTATTCATCAAAGTACATTAATTATTTTAAAGTACATTATTTTTCTATCAAAACATTAACTAATCAAAGTAGCTATAAGGTTATAATTAAACAGAGAAGATATGTTAAGTAATATAAGTAAATATTAACATGTATGTAAATGAAATAAACATACTGTTAATATTTCTTTTCTTTAAAATTCAAAATCATGATATCTTTTAAATGTTTTTACTTGATTTTATTCAATACCCACCCAGATCTTAAAATATGTTCTACAGCATCTAATTTTAAAAACCATAATTTCAAAATAGATACAGTTGATGTAGAATATGTGGGTATATTCATGTGTACACATGTGCAAGTATGTTTATAAAATGGATAAACATATATATATCTTTATTAAACTCTAAAATTAAGAAAAAATGGATCAAAGTGCTTTATGATTTGACTTACATAGAGTTTTTTTTTTTATTTTTTTAATTTTTTTTTTAATATTTTTTTAATTTGGGGCGCCTGGGTGGCTTAGTCGGTTAAGCGTCCTACTTTCGCTTAGGTCATGATCTTGCGGCCGTTCGTGGGTTTGAGCCCCGCGTCGGGCTCTGTGCTGACTGCCAGCTCAGAGCCTGGAGCCTGTTTCAGTCTGTGACTCCCTCTCTCTGACCCTCCCCTGCTCACGCCGTCTCTCTCTCTCTCTCTCTCTCTCCTAGAAATAAATAAAAACATTAAAAAATAAAAATAAATAAAATAAATAAATATTTTTTTAAATTTATTTCTAGGAGAGAGAGAGAGAGAGAGAGAGCGTGAGCAGGGGAGGGTCAGAGAGAGAGGAGACACAGACTCGAAACAGGCTCCAGGCTCTGAGCTGGCAGTCAGCACAGAGCCCGACGCGGGGCTCGAACCCACGAACCGCGAGATCATGACCTAAGCGAAAGTCGGACGCTTAACCGACTAAGCCACCCAGGCGCCCCTTACAGAGCGTCTTTAAATTTTTTTATTTTTTTGAGAGAGAGAACAAGCAGGGGAGGAGCAGAGAAAGGAGAGAGAGAATTCCAAGTAGGCTCCACACCGAGTCCCATGTGGGGCTCAATCCCACAGTCATGAGATCATGACCTGAGCTGAAATTAACAGTTGGTCGCTTAACTGACTGAATCACCCAGGTGCCCCAAGGTTTAAGCAATTTTTAAATAAATCAAACTGCACAGCCAATCAACAGAACTGATATTAACACAGATAATTTAGCATATTAACATGTGTCTCTGTTTCCCCATAAACATCACTTGCCAATTTCAGTGTCATGTTCTGTATTTTAAAATAAAATGGAGAGGTGCCTGGGTGGCTCGGTTGGTTGAGCATCTGACTTCAGCTCAGGTCGTGATCTCAGGGTTCATGCGTTTGAGCTCTGCTTTGGGCTCTGTGCTGACAGCTCAGAACCTGGTGCCTGCTTCAGATTCTATATTCCTTCTCTCTCTGCCTCTCTCCTGCTCATCCTCTCTTTCTCTCTCAAGAATAAATAAAACATTAAAAACATTTTTTTAAGATAAAATGGAGCTCTGATAATGATGGCTGAGTATGCAAGGGAGTTGGGTTGCAGTAATGGATAAAGAGATGGAATAATTTAAAAGGTAAAAGAAAACAGTTTAAAAATGTTGTAGCATTAAGTGAATATTTTTAGCATTGAATTACAAATTTAGAATCATAAAAATGACTTATTAAAGTTATAAAGTGATTTGGTAATATCTAACATCAAAAATATATGAACTTTAAGAAGTGTCTACGAAAAGGACCTTGTAAATCTACCTTGTAAAACTACCTAGTAAAATGAGGGTACTGTATTAATCATGTTTTGTTCCTTTCTATATTTTATCTTGCTTTGACAACTGGAGGACCTTGTTGGCCAGGTCAAGTCTGTCCCTCTGAGAGCCAGGTAATTCCTAGAAATAGCAAACAACTCCATGGTAAGCATGACTTTCATATGTAATCTAACAGAGCCAAAGTCCATATTCCCAAACACCAACTTTATCTAATTCTCATGCACCAATCCAGTTTTCCCAACCTAAGTCATCTCAGAGCTAAGTGGACTAGGCCCATAGCCCAGAGCCCACTAGAATTGTTCAAACTATTTAATCCTAAACTTTCTCAAACTTGCCTACTCTGCCTTGGTCATTCCTTCCCATGGAAACCACAATAGACGTTCTGGTCCATACATTGACTTCACTTCTCCTGCCTTCTGACCCACCCCAGTGCTTCTACATGTGGCCCTGTCTGGCATGGGGAGCACTCTTCACTTAGCCACTGTGAGTGATAAAACTTGCAATGGCATTGATCTCACTATGTCATCACTCAGTCACCTCTATAAATTAAATCTTAATTACAATCAAAAGAGGCAGTAATGCCAATGGTACATTATAGAAGAAATGTAATTTATTGTTGAGTTCTCTCTACTTTGGTCACAATTTTAGTAATATGTCCTAATACAAAATATATAATTTGCTAATGCACATCTGTTCCTCGATCTCTGGGCTGTTCTTTTTTCTTTCCGCCAAGCTGTTATTTGCTGTACCTATCCTTTCTCTCCCCCTTGCCTATCAATTACATTTACTCCATATGCTTGCTATTCTTTGCCATTTCTCTTACATTCTCTTTTCTACTTTCTAATTTACTCAAAATTCATATCATTATTTACCTATGTGAATCCACCTATTTGAAGGCTCTAATTTTATAAAGGCAAAGTCAAACTAAAATTGTATTGAGCTTATTTCTTGTCCTATAAGAAATCAAAGTTCAGAATGTATGTTAATTCTCCAGTGGATTAAAGGAAATTATATGTTAAGAACACAGCAATTTCATTCAACTGGACACCAACTGTCTACCTTATTCTTACTGAACTAGTCTCTGATAGGACAGTATTATAAAGGTAAGAAATCCCATACCAGGACATAGTTTATAAATCAGATACCCTTTAGATACTATAAAACCAAATATTTTGTGTATCTTCTATTCACCAAACAAAACTTGAAAGGAATAATGGCAAGTCACAATTAATATATGTGATTTTTTGAAATTTCTCAATATACATAAATAAAAATATCTAGCTCAGAGAAAACAACCGAGCTAGCTTATAAAAGTGGTTATTAATAAAATGCCAAGAGGTTCATTTATTTGGTGTTCAGCAATCTATTAATTGGGAGTTTATCAAAAGAGCTTTAGAATTAATAATGATAACAAGTATAAAACATTCCAGAAGTCTTTCTGACCTGTCAAAGTGATTATATTATTTTCTTGAAAAATAACAAATATTTGAGAAATATTTACAATGACCTGTTTCAGTCTAAATATTTTATTATTTATTCATATATATTTTCTAAACTGTATTTATATCCCTCTCTGCCATCTTCTATAGGTCACATTGAAAAATAAATACACCTTTTCTTGATAATACATTGTCAGCAGGATGAGAATCAATGATTCAGTTCTTCTATAAATATATTTTTAAAAAATCATGTGATAAGATAAATGCTATGCTTACTACTCTTATCCCAGGTTTTTTTCTTATCTTTGGAAAATCATTTTCTGCTTTATTAGATATATCCATTTGTTGAGCTTTTTGACATGTATTATTAGGAATCTCCATGTGACTGGCTAAGCTTAAAAGAGAATCCACTGGTTTATGGAATTCAAAGAAGGTTTTAAGGACCTTTCTTCTTAAGGAAGAGAATAATGCAATGAGGTCTCATGAGTAATTGGAGTCAGTCATTCCTACTTGGAAGTTCTATCTTGTCTCTTCTACTCTTCACATATTGGCTTTATTCTTTCTTACCACAATAAACATACCATGAATCTATGATGGGACTCAAAGACACCGACATCTCCACAATTTTATGTCTCCTGATTTTAGTCAAGATATGGATATTCTCCTGGTATTCTTTCATTCACAGTCTTAGAATTCTGAGGACAGGAACATATTAATATTGCCCAAGTTACCTCCTATGAAATATTTGCTGTGATCAGTGGACACCATAAAAACATTGCAGCTTTCACTGTGGGGAAGGGGAACTTATATCTGAGAGGAGAAAGAATTTTTTTAGGGGAAAAATTGTGCTGGGGATATAATCAATTGATCTGTATACACTTTAGGGGAAAAAGAAGCTATTTTTTAAAAACCGATTAGCAAAAGGACTGTAACTCTTTACCAGCTTGCAAACTCCTCTTATCTTATATACCACTCACTCTATGAATTAGATCAGCTTGCATTGCACACAAGTAATGCCCAAATCCTCTCTGTCAAACTCCTTTCCAGTTATTTGATTTTCAAAACTAACAGATTAAAAAAAAAGCCACAATGAAGATGAAGCATGTGTTTGTTTTATATACACTTTATTTAACCATTCAAAGACTTAAAAGGAGGAGCACATCTTTCATTTCCTCTTTTCCATTTTTAACTCAAACTAGACCTTGACCCAGGGAATGCAGGGCATTGGTAAAAAGCAAAGAGAAAAAAGGCATACTTGTGTTTGGCTTTTGCATTCCTCAACGTAAAGATTCGGGTAATTTAAGAGGTTTTCAGGCATATTTTGACTTTAAGGAGTTGAGCCTTATAAATCAACTTTAGCACTACTCCCTATCTATTCGGACACAACTTCTAACTGTTTATCTTAGTTAGATCAGTGAACAGTACTGCTAAGTAAAACTTTCTAGATGTTGGATTAGAGCTCCTGTCTTTTAGTTTTCACTGGTGGTTTGAATGCTGTAAGAAATTGAAGCAGTGACCAAAACATTCAAGTATATGTTCCAAGAAAGGCTAGTAGGCTGGACCCTAAGAGGAGCGCCCAGCTTTAGGAAGCCAATTTGACTGCTGAAAACAGAACTGAGGAAAAGAAGGTCTTGAGTAGACAGACAGAAAATGAGTAGAAAAGAAAAAAAATATTTGCAAATGAGATTCATTTTCAGTGTCGGATTCTTACCAATAGGATTAGCAATTCCTCTTTCCTTAAGAGGTGAGAAATAAGAGTATGGAAGAAATAGACTTAGCCCATATAGACCAAACAAAACCTTAACTCTGCCTTGAAACTCTGCCCCTCTCCATCATTCATTTACAGTCTCCCTTATCATTTGCTGCACTGTGTCAGTATCACCATCACAGCATGTTGCCACTGTCTGTTTTGATCAGTGGTCTTGACTTTTTCCCCCTCCACTACCTTGACATTCCTAAAGTGAGGAGACATCTGCTTACAAGTTTTCAATTTGGGTTTTCAATTCACCATAGTCTTGCTGCAAGCATGCTCCCAGATACTGAAGAAATCAAAAGCCGGGTGGGGATTTATTCTGAACATATTTATCAGAGATGAGAAAATACCTATCATTAATACTTAAATATCTTTGAATGTCTTATTATAATTTCTTTTCATTTCTCAATTCTCAGAATCAAGTAGACTGACAGAAACAAGAGACAGCAATTTTGCAGAAAATGTGAGAATAACACACTGAGAAGGTTATACAGAGCTGCTAACTAAGCACTTTGCCTGTTTTTACTTGGTGCATGGAGATATTAACCAGAGAGATTCTTGGAATGAATCTGTTTTATTGCAAGCTTGATTACCTACACATCCCTAAATTATTCCATCATACAAATGACAGCTTATACTTAATGAAAGAGGCCATTTATTTAACTGCTGATTATTTTTGACCAATCCTTTTAACCTACTCCCCCATGAAAAAGAAAATAGGAAAATATACTTTCACATATTCAAAAGTATGCATTTGCACTTTTTATAGAAGAAAAGGTGGGATGTATATGGCATGTCTCCCATATCCACATTAGGCCTAGAAATTAAGACAGAGAAGTAATTATAAAAAATGTTTTCTCATGGATATAAATGCTGCCCCAGGGACCACCAAGAGTGCAGAGAGAGTGGCAGCCAGACATATAAAGCTGTGTGATCTCAGTCCCAGTGTTGGTTTCCCTATTGCACTATATACACCACTGACCTGTGACAACACACCCATTGTTGGTATTTAGCCAAAATACCCAGAAGTTATTCTTTAAGAACTAATACAAGCATATTTTCGGGCAATATAATAAGTTTTATTTCTTCCTGTAATTTTAAGGTTTCTTTATTCATCCTTTTCTAAGCTTGGTGGAAAAAGATTTTAGATATGACTTTAATATTGATAATATTGATAAACTGTCTAACTGATAAATCTAATCCTGGGCATCTCCCTTGTTTTATTAGTACACAGAAATTGTTGCAGATAGTGGTATAGATTCATTGTTTTCTGTCATATTTTCTAAAGAAATGAGGTATGTGTTCTTATATTAGTAATATGTCATCTATAAAAATGAAGATATTTCCCTTTTTTGCACCAAGTCTTCAAACTTCAGCCTGTATTTTGTACTTACAGTGTGCCAAAATTCAGATGAGCCATATTGCAAGGACTCAGGCACCGCATATGGCTAGTGGTTACCATACTGGACAGCACAGTTTATGGAGTTATAGAAGTCTGTTAAAAGAATCCATTGTGGAATTAAATACAGAATTGTAGTGTCCCATAAATTATCCTTGACCCTTAGGAACATAAATTTATCACTTAGCTGTAAGATTTGGATTTTTTTGTGTGTATTCACCTAAGTAAGCTACATTATGGACAGGTTTAATTAAATAATAATTAGTACAAGTAAACTGCCACCTAATAAATGCTTTCTAATGTCAACCTGAAGCATGGTACTTGGATACCAGTGCCAATTACTTTGCATCAGGATGCTTTCTAATTAGATCAGTTTGATAAACTAACATCCTGTCCCTTATCTTTCTATCCACAGTTATTCATTTGACCCAAAAACAAGACTCATTTTTTGTAAATCCAAATTTCATTTTCTTAGCACTCCTGAACAATAAATGCCTGCCATTCCCTAGAGCAAAGTCTCTGGGTAAAAGTGATTATTGGTTAAGTTGTCTTTTCAGAACCCACAGCTCATCCATTCTCATCAAAGCAGCCTGAGCAAAGTCATTTTTCCCTAGCAGCAGATTCAAGCTGGTCCAATGCACAGACTAAGCCAACAGTTGCTCACTGCATGATTTTGAGAAATCCAAAAAAGTCCTCACTAGGTCCTAACTAGTTCTTTTGTTCTTGAAAAACTGTCTCTGATATTTACTACATTAGAGTTTTCTTCCAGGGTTGCCTGTGTGGCTCAGTTGGTTAAACTCTAATTGCAGCCCAGTTCATGATCTTGCTGTTCCCAAGTTTGAACCCCATGTTGGGTCTGTACTGAGTGCTGGGAGTCTGGAGTCTGTTTCAGATTCTATGTCTTCCTCTCTTTCTCTGGCCATCCCCCACTCATTCTCTTTCCCTTTCTTTCTCCCACCCACCCCCCGCCATCTCTCAAAAATAAACATTAAAAAAAAGAAGAAAAATTTTCTTCTAGAGCTACACTTCGCTGAAAAGGCAAATATGGGATAACACATTCAACTCACTGGTATTCAATAAACCAGACAAGGAGTGATGGAGAGCAATTCATTTTAGATTGAGGGAGGAAATTAAGAAGTATGCTGGCTCTCAAGAACCACCACCATGAGGAAAGTGAGAGAGAGAGTCTGGAGAGCACTAGTGACCTGGGAAAGATGTGGAGACACTAAGGAGGGTGATAAAAAAGGAAATACATGAAGGAATAGCACTATTTTAGTATCTTTCTTTTTTTGTGTGTGGGGGGAGAGAGCATTGGGTAGAGAGAGAGAGAAGGAGGGAGAATATTAAGCAGGCTCCACACCCAACATGGCACTCACAGTGGGGTTCAATCCCATGACCATGAGATCATGACCTGAGCCATAGTAAGAGTCAGACACTTAATTGACTAACCCACCCAGGTGCCCCAGGAATAGCACTATTTTATAATTATGTCTTGAGCTGTATTTTTCTAATAGATCTGAGATTAGGGATGTTTTGAAAGTATTTGATTTGCTTATTCACTAGGAACATTTGTGCTACCTTATAAACTAAATTCTGGTAAGCTACATTCTGGTATTTTTAAGAAGGAATAGATTAAAGAATAAGGGAAATTTTGCTTAATATAGAAAAAAGCAAAATAACTAAATCTACTTGAGTTTGGTATTAATTTGGTAATGGAGTAACCAAGTAATTCACTGCATAGAAAAAATTGGCATTTTTTTTCTTCTGAGACTTTTGCAGAAAATGTTCCATCCCCTTTTCTATTATTTTTTCAATGAGATATTAAATGCTTACTTTGGGAAAATGTTCTAAAAATCCCCTCTGAAGGTATAATTTCAATGTATCAGAACTGTAATTTGTGCCGAAGAACTAAGTGATAGGGTCCATTGTGGGATTTTAAATACATCCTTAATGGTTTCTAAATCCTTTTGTGAACTACATTAGTGTGAAATGTTATTTATTTTACCAAATAGAGCCATTACTCACTATAGGAAATGCACAATCCTATCTCTGTTGAGAACTGGAAAGAGCTTCTAGGGTAAGGAACAGAACAGAGCTGGTATTTATGAAGGCAGATAACAAGACAAACCGAATGAGTTTGACTCCCTCTTTCATGCCTAAGTTCACAAAATAGAACCCATGGAATTAGTTATCCAAATTCCTTCTCACATTGTGTGACTCTCCAATGAACTTCCTTCTTCAGAAGCTCCACAGCTGCTCAAACAAATGAATTCCACAGTGAAGGGTTTTTGAGCAAAGTGCAGAACTACAACCTAGGTTGCTACGGATTCCTGTCCTTTTAATTTACACATGAGAAAGCATCACCCTGAGGGCTGAGCTGTGGGCTATGATAGTACGCTCTGCATGCTGAAAGCGCTGCTCAGCTCAGAGCATCTTTATGAGGTAAGGGCATAGTAAGACTTAATTTTGCTTCTAGAAGGGGGTCTTATAGGTATGGATATGGCAGAACAACAGAAAGTAAAATCTGCACCAAGTAAACTGATGCAGTATTTAGAACTCAGGCTCGGAAATCCGATAGGTTCCAATTTCAATTTGGCTACTTGCTAACTGGGTCTGAGCAAACATTCATTGTTCCATGGCTGTTTCGTGTATTAATGCATCACAGCTTTTGAAAGAGCTATTATTATCCATGTGAATGGTGAATAAACAGGCATGGAGAATGTAACTCTCTCACACGCAGGAAATGAAGAGCCTGGTTTAAATGTGAGACCATAATTAATTTCAGAGTCTGGGCTTTCAACAAACATGGGGCAGAGCCAACAGAGACTGCTTACCCTTCTTTCAGCTAATCAACCTTTCTTTTCTCTTTGATCACCTGTAAAATGGAGATAAATACAGGACCTACCTCATGGGGTTAAATGAAATCATGAACATAGTGAATTTAGCACTTGAACCCCAGTAAATACTCAATAAATGTAGTTTTACCAAAGGCATGCTTTTCTCCCAGCCTCTAGAGAACAATTTATCTCTAAATGTTAATTAGTGAAGACCGCTAAATCTACTTATTGGCTCAGACTTTTACAACATCTCACCTTAACAGTTGATAAATGTCGCAAGCAGGTGTCATCTAATATTGCAACTGTCAACTGTTAAGATTGCATCTGTGGTGGTGAAAATGTCAACATGATACATGGAATAATTAATAATGCAGCAAAGAATAAATTGTTCAGAAGCATGAACCAAAGCCCCTGATGTGTGGAATGGTTGCCTATACTTATTTAGTTCATCTGATTCATTTAAAGGGTAAGATCCATTCAAGGCAACCTAGTTCTTATCCCAGGTGGCAATCCTGAAATATGCTCATGCAAGTCAACACTCTTTTGAGTGCCTTCTAGTGAGGGGGCAGAGGGGCTGTATGGTTGGTATGTGCACCTGCTATTTTGCATTCAGCAAACACGCGATATGGAGTAGCAAAAAGAAGTTGTTTGAATAATCACTGTGAGAAATCATTTTTGACATAAATCCCAAGGAGTATTTAGTAAATGATACTGGGTTTTAAGCTGGATTTTTCTATTATAAATGATTGGGGGGGGGGGAACTTACTCAAGACCTAGAAATCATATGTTTAGATAAGGCAACCAAAGAACATGTATAGATATGAGGAATATGACAACTATTTAAGACAATCCATTTCAAAATTTAAGTTATCTTAGACTTAAACAGTGATATAGTTTTGATATGCCTTTCCATTATTTAGGGTCTCAGAGTGATTGAGAGCACTGACTCTGGAGTTTGATGACCTGGTCTTGAACTTCGGCTGGGCCATTGACTGGATGTTTGACTTTAGGGAAATTACATAAATTGTCTTCACTCCTATGTCCTCAACTACAAATGAGAATAATACTAGTATCTACTTTTAGGTTTTTATGAAGACGCAAGAATTAGTAAGTGAAAAAGGAATTCTGAAAACACTTAGAATATCTGGCTCCATTGTTTGTTTAAAGAAATGTGTTCAATAGCTTTTATTTTACTACTTAAAAGAAGTTTATGAGTGGGTAGTGAATTTCCTACAGGTGCATTAATACATTGAGAAAATATGTTAACTATTTAAGGTCGCTAGGGTGCTATTTACTTTGAAAGTATTATTTCCATAATTTACTAAATAGCTTCATCAAAACGCCTCATATAGCATTAGAAAAAACTTGCCAAGGGGAATTTGAAGAACAGATTACAACAGTAATCAAATTGAGAAAGATCTAAACAAAAGCAGTGTAATAGTTTAACCTATTATTCTTTCTCAATAAATCAAGAAGCAATGTAAATATTCATACTGAGAGATTTAGCAAAGATAATGTGCTTGTGTAGGATATGACTGTCATTGAGTAAGGATATAATTACAAATTAGGGAATTACTATCTAGTCAGCAGTCTTGAGAACACAATTCATTATGCTTTGAAAGGAAAGATAAATAGAATTTAGGTTAACAGCATAATGTTGCCACTAAAGAAAATTCTTATCAAGCAAAGAAAACATTATTATATTCTTTTGTTATATAGCTGATTTTGTTCTGAGGCACTGCATTTGGCAAAATGACTTTGGGGAGAAAGAATATCTTAAAAGATATGAATTCTAGTTACAAACATAACAATTTTCTATTTAATTGTTCTGCCTGTAATTGACCTAGAAAGAACAGCAAAGGTAGTTATTTTCATTCTAAAGATCACATACCACAATGATAATAACTAGGGCAGAAACCAATTATTTTCACATATTAACCAGGAAAAAACAGGGAGTAATAATGTTGAAATGCATTAGTCACAATATATCATAACTCCAACTTTGCAAGGAATGATTGCTCAATAACGGGCTTGAGGATTTCCATAAACTAAAATTCTGTGACTACATTAGCATGTTCCATTAGTAACAGTTTTTGAAACATAAATTTTATGACCTATCTGATATTGAAAAATCCTTGAAATGTGTTTAACGATAGATTCCACAAAGAAAATAATAAGAATATATCAATTCATTATTACAAATATAAACTGTAGGCCTCTAAACAAGTTTGAATATGAAATTTTTCACTAAGCTTCCTCAATATTCACTCTGCATGGATGCTTTGTCATTGATGTATAAAATTTTTACACATTAAATTTGCATTTAAAGCATATTTAGCAAGACGAGATGTCATCAGCATTTAAGCAATGAATAAAAAGTCTCTGAACATAGATATGCCATAAAGAATCAACCCAATTCTCATATTGACCTGAAGGTCCTGCTATGTAGAGATGAGAGTCTGCATTTCACCTTTAGATTTGCCAGGACAAGAGGACATCCTCACTATGGATGGGACGTGGGGCTCACTCGCACTCTACCAACCCTGGATCACAGGCTGCACTGACAGCCCCTTCATAATTTACAGCATAATGTAGGACTGTACACACTCCACCCTCTGTCCCTTAAAGGTATATTTAAGATATCTGGGTTCCCTAAGCACTTTTAAGGAGAACAAACTCATTAATGAAGGGAAATAGACTGGATTTCTGGGTTTCTTTTGTAACCAAGCGGTGTGGTCTCCAGAAAAGTCTTGTGGGGACTAAATGAGGAAACTTATTTTCATTCCACTTTTTTTCAAATAGAATTTATTGTCAAATTGGCTTACATACAACATGGAGGACTCATCCCAACAAGTGCCCTCTTCAATGTCCATCACCCATGTTCCCTCTCCTCCACACCCCCATGCCCTGTCCACCGTCAGTTTTTTTCTCTGTATTTAAGAGTCTCTTGTGGTTTGCCTCCCTCTCTTTCTGTCTGTAACTATTTTTCCCCTTCCCTTTCTCCAGGGTCTTCTGTTAGATTTCTCAAGATATGTATACAAGTGAAAACATATGATATTTGTCCTTCTTTCACTTTTAAGGGTATTATTTGCCAGAGTCTAACATACTACTATGACATATGGGCCAAATCTTGCTTGCTACCTGTTTTTGTATGCCCTGTGATCTAACAATGCTTTAAATACTTTTTAATGTTGGTTCGCCTGGGTGGCTTAGTCGGTTAAGCGTCCGACTTTCACTTGGGTCATGATCTCGCGGTTCATGGGTTCGAGTCCTGCATCGGGCTCTGTGCTGACTGCCAGCTCAGAGCCTGGAGCCTCCTTCAGATTCTGTGACTCCCTCTCTCTCTGACCCTCCCCTGCTCACGCTGTCTCTCTCTCTCCTAGAAATAAAAAAAATTAAAAAAATATATTTTTTAATGTTTATTTGAGAGAGAGAGAGAGCAGGGGAGGGTCGGAGAGAGAGAGAGGGAGACACAGAATCCAAAGCAGGCTCCAGACTCTGAGCTGTCATCACACAGCCTGAAACTGGGCTGAAACCCATGAACCGCGAGATCATGACCTGCACTCAAGTCAGATGTATAACCAATTGAGCCATCCACGTGCCCCTAAATATTTTAAATGGAATACTTTAAATGGTTCCTTAAGTACTTAAATAATATCTTCAAATTTAATTCTTTTGCTCAGAGTCTAGAATATTTATTATCTTGCCCTCTCCTGAAAAAGTTTGCCAAATCCTGCCCTAGTCACACCAAGTAAGGTTTATATCTACTAGAATCCTTTAGTCAGATCTCAAAGTCTAAAATGATATGATTTATGCCCATTAAACATTTTTATTAGAAATGTTATTAAATAGGTCATTGAATGGATGACATTAGAGCCTACAAGTTTTTGATTATAAAGAAATTAGAGAAGTCATATAGTGAATTGTATAATGGTAGTCATATCATTAATGACTCCAAAAAATACCAATTGGTATTTTTCATGTTGTAAAAAAATAAAAACACAGTGACTATGTTTGTAAAGTTGCTAATATTCCAATATGAAGGAAGATGGTTTTCATTTTTATTGTAAGGTTAGCATTTCCTAACAATTATGTACAGATATATACTGCCACATTAGCTGTTAACAGGTGGAATTATTAATAGTTACCATAGTGCAAAATATTTGTGACATTTTAGAATAAAAAGTTAAATAGGCTTTTCTGGCAGGACTACTCAGAGGCCTCATGGTAGAATCCTACCAATTTAGGTTTAGGGGCCTAGTCTGCAAATTGATTGTCAATTCTTGTGGTTGAAATAAAGGCTGTACCCACCCCCCCAGCCCCGCAACAAGAATGGAACATGAGATCTGGGTTTCAGCCAATCAGTTGATGACAATATCAATGTATCCTTAACACAAGCTAGACCCTGAGATTTTTATTCTGTGATTGAGAAAAAGTAATCTTGTCAGATCTCCTTCTTCAATGGCCCAGCCACCACTTCTGCAGAGAGCCTGGCATTCATAGTTTAACAGATTAAATTCTGTTGCCAAATCCTGCCCTAGTCATACCAAGTAAGGTTTATATCTACTAGAATCCTTTAGTCAGTTGCTCAAAGTCTAAAATGATATGATTTATGCCCATTAAACATTTTTACTAGAAATGTTATTTCTAATAAATTATTTAGGGCACTTTTCCATCAAGCTTATATTTGTGTATTATTTTATTAAAGTAAAGAATCAATCCTAGACAATATTACATCCATGAGTATTAGAATAAATAAAGTATATACGGCTCAAAATTCTTCATGTAAACACACAATTCACCTACTGTGAGCAGCACATATATATCAGTGATGGCTTGTCAAGTAGAAAAGGAAAGAAATAAAACATACACAAATTTACATTGTGCCATGTAATTCAAAGGATATTGTTCCCATTACACATTAATCAGAGTATACAAAGCAATCCAATTTTTCTCAAACTGCTATAATCCAAAAGTTGTCATCAGTGTGCTATTGAGAGGCCAAAAAAGAGAGGAAAAAGTTAGGCTGAGTTCTATATGTATCAAAATAATAAAATACACAAGTCCTTACTGTAGAGAAGACCATTTGTAAAATTGAGATATATTCACAAACAAATTGACCTGTGTGGCATCCTAAGCATCCAGTTAACCAACCCTAAGATTGAATCAGGGTAATTTAAAAATAAAATGGTGGCAAAAGGAAGTATGGGGTCTGAAAAGACGGCTATGAGATATATTTATGAATTATTCATATTCAATAGAGTATTATTTGTAAGACCAAAAGATTTATACAACGAAAAAGTCCACTAACAGGGGTGCTGTTAAAAACTATGGAAAATAATGTAACAATAAAAAGCATTGAAGGTATATATAAGAAATAGGAAGAACTCTGTGTATTGATATGGAAAAGCTTCAAGATATATTATTAAGTGGAAAAGAGCAAAGTGCAAAGGAATAGCCATACACTACAATTTTTTTTTAAGAAGAAAACTAATGTACAATTACTGGCTTGAACATGCATAAAAATCATCTCTGGGAGGATAAAATGTGACTAACAATAGTGGCTACTGGCTGGGGTAAAGAATAGGAACAGGGACAATGCAGAATAGAACTGAGAGAGAGGTTTTTCATTCTTTATCCTTTTTATACTTAAGTTTACGTGTTACCAATAAATCACCTCCCTTATATAAATGTTGTCCTCCCTCCCCCCACCCCAGAGCTCTGGTATCCTGACCCAGCCTGCAGATTTCTCCCCCACCTCTAAACACACATGGGCATGTATTTCATAGCCCCACACAAAATCAAGAACACTCACATATCAAGCGGACTGTCCTAGCCTTCTACAGGGGGAGTGTCATTTTCCTGCTGAGTCAAACATCAGCCCTGGTGATGACTGGGGATGGCAACATGATATTTATTTTTTAAGTTTGTATTTCCAGTTCTATTAATGTTCAATAAATATTTTTGACTAATTGGATTAATAAGTGAATGGGTGACAATCCTTACTTTATGATTTGGAAAGAAAGTTTACCAAATATTTTATATACTTTTTGTACTGGAAAATGTATCGTACATAGAAATGGAGGAAATCAGAATAAAAGAAAATCAGGAAGTTTCAAAAAGTTCAAAAAAATATTTTGGAAGATCTGTAGAATTTGCATTATTATTTATGAATAGTGGGAAGGTCCACTCTTCCTGTCATTGCTTTGATTAAACAAAACAAAACAAAACAAAACAAGCAAAAAAGAAGAAGAAAACTAGAGCATGAATAAATACTTGGTGATCTTCACTTGATGATTACAAAATCATGGTGTCAAGTGTTTGCCCTAAACACCTTATGTTATTTTTACACATCTCTGTGAGGGGAGTACTACCAGTTAATCCTCTTCCCTACTCAGTTTGATGACTCTCACATATATCGTATAAAGCCAAAATAAACAAGGCAAAATTGCAGAATCTTCATTAATAGATGGAGACATATAACTTAATTACCCCAATTCTGAGTATAAAGCAAGCTATAATGGGAGATATGATACTTGACTATAATTATAATAGAACATTCTGTTTTTTTATACCTTCTCTCTAGGCAGGGGAGTTATGCATTACACCACATCACTCAGTCACTGAATAAAAACTGGTGCCTCCTTCTGACTGGATGAAGTCAAGCCCTGGCAATGATTTCCGTTCAGGAAAATGTCATTCATTAATTCACTTAGGTCTGAGTCATGTATATATTTATGAACCATTTAAAGTGAGGTAGGTGCCAAAGAAAGGAAGACAGGTACAAAATAATCGGTTAACAACACCTGCGTGACAGGCCATCTGTGAGGCTGCCTGGGTGGCTCAACTGGTTAAGCAAGCAACTCTTGGTTTCATTATCTCACGGATTGTGGGTTCAAGCCCCACATCACACTTTTGTCTGATGGTGCAGAGCCTGCTCGGGATTCAATCTCTCTGTCTCTCTCTGCCCCTCTCCTGCTTTAACCTACATGAACACTTGCGCACACGCGCGCGCACACACACACACACACACACACACACACACACAATCTCTCTCAAATAAAGAAATACACTTTAAAAAAAAACAAAACAATAGGGTGTCTGTGTTTGCTAATTCTCCCTTATGGAAGTTAGGCTCCTTCCCTACCTCAGAAACTGGGAAATAAGGTCCCTATCTCTACTGATAATTACATTTCGAAGGGATGACTCACAGGTCCCTGAGAAGGACATTTCTGGTTTATAAAACCAGGCTAGGGGAAGATTTACATTTGAAATGGGCAAAGAGTTTATAATTGCAATTTTTCTGGTATAAATGTTCTAAGAAAAGTGAGGTAGGCAACCTAAAATCAGAAAGAAATCTATTTAAATTTTAATCAAGCTGAGGGGAATGTTAAGGCCATCTTGGTCACTAAAAATATGTAATGATAAAAATAAAGAAAATAAAAACACCTAACATTATCAATGTCAGATCAACAGATGTTCAGCATGATCTGGGGTTTATTTAAAAAAAAAATAGGGGCCTTTGGATGGGTCAGTCATTTGAGCAAATGACTCTTGATTTTAGCTCAGGTCAGGATCTCACAGTTCATGGGTCTGTGCCCTGCATTGGGCTCTGCACTGTCAGTGGATTCCCTTGGGATTTCTGCAGATTTCTCTGCTGCTTAGGGTTCTCTCTCTATACCTCTCTCTCTGTCCCCCTTTCTCTCCTCCCTCCCTCAAAAAAGCATATGTGCACTTAAAGGATCATTTTCACATTTACTATGGCCAATGGCAGTCACCCCCTTAACTTTTATACACCTTACATGGCTAGAGATGTAGCTGACATCCAAACCAAACTGCTAATTTAGACTGCTCTCTATAGAGATTAGCCCATATATACAACTGCCTTCCAGATCTATCCTAATACTTATCTCCCTGACACCTCAAATTAAGCCTGCTCCAGCCTGAATTTGCTGTCTTCACATTCAATTCTTCCTTCACTGCACAGCCACACCATCATCTTAATAGATAAATTAATATTCTTCAAGTACAACTAAGATTATGGAATCAAAACATTTGGAACAGCCTACAACCTATGGAATTAGGTCTAATCCTTAACAATAAGATCCTAACCTCTTTTTTAATTTGCATTATACCTGACAACAGCATCTGCTGACCACGAGCTTTATTCTTCAACCTACCAAAATATCACTAGGAACACACTAGCCATTGTTCTCACAACTCTCTACTGGGTGTTTTCTTCTATTTGTCCAGAAAGCTAAACTCAACCTCTTTCTCTCAAACATCATACATCCATCTTTTAATGCTCATTTCAGTTCCAACCTACTTAGTACAGCATTTGGCACACCCCATGTAAATCAGTAGTTTAGTCTTCCAGTTTGTTTTGAATTTTTTTCTAGAGTCGAATCTTTTGTTTTTGCCCTATTACATAAATTTAATACAGCTTTCTCAATTCTAACTTGTGTAAAATGTCCTATTTCTGTAATCTCTTATAACTGAGTGCGGCACCAGGCACATTTTAGTGCCCAGTATTTGTGGAATAAATAAAAAATAAATCTTTACTTCATTTTACCCTAAGTTTTAAATAGGGCTTCATTAGCTTCATTGGATGACAATTTTATAGTAGCAGGTATCATGTGTGTCTTGTTACTTGGCATGTTACTTGTTACTAGCATGTTACTTGGCAAATAGTAGGTACTCAAAAAATCATAGCTGAGTAAATAGAAAAAAAATGATCAGAGTATTTGAATAATTAAGTCATGATATTGCAGATGTGCATTTGTTAGATTTGCTTAGTGGAATATAAGACATAGAAATGTTCTAAGACTGGAAAAAAGTAACAGTGAAAATTATTTACCAAATACAAAATGTATTGCCTAGATAATTAAAAACTAAATATCTTTTACAAAACAGATTACCAACATGCAAAATGATATGATTAGATGCAATGGTATATTATTAATAAACAATACTTTGTGAACACTTTTTAAATAACAAAACATTAATAAAATAATATGTATCAGGGGGGCACCTGGGTGGCTCAGTCGGTTAATTGTCCAGCTATTGGTTTGGGCTCAGGTCACGATCTCACAGTTCATGAGATGGAACCCTAAGTCAGGCTCTGCACTGACAGCGTGAAATCTGCTTGGGATTCTCTCTCTCTTTCTCTCTCTCATCCTCTGCCCCTCCCTTGCTTGTACACATGCACTTTCTTTCTCCCTAGAAAAATAATTAATTAATTAATTAATTAATTAATTAAAAAAGAAAGAAAGAAAGAAAATATATATCAGATCAGGAAGAAGTCTAAAATGCTATAAACAACTTTAAAAGTAACAGAGACCTCACTGGAATCCAACACAAACCTTTGTTCCCACTGTGAACACTCCTATCTACCCTTCATTGGCAAGGTGTCACTTGTGGAGGCTGAATAACAACTAACTAGGGCCTTTAACAATTCATGTAGCAATATTCTCATGGTTAAGGTTTTCTCCTCACATTTCACTTTTTACAGTTTCTTCCACTTTGCAAAATCCTGACAGTGGTACTGGGAAAAGTAATCACCTAAGGAATTTTGAAGTCAAATGCAGTGGAAAAAATCTTAGCTTAAGCCATTAGAATTCCTTAGTTTCAAACTCATTGGGGTGTGGAATTGTACTCATCTGTAATTTTGTCATTTTGAAGGTGAAAATAATTTCTTAATAATTTTCTAAGAATACAGTATAAGCCACTGAATTAAACGTATTTGAAACAAGATGTGAAACTAATTTTACATTATTTTTAAAGGAATGTTTAATTGATTTAAGTTATTATTTCAATGATTCCCAAATGATTCACAAAGAGGTAATATTTTAAATCCAAGAACATGAAGAAGTTGGCCTTTATCCTTTGGAAACTTGCTTAGGCTAAAGATATCCTGATGTGCTGCTGTAGGAACTCTTCCCCTGTGATCTGTAAGCTATCTTTGTTTAATGTTCAGAGCTACAGAGCTTTTACCAAAGCATAACACTGTGTCTGCTCAGATTGAAACAAATTCAAGATAGTTGTTCTAAACAATCTTAACTAAAGGTGTTAAAGCAATTGGTATTCACCTCTTGGAGTAAGTATCTGATTTCTGAAAAGTGTATTTTGTCTGAATTATTCTTAAATTCAAAAAAATCAAAATTAAAGCAATGGCAATAGGTGCACAAATGCCTTTGTAACTCTAAGGGCTGCATTTATGTTTAATAAAATCAGAGCTTATGAGTAGAACTTGGAGGCTAAACTCACAATTTGTCCATCGTGCCCTTTTTCCTAGAGCAATTTTTGGGAACCACAGGTAGGAGAAAGCCTGGAAAGCCTTATTTCTTGACTTTTTTCTATTTGCTGTTCTAATTTGATTTTCCATCTGCCCACCATATTTTGGCAGTGATATTGACATAATATAATGATGCAATTTACAACAAATTAAGTGTGAAGGCAGCCAAGATGATCTAGTTTATCTCAAAGAAATGGTAAGTGTGCAAATATCACTACATAATAAAGGCACAAGCATTTATTGAATCTCTCCCAGTGGAAGGGGGAAATTGCGCAATGTGGTCATCTTTACTTATAATGATCATGATTTCCTTAAATATATTGTAGCAACAAGTACAAAGAAATAAAATATTTTTCCAAAGCTAAAGAGTATGATACTGATCAAATTCCTCAATAGAATAGATGCTATTTCTATTGCATTTTATGGGGTTCTGTGTAAAACATATAGACCACTAAATAAGATACATGAGTTCAATCACTTCTATTTATTTAATACTGAAACAGAAATGTTCTATTAATTTCATTGTTTGCCTACAACTTCCTTTCTGAAGAGTTTCAGACACCGTATATTTAGTTTGCTTATTAATGGGTTTTGCATTTTCCTCTTAGTGATAGTTTCTAACTATTCTGAAATAATTTGGTTCTTGTCTCCTTTCTCAAAGATTCTATGGATAATCAACCTTGACCAACTTCATATAATAAATAGAAATGTGCATTTTTTTGTGCAAATACATTTTGTCACAGAGCTTTTTATTTTCACTTTTATATATAAGATAAGACAGTTACAGAAATTACTGAAAGCAAATACAAATTTCAGGTGTCACATTCACTTTTCTATATTAGAGAAAAAAGGAAGTATTACTTAAGAAACTGTCTGAAGACTTTATTTCTGTGTAGGATTATAATTATTGACTATTAGAACTTACAACCTCTGTCATCCACACTAATCCTCTTTCTTGAAGTCTGACTCTTCTATCACAGCATGGTCAGGTGGGCTCATCTCAGTTACATGAGTAGCAAAACTACTGCCATCTCATTAGATAGCTGTTGTCAATATTATTAAATCTTCTTCCTTAAAATTACCATTAATTAGAAAGTTACCATTAATCATGAACTAAATGGAAAAAAAATAGATACAAGAATAAGAGAATCCAAACTGGTGGTTGAATAGACAAATATATCAGAATATAAAGCCTTTCTGTTTGAAACAAATGAGATGATTCCACAAGAACAACAAATATCAACTTCTTAGGAAATAACAAAAACATGCAGAACAATCTGAAGAAAAGTTTAAGACTCTCCTAAAGAACATACAAAGAAATATGAACAATTAGAAGACATCTGCTCCTTTTGAAAACAGGGTGTTGGGTTTTTTTTTTAGTGTATTATAAAGTTCAATAGGTGTTCAATTAAATCCCAACAGGAATATTTTTAATATGCCAAAATAGCACTAAAGTTTATGTGGAAATTAATATGAGAAAAGAGCAGAGTTCTAAGGAAGAATCTCACGTTGTTTTGTTCAAGTGTATTATGCAATACTTCAAACCTACAAAATAGTATTTATGACATAAATTATAAACTGGAATAAAATACTGCCCAACTTAATAAATTAGATTCATCAATAGAACTTCTCTAATATTGTCCTCTCCCTGATATCCAGAATTTAAAAAGTCCTATTATTTGTATGTATTATTAGTTTCTCTGTAGTTTTACTACATATGCATGTGTCCTTAAATATTATATTTTTCACACCTTTAAACTTATATAGATAAACTCAGGTGTAGTCATACAGAATTTGCTTATTTAGCCCAAAGTCATCAATGAGATTTTTCCATGTTGAGATTGTATATGTACACAATATACAATATATATAATTTATATAACACATATTATATATCATATCCCATACAGTACTGTACAGATATACAGTTTAAGTACTAAATCATTAGACAGTGGTAATGTTAGTTATTTCCAGATTTTGGTTCTTAAAAGAACTCTGCTGTTTTGGATTCTGTTTCCCTCTCTCTCTGCACCTCCTCTGCTCACACTCTGTCTCTGTCTCTCTGTCTGTCTTTCTATCTCTCTCTCAAAAGTTAATTAAAAAAAAAAAACATTAAAAAATATTTTTAAAAAGGGTGTCTGGGTGCTCAATCAGTTAAGTGTCCAACTTCAGCTCAGGTCATGATTTCCTGGTTCATGAGTTTGAGCCCCATGTCAGGCTCTGTGCTGAGAGCTCAGATCCTGGAGCCTGCTTCAGATTCTGTGTCTCCCTCTCTCTGTTCCTCCCCTGCTTATGCTCTGTCTCTTTCTCTCTCTCTCAAAAATAAATACTAAAACATATTTAAAAAATAAAAAAGAACTTTTGCAAAGTATGATTTAGAGAAATTTTTGGATGATAAGGTATTTGTATCTTTAAATTTAATAGATAATACCAAATTGCTTTCCAAAATATTAAACAGATTTAAAGTTCACCAGCAATGCAAGCATTTCCAATATTTCATATCTTTACCTACACCAAGTACTGTAAGACTTTAAATATTCATCAGTTTAGTAGGCATAAAAATTATTCTCAATATAGTTTTAATTACATTTACTTACTTATACCTTATTATGAATAATTGCATTGAATATATTTCCTATATTTATTATTTTTGTTTCCTCCTATGTGAAATGCCCATTCATGTCATTGGGTTATTTTCTGTTATATAACTTTTCATCTTTTTTTACTTTATTTATGAGTAATCATATATTTAAGATCATAATATTTGATAATCTTAACTTTGAGAAATTACCATTTCTTAATTTTTTAAAATGTTTCTTCTTTTATGCTTTATATAAATGCCTCTTGATGAAAAGAGGATATTACTATGGTAAAAATTACCAGTGCACTGGAATCTAAAACTACCGTATGATATAAGTGTAATCATTTTGACTTTAAAGATCAGGAAATGAAGCTATAGATCATTTATAGAACACAATTAAGACCTCAACACTAATAATGAAAAGATCCAACTCTCATTTTAAATCTTTTTCCACCAAACATAATAAATCCACAGTTTCTATGCAATGAACATGTAATGGTAGTATATACTCGTTTGCTCTCAAAATGTTCTATGAAATTATTCTGACAATTTCATTATTTCCCCCAGTTATTCTGGGGAGTAGCAAATATTGCTTTTCATAATTGAACCTATAATCTTGTTCAGCAATAATCAATTTCTGTAGTAAGCTTCAAAAGTAGCAAAGTGGCTAAGCTTCCTATTTTAGCACATTTTTCATGTATAATAGGCAAATAGAAAGTATATTTTTACTTCCCAATAAAACACAGCATGGAAAAACCAATTTTCCATGTTTTTATATATCAAATATTTAAAATGCCATCATTTTTTTTCTTGAAGTTGCGACTTGCCTATCATATATTTTATTACTTAAAAAAAATTTCCATGGGCAAAAATAAATGACTTAGAATACATTAATGTCTAATGTATATCATTTATATATATATTTATAATCTTTTTCCCTAAATCATGTAGACAGTAATCTTATAATAATCCTAGTAATGTTTTTACAATAGAGATAATAAAAATTTTAAATTTACAATTTTGAATTTGAAAATGTTTTGTATACCAATTTTCAATAAGGGTGATGTAGAATGAACAGAAATAAATAAGCACTGCTCTTTCAAAATTAACCCTACAAAAACTGTATTAAAGATGGGATTTTTACTGACCTTCATGCTACCTTCTACTGTGCCTGTTAGCAAACCAGAATCCCATGCTTCCTGTCTTGATTATCTACTTCAAAAGCTCCCCAAGCAGCAAGCCACATAACGAGGTCACACTATCCCTCTTGGCTTCTTAAAATATAAGTAAGTTGACAATAGAAAATAGGAAAATAAAGACAGAGAAGTGTAAATCAAACGAAAATGTGATGCTTTGATATTTACTTTTTATTTTCCAAAGATAGTCACTATTTAAAAAGTTCACTTTCTTTTTTTCCCCTTAAAATTTTAGTCCCCTGAAACTTCTACATGGAGGAGGAAAAAAAAAAAACACTCAGGAAAGTAACACAATTGAAGTAATGCTCAACACCATCAGAAACCAAAGAAGTTAAATTACAATATATTGTTGTGATATGTATATGGAAAGATAAAGACAGGAAAAATACTCAGCCTACATTGCTGATGGCTAAAGTCAGTTCTCATTGTCCAGTGCCCACATCACACCAGTTAGTGATTTTTTCAATATGACCTGGATATATCTCAATGATAGCAAGGATGCCATTAAACAGAAACTAATCATCTACTACTGGAGCATAGTAAGCCATTTGAAGGGGATAATTTGATAAGATCTATCAAAATCTTTCAAAATGAAATATCCTTTGACCAAATGACTCCATATACAGTGAATATTTTAAGGAAACAGAGAGGAATTCCAAAGTTTCTTCTTTTTTTCTCTGAGAATTGCTTCTTAATATTTAAAAAATTATGGCTTTAAACACTCAATTTATAATTCATTTCCACAATGTTTTAAATGCATCAAGTGATTTTTATAACATACCAAGAAAATATTCTCACATGTAAGATTTCAAATAAGTATTATGTATACATATTCCATAAGGAATGAAGGAGAAGGAGAAATAACACAAATCAGCTCAAGAGAGTAAGAATTTTATTTTTACCTTTATGGTGCTGGATCTTTTCCAGCACAGCTACTTAAATAAAATGTGCATCCTTATTACTCAAATAGATTTCACAGAAAAATATTAATTCTTCTACATTCATAAACAGAGGGAAAAGAAATGCTAATAATACAGACTACGCACACTGAACATCACACAAACTACGTAATTCAAAACACTAAGAGATTATCATCACTGTTTTCATTTACCCTCCGGTTTTGAATTGAGCTTTCTTTTTTTTTTTTTTTTTTAATGTTTTTTGAATTGCGCTTTCTGCTCTATAAGCAGACCCTGTGGAAAATCCCATCTAGCTCACATATCCGCAGTGTGGCTCCTCCCACTCCCAGGCACCTCACCCCCGCTCCACCCCACCCACCTCAACACAGTGAATGCTTCTGTACAGGGATTTACTATACAGAGGGGAGTCAGGGAGCAGGGGAAGTAGGGGTGATAGAGCAGACATTTTTACTCTTGAAAACATCATAGCTAGAAAAAATTAAATCAACCTTTAATTTGTATCTATGAAACTAAATAAAATTACATGCAACTAACTCCAAGTGCTTCCACTTCCATTTAAAGATAATTTGCAAATTTGTGATATAAGAACTTAGGAAAGGACCATTATTTGGTGGGGTAAATTAACTAAAAATTAATTTGAATTTTCTTGAATATTTAAAATAGCATGGATTAGTCATTTGGGAAGGGGTTATTTTTAAAAATCAGCCACTCACTTAGCACTGCATGATCAACAAGTTTCATCAGCACTGCACACAGAAACTAAAAGTAAAATGTCCATCTGGTCATTGGTAGCAACATGGATGGAACTTGAGGGTGTTATCCTGAGCAAAATAAGTCAGGCAGAGAAGGACAGATACTATATGTTTGCACGTATAGGTGGATTAGGCGGAATTTAGTGGAGGACCATGGAGGAGAAGAAGGGGAAAAATAGGTGGGGAGAAAAAGGGAGGCAAACCATGACAGATTCTTGAATGCTGAGAACAAACTGAGGGCTGATGGGGGTGGGGGAGAAGGTAAAGGGGGTGATGGGCCCGGAGGAGGGCACTTGTGGGAATGAGCACTGGAAACCAACTTGACAATAAACTATTTAAGAAAAAAAAAAGTCCAAGCATCTTTTCTAGTAGTAAGCTGGGCTGAGGATGTGGTCATTTTGTAATGAATGGAAGATAAGGTGCTCTATAAAGGTTTTGAGGATCAGTAATTAAATATACGCTTTGAAAGAAGGTAAAAAAATGACCAAAGTTATCATTTTTTGAATAATAATTTCAGTACTAGAGAAGAGACATCAGAAATCAGTTCTCAGTGAAGCACAAGGAAAGAACAAGAGCAATGTTTATTTTGCTTGCCCATCCACTTTTGGGCATGGAGATTCCCCTCTAAGTGTCTCTTTTATTTTGTTTATTCGAAAGAAGAGATACAGGGAAGATGAGGGCTTCTTTTGCCTCTAGATCTGGCTAACACAGTAAGCAGCCCTCTAGGCTGCATCAGAGGCTGACCAAGACATTTGTGGTGGAATGGCCTTGAGTGCTGGGCCAGAGACCTCTGGGTAGGTCTCAACTTATTCAGCCATCACGACCAGGTTGCTGAGAGCACCTTCCCCTCGAGAGGAAGATGAAATGACAAATGGAAAGCTGAGAATAAAGAGAATCAAGAGGAAAAACAGTGGTTGCATTTGAGACTCTAAACGGCGCTTCAACACTTAACAGACAAGTAAAGACTTTAATGCTGTCAGAACAAGAATTGTCCAGAATTTCAAATCCCAACAGTTTGGTAGGCCAGTAAGCCTGTCTTGTTGGCATCCAACCACAAAGTTTACCAGAAGACTGACTTATGTGAATGACAAATGACAGCATTTCAAAAGCATTTCTCTTTATCATATCAGAAACTTCTTTTGAGTCTGCTTCATCAATTGTATTTGCAAGCCTGGCACAGAGAAAGGAAGATGGTATTTGTGGGAGAGGAAGGGAAGGGAGGAAGCATACCTCCTCCCCTTACATTTCCTCTGCCATCCCCAGGTTGGTACCAGTAACTTGTTCTCTGCTGTCCTGGGATCCTCGAGGTTTATGTAAAACATCAAGGACATGAGTAATGTGCATCCTTTAACAGAGTCTTGAGAGGAGGTTATAATACTCCAGCATATTCAAAAAGAATGGTTTGAGTGACCAATGGTAGTCTTGACAGAGGGTGGAAGTTAACTCTGTATTAAGTATTAGGTTGTTAATGAAGTGGAAAGAAACTGCCCAAGAAATTCCAATCTCAGACTCATTTAGTTTGTATCTCTAAGAATATTTCCTGGGTTTCCAACATGTCAGGGGCTCTTTAATCAATAGATTTCTGATGAAACTGACAGTTCAGTTAAAAAGTCAAAAGTTTAAAAGCTTTCTAATACACTTTGGTGGCAAGTTTGTGGAGAATTTCTCATCTGTGGAGAGCAACTTGAAAACATCTATTACATATAAAAATCCATTTGCCTTTTTATACAGCAATTTCCTTCAAGGCATTTATCTCTCAGGTACTCATCACACTTACAAGAAATGAGGTTTCTAAGATTATTATGGTGAAGAAAGAGTGGAAACAACCAAGTGTTCTCTATGTAATATTCACTCTGTGGAATAATATACATGTTTAAAAAGAAAGGAAGACTCGATGTTGCAATATGGAAAAAGCTCTCCAGAACCAGTGAAAAAAGGTGCAGTAGAGTGAATACAGTGTTATATTTTGTATAAGAAGAGATATAAAAATATAAAACATGTAAAGATATTTGCTAGTATTTATAGAAAGTTGTCCTTAGAAGGATAACAAACAAACAAACAAACAAACAAAAAAACCTGCCTGTGGGGAGAGGATTAGGAATAAGGTAGACAGGGACCAAGTAAAAATGGAATTCACTAAAACTTACCATTTTAATTTCATTTCCATATTTTAACCATATGAATGTATTACCAGTCAAAAATAAAAAGTCTAAGTTCGTTTTTGATTTTAATACACTTCACTTTTGCAATTTTGAAGTACAGAAAATGACATTCTCTCTGTTGATGTTCAAAAGCTTCCATGGCACAGTTATCTTTTCAGACCTATAAATCCTCTTTTGTTTGAGGGTAAAGATACATGTAATCATCTGACATTCTAAACATCTGCTTGGACTTTTGTGCCGGTCACTAAGGATGTTTATAAATATTCTGATTCTCCTGTCATATTTATGATATGACCACATTTTACTGCCCTTGTTAAAATTATGTGAGATTATGTGCCTTTATTGATTAATGAAACATAAAGCGTTGTCACATGCTACTTTTGGGCAAAGGCATTTAATTGCCAGGGTAGCAATCCTTTATCCTTGATGAAATTATTTTGGAAGCTTATATTAAAAAGAATTTTTATCAGCCTTGTCCTTAAAGTATCTAAGAAGGCAAGTTTCCTTGCTGACCCATATTTAGTGTTCAATATGAGAAAGAAATAGAGAAGACAGGGACAGAAGACCATGTATTTGTAATAGGTCTTTAGCTCTGACCAGGGAATCATATTCTCAAGTCTTAAGAGTCACAGTTTATCCTACAGAGACACTGTACAAACCTTTCTCATCATGATTTCATGACACTAACTATTTAAACTTAACTCTATAGTGAACACTGAATGATGAATGGAATTGTTGCATCACTATATTGTACATCTGAAACTAATAATATGGAAATTAAAACAAAATAAAATAAAGTAAAATAAAATAAAATAGATTTAATTCCACATAAACAAAAATTGCTCCCTGGGAAGGTATGCAAACTTGTAGACTGATGGACTGTTAAGCAGATCTGAGTGCCTAATTCCTCATTAGTCACCTTACTCACTATTACAAGCCCACTGTCTAATGATGAGGAAGCATAAGGCAAGGTGAGGGCCAAGCATAAGCTAGCACAACTCCTCCCCAAAGGCGGGATATGGTGTGATAGTCCCCATGCACTCCTGGCTGCCCAAAAACAAAGGAAAGAAAACAAATGGTTAACTGATAAAAATCACAGTCGTTACAGGACACGCGTGTCTCCATCAGTTTACAAATATCTTAGTAAATTACAAGAAAAAGGCAATCTTAACAATAGTCTAATCTCCAGAAACCTACAAGCTCAGTTTCCTAAAGCCCCTGATATCATATTCCTCTCCATAGTAATGTGGGAAACAAAGGCAAGAAGGAAATGGCAGGTAAAATTAAATTTATTTATAAGCTGCAGCCCAGTGACAAATACTTATCACAGGCAGAGTAAAACTTTCTCCACAAACTCCTGTCTTAATGATAATGCTTTGTTAGAGAGAAAAACAACCTTAGCTGCATAATAGTAGCTAGGTCTCCAGTATCCTGTGAGTCCTCTTAAGCATGTAAAAGTCCCTTTGGAAACTTCCCCTTAACTTTACCTCCTCCAACTCCCAAGTAACTAATTAGTCTCTCTTCATGGTCATGGGGCAGCTCTCCGGGCCCACAGGTCATGTCCCATGCTTTAATAAAATCATCTGTTTTGCACCAAAGATGCAAATTCATCTTTGAACATTGGTTCCAGATCCACCTCCCCAACACCACATGCCCCACCAAGCCCCTCCAAAAACTCATCACTAAGAGATAACATGCCAGACAGTCCCTCCAAGACTGATACCTTCTGAGTACAAGGGAAACATCTAGATTATAGGTCTATAGAACTCAAAGTCATCCTCAGAATCATTTGATTTTTTCTGAGCAGAGTCCCCAGCCCATGAGGTCACCAGTCTGTAACCACAGCACTTCAGAGGATACCTGCAACAACACACACTTGTACAGTAGACTTAAGAAGTCATCATTACTTTCGAGGAGAGCGCAAGATGGCGGAGAAATAAGGAGCTCCGTACTTGCACTCGCACCCATACATCACACAGAAAAGATCTGAAGCCATTGCAAACCTTACAAAACCTGAGAGATTGGGAGAAAAAGGATGCAGAATCCACTGAGAAAGCCTTCTAACGTGAGTGCAAATTGGGGAAGATAAAATCGGGCCGGGATCAGAGACTCCAGGGTGGGAGGCGACCCCCCTCTACACTCTACGGGGAGTGAGAGGGGAAAAAGAGAGAGTCCGAAACAGAAAAACCTCCGCTCGGGGGGTAAAAACTTCCGCTCGGGGCATAGAAAGACTTGCCAAATACCTGCACACCAAGTCCCCTCATGCCAAGTGGTCCCTGGGGGGGGGGGGCGGGGAGCGGGCTGAGTGCACAGACTGCTTCTTTGTGCTGGCTCCTGGAGGGCTGGACTTGAGTAGTGGCGCACCTGCCGCCATTGTAGCTCCCGGGCGGCTGGGGCCCCTGAAAGAGCCGCGCTGACACCAGTCATCCGCGCTCCTGGCTGGCTGGAACTCGAGAGGGAAGGCAAAGAACTGAAAACTGGGAAATTAGCCTGTGAGTTCATGTTTCGGGTGAGGAGCCATAGAGGGACCAGGTTTTCTTCACTCCAGTGGACTCGGGCTCAGGGCACCCGGCAGGCAAGCCCCCACCCATACGCATCAGCCTGACCCAGAGAAGGAAGCAGCGATTCTGACTCCACCCCCAGACCCCGCAGGGGGCCTGGAATTGCCCGAGGGGTTGCCAGGGAAGCTGTGTCTAAGGCAACTTCAGCGGGGCGCGCAAACTGGGATTTGGAGATTGGAACTGCCCTGGGTTGAGGAGTGCAACCAACTTCAGCTGCGCCCCCGGTACGGGGGGTTTACACCCCCAAAAAAGCGAGGTGCAGCTCTTGGTTCAAGAAGGGACTGGAGCACTGTCACTCTCCTCCCTACAACCGCCAAATGAGCTCCCTCCTGAGGCATGGGATCACACCACGCCCATCCCTGCCTGAGAGCTGGCCTCCTCCCTTTTTTTTTTCTTTTTATTTCCTTTTATTATTTTTTTTCCTTTTTTTCTCTTTCTTTTTTTTCCCTTTTTTTTCTCTTTCTTTTTTTCTTCTTCTTTCTCTTTTCTCCCTTTTTTCCCCAGAACACTAACCTGGTTAACTCTGGTCGCCAGCTCGCTTAAACAATCACCAGTCCATTCTGTAAATGTAAATTCTACACCTACCGACATTTTCAGCTCTTTCTCTCAGGAGTAATTAGACTATATAGTTTCTCTGGATAATTCCAGCATCCTTCTCTCACCTATCCAACCATATTCTACCCTTTACCTCTTTGAAAAAAGCTTCTTATCCCTTCTGCCTGTTCATTCTATTTCCAATTCTGCCTCATCCTGCCCTGCCTTCTCTATCTTTCTCTATGCTCTTCAACCAGCACTGCATACACATGTCAATTTAACTGAAGCTGGGAAATCCAGGTATATGCTTTAAACCGTTCTTTGTCCATCGGTTTTCTTCTTTATCCTTTTCTTTTCCCCTTTTTTACCTTTTATGTATTTTATACTCCATATTATTCGCCCTCCATCCTCCGTCTTCTCTCTTAACTTTTTCGTTTCCCCTCTCACTTTGCATGTTAGTTGAATTAGCCTGTGCGATTGTGTACTCCTGCTCCTTGAGTGTTTCTCTGCCTGTTTTCTTTTCCAGGGCTACCTCAAGAAACCAGCCAGAGTACACAAGGTGGAGAGTCCCAAATATCACTACAAAGAGGAAAATAAAATAACCAAGGTCCCAACAAGAGAGACCAAGAGATACCATTCAAAAAACACTCTCTGAAAGGATAGGCCCTGGATAGTCAAAGAGTCTTCTTGGATATAGCAGCGCTCATAGATACAGAGAGCATAACAGGTCTTTAAAACCAACAAGAGCCGGAAAGCTAACTAAAATGACAAAACGAAAGAGCTCTCCTCCAAAGAAACTCCAAGAAGAAATGACCGCTAATGAACTGCTCAAAACCGTTATGAGCAGCATAACCAAAAAAGATTTTAGAATAATAATGGTAAAATAAATAGGTGGGCTTGAAAAAAATATACGGGATATCAAAGAAACTATGGCTACAGACAGAATGGAAAATAAAAATAGGCGTGAAGAATTAAAAAATGCGATAAATGAGATACATAATAAATTAGAGGCCTCCAATGCACAGATTGAAGAGGCAGAAAGGAGAATAAGTGATTTAGAAGACACCATTATAGAAAAACAAGAAGCTGACAAAAAAAGAGACAAACTGATCCAGGAACAGGAAAGAAGAATTCGAGAGCTCAGCGATACGGTCAAACGCAACAATATCCGTATCATAGGAATCCCAGAAGACGAAGAGAGAGGGAAAGGTGCTGAAGGAGTCCTGGAACAAATTATAGCAGAGAACTTCCCCGACCTGGGGAAGGAAGTAAATGTGGAAATACAAGAGGCTCAGAGGACTCCCCTCAGATGTAACTTGAATCGATCTTCTGCATGACATATCATAGTAAAAATGGCAAAATACAAGGACAGAGAGAATTTTGAAAGCAGCTAGGGAGAAAAGGGCCCTCACATACAAAGGGAAACCTATCAGAGTGGTGACAGACTTATCTACTGAAACGTGGCAGGCCAGAAAGGAATGGCAGGAGATCTTCAATATGATGAACAGTAAAAATATGCAGCCAAGAATCCTCTATCCAGCAAGCCTGTCATTCAAAATAGAAGGAGAGATAAAAACCTTTCCAAATAAACAGAAATTGAAAGAATTTGTCACCACTAAGCCAGCCCTACAAGAAATCCTGAGGGGGATGCTCTGAAGGAAAGGTTGCAAGGAACAAAGATTCGAGAGACACCACCACAAACATGAACCCTACAAAAGATACAAAGACTCTAAACCCACATATTTCAATAATAACGCTGAATGTAAATGGGCTGAATGCTCCAATCAAAAGACATAGGGCAGCAGAATGGATTAAAAAACAAAATCCATCTATATGCTGTCTACAAGAAACTCATTTTAGACGGGAAGATACCTTCAGATTAAAAGTAAGGGGATGGAGAAATATATATCATGCTACAGGAAATCAGAAGAAAGCCGGAGTAGCGATACTTATATCAGACAAACTGGACTTTAAATTAAAGACAGTCACAAGAGATGAAGAAGGGCACTACATAATAATTACAGGGTCCATCCATCAGGAAGAACTAACAATCATAAATGTCTATGCACCGAATATGGGAGCACCTAAATATCTAAAACAATTAATCACAAACAGAAACAAGCTTATAGATAAGAATGTGCTAATAGCAGGGGACTTTAATACTCCGCTTACAGCAATGGAAAGGGCAACCAGACAGAAAATCACTAAAGAAATAATGGACTTGAAAGACACATTGGATCAGATGGATCTGACGGATATATTTAGAATTCACATCCTGAGGCCAGTGAATTTACTTTCTTCTCAAGTGCGCATGGCACATTCTCCAAGATAGATCACATACTGGGACACAAAGCAGCCCTCAATAAATATAAAAGAATAGAGATCATACCATGCACACTGTCAGATCATAATGCTTTGAAACTTGAAATCAGTTAAAGGAAGAGGTCTGGAAAACCTCCAAAAACATGGAGGTTAAAGAACACCCTTCTACAGAATGAATGGGCCAATCAGGCAATTAGAGATGAAATTTAAAAATATATGGAAACAAACGAAAATGTAAACACAACAATTCAAAATCTATGGGATTCGGCAAAGGCAGTCCTAAGAGGAAAGTACATTGCTCTCCAGGCCTATTTCAAGAGATTAGAAAAAGCGCAAGTCCAAAGTCTAACAGCTCACCTAAAGGAACTAGAGGCAGAGCAACAAGAACGCCCTAAACCCAGTAGAAGAAGAGAAATAGTAAAAATAAGAGCAGAAATAAACAACATAGAGACCCAAGAAACAATTGAACAGATCCATGAAACCAAGAGTTGGTTTTTTGAAAAAGTAAATGAAATTGACAAACCTCTAGCCAGACTTATCCGAAAGAAAAGAGAGAGCACCCAAATAGACAAAATTATGAATGAAAATGGACTTATTACAACCAACCCCTCAGAAATACAAGCAATTAGCAGGGAATACTATGAAAAATTATATGCCAACAAATTGGACAACTTAGAAGAAATGGACTAATTCCTAAACATACACTCACTACCAAAATTCACACGGGAAGAAATAGAAAACCTGAACAGACCCCTAACGAGTGAAGAAATCGAATCAGTGATCAAAAATCTCCCAACAAATAAGAGCCCTGGACCTGATGGCTTCCCTGGGGAATTCTACCAGAAACTTAAAACAGAATTAATCCCAATTCTTCTCAAGCTATTGCAAAAATAGAAATTGAAGGAAAACTCCCGGACTCATTTTATTAAGCCAGCATCACTCTGATTCCCAAGCCAGACAGAGATCCAGCAAAAAAAGAGAACTACAGGCCAATATCCTTGATGAATACAGATGCAAAAATCCTCAACAAGATCCTTGCAAATCAAATCCAGCAGCACATAAAAAGAATCATCCATCAAGATCAAGTGGGATTCATTCCTGGGTTACAGGGCTGGTTCAACATTCGCAAATCAATCAATGTGATCCATCATATCAATAAAAGAAAAGATAAAAACCATATGATCCTGTCAATAGATGCAGAAAAAGCATTTGACAAAATACAGCATCCCTTCTTAATAAAGACTCTCGAGAAAGTTGGGATAGAAGGAACCTACTTAAACATCATAAAAGCCATCTATGAGAAGCCTTCAGCGAACATCATCCTCAACGGGGAAACACTGAGATCTTTCCCCCTGAGATCAGGAACACGACAGGGATGTCCACTCTCACCACTGTTGTTTAACATAGTGCTGGAAGTCCTAGCATCAGCCATCAGACAACAAAAGGAAATCAAATGCATCAGAATTGGCAAAGAGGAACTCAAACTTTCCCTCTTCGCAGATGACATGATACTCTACATAGAAAACCCGACAGACTCCATCAGAAGCCTACTAGAACCGATCCAAGAATTCAGCCAAGTTGCAGGGTACAAAATCAACGTACAGACATCGGTTGCAGTCTTATACACCAACAATGAAGCAACAGAAAGAGAAATCAAGAAACTGATCCCATTCACCATTCCACAGAAAACCATAAAATACCTAGGAATAAACCTAACCAAAGATACAAGAGATCTGTATGATGAAAACTATAGAAAACTTATGAAGGAAATTGAAGAAGACACAAAGAAATGGAAAAACATCCCATGCTCATGGATAGGAAGAATAAATATAGTTAAGATGTCATTACTCCCCAAAGTACTCTACACATTCAATGCAATTCCAATCAAAATTACACCAGCATACTTCTCAAAACTAGTACAAACTATCCAAAAATTTGTATGGAACCACAAAAGACCCCGAGTAGCCAAAGTAATCCTGAAAAATAAAACCAAAACGGGAGGGATCACCATCCCAGACTTTAACCTCTACTACAAAGCTGTCATCATCAAGACGGTATGGTATTGGCACAAAAACAGACACATAGACCAATGGAACAGAATTGAGAACTCAGAAGTGGACCCAAAAGTATACAGCCAACTGATCTTTGACAAAGCAGGAAAGAATATCCAATGGAAAAAAGTCAGCCTCTTTAACAGATGGTGTTGGGAGAACTGGACAGCAACATGCAGAAAAATAAAACTAGATCATTTTCTCACACCATGCACAAAAATAAACTCAAAATGGATAAAGGACCTGAATGGGAGACAGGAAAGTATCAACACCCTAGAGAAGAAAGCAGGAAACAACCTCCTTGACCTCCACTGAAGCAACCTCTTACTTGACACATCCCCCAAAGCAAAGGAATCAAGAGCAAAAAAAAAAAAAAATGATTGGGACCTCCTCAAGATTAAAAGCTTCTGCACAGCAAAGGAAACAACCCACAATACTAATAGGCAACCAATGGAATGGGAAAAGATAGTTGCAAATGACATATCAGATAAAGGGTTAATATCCAGAATTTATAAGGAACTCACCAAACTACCCAGTAAGAAAATGGGCAGAAGATATGAACAGACTCTTCTCCAAAGAGGACATGCAGATGGCCAACAGACACATGAAACAATGCTCACCATCCCTCCTAATCAGGGAAATACAAATCAAAACCACACTGAGATACCACCTCACACCAGTCAGAGTGGCTAAAATGAGCCAATCAGAGAACTCTAGATGCTGGCGAGGATGTGGAGAAACGGGCACCCTCCTACACTGCTGGTGGGAATGTAAACTGGTACAGCCCCTCTGGAAAACAGTGTGGAGGTTCCTCAGGAAACTAACAATAGAACTCCCCTAGGACCCAGCAATAGCATTGCTAGGAATTTACCCAAGGAATACAGAAATGCTGATGCATAGGAGCACATGTACCCCAATGTTCATAGCAGCACTCTCCACAATAGCTAAAACATGGAAGAGCCTAAGTGTCAATCAACGGACAAATGGATCAAGAAGATGTGGTTTCTCTATACCATGGAATAGTACATGGCAATGAGAAACAATGAAATCTGGCCATGTGTAGCAACATGGATGGACCTTGAGGGTGTTATGCTGAGCGAAATAAGTCAGCAGAGAAGGACAAATATCATATGTTAGCACGTATAGGAGGATTAGGAGGATCGTGACGGAGGAACGAGAGGGAGAAGAAGGGTGGAAATATGGGGGAAAGGGAGAGAGGCAAACCATGAGAGACTCTTGAATGCTGACAAAAACTGAGGACTGATGGATGTGGGGGGGGGGATGGGCATGGAGGAGGACACTTGTGGGGATGAGCACTGAGTGTTATGTGGAAACTAATTTGACAATAAACTATTTGTAAAAAAAAAAGTTATCATTACTTTCATAATAATGAAAATTAAAACTCCAACCTATCAAATTCTGTACACCTACTTATAAACTTACATGCCACTGTTGGTGGCATTTTATAACAAAGAAAAAAGGTGAGATGTGAAATAAAGAAGTACATAAACACTACATTGCAATTCTATTTTATCAGGCTGAACATTAGCTCTTAACAGAGTTCACTGACCAGTTTGGTTTTTTGAAGGTTTACAGGTGAAGACAAGTTCAGATGTGAACAGCTCTACAAGTGCAAACAAGTTCTGTAAAAGCCTCAGTCTAATAAAAGCACACGAAGTGCTGCTCATTTTGTTCTCACTTTCCTGTAGTTCAATTAGGTTGTCAAAATTAAAATAAGGTTTAACACAAGTCAAATTTTCTCCTTTCAAGGTAGCACTCAAGATTTTTCTTTGAATTTTGTAAGTTGTTGCTGACGAGGAGAGTACAGATAAAGAGCTCAACTGGAACATTCGAGGAATCATATATTCATGAAGTTAAAATGTACGCTTAGCTATTTATATGCACAGGTGTTTGAGAGATGAATTACATGTTATATGTATAAGCTTAGAAACCAAAATTAGAACTTAAAAAAGGGAGGAAGGAAAAAGAAAATAAAAGCTTTATTACCTAATTTACTAAGACTTGGGTTTGCTCCATTGTATTTTCTTTCTCTCTGTTAGTCAAAACTTTTCCTGCTGTTCTTTAAAACAAAAATATTTAAGTTAGCTTCTCTTAATATGTGATACAGTCTTGTCATTTACTTTAGCTCTAAGCTAATGTGTTAAATCACTATGGCTCTACTGAAAGATGTGATAAATATCTCTAGTCTTATAACATATTTACTTAGTCTTTTTTCAGCTTCAAATATAACGAATACTGCTACCAAAAACTAAAGGTGACATTTAAATAATTCTTTAAACAAAACCAACAAAGCCAGTTGTCTAAATATGAATTATTTCTCAAATGCCAGCTATCATTAAAAATATGTATGTGTCCATTTCTCAGATTTGATGTGAGAAACAAAAGCAGAAGAAATGTAGATAAAACTAAATTTCCTTATAACCTCCAGTCTCTTGACAAATACTTGAGGCAGATAGAGGATAACATTGCTCCAAGAGCTCCCAAATGTCTTACTATTAATGCTGTGCTAGAGGGAAAAACAACCTTAGCCTGACAAAAGCTAAGCCTCCAGGATCCTGTGAGTCTTCTTCAGCATGTGAAAGTCCTTTGGAAATTTTCACCCATTTTATCTCTCCCAAGTCTCAAGTGTGTAATCAGTTACTCCTCAGAATCCCAGAATAGGTCTTTATACCCACAGGTCCTGTCCCCATGTTTAATAAAACTACCCTTTTGCACACAAGATGTCTCAAGAATTCTTTCTTGGCCATTGGCTCCGAACCCCAACAATTTTCCACATCAAGAGTGTTATAGAAAGCTTATTTATCTGTGATTTTAATTTAATCTGTTTGTGCTCAAGTAAATTTCTGTATATTAGATTTCAGTACCACCCACCTTGTCCTTCTTTTCAGCATTTTTTTGTTTGTTTCATTTTTTTGTTCTTTCCCTATCTCATCTTATGAGATAATAATGCCTTTAAAGTACATGGCAAACACTGGTGATTCTTAAGCTATTCCTCACCTTCCTCCTCCTACAACTTTTCTTTCTCATCTTTCCTCCCCTTTCTCCTGGTCTTCCCTTCCTCTTTTATTTTCCCTATCTCCCTTCTCCACACATTTTCCTACTCCTTCTCCTTCCCTTCCTCCTGCTCCCCAACTGTTTCTCTCTCCCTTCCTCACCATCTTGGGCAATTTCTGCTTCAGTGACGACATTAATAATTAAGGGAATGAACCAGGAAAACAAATGATTTGAGTTCTGGTGAGAAATTTGCAGATGAATCAACATGGTTTGTTCAAAGTCTCATTTACAACTTGTAAGAGCCAGTATCAAGAAATAAATATAGCAAAGAGCCTTTATTTATGTACATGTGGGGGAGTGATTTATATGCACATGCCCATATTTAGATAGCTTAAAAATAATACAGGAAAATATTTGCAGTTTTACACTTAACATCCTTCAAATAAAAAGAATGCTTTTCTGCTGACTGAATAGAGTAAAATTTAATTTTAATTATCACATGAAATTGATCCAGGAATTAGGGGGAAAAACATTAATATCAAATCCAGTTATCATATAAATGTGCTAAACTAAAGGAAGTCTCTTCTTTTTACTTTTCTGTTCAAGTTTTATTCCCAGGGCAGAGTTGATAAAAATGTCAGCAGCTGCACAAACACTGTCCAAATTTCATTTAAGGATAGTTGCATATCAAAAGCCACCTTCCAAAACGCCAAGTGGTCTCAAAATGATGAGGGAGCATGGGGCAAGCTGAGGCCAAAATACAGGCTGGCACATCCCCACCCCGCTCAAGGTGGAGTGTGTGCGATATTCCTCAAGACACTCCTGGCTGCCCAACAGGGAAAAAGAAAGTAAATAGTTGACTGATAGAGATCACAGTTATGCAGGACAGGAGTCTCCTTCAATTCATGGATAACTTAGTAAACTGCAAGAAAAAGACAATCTTACCCATAGCCTAATCTCCAAAAACCTATAGACTCTGTTTCCTGGAGCCCTAATATCACCCTCCTCAAGATGTAAGGGGGTTTAAGTGCTGGCCATGGTGATGTGGGCAACTAAAGTAAATGATAAATGAAATTCCCTTACTGCCTACAACCCATTGACAAGTCCTTGAAACAAAGAGTGACCTACCTCTAGGAGATCAGCCGCCTCAATGATGACACTTTGCTAGGGGCAAAGGAGAATCTTAGCTTACCATTATCTCAACCTTGAAGATCCTGTAACTCTACCTCCTTTATTTCAACTGCCCCAAGATATTTGCAGGCAATCATACTCTAAACGTATACCGCCCCTCATATATATCTCAAGGGTCTAATGACTGAGGTTTTATTAAATGGTAAAAAGTGGCATTTCCCTAGCAACAGCTAGCCTCTCAAGGTACTAGAAACCTTGCATCCAAAATACCATAGACACTTGCTGTATCCCTGACACCCCCCGCCCCCCGCCAACCTGAGAGTATATAATGAATTACCCATCATGACCCCAGAGCAGATTTTCCTGCCCATGGGTCCTGGACCCATGCTTTAATAAAATAACCTTTTTGTTTGTTTGTTTGTTTTGCACCAAAGACGTCTTCAAGAATTCTTTCTTGGCCATCACCTCTGGACCCACCATCACCCCAAAACTTCATCCTGTGGCACTCAACTTGTTGGGCTGTAAGTCTTTTCATCTAAACCATGAGCCCATGCAAATGTGGTGAGTATACTTTCCCTTTTCTTCCTTTACTCTCATTTCAGGGGCTTTTCAAGGAGTCTGGTCTTATTGGAACACTTTCATGTCAATTTCTCAGGCTGAAATCCTCTAGCCCATGGCTACTCCCTGGGGAGGAGAAAGACTGCCTTTTGGCTGGAAGTTCGTACCTCGGCTGAATGGTAATAAGTCATAGAAACTTAATATCCTCTCTGTATTCCTGCCTTTATACAAAGTTGTCTGTTTTGAGCATTGGACAGCCACTTAAATGACTAGCAGAGCTGCCAATCTTCTCCCGTATGAGGTTTCCTCCTCTTTGGAATAACATGATTCCCTTCCACATCCCTGGTCTAGCCCCTTCTGGCTGCAGGACCTCTAATGGAAGCTGCCTGAAAACAGTAACCTGTTAAATTAAAACCCAAATGAGGACCATTTCCTAGGGAAATTGGATGTACTTTGTGTTGGAACGTTGCTTAGAACATAACGGATATATGCCTTTACTGTTTTCAGTCAAAGTCCTCTAATAACCACTACTTAAATTACAAAATTGGGTAATACCCCTTGTTAAACTTTTGTAATGTTTTCCATGAGTTAAAAATTGCAGGTTCTTCAAGAAACTAAAACATAACCTCTGTGGCATGCTCTTTAAAGACTAGGTAGTCAGGACATGGCCGTCAGGACATGTCCTTCAAGGCACATTTTAGAGCACAGTTTTCAGGGTACAGTATTTCAGTCCATACATCGGGCACAAATCTGTAGACCAAAATGTAATGGAGGATCAGGGGGACACTAGCATGCCTCCTTCAGGAGCCTTTGGTTGGCTGGCCAATGGTCATAGTGACTTTGTTCAAGGGATGCCTTGGGTCACTTTGACACCAGGAACCTCTGACATATCCTGAGCATGGGATGCCACCAGGGAGTCAGAGGGGATTCTCAGGGATAATTGACCTTTTCTCTACTTTTCTTCCTAGGAGGAACATGGGAGCTTCTCCTCAGGCCTCAAGGAGTCTCCACTGGGATGCCTTTTTAAGCCACTGGAAACAATTTGGCTTGCAAAATGGAGAAAGGACTCATCACTGTACTGCATGGCTTCAGTAAATAGGGCAAATGGATGGAGGTACCCCAGGTCGAGGCCTTCACTGCTACCTGGACCCATGGGCCTCTTCCAGAATCTGTTTGGTTAGTAACAAGGCCAGTAAACTCCCTCCTGATATATTGGACAATAATTGTCTAAATAGGCCTCCTAATTGAACCCAGGTCCTGGAGGAAACAGACCATCCCTGACAAAGTGGATGCTGACTCTTTCTCTCTGTTCCTCTGCCTAATAGATGTGAGGGCTTTTCCCTCATTTATTTCCCAGGTTAATAGCTATAATTGGGGCCAATTTTGGTTAGTCTACTTCAGGACAGGAACTTTTAGGAATATTCCCAAGCAGCTGCTGAAACTTCATTTATTGCAGGAAAATTCCTTCTTCTCCAGCCTGACATGGACTCTTTGTTTCCACTTTGGTGGAAAAATACATGGTGTCTATTTCTCTGTCCCAGTAACAAGGTTTAAGAACCAGAAATGCTCTTTCTCTAAGTGCTGGTGGCATCTCACCTCTTCTGCCTTTCCCTTCACCTTCTATTTCTGCACCACTTCGGGTGTGACCTATGTAACTGGTTCCAATACCATTCTCAGTGCTTCAGGTGCAACAGGCTCCTCTTCCCACCCTAGATGTCAAGGAGCAAAGAGCCTCCCCTTGGACCACCCACTTTAGATCCCGCCACTGGTGTCCCAGGTAAAACCTGACAATGGGGAAAAATTGATTGTCTTTTAAGTGGACTAAATTGCAATGTATTTATTTAAACTAATTTAAGTTCATCGGACCTGTCTTAAAAGTTACCAGCATTAAATATGAAACTTATTTTACCAAGGTTTACTAAAGGTCAAATTAGCTCATGTTATCTCTGTTGCACTTCCTTAGCAAAAAGATGACCTAAAATGATGTTTAATTTTGTCTGTCTCAGTTTTCATGGGTAATTGTTAACATAACTTTCAAAGTCTTTGGTAACCTGAAACTTTAAAATTTTGTTTTTTAAAGAGTACACAACAAATGAGATAAAATTCATTGGACATCTAGGACTTTTCCAAATAGAATGGAAATAATTATGGAAATTATGGAATAAAAATGGAAACAATCTGCTTTTGGCTTATTGTAGGGAAACTAAGGCTATTTGGGTCTATTGGAAAACATGCTTCATACTTAATTGATTCATGAATTTGCCATCTAAAGAATTCTAGTGTAACAGTTTACAACTGGTTACTAAGTTTTCACTGAAGACTAAGGTTTCTCAGTGTTGAAATTCTGCTAAATGTACTTAAGACTAATGCAAATAAGGAAAACAACTCTGTATGTAGGAAAGTGGGAGAAATGTAAGACAGATAGAAGGGATGGAAATACAGTTTTTGTTGAGGGCAAAGAAAATAATTTTTTCCTAAAGGAGACTGGTTATTTGAAGAGAAATAGCTTGGGACAAAATTTGAAGGCAAAGCAAAGTTGTAGAAGGAGTTTTATGTATGTTCAAGATGGACTAAGGTTTAGGTGAATGGATTTTAAAAATAAACTGGCAAAAGGTTGAAATTGTGCTTTTTCTCTGTTTTTTCTCTTTTCAAAAGACAAAATTTTCTTGGATTGTTGATCTGATCTCAATAAGAAAATATAAACAAAGTTTTATTTTCCTCTTTTGTCTGCCAAGAAAACCAAAGCTTTAGGTTTAATCTTTAACAAGTCTTTGATTACTTGAAGTTAAAACTTCTCAATGGTAAAGGAGCTAGGTTTTGCTAACAACAATATAATGCCATATATTTGCCTTGGGAATCTCACTGGCATCTTGTTTAAATAAATAATTTAAAGTTTTAAGATTTGTAATGATCTGTAATCCTATTTAGAGTGTGCTCTATAACTTTCTAAGTTTCCAACAAACTTTCCCAAGATTTAAATTGTAAATGAAGTCTTTTTGACCAATTAGGCCTTTATATTTGGTATGCTAAGTTACTTAGAAAAGCACTGTCAAATGATAGTAACATGCAGGATGTATCGCATGGGTAAATGCTGTAATTGCTCAAGTATATATGCAATTCCTAAAGTTTTAATGTTTTGGTATAAGGTCCTCACTTGATATTTTGATTATTGAAGAGCTATGTGTCACAGAAATAACTGAGTTTCCTTGTCAATTGCATCAAATCTTTAACAGTGTCCATTTCTGAGATTCTCTCTTATAATTGTTCTTATTCTCTCAGAAAACATATTTCATCTTCAAGGAGATTCATAAAAAGGACTTTTAGGACAAATACATGTGTTGGACATCTTTAAGATTAATACTAAAATGGGTAGGAATTTCCAGAACTAAAATGTTACAGTCAAACTGAGCGAAAATTAGGAACATGGGACTAACTAAATAAACTGAGGAATTATATAGTTTTTGTGACTTTTGCTCAAAATATTGCTGCTCCTCTAATGTTTGCTCTTCCAGGTTAAGGAAAATTTCTCTTAAGAGATCTATAATATGCAGGGATGTCATAAAATATTCATTTGTAAACTGAAGCATTTAACTTTTTTCTAAACCCTCTGCATTTCAAACACTTTCAGTGAGTATTTATTCTTTCTTTTATGGCAATTACAGTTATTTGCATCAGTGAAATAAGAATCTTCTCCTTGTAACAGGACACCATTGGAAATGCTGGTTATTTTTCCAAGGCTATAACTGAAATGTCATATTTGAGAGTGACATGCACAGACTCAGGTATGACCATACAGCTTTAAGGAACTAAGATTGACTTTATAAAACATGGAACCATAAAGCCCATTGGAAATGCTGGCCTGATACCTGACTTACAGAGTTTCCAGCAACTTTACCAGGTGAATAAAAATGTCTTTTCCTGGCAGGTGCAGGTACCTCAGGATATCTTGCAGACCTCAAGAAGAGGAATTCACCCAATTCTATAGATGTTTTAGTACTAACAAAGTACCTGGCTTGGCTTCTAGCCTAGAGAGGCTACCAAAAGTTCAATCTGGAGATTTCTTATTAAAGTTTCCAGCAAAGCAATTTTTAAAAGATTCTTATGATCAATCACTACTCTTGCTGAGCTTATGTAAATAGTTAGGCCAAGTTTGTTATAACTGGACTTGTTCTACAACTGAATTGGTCTTGATTTAGCTATCTCTGGAAATAGGAGTCTTTAGAGAGGAAAACTGTTTCAATAACACACTGTTAGGGATGTTAAATTCTAGTTCTGGTTGTTGTTAAATGTTTGTTTGCCTAAACTAGACAACTTGAGTAAACTTCAGAAAAATTGTCTCAATTTTTCATGCATTATTTCATGTATGGACAGTCGTTTCTGTTTGTTATTCTACAGGGATAATAGTAAGAGCCCATGTGCTAAAAGTAGACTATATTCCCCTAAAAATTGTATGCAAAGACTTTTCTCACCACAGACCTATCAATAGATAAAGCCTATAGTGTTTAATTATTCACTTGAGTCTGGGTTAATTCACAAATCTCTAGGTATGCAAACCATATCCTCCCTAAACCTGATCTGACAGTTCCTACAAACCTACCCCATATAAAGCCCAAAGACCTGGTTTATTCAAAGGATGGAAAGTCTAATACAACAGGGGATTTAGCTCCAAAATAAAAGGGCCCCTACTGGGTCCTATTATATACTCTCACTGCAGTTAAGTTAGAGGGATGTTTTTCATGGGCTCCTATATCTAAATAAAACCTGTACCTTCTTTACAGGAAATCAATGAGCCAACTAATGTGCCTTCTTATTCCTGTGAACCTGTGGAAGAGCTGAAACTTCTCTTAGAATGGTTGTATCTTTCTTTTTCATTCTCCTTTCCCAAATTTATACGAACAATTATTTCCTACAATGGGCCATTCAAAAGGATCACCAGAAACATTTGAATTACAAACCAGACAGACCAATCTGAACCTTGTACCTGTTCCCGCTCTCATCTGAGGATGCTTCAAGTCTGACATCTAAAAATTTCCCTGCCAGCACTGGTAGACACTGGGTTTGTAATTTGCTCTAACCATTAACCTATATATATATTTGTTTCCACATGTTTTTTGGTTTCTGTCTTATCCCAAAAATTCCGTTTGTCTGATTTCTTTGGCCAGTTGTTTTTCTTTTGCTTTCTCCCAATAGGAGACACTGGAGGTAGATATAAAGGCAGGACAAAAGGAGATACCTGGGGTCAGGCATCCACATCAGCTAGTTATCCAGGTAGCAATGAGGCCCAGGCAATGTCCCGTTAGCCTCCAGGCCAATGGCATTACCAGCTTCCTAATTTTAAGACTGTACCTATCTTTCTTTTTCATTCTGGTTCTCCCAACACCTATACAACACATTTCTTTCATTTGTTCCCCTCTGTTAGAAATATTAGAATGAAGTCTGACTTTTTAAAATTCAAACCTCAGTGTTACAGAAGTTGGGTATTTAGTCAATTTAGAGAATGCTGAAAATCAGGCAAATAACCAGAAAGGAGGTAATTGGGAAAGTCGGATCAAAATGTCACATTCACATTGTAGAAGACAAAACCCAGAGAGTTCAAAAAATCAAAGCTCACCTCAATCTCTTCAAATGAAATAGCACCACACCATTGGACTTTTCTCCAGAAGAAAATCTGATAGGAATGCTATGACAAGGAAAAAAACAGCACCTAGAAAGGTGAACCCAGAGGAGGCACAAAATATGGATACTCTGAAGCTGGCATCAGCAACTAAAAATAATGTTTAATAATAGTGATAATAAAAACAATTATGATAGCACCAATGGCTGCCTAGGAATCTAAAGTGGGCAAGAAAGTAGGTATTTTAATATTGAAATTAACACTTTTGTAAACTGAGTACAGTCCTGTGGTAGAGGCACCTCTACTTCCTCTAAAGAAGTGATATTTGGGCAACAGCTATTTGAGTGTATAAGGCCCGTTCACCCTTCCTCAAAGACAGTGACTTTGCTGGTGAGATCTTTTTAATGTTTAAACTCCTACCACATGCCTTCATCCCCCAAAACTTGCACATGATGGAGAATAGTTAAAGAACTGCTCTGTAATCATAACTTTGTAAAAAAAAAATATTTATTTAATTTTGAGAGACAAAGCAGGAGTGGGGGAGAGGCAGAGAGACAGGGAGACACAGAATCCGAAGCAGGCTTCAGGTTCTGGGCTGTCAGCACAGAGTCCAATGTGGGGCTTGGGGCTTGAACCCATGGACTGTGAAATCATGACGGGAGCCAAAGTTGGCTGCCCAACAAACTGAGCCACCCAGGTGCCTCTGTATTCAACTTAATACCCACCAGAAGTCAAAGTTCCATGGAACTAAGGGAAAGCTAAAAAAAAAAAAAAAAGTCACTCACTTGTAACAAGGGAAGTTTCTCTGAATCCCAAAATGGAATCTAAGCAGATTTGTACTCTTCAAGGGCCCATCTCCTTCACTTAATCCAAAGCATGAATAAAAATTCACTCTATTTACGTAGTTATTGTAGAGGTTGCTAAATTTGGCATCAAAACTAGAACTTACACTCTATGGGTCACTATGGTAAGGAAGAAGATGGTGTAAAAGAAATCCCACTGGAGCAATCTTCATCCCTGGCACTAGTCCTCAGCAAAATCTCAGGGCTGATGGGAGACCTAATGTTCACTTACAGGCCATTGATGACACATTCTTGCAACATCACTTAAGGGAAAAGCTTTGTAGAAAATAAGAATTATTTAAGCTGGAAATGATTTCAAACCTTTATTTATTAACAATATTGAATTAAAATCAAATATACAACTTGCATGGACTTCTTAAAAATGATTTCTCACTGCAGTTAGCTTGTTTTATTTTGTTTAGCTATACCCTTAGTCTGGTAGAAATTATCTTTATACAATGACCCCATTTAAAACTCTTATGAAAAAGATTTGCAAAAGTATGTTACTTCACTTATTAAAAATTATTGAAAAATGCAAGTGAGTACAAAATTAGCTTAATGTATCCAATTCTGACAAAAAAATTATCTGTTTACATGCACCAGATGTTGAGCTTTATAAAATCTTATCATGGGGACACGAGTTTCAATAATGACTTTAAAAGTAATGCCATGTCAATTAAATCGAATTTTAAAGACTCAAACAAATCCAGGATTTATACAATCCTATATATGTGAGGTGTTTACACTGGTAAAAATGTGATCCAAAATAAACTAATTCATATTTAATTATATTTTCTGGCCTTTAAGTTGATTAAGAAAATTATACTATTTAATATGCATTATGAGTTAAGACAATTCCTTTAAGAGGAGGGGGCAAGATGCCAGAGAAGTAAGGAGCTCCATACATGCGCTCACATCCATACATCACACAGCAAAGATCTGAAGACATTGGAAACCTTACAAAACCTGAGAGATTGGGAGAAAAATGACGCAGAATCCACTGAGAAAGACTTCTAAGGGCTATCTCAAGAAACAAGCCAGAGTACACAAGGTGGAGAGTCCCAAATATCACTACAAAGAGGAAAATAAAATAACCAAGGTCCCAACAAGAGAGACCAAGAGATACCATTCAAAAAACACTCTCTGAAAGGATAGGCCCTGGATAGTCAAAGAGTCTTCTTGGATATAGCAGCGCTCATAGATACAGAGAGCATAACAGGTCTTTAAAACCAACAAGAGCCGGAAAGCTAACTAAAATGACAAAACGAAAGAGCTCTCCTCCAAAGAAACTCCAAGAAGAAATGACCGCTAATGAACTGCTCAAAACCGTTATCAGCAGCATAACCGAAAAAGATTTTAGAATAATAATGGTAAAATAAATAGGTGGGCTTGAAAAAAATATACGGGACATCAAAGAAACTATGGCTACAGACAGAATGGAAAATAAAAATAGGCATGAAGAATTAAAAAAGGCGATAAATGAGATACATAATAAATTAGAGGCCTCCAATGCAAGGATTGAAGAAGCAGAAAGGAGAATAAGGGATTTAGAGGACACCATTATAGAAAAACAAGAAGCTGACAAAAAAAAAAAAAAAAACAAACACAAACTGATCCAGGAACAGGAAAGAAGAATTCAAGAGCCCATCGATACGGTCAAACAGAACAATATCCATATCATAGGAATCCCAGAAGACGAAGAGAGAGGGAAAGGTGCTGAAGGAATCCAGGAACAAATTATAGCAGAGAACTTCCCCGACCTGGGGAAGGAAGTAAATGTGGAAATACAAGAGTCTCAGAGGACTCCACTCAGACGTAACTTGAATCGATCTTCTGCACGGCATATCATAGTAAAAATGGCAAAATACAAGGACAAAGAGAGAATTTTGAAAGCAGCTAGGGAGAAAAGGGCCCTCACATACAAAGGGAAACGTATCAGAGTGGTGACAGACTTATCTACTGAAACGTGGCAGGCCAGAAAGGAATGGCAGGAGATCTTCAATATGATGAACAGTAAAAATATGCAGCCAAGAATCCTCTATCCAGCAAGCCCGTCATTCAAAATAGAAGAAGAGATAAAAACCTTTCCAAATAAACAGAAATTGAAAGAATTTGTCACCACTAAGCCATCCTACAAGAAATCCAGAGGGGGAAGCTATGAAGCAAAGGTTGAAAGGAAAAAGGATACCAGAGACACCACCACAACATGAAGCCTACAAAAGATGCAAAGACTCTAAACCCACATATTTCAATAATAACACTGAATGTAATGGACTGAATGCTCCAATCAAAAGACGTAGGGTAGCACAATGGATTAAAAAACAAAATCCATCTATATGCTGTCTACAAGACACTCATTTTAGACTGGAAGATACCTTCAGATTAAAAGTAAGGGGATGGAGAAATACATATCATGCTACAGGAAATCAAAAGAAAGCCAGAGTAGCGATACTTATATCAGACAAACTGGACTTTAAATTAAAGACAATCACAAGAGATGAAGAAGGGCACTACATAATAATTACAGGGTCCATCCATCAGGAAGAACTAACAATCATAAATGTCTACGCACCAAATATGGGAGCACCTAAAGATCTAAAACAATTAATCACAAACAGAAACAAGCTTATAGATAAGAATGTGCTAATAGCAGAGGACTTTAATACTCCGCTTACAGCAATGGATAGGGCAACCAGACAGAAAATCACTAAAGAAATAATGGACTTGAAAGACACATTGGATCAGATGGATCTGATGGATATATTTAGAACTTTACATCCTGAGGCCAAAGAATTTACTTTCTTCTCAAGTGTGCATGGCACATTCTCCAAGATAGATCACATACTGGGACACAAAGCAGCCCTCAATAAATATAAAAGAATAGAGATCATACCATGCACACTGTCAGATCATAATGCTTTGAAACTTGAAATCAGTTACAGGAAGAGGTCTGGAAAACCTCCAAAAACGTGGAGGTTAAAGACCACCCTACTAAAGAATGAATGGGCCAATCAGGCAATTAGACATGAAATTTAAAAATATATGGAAACAAATGAAAATGAAAACACAACAATTCAAAATCTATGGGATGCGGCAAAGGTAGTGCTAAGAGGAAAGTACATTACTCTCCAGGCCTATTACAAGAGATTAGAAAAAGCGCAAGTCCAAAATCTAACAGCTCACCTAAAGGAACTAGAGGCAGAGCAACAAGAATGCCCTAAACCCAGTAGAAGAAGAGAAATAGTAAAAATTAGAGCAGAAATAAACAACATAGAGACCAAAGAAACAATTGAACAGATCAATGAAACCAAGAGTTGGTTTTTTGAAAAAGTAAACAAAATCGGGGCGCCTGGGTGGCTTAGTCGGTTAAGCGTCAGACTTTCGCTTAGGTCATGATCTCGCCGTTCATGGGTTCGAGCCCCGCATCGGGCTCTGTGCTGACTGCCAGCTCAGAGCCTGGAGCCTCCTTCCGATTCTGTGTCTCCCTCTCTCTCTGACCCTCTCCTCCTCACGCTGTCTCTCTCTCTCTCTCTCCTAGAAATAAATAAAACATTAAAAAAATTTTTTTAAATTTTCTGAAAAAAAAAAAAAGAAAAAGTCAACAAAATTGACAAACCTCTAGCCAGACTTATCCAAAAGAAAAGAGAGAGCACCCAAATAGACAAAATTATGAATGAAAATGGACTTATTACAACCAACCCCACAGAAATACAAGCAATTAGCAGGGAATACTATGAAAAATTATATGCCAACAAATTGGACAACTTAGAAGAAATGGACTAATTCCTAAACATACACTCACTACCAAAATTCACACGGGAAGAAATAGAAAACCTGAACAGACCCCTAACGAGTGAAGAAATCGAATCAGTAATCAAAAATCTCCCAACAAATAAGAGCCCTGGACCTGATGGCTTCCCTGGGGAATTCTACCAGAAACTTAAAACAGAATTAATCCCAATTCTTCTCAAGCTATTGCAAAAATAGAAATTGAAGGAAAACTCCCGGACTCATTTTATTAAGCCAGCATCACTCTGATTCCCAAGCCAGACAGAGATCCAGCAAAAAAAGAGAAGTACAGGCCAATATCCTTGATGAATACAGATGCAAAAATCCTCAACAAGATCCTTGCAAATCGAATCCAGCAGCACATAAAAAGAATCATCCACCAAGATCAAGTGGGATTCATTCCTGGGTTACAGGGCTGGTTCAACATTCGCAAATCAATCAATGTGATCCATCATATCAATAAAAGAAAAGATAAAAACCATATGATCCTGTCAATAGATGCAGAAAAAGCATTTGACAAAATACAGCATCCCTTCTTAATAAAGACTCTAGAGAAAGTCGGGATAGAAGGAACCTACTTAAACATCATAAAAGCCATCTATGAGAAGCCTTCAGCGAACATCATCCTCAACGGGAAAACACTGAAATCTTTCCCCCTGAGATCAGGAACACGACAGGGATGTCCACTCTCACCACTGTTGTTTAACATAGTGCTGGAAGTCCTAGCATCAGCCATCAGACAACAAAAGGAAATCAAAGGCATCAGAATTGGCAAAGAGGAACTCAAACTTTCCCTCTTCGCAGATGACATGATACTCTACATAGAAAACCCGACAGACTCCATCAGAAGCCTACTAGAACCGATCCAAGAATTCAGCCAAGTTGCAGGGTACAAAATCAACGTACAGACATCGGTTGCAGTCTTATACACCAACAATGAAGCAACAGAAAGAGAAATCAAGAAACTGATCCCATTCACCATTCCA